>CAVLJG010000007.1:23121400-23728817 GCA_963669975.1 Acanthoscelides obtectus
TTTTCTAAGAAAAATCGATGAGGATTAAATACTTCCTTCTCTCAAAGGTTGTAATTTAGAATAAGTATATCAAACGGAACGTTATGAAAAGTGTCGTAATGCAAAATATAAATACCGCATCTTTAGCACTCGTATTAATTATAGATATATATAGTAATAGTATATATAAAAACAATATCAAATATTAATTAATTAGACTATATCCTTAGTCCATTTTTACCTCTACTCTTCCTTAATCTGAGGGATATTTTATAATCGTTAATATACTGTCTTTCTGTCTTCATTACGTAATAACACATGATCTAATCAGCGGGAATAGTCGATTTCATGAAAATCATTTTGTACAGGGCGTTTCATTGGGAGAGATGTCAATATCAAAATCTCACTCTTCAAACGAAATGTTTCATATCTGTTACACATTCAGAAGGATCGTTACACAATGAGAAGATTGATATAACATACTTTAGCATTTGAATAATAAATGCTTAAGTTACCAACTATTCAAGGTACAAAATCGCCGGAATTTGGCAACCTGTCAGAATGAATGACGGAAAACTTACACTCTATGTTTGTTAAAATAATGATTAGGAGCTTTATAATGAGGGTATTCTATGACCTCGCACTTCATTAATTAATGTTCCTAAATGACGCCCAGGAACTTTTCGTCTATCACATCTAAGAAAGATATAGTATTCACTCACCAATTTCATTACCCCGAATATCAGCTTGCTATGTTGAACGTTTAAAAAAGAAGTGGTGGGACCTTCTGAGAAGCACTGTCTAACTTGCATGTATATATGTGTACAAGGTTTGTTTCCTATGCTACATCCCTAACCCCCTTGTTCAATTCAATTTACGATTTTTCCTTCTACTGAATCCCTTATATTAACAACCTTACTTAACCAGTGCTTCAGCATTTAATAACCTCCTCGTGTAAAACAATTGTCCAACTGTTGCAAAACATTTGTCCAATGAATGAAGTGGTTGCTTCCTTGAGATTTCCTTTTCTCGCGGATCTGGTTGACGAATCCGGTAGGTAATCTACCAGTTCAAAGCCTGCTTATTTGTTAACCTCCCTCGATGTTTCTTCTCAAGGCATCTCCTAATTTTGAGACTAAGTTTGCGTTTAGGTCTTTGTAATGCTACACGTTCATCATGTACTTTTTAATGTTTTGGTCAGTGTAACGAGACGACAGTCACCGCCATCATATAATTTTCACAAAATGTATTTCCACACTCAAATCCTCGACACAATATTTTGATGAGCTTCAGCGGGCCGCCAAGCTTTTAGTACACACTGTGTTAGGAGCCTTTGCTCAACCGAAGCCATTTATACAAAAAAACCTTTAAATATAAATTCTATATTTTGGCAGCATAGCCAACTAGGTTCCTTGTTTTACTTACAGCAACATCCTCGAAGCCTTACGGTTTCGAATCCTCTCCTCGGAAGTTAATTTCGATCCATGAATGTTGTGTTGTCATATTATGGCCATGGACAGCTATTTCATGTTTTTGGGCTACTCATCATCATGGTGCTAGGCTTTGTCAATCATCCCTGGACAAACGAACAAGATCCTGACACTCTACTCCGTCTGCTATTCAGGAGGTACAATATATCGAAATAAGCCAGCGCAACGCGCCATCTATTGGCAGGATTGACACTGTGAACGGTGGTTTGTCGGTACTACTATTGCAGACTAAGACCTTTACGAGTTACAACTATAATGGGTAATGTACAGTTTTCGATCGAACTTGGCAATAGATGGCCGCTGTTGCGCTGTTTTTATATCAACTTACGTTACAAGTTATGGAATCCTGATGATTAGCCATTTCAACGGTACGGCTAACACCGTCCCGATGCCCTTGTGATTAGCGCCGACCATCCGGTTTTCTAGTTACAGCGTTAGGGTGTTATCTTTATGAGAAACATTCCTGACTTTGCATTTTTGCTATTAGTTTACTTCTTATAAACTGAATACGAAATGTAACTAGCGTTGTTGTGTCCTGTTTTCATCCAATAAAAGTTCCTGCTATAGTTTCGAACCCAGGCTTGGTTTCTGTCACCGTTGTGAGAATATCTAATAGACGAGCTGCCCAGCGATGTCTCCGAGAAGCCAAAGAGTGAGTTCCTGAGAAAACTGAAGTTAGTACCAGCGAAAGCCAAGAGTTAGTATCAGACGTCGGAAGGCCCTCCTGTTCTATTGGACTCTCCGAGGCCAATATCAAGTAAGAATTTCTATTCTCTTACTGGGAATTCTACCAGAAACTGTCCAGAACCATTGATTTGGAACTGAAGACAAGATGACCAGCCACTGGATGAAGCAACAATTGATGTTACTGTCCTTGTAAGTAGTTTAAGAATTACTATTAGAAGATTTTGCAACTAAGAAGATTTAATACGTAACCATAAGAAGAATTATCAAAAAACACATTTCTACAAAGAAGATTTTTACTGAAGAATCCAAGTTTGCGTTTTTCAATTGAAATCTAATTTGTGCATAGCGTTAAGTTTTGTTTTCACCTGTTTTTACTCATTTTTTTCATGCATCTTTTATACATTTTATTTTATGCCTTTTGTTAATCGTTTTGTGCCTACCGAAAGAGAAAGATCTCCTATACGAATGGCTACTTCAAATCAACAGAATGTCGTTCAGCATGACAATCCTCAATTAATTTTTAACATGCTAAAAGACTCAATTCCTATATTTGATGGCTATTCAACCAATCTTTCTACATTTTAAGAAAGTCTACAGAATTTTATAACGCTTTACCTATTTCCTATAAAGGACATGCTTTAACATTTATTAAGTGTAGATTACAAGGTGAACCTGCCGAATTTACAGAACAAACTAATCCTATTACTATTGAACATCTTTCTGCTATTTTAACCACTAGATTTAAAGATGACCAAACTGAAGAAAATTTGACTCGTCAACTTTTTGATATTCATTCCCCAGACTATAGCGTTTTACATTCAAAAACTTGTAACAAATACGAGAATTTGCTCGATTAAATTATCCTCCAGAAATTGACCCAGCAATGATTGCTAGATATGAACAGATGGCTTTAACCTCCTTTTTATGCGGAATCAATTCCAAATATCATTGCGTTGCATTACAACCACCCCCTAAAAATATAGATGAAGCTAAGAAGAGACGGTGCCAACAACACGACAACCTTTTGCAAACCAAACAACATAAAGAGTTTCTCATCACTAAGTCTCTCAGACAAATAAACCTGTTAAACCACCTCGCATTGTTCAGATGTGTGACGATCACCATAGCTGTCCACATAGCCTCGTAACATTATTTGCAACCCATACAACAGATACGTTTAGGTAATGCAAGAAATATTCATCACTATCACAAAGTCTATTTCTCCATTAGGCTCACTGATATTTCACATACCATGCAAATGTTTTCTTACCTAATTGAATTACATAATAAAATTCTCACCAGCTTAGATAATCAGTTTCAAAATTTATACTCCAAGGTCGAAACTTTAACACACCATAGAATCAAACGCGGACTTAGGTCTATAATTCGTTTTATTTCTGGCAACCTTGATCAAAACGATTTAGATCTTATTTTGAAAAATCAGAACGCTTTACGAAATAACCAGAATAGCTTGCTTGAAAGTCATCAGAAAACTATCACGTTTTGCAAATCTCTTCAAGAAACTTTTGAAAATAATATAAGAAGAATTCAGTCAATTATTATTCATAATGTCCAAACTATTGAATATCAGTCTTTGTTATCACACCAGACGATCCATCAAATCTCATTACAAATTTGCAACGATTTAATTCATATCTAAATTCACTTTTATTAGTTCTACAATTGAACCAGCAAACAGGTCGCAACACCTTACAATTATCTCATCATCAGGTTACCTCACTTATTGAACATTTAAAATCCATTTATAAAGACGAAGAATTATTGCCATTCGACAAAATACATTTATTTGAGATTTATGATCTTTCCCTTTTATCACTTATACTTTTAGAAAACCAACTTATTTTTGTAGTTGAGATTCCCATTTTAGATGTTAGAACTTATTCCTTATTCAAGTTATTTTCAATCACAGTCAAAAAAGAATTAGTAAAATTACCAAGTGATTAGATTTTATACTTTGAAAAGTATTATTATTGCAAAAATATTACAGAGTTAAGGAATCAGCTGTATGTTTGCACGAATACTTTTCAGTCGCCATGTAAACCACTTAAGTTAGACACTTGTGAGTCTGAAAGTCTAGTAAACCACACGCGAATCCTAGAATTAAGTAAGAACAATTATGTAATCGATACTAATGTTTTAACAAAAATCAAGGATTGCAAAGGAATCCATCATATTCATTTTACTACTCACATAATTTCAGAATGTCATACATTTATTAATGATCAAATATTAGAATTTGACTCTAATTATGAAATTGAATTAGAATTATCCTTCAGAGGTGACAACGATAAATATTCATTTAAGAAAACAAACACTTCACTCGAATCTTATTTCGAAAACATTCTCACTTCACTCCAAGTTCATTTTGAAGATTTAACAGTTTCATTCTACTATAAGTTATCCTGTTATTTTTACTACTGTAATTATTTTATTGGTTTTATTTATAACAATTTTTGTTAGATACCGTTATGTAAAGGATACTAAAACTCCACCTCAAAGTAGTGATATTTAAGAAACTTCTGCTTCAAATTAAAAGTTCAAATCATTTTTTGAGATTGGAGACCAATCGTTCCGAGGAGGGAGGAGTTATGGAATCCTGATGATTACCATTTCAACGGTACGGCTAACACCGTCCCGATGATTAGCGCCGACCATCCGGTTTCTAGTTACAGCGTTAGGTGTTATCTTTGTGAGAACATTCCTGACTTTGCATTTTGCTATATTTTACTTCTTATAAACTGAAAATGAAATGTTTCTAGCGTTGTTGTCATCCAATAAAGTTTCTGTTATAGTTTCGAACCGAAACCACACTGAGTTTCATTTCTACACTACATTGCTGGTGCTGGTTGATTTAACGATCAAACGAACTTACCTGAAGTTCGATCGTAATTATATCGATCGTCCATTCCGAAGATGTATTTAACTAAGGTAGTACGCTCATGCGTACTGCGCGCCACACATTTTTAAGATGAATAGTAGCGCGAGCGCGGATATGTTCTTCCCGCTCGCCGCCGTCCGCTGTAACTGCCTCCCCGTTTCATTCCTTCAAAGATTGTTTTTCAATGCATATGAGCAGGGTGAAAAGCCACTGCATTTCAGGGAGGGGGGGTTTCTACATCTTCGGAATGGACGATCGATATAATTACGATCGAACTTCAGGTAAGTTCGTTTGATCGTTAAATTATATCTCACGTCCATTCCGAAGATGTATTTAACTAAGGTAGATGTTCAAAGATACAAACCACAAACATATGCATTGATGTTTTATATACGAAATAAGTTGAACAAAACTGCTATCATAGCAAAAGTAAAATAAGGTGAAAATATTCTAATTTATACTCGTGAGAGTATCGTGTTTGCAAAGTCATCATCCGCTTGTAGTGGTCGGTCGTAGAACCTTGCAAAGGTTGCGTCTTCTGAGACCAGCCTGCAGTTTTACAAATAGTGTCTACCGACAGCCCTGCCCTACGGACTGCTGACGTTGCTGCGTGCCTAGTTGAATGAGGTTTAAATACAGTCGTATTTACTCCCGATGACATAAGTGTCTGTTTTACCCAACGGGCAAGGGTTTGCTTTGTTGCTTTTTTATGGGGTTTACATAAGTTAAAATAAGAATCTTCATTATTTCGGATTTCTTTCGTTGACTCTAAGTACTGCAGCACTGTTGAGGCTGGGCATATGTTGGGATTTGGTGTGAAGAACGGGAGACTCAGAAAAGGCTGATCATTGAGGCTAAGTGACGTCTTTACTGGGTCCGTAATCATTATTTGTAATCTGGTTTCGTCTCTGTGAATGTTTGATACCCGGATTAAAGAGATCGTTTGAAGGCGGCCACCTGTTACCAGTGAAAGTAGGGTCACCAGTTTGTGGGTGAGGCTTTTAAGTTGGTTGTTAGGGAGATTTCCTAATGCTGTAAGAACTGGTTGAGGATCCCACGTGAACCTATACCTGGGGTTCATTGGTCGTCTTCTGGCTACCCCCTTTCATGAACCGTTTTATCAGGGGGTGTGAACCTAGGCTATCGGAGGATATAAGGGAGATCGCAGATCTGTGGCTGTTTTAAACTTCCATAATTTAGTTCAGTTGTATTGATAATGTTCTGAAGGAATTCTATTACCTGCAGGACGTTTGCCTGAAATACTGGTATCTGCTTCTCTTCACAGTACTTATACCATAGACGGTAAGTACACGCATACTGGCTGATCGTAGCTGTCGATATTGAATCGATTATGGTCTCTACCGCCTCATCCGATATTCCTCTCAGTTGAAACCCCTGCCGGATAATTTCGCGGCCACTAATGTTAATCTGTTGGCCAGAGGGTGGGTTGAACTGAAAGGAGAAGTCAGAAGGTTATCGTCAGGTCCAAAAGTAACAGATCTTCCAACTTGTAGTTTCTCTACAAGCGGATACCATGCCTGGGCACGCCAGTCTGGTACTACTACAGTTCCCTCAGCTTTATCCTGGATAATTTTTTGTAACACCTTCAATATTAAGCAAAATGGGGGGAATGCATAAAAATAAATATCGGTCCAGCTAATAGTAAATGCATCAACTGCGACCGAATCCGGATCTTTCCTCCATGATACATATCGTCGACATTTGTGATTTATTTTTGAGGCAAAAAGGTCAACGTCAGGAGATCCGAATTCGTGTTTTAAAACATCGAATGCTGAATCTGCCAGAGACCATTCTGTTTCGGTTGAGACTACTCTGGACTCTCTGTCTGCGTCCAGATTGTCCTTTGTGTTGACGTATGAAGCGAATAACCCAAATATTTCTGGCTTGACACCATTCCCAGATGTCTCGCGTTCTGTTGTTGAGCTTGGTAGATTGTATACTGCCCAAACGGTTGATGCAAGATATTGCCGTCGTGTTATCTGATCTAATCAGAATACTGCAGTTCCTTGCATCCCGGGCGAAACATTTTAAGCCATAAAGAATAGCTGTAAGTTCTAAGTAATTTATATGATTATCTTTTTCTGGATTGGACCAAAACCCATGGGTTTTGTCGTGTCCTCTACATGCACCCCACCCAGTCAGTGAGGCATCTGTGAATATTGTCATACTATAGCCTGTCTGTTTAATATCGGCTTCCGCATTTAAGATGTTTCGCTCCCACCAGATTAGGTCATTATCTATAAAGTTATGTGGTAAGACTACTATACAATTATAGTTGTAGTTGTTCGCTTCTAGAGCTGAGCACTTTAGTTGTTCCAAACGCTTGGTGTACAACCAGCCGTACTTAACCGCAGGGCAGGCTGCGGTTAAGGTGCCTATGAACTGTTGCAAGTTCTCTTATACTGCATGTATCCCTTTTTCGGAAAGACGTTGACATGTTTTTAATGGACGTTTTCTTTTCCGACGGTAGGGATATTTTCATATTTTTGGTGTCGTATTGAAATCCTAAAAATATTTTTCTCTGTTCTGGGGTCAACGAACTTTTTTCAGAGTTTATGATGAAACCTATGGACTGTAATGTGTTTACCACAATTTTTGTGTGTTCCCTACATTTTTCAGACGAGTCACTGATGACTAGGAAATCGTCTAAATAGTTGACCAACAGAATCCCTTGAGTACGCAGGTTTTCCAGGACGGGTCGCATTATTTTTGTGAAACAGTACGGTGCTGACGAGAGACCAAATGGTAAGCAATTGAATTCAAATGTATTAGAATTAAACCTGAACCTCAAATACTTCCTAAATGATTTGTCTATTGATATTAGGAAGTATGCGTCTTTTAGATCGATGGTTGCCATCCAGTATTGCTTTTGCAATAGTTTTAGTACTGTCCGAAAATCTTCCATTTTGAAATGCTCGTATTTCACGAATTCATTAAATTTTTTCAAATTTAAAATGAACCGTTTCTTTCCGTTGGATTTTTCAGTTAGGAAGTAAGTTGAAACGTACTGGTCTTTCCTCTCCGTACATGATGATACTGCTCCGATATCTAGTAGCTCCCTGATTGCCAAGGCAATCAAAGGGTCGCACTGAGTGTGGGCAGTTTGATTCTGTTTCTGAACAGGTGTTGCTAAGAGAGGGATCTTATATCCCTTAATCCAGGATAGAACTGTGGAATTGTTCGTTATACATTTCCAAGACTCGACAAAATGGGATAGTCTGCCCGCTAGCTTAGAATGACTTGCCTTTATTGGTATCTGCTCCCTGGGGGGCGACTTTGCTTGGAGGTTTGCCCTTTCCTCGGCCCCGAGTCCCTCCCTGACTGGCGAGGCGGGCGTTGCCTGTTTAAAGACGGGCGGTAGCTAGTCGCTTTATATGGAGTACGAGCATTGTATGCAGTTTTGGAGGTACCATGCTGGCGCTGAGAGGTGTGCCCCCCCCCTCTTCTGATGCCGGATGGCTCTGCCTTGTTGCTATAACCGTCTTGTCTTAAGTCGTTCCCAGCTTTTTCTGCAATTTTTGCCATTTTAATCTTTTCTGCCAAATCGGTGCCGTATAGATATTCCCCCGGAATAGTCTCTTTGATGGTATCTTTCACCGATTTGGAGAGAAGTTGTGAAATATATTCCCTACGGGTCGTCGAGATCTCATGGAATAGCTGGGTCATGAATGTGCCCACATCTGCTAGATGTGGTAGCAAGTGCATTTTTAGATCAGAATCAACATTATTCTTGATTTCATTGATGACATAATTCATGCATTTGCCAAGCGCACTTGTACTTTTTCCCACCAATAGCTGATATCTTGCATGGCATTGGTCCCTCTTAACATATGCTTGAGAAAGAATGTGAGCAACTTCCGGGTTGACTTTTGGAGGATCAAGAGTAGGAAAATTATTGGGAGGCCTATGGCGATCCAAAATTTGATCCATATTTTCCTTTCCTATGCCTTGGGCTATTGTTTGTGACCAAACTTGTCTTATAGCATCATTGAGATGATAGGACTGTTTTGTTTTCTGTGTCAGTGTCAATGCCTAATACCTCTTTAATGCACTCTGGAAGTTGCTCCGCCTCATTCTCAGTGTTTTCAGCTTGTAAATTTATGTCGTCTTGGAGTACGAGTGTATCTAGGTCATCCAGTTCCGGATGGTCTTGGTTTATAGCCGGACAGTTCGATGCCGGGCTTCTACCACTGGTGACACTCGCCGAGTCGTACGAGGCTCGGCTCATGCTACGTCGGTCTATTTTTTCTTTTGAAAATCGTGAAGAAGTCGGGCTGTTCAAAACCCGACGCTCTCTCGATGTATTTCTAGGATTTTGGTATCGATTGGAAGTTGGGCTGTGCGAAACCCGACGTTCTCTCGATGAATTCCTAGAGTATTGATATTCGGAAGTCGGTTTGTCCAAAGTTCGACGTTTCCGAGTCGTATAATTGTGGTTACGATCCTCCGAATCTGGCACCCCCCTTCTTTTTATCGAAGTACGGTCCTGTACTAAGGATCGACTGCGCGAACTAGAGCGGGGCCTCCTCGGAGAAATGCTTCGACTGTGCCGACGTGAATGGGACCTACGATCTCGCTCCTGCCTGTTTAGTCTATCGCGAAGCTCATTAATTGTTTTTTGTAAGTCTCTACGCGATAGTTTGTCGCTGGATCGGCTTCTCTTGCGTTTCCCCATGCTGTAAAACAAGCCCTGTGGAGAAATAGTTGCTCACCAGAACGATTTTAACGTGATTAGTATATAATAGTTCACTTTCTCGAATTAACATTAAATGCACAGCAAATAAACTAGGAAGCCTTGTTCGTGAAATTGAGAAAATGCAAAAGAAAAATCTGGGACTGTGCCAATAAAAATATCATTATTTCGTATTATCCTGATGTAACAGAACATTCTATGAATGTCGTGAATAGCAAAATAATACTATCATACCTGTACTATTGGTTTTTCGTCTGTTGCGGAGCCGGGCACTGAAACTACACGTGTGGACGCGACGCACACATAAAAGCGAATGAAACGGGGAGGCAGTTACAGCGGACGGCGGCGAGCGGGAAGAACATATCCGCGCTCGCGCTACTATTCATCTTAAAAATGTGTGGCGCGCAGTACGCATGAGCGTACTACCTTAGTTAAATACATCTTCGGAATGGACGTGAGATATAATTCAATAATCAGTTGCCAGTAGATGGCTTGTGGATTGATGCAGTGCTGATACTACGGTATCGGCAAGAAGGGTCAAAGGTCTCCCCACCACTACCTACCATTTCTACAGGATCAACATTCGTATGTTAATCGTCAAATCAGTATCCACACAGGATAACGCAGTATGGCGGTTTTGGTCTTGGTTTGATTTTACGAATCAATTATTATTTTCATGTACAGCGCACGTTAAGCCTTTCGCAGTTGAGTACCTGAATAAACCTACATGATGTCGGCTTCGAGCAAAAATTCACGAGCACCGACATGTATTACACACACGTTACTGCCAAAAAGGCCAAAAATCGACTGGCTCGCTACCGGTGTTGTCGACGTCATACTTCAGGCCATGAACAATGAATAGCCTCCCCGTTCTGTAAAGCACAAACAGTGCCTCAAAAGTGATTGTTATTATATGAAGCGAAAAATGAAAAATGGACGTTAAGGCACGAAGAGCAAAAAACGTGGCCTTTTTATGTGTGTTGGCTGAAGGTGGCTGTCATGACTCTGGCGGATAGATGCAAAAATTGTAAAATTGCTGAGGCTGCTTTCGTTTTTGTTGAAGGAGTGAGTAGGTATTTTAGGCAGCTTTGATTAATTAAATAGAAAACGCCTTCAAGTGGGAAGGCTTCTTGCTTTAGGGATGAACTGCGGCTGAGGAACTAATCACAATAATTTGCTGTGTTATACACAACCCTGTAGTCTGGTACCAAAATGGAAGAGAACAGCAAAACGCATCGGACGCAACTTTTATCGTGGCGTATCTACAAGCAAAAACAAAATAATTAGAATCCTGATCGTTTTCAGAAACATTTTTGTAAGGTTCAAATATGAGTTGAGTCTGGTTGATGTTTGGCACTGCCAGACGCTTAATACTCTCTGTAGGGCAGGGTCGAAGTTACTAGATCGCCATCGTCGAATGGATGGATACCATGGATTAAGTTTGACTTGCTTAATCCGTTTCATTTCATTTATTATAGAGGTGCAAATAAAGTCCCTCTTCTCAGAGGGGTTAACATCTACCGAACTTAATCCTCTACGAATTGATAACAGCGTTGCGTGGGAAGGGCCGAGTTAACCTACTTGATTCCATTTTGTTCATAAAAACAGACATTTGCGCGGTATTCCAGACTCCTGCTGATTATTCTAACTTGACCAAAACTAAGTTAACCGGTTCCATTTGACTTAAATGTTAACAATATCCTTGGTACACCTTCTCCAGTCTAACTAATTTCGCCCTAGTATATTGTTGCTACGTTTGGCCAAAATCAACTTGATTATTATGCCCGGTTGCTTTTTTATATCGATGGTAAAATATCCATACAAACAATGTTGAATGTATTGTATTTCTATTATTCAATTAACATTTAAATCTGATATCAGAATTTTACTAGAATAACATATCCCCTGTGACAATGCATTTCAGCAGACACACTAGATTTTAAAAATTTATATTTAATTTAGTAGCGTGCTATCAAAAATATATATCACTACCATTTTAGATCCCGGCAGACACCTGTTATATTTTTTTGTAATGTCGTCAGTCAAATTATTTATATTAACGGGTGATTTTTTAATAGGTAAGTATAGGATTTGATTTTCAAAAAAACACAAAAAAATTGATAAAACGATTAAATCTTTATTTGAGCGGTCGATATAATTTAATGTTTTAAGATTATTTCATGTAAATATTGGCCGCGGCTCCGCTTTAGATGGCCCATGCGCAATTTTGGCACACTCTGTCCAACATATCGGCCGGTATCTCACGAATAAATGCTTCAATATTGGCTTCCAGTGCGTCAATCGTAGCTGGTTTATCCCTGTAGATATTAGCCTTAATATGGCCCCACAAGAAATAGTCCAACGGCGTTAAATCACACGATCTAGGCGGCCAATTGACGGGCCCCAAACGTGATATAAACTGTTCACTGAACTCGCCTCTCAATAGGGCCATTGTTTCGTGTGCGGTGTGGCATGTGGCACCGTCTTGTTGAAACCACATGTCAGCCAAGTCCAGCTCTTCCATTTTGGGCGAAAAAAAATTTGTTATCATCGCACGGTAGCGCTCGCCATTCACAGTTACGTTCCGGCCATTGTCGTCTTTGAAGAAGTACGGCCCGACGACGCCACCGGCCCATAATCCACCCCAAACAGTGATTTTTTCGGGATGCATTGATAGCTCTTGCAATGCTTCTGGCTGGTCTTCACTCCAGATGCGGCAATTTTGCTTGTTAACGTACCCATTCAACCAGAAATGAGCTTCGTCGCTGAACACAATTTTTCGATAAAAATGTGGATCTTCCTCCAACATTGCCAGCGCCCATTCACCAAATTGGAAATGTTGTGGGAGGTCGTGTGGCTTCAATTCTTGCACCAGCTGTATCTTATAAGGTTTTGCACCCAACTCCTGTCGCAAAAATTTACACGTAGTGGAGTAACAGAGGCCCAATTGCTGCGAACGCCGGCGAATCGACATTTCACGGTCATCACTAACACTGGCGGATACAGCCGCAATATTTTCTTCACTCCTCACTCTACGTCTGCGTGTTGATGGTTTAATGTGTAACAATGTAAACTGGGTTCGAAAATTAGTCACAAGCTTCCGAATAGCTCCCTTAGTAGGCCGACCAAATTGCCCATAAATTGGAAGCAGTGCTCGATGCACTCTCTTAACCGAGCATGAATTTTGATAGTAAAATTCAATAATTTGCAAGCGTTGTTCGTTCGTAAGTCGATTCATGGTTGAATTATAGACCAAACTGAACAAGTCTGACAATGACACAAGACACGATTCACGCGTCATCTGTCAAAAACAGTGTTGCCAAAAAGATACTAGCAAAAAAATCACCCATTATTATATTATTTCTTCTTGAGAAAAACCATGTTTCGTTTTCGTCGGTCTATCTGTCGGTCTCTCCACTAATTGTTCTCCTTTCTATGATTCACAAAGTATCACTTGAAGGAAAGAAGAAGCTTTGTTTGGGGAAGCGATCTACTGGTAGCAGAGTTATGGTTTGAAAACAGGAAAAAAACAACATCATCCAAACTTGCTCTTTCGGCGTATCCAAGGTTCTTGTATTGTTACCAAAATCTTCTTGAAGAACGAAATATTTCTCATTTTTTTGGCACTTCAGCAATTCAATGCATCCATTAGTCAAATTGCATACGCATCGAAAGTAGAAGACCATCCTTTCAAAAGCTGGTCTCTGCTCTGACGAGTCTGACTGAAATGTGACAGCAACTTTGGCGAGTGATTAGTAAGACATTGAAAAAACTTCTAGATCGCGACGTTGTCAAATAATTGGGGACCAGTGGCTTATTATATAGGCATATTTGACTGACTCGATTCATTCAATCTCTTCCTTATACATGTTCATAGTTGATTTTTCTTCCGAGAGGGTCTAACTTGTGCCAACCATTTGTTTTAACTGATGTCCGCACCGCGTGAGTTAACGCCGTTTTTTTAAATTCGTTTCTCGATTGATCAGTCCAGCCAAGACTTAACGTTAGTGGACCTCAATTGCGGATTCCGGTCTTGGGATCTTACAAGATCGCTGGAACAAATAAGTTTCAAAGACCACCAAGTCACCAGCCTTCTTGCCTTCTCTCAAATAGAGCGCTTCTGTACTCTGCATACCCGCATGAAAATGCTGCCATCCGCGAAATTGTGGTTCAGATATATGTTATCGGAAGGGGAGTTTTTGTCTTGAATAGATTATCAAACCCGATGCATTATGACGCATCTTTGAGCTGGAACCTCCACAATATTTGTATATCAGAAGTGGAATCATTACAAAAACTTCTTGTTCGAAAATACATATAAATTGGATGATGAAATGCGAGCAAACTAGATGGCGAAAAGCAAATTGAATCTGTACTTTCCATGAAATTCTTGACAAATGAACTTTTAATATGTATGTACGAGGGTGATCCCAGAAGTACCCAGCCTGACCTAGAGATGGCGATAGTTGTTTGAAAAATATCATTGTATTAGAAAGCATGCAACCTATAAAGCATAATTATGTGTCAAGTTTGAAGACGCCACATTGTTCAGTATTTATTTGGCAGCCAACAATACTGAACGTTTTCAGTGAATTTGTTAAAATGGAGAAAATTGGTCATCGTTATGTGGTAGAATACTTTTATTTCAAAGGCGTCAGCCCAACCAATATAAAAGCTGAACTGGATTCTACTCTGGGTGAGTCTGCTCCTTCGTTTACAACAGTAAAATATTGGGTAGCAGGGTTTAAACGAGACCGTATGAGCTGCCAAGACGAACATCGCAGTGGTCGACCAAATGAGGTGACGACTCCAGAATTGGTGAAGAAAATTCACAAAGCAGTACTGAATGATCGTCATAACCATGTATGAAATATGGGTCCATCACTTCACACCTGAGACAAAAGAACCATCAAAACAATGGACTCAAAAGGGACAACCGGCTCCAAAGAAGGCGAAGACCGTTTCATCTGCAGGCAAGGTTATGGAGTCGGTTTTTCTGGGCAATTTTCATTGGCTATCTTGAAAAAGGTAAAACTATCAACGGCGAGTATTATGCGAACTTATTGCAACGTTTGAGCGATGAAATCAAGCAAAACGGCCGCATTTGGTTGAAAAGAAAGTGTTGTTTCATTAAGACAATGCACCAGCTCACAAATCCGTTATTGCAATAGCCAAAATTAACGAATTAAAGTTTGAATTGCTACCTCATGCACTCTATTCACAAGATTTAGCCCTCTCGAATTATTTTCTGTTTCCAAACTTGAAAAAATGGCTCAGTGGTCAAAGATTTTCTAACGATGAAGAAGTGATGTCGGCAGTTAATTGCTATTTTGACTAGGAAGACAGTTCTCATTATAAAAAGGGTATCGCTGGGAAAAGTTTATAGAGCTCAAAGGAGATTATGCTGAAAAATAAATACATTTTTTGACAAAATTTTTGTGTTTTCCTCGTTGGGTCGGGTACTTCTGGCACCATTCTCGTATGAATCAACTTTTACTCTCTCTGTCAAAATGTGGGTCACGTCTTTCACCGCGTCGCGCTCTCAAAGACAGAAGCGGGATTCGTCACTAAAGACCACCTGATTGCTCCTTCTTCTCTACACCAGAGCAAACGGTTACGCCGATGTTCAGCTGTGAGAGGTAGCACCCATTGTGGGCGACAAGAAAAAGGCCAAACTGTCGTATTTGAAGATATACCGTACTCATACCAACCATCCTTCCATGCTCTTCAAACCACTGATTAGCGATGGCTCGAGCACTTCTGAATGTCTCTCTCAGAGTCAGAAGTCTTAATTGGTGGTCTCGTCGTCCTGTGCTCCCTCTGGGACGTCCAAAGCCCCTCGCTGGCTGTCCTCGGCTTTCCTGCGTCCACGCACCATCGCACAATGCCATAATTATCCGTGAGTTTTTGTCGAAAAACAACACGAATACCAATAAACAACCACCCAATTCACCTGATTTGGCCCCCTGTGACTTCTTCTTGTTCAACAGAATCAAAAAGAAACTGGAAGGAGCCCGTTTCAGCAGCCGAGAGGAGATAGTGAAAAAATCGAAGATGGCCCTAATAGATACCCAACTAACAATTATCACTCCTATTAGAGTTGCAAGAATGATTATACAGTATTCCTTAAACGGCATTGTACACTGTAAGAACATTGGCAAAACCCTCTTGGAACTGCTATACAAGCGGAATGGGCACACCTAATAGGACACTTCAGTCTATCTCTTAAATGTTTTCGTATGTCAGGTACGCGTTATGCCACATCGTTTTGTTTGTTTTGTACTATACGTGCTTATGTTTAAGTGTACGACTATTTTCTTCTGATTCTTCTATTCTCAGAGATTTCAAGAACCTCAGTCAATCTTAAACCCCCACGGACCACCAGTATTATCCAAGGAATTGCAATGTATTGGACAGCTCAAATCTAATGAAGGCAGATGCTATCATCGGTAGGTATTATCGTTATTCTGATACAACGCTGTCACTTTGGTAGGAAAATAGGGGAAAATGTAATCTAAACATATAGACTTGGCTCTTTCTAATCTATTAGAATTCGTTGATATCAACGGACCAAAAAAAAATTGTCTCGTAGAGAATCTCAGCTAGATCTCTTGCACATCGAAAGTGCAATTATTGCCGCATGAAACGACTGCGATCAGAAAAAAAGTATAAGCTCCATCCTGTACTTTTGAATAATTTTTTTGTAATAACCCACCCTCAGTTATCGCACACTAATCCCTTTTACGAAATAAAATGTTGATTAGCAGCGTCACGAGCAGTGGACCGCGAAGCAAACTAGAGGAATGCGCTTTCATTAGTTGTACAATAAAGAGGAGTGGGGCAGTTAAAAAATGAGAGCCGTTAAGAGACAAAACTGAGGGAAGATAACAGCCTGGTGCTTTTTCAAAGCATAAAAGCGGCGGATAGCTTACTACGTTGTTGGTTGTATTCTCGGCTCAACTCGGAAATGGCTGTCGTGTTTATAATTTGATGTCCGTTTATATTTTCATCGCTCAACGAGGTATGAATATAAAAAGAACGGTGGTATGTAACGACAATATAGTGCTGTGTTTGTCGTTAATGTCGTACTACAATGTTCCAAGATAATGGTATGACATGAAGTAGATAGGTTATTTTCACCGTTACATTTTTATATTTAGGATTGATAGTATCTCTTTCAGACTCGGTGAAAGCAGCCAATCAAGGATTTGTTGGTCTCCTAATTCTAGTCTGCTGTGAGGATCAAAGAGACTACAAGTGCACTTGACATAAGATAATTTATTGCCAGTTCCAGGTAATTGAGGTTTAAGACGATTTTAAGACATGGTACTTCTAACATAATTTGCTAAGAGCAGAACAAGCCTAGTGAAGGTGGATGTTGATACAGTGTGGTAGTCAAATGAGTGAAAAAAAATGCCTCAAGGCTACGCATTTCTGGTGAAAAACAATGCAATGTGATAATATAGTCCTGGCCCCTTCGAATAACTTTAAAGTCTAGTATTTCTGAAAACAAAATTGAATAGGAACACATTTTTAAAATTAATACATCTCTTTGAAACATTCAGCATCCATTGCTGTGCATCATTTCTGTGATGGTTATAACACTGAAAGGAAAATAAAACTGTTGTGGCACCTTGTCATTTGACAGTCTTCTGTTATTCTGCTTCTAGTATAAGAACAACCCCGCCTGTCTTTCCTTCCGGAAAATGGAGTGCCCTTAAAATTGGAACTTTCCTTCTCACAGCGCATAGTGGTCCAGCACACCGGAACTGGAATAAATACAATTTCCACGGCATTGATACGTATTAGAGTTTAACAGTTTTTTTTCTGTAGCTGGTTTTAAATCTGATATTAGCTTGTCTCTATGAGGGCATTTGAAGGTCACTTCAAGGTGATATCACCAAGCGCACGTCTTTTAATTTTTCTGGTTATTGAGTCCGAATCAGAGGTTCATTATGGCACCTGAAGGTCATTTCAATGTCACTTCATGGACCAATAAGCCCAGCACTCGAGTACAGATGCGCGTCACATATGTTTTTGCGCGCATTGAGTCAAAATCAAAAATTGGTTTGTCTCTAAGGAGGCATTTGACACACACACTCTCCTAACCTGTGCGGTCCCTCCACCACCCCTGTTCCAGGCAACCTCAAACCCTTGAGGAGTGGGGGGAAGAGCAATCTCCTCCTCCCTCCTCTCCCGCCCGAAGGCCTGGCGTGGCGCTGCGTCGTTCAGGCCGCTGCGTATTCTCCGAGTGTCTGCTGCCGAACGAGCTAGCCCCCTCCCCAATTTTGCCCCTTTTTCCCGAAATTTGACTCGATCGCGCACGCGTCGCGGAAGCACGTGGTGGACGTTTCTTTCAACTGTCGGTTCTCGACTTTATGGACGGCCTCTTTTCTTGGGGTCCTGCGCTGGGGGCTTTTGGCCTAACCCCGCATTAAGGTTGCTGAGCCTCTGCTCTTTCCTCGTCGATTGGAGTCAGTCAGTCGTCGTCAGTCAGTCATTTGCTGTTAGGGAATTTTAAGACCCCTCAAATGATAAACTCAAAACAGTTGAATAACCGTATCCGACACCTGTAATAATACGGCAGTTATATCTCTATAGATTGCAAAAATTAGAAAAATCTGACACTAGATTTTATCTGGCAGTACATCAGGGTTCACAACCATAATTTATTCCAATTGGGGTAAATGCAAAATCTTACTGAAGACCGCCTTGAATAGAACCGATATAATGAAGGTAAGCTAGAAGTAACAAACAGTTTTACTCACGCTGTACATGAAAACAACAACAATGAAAGTTTTCTATTACATCAAACGAAAGTTCGTTCTCTCTTCATTATGATCCACATTTACAACGCACAACACAACAGATGATACAAAGGCTTGCCGTTTAAATGTACTTTAATATACTACCATGTAAAAGTAGTGTAGTTGCTATTGCACGTCCAACTTTCTCTTTAACGTCGACACAGAAAATATTTTTCCTTCATTTATTATACTTTGTTCCTTCAATTTTTGCCGGGTTTTGGAATATATAGTCCACTATGCAGCGCAACAATAAGCAAGCGTTCTAGTAACGCATATACCAAAGCTTGAAGATAATCGAGTTATTAAATTTAAAAAAAGTCTGAAAGGGCCAGCCCGGCCCAGCACCCAGCGTGAAAAAACAAAGTAGTGAAACAGGCGCAGTAACAATAACGAAGTTCTATAGACTGATTTGATGTTAGTTTGCTGGGAGAGTATTCAAAATGCACTTGGTACTTAGTCGCTGTATTCAGACTAATATCCTAGATGTTTCCATCCCGAGCAAACTGGGTTTCTTTACCGTGCAAAGGCCATCGAGGTGGACACACGAGAAGACATAGACAACTCCAAATTTTGCAAATTTAGGAAGAACTTAATACACTTCTGTTTCTTAATCGAACGGCGACAACCTCAGCATTCTTTAAGAACTAAACATGTGACAGATCATTACTTGAAATTTGAATTAGGAGTATATTCTACGCCTCTGTTTTACTGTACGTTAGCTCTGATATTTCAAACGTAGTTTTTATTGGAAGTTCCAACTGTCAGGACATCCTGATTTTTTTGTGACCTATCATGGTCATTGAAAACCTAAATACCGTGGCAACGTCTCTTGTTAATTCGATTTTTGAACTGCCCAAGGCCAGCAGAACTGAGAAAAGCCCATCAGGCAGATTATACCACAATCTCGCTCCCCAGGAGCTACGAAATGGTCGTGTCGGTCAACTTTAGATGTATGATATTCGACATGACAATTTGACTGGCGATCCGTTTAATAACCTTGTTTACATACTAGTAAATTTTTTTTTCTAACAGAGCCTAACATAATATTTCAGGAACTGACGTCAGCGTTGCGTGGAAAGTGCAGAGATAAACTGTTTGACGCCATTAATTCTAATAAAAATTTGTTGTTAAATTTCTTGTGCAGATGACGTGAGTAGCCGGGTGGTAAGTGGGTCGAGGCACTAATCGGGCAAAACGCGGATGGCGGGTTCGAATCACTGCCAAGGAAGTTAATTCTGAGCCATGGATGTTCTGTTGTGTGTTGCCTATACCACGAGCTAGATCGGTGCAAGATCGGGATAATTTATAGCATCGCTGGGATTGGTTTATTCAATAATCAGTTACCAGTAGATGGCTTGTGGAGTAGCAAAGCGTGGATACTACTGCATTGGCAGAAAAGGTTCAATGGCTTCGCCTCCCAACTACTACTGCTACTACTTTTGTGTACTCCAGCTTCAGGTGATATTTAGTTTATGATATATAATCGAGAAGCTTATCAATGCAGCTTGGAGACTGACCATGGAAAATAATACTACCAGCTATATACTATGCAATGTATGCAAATCCAAATCATATTTTCTCCGAGATGCACTATTTATCAATAAAATAGGCAAAGGCTTTGTGCCTTGGATGACATTTCCATAAAATACCGACCAGATGCCAAAGTCAATATTCTCCTACCCTGTGTAGGAAAAGAGTTTCAGAAATACGAACAAATTGATAGAGCTTAATAACTTTTGAAGTCCTTTTAAAACTTTCAAAGTGCCTTTCCATATTGGGTCATAAAACCGCTACACTGCAGTGTCGCCTTCTGTATAATTTGCGGGAGCTTTTACGATAAAGAATTATGGCAGTTGCAAAAAACGTTGTATTTAGATCTGCAGGGTGAACTCGTAAAAAAGGACTCCTAACGTTTATAGTGCAGGAGTTGGGTGTGGATGTATCTTCTTTTATATACAGCTATCCAAATCGCTATACGGGGTGGGCCAACGAAAAGGACGCACCCTCATTTGTGACTCATAAAATTCGATAATAGTGGATGCAGTTAGGTATAAACTTTATTATACAAAAGTTACTAAAAACTTCATGGAGAATCCAGAAATTTAATCAAAAAATGGGAAATCTAAAAATTAAAAAAAGGTGGTTTCCATTTGAAAATCTAACGCAATATCTTATGTTTGGATCACCCTGCATTGTACGGCTTTAGGTGAAAATACGTCTCGCTAGAAATCAAAATTGACTGGTCTGAGCATTTTCCCAAAATGTACCACTTACAAATAGGGGTGCGATCTTTTCGTAGGACCACCCTGTATGTAAAGGAAGACGCTGACTGACTGGTATATCAACGCAGAGCCCAAACCGTTGAACGCAGAAACTTGACATTTTATAGATAAGTCCCCTGTAAAGCGTACGTTAGAAATAAGTAAGAATTTTTTGGAATTAATCCCATAAGGGGAAAATATGGGGATGGGGATTTGTATGGAACCTTCTATTCTTGCAAAAGATTCTCTTGAAAACCCTGATGTGTAGGCTATTTGGATATTACGCTCAGAAAATACTTTATGAATATTCTCAGAAAGACTCGAGACATATGACATCGATGTGTGTGATTTTATTATTATCTATAAAATGTATTAGAAAGCTTTTTTGTCCTTGGCATTGTTAATCTGTGAAATGAGTGTGGTGGTTTTTTATTTATTTATTTCATTTACTTATTTATTTACACCACCAACAGATTAACCAATTATTGGTAACAGAACAGAAGTTTACATAGTACAAACTTGGAGTAATTAATATACATAGAAACATAACATTCACGAAACTACACAATTATATAACAGATCTGCAGATGATCTTAGTAGAGGTCACATTTGTATCAATTCTGTTTTGTAGATTGTTCAAACAGTTACTCCTGGAATATAAGGGAGAATGCAGCAGTATGTTGGTCCTGGGGGTTGGTGAATAAAGCCTTAGGATGTTTCTGGTGAGACGACTGGCGACTTAGAATATCCGAACAATCATATTGGTTGTGAGTAACCTTGAATCAGAATATTAACGAGTGCATTTTTGTTATGTGGTCCAAACTTAGCATTTCGTGCCTTAATATACTAAGTGACATATAAATCCGAACACCCAGTTTAAATGGTTTTATTTTAATAAAAGTTTGTATAAGTACTTAATGAAGCATAATAAGTAAATGATAAAAATTTCAAAATGATTGCACTGCTTTAAAGCCCTTTGACCTTTAATAATGTGTGGATGCACCCTGATGTGCTACGCATTCTCCAACGCGCCTAGGCATGCTTCTGATCAGGTGGTCAATGTCTTCCTGTGGTATCTCATTCCAGGCAACCACCAACTCCTCTCGAAGTGCTTCTAGAGTCTGAGGAGGACGTTGCAAATTGAGCAATTTCCTACTCATCATATCCCACACGTGCTCAATTGGGGATAAGTCGGTGGCCATGGTAACAACGTGACATCATTATGTTGAAAGAAGTCTATTGTGACTCTTGCAACATGTGGTCGGGCATTATCTTGTTGGAAAGTTGGATATGCCAGGGTGTCAAGATAGGGTAAAAGATGGGGATCTAGAAGTTCGTGGATATAACGCTGCGCGTTCATGTTACCTCTGATGAAGATTAAAGGTGACCTAGAACCATAAGCTATAGCACCCCAAACCATAACTCCAACAGTGTGATGAACATGTCTTTCAACAAAAAACTGTAGATTCCTCCTTTCACCACGTCGCCTTCTAACCCTGGCACGACCATCGTGCATGCCTAAACAAAATCGAGACTCGTGACTAAAGACAATACTGTTCCATTCCTGATCCCAGAGTGACCGTTGTCTGCACCACTCAAGGCGATTACGTCGGTGTTCTCGAGTTAAAGGGAGGACCCAGTGTGGCCGGTATGAAAACAAGCCAAAACGTCTCATTCGTCGGTAAACACTTCGCATGCCAATAGGTCTTCCGTGTTCTGCAAATCATTCATTTGCAATGGACCTGGTAGTGGAGAAACGGTCCCTTAAGGCCAATAATCTTAGGCGGCGATCTTCACGGTCTGTTGCTCTTTGCGTACGGCCTTCTCGAAGCCATGCCTGACAACACCTAACCACAGTGTCTACACTTCTTTGCACTCTAACTGCAATTGCTCGAAAAGAGAGTCCAGCTTCCCGAAGTCCCACTATACGGCCCCTATCAAACCCACTAAGTTGACGAAATCGTACAGGTCTCCGTACTCTAGGCATCGTAACCGATCGTAAAGGATGTCACGAACCAAAATCCGCCAACGTTGATTCTTTACTGCGGCTGAAATATCCATTTTTAGAGCATTAGTGAATTAAAAAAAAGCAGTATAAAAACCGGAATGTCGAACTGATAAGGCTGAACATTTTTTCACTTGTTATTTACAGTAAGATAAATACATTCACCAACTTTTATTAAAATAAAACCATTTAAACTGGCTGTTTGGATTTCTATGTCACTTAGTATACATCTCAAGGAACACCAATTTCTGGATAAATCCCACCTATTCTGTAGGACATATATTTCAGAAGCTTGCATTGGATTTTTTTCAGTTACTCACAAGTCGTCACATAGCAGAGATTCAAAATAATTCTAGCGTTTTCTAGTTTTGACATTACAAATCGATTATACAAAATCAGTAGAGCATTTATGCTGTCAAAATCGCGAAAGTTGCACAACACAAAACCCAGACTTCTATTTATAGAATTTAGAGTGGGAATTAAAACTAAAGGTTATGTCAAAGATGACTCCAAGATCTTTGAATTCTCTTAGATTCGTAATGTGTATGTCATATAACATCCAAGAAACAAGGTATCTGCAGTGGCGTAGGAGGTAACATTTTTTTGCAACGAACCACTACATCCTAACGAATATAACTCAAACAGATAGACATGATTTGAAGTTTTCTCTGTCCTTGTGCACAGAGAGGATAAATGTAGTCCAACTTTTTTTTTGTTGAGAGTTGGACATTTCGCGTCTTCTTGTGCCTTTACTAAAATTGTTATGATGGCAACCGCAAACAATCCTCGAGCAGTCCATGTATTGGAAGACATAGGAATGCCGTGATAAGAACGTACCGTCACTTTATTATGTACATCTCTCGTTGAAGTCATAAAACTCCGCGTCCCGGCGCTAGAAAAACACCGTTTTCCGCGAGAGAAAAGCAGGAGGAAACCAGGGCACGACAAGGAGCGTTGCGCCGGGAAGCGGTAGACGAACGGATTCCAATAAAACGTCGGAAATCGTAACTTGCCAGAAGAGAGACTTTTGTAAACACTTAAGTGAAAATATTTCCTTTTATTTATTTGTCGCTAGACTGCCGGCAGATTTTTATTTTATCTGAGCCGAATTTTATTGGAGAAAATTGATAAAAGGAGCGCGTCTGGGGCATACGAGACATCGAAAGTGGATTCGGGAATGGCTTCCAGCTTTATTTATTTGCGGTGGATCGAGATTGGGAAGATATACGGACAGATAGCAACAGTGGCGTTGTATCAATATCCGAATGTTGCCTTTACTTCCAGCATCAGACAGCTATTCTAGGTAAACTATATATTGGTCTCCGTCTGTCTGTTTGTTCTATCATGCCTGGCATACCAGCTCAATTTTGATAAAATTGCGACATGTGAATGATACATTTTTTGTGGGTTCCATGGCTACAGCACTTGTATTGAAAATAATATACGCGCCCCTTCCCACTTCAGTTCAGTACCAAAATGTGCCTTTATAAACAAAACATGACGAAACTATTTACTTCTAAAACAATTTATTTTCTCAAAAACATTTTAGATACACTCTAGTCGTAACAAATACATATTTGAAATCACTTAGACCTATAACTAATAGAACATCTGAACACATAAACACTGTGCGAATAAATGCGCGAAGTTAACAAAGCAACAATTGAAAGATTACCAATGGGTAACATCACCTTTATTTTTTATTACGGCTTTCCTTTGTAGCATAGTTGTAACCAAGTTTTGGCAAAAACTTGGTGTAAAACAATCCCATATTTCTTGAAGCTTTTGTCTCAGTTCGGTGATTGTACGAGCAGGATGTTGTCGTAGAACCTTTTTCATCTCGTGCCACAAAGTTTCAATAGGTGATAGATCTGGACTGCTAGAAACCCATTTCAAAAGTGGTACATTATTTTCTTCCATCCATTTTATAGCATTCTTTGAGGTATGGCACGCTGCACCATCTTGCTGAAACGCTAAGTCTTGGCCGGATGTCAAACATTCTTCCATCACTGGTAAAAGCGATTCTTCTAAAATTGCCAAATATTTGTTTGTATCCACATTTCCGTCAATAAAATGAAGTTTTCCTACTCCTTTTGATGACATTCTCCCCAGACCATAATGGATGCTGGAAATTTCACTTTTCTCTTCAGACAGTCAACATGGAATGCTTCATTTGTTTTGCGAATAACTCGACTGCGACTGTCACCAACACAAACTTTGAATCGGGCCTCATTACTCCATTGTATTGCACACCATTGTTGAGATGTCCATTGTCTTTGTCCTTTAGCCCATCTAAGCCGATTTTTCTTTTGCAGGGGAGTTAATAGTAGCCTTTCGTTGTACAACTTTAGGGTTTTTACTTCACTTTTTTTTTATAAGAAAACTTACCTTGCAAGTGCTAAATCCCAGTTTGTGGGCCTCCCTATGAGTTGTGGACCTCGAAATTCTCCTTCTAACAACATAACTCTACAGAGCACTTAATTGTAAATAATTGGCACGCCTGTTTTTCACGATTATTCTTCTTAATGCTCTTCGGTCGGCATTTGTGATATTACTTTTTTTCACATATCGTGGCTTAATATTAACTGAACCAGTTACGTTATATCTTCTAACAATATTACTCACACTGTACCGCGATAAGTCTAACAAAGTTGCAATTTCTGAGTTTGATTTCCCAGAATTAAAAAATTTAATTATCAGTAACCGAATTTTCTCAATAGTAACCTTTCGTTTACCCATTTTGAAAACCTTAACTACCCAAAACTATTTTAAACGTTTTCTGACAGCTGTGATTAATAAAAACAATTGTCATGGCTTTTATTTTTCACAGCCACCTATGCGTTATAGACTTATTTTGCATTGAAATGAAAATAGGTTGATATGCTGTAATCGCAACATGTGTTATTTTTATGCTCCAAATTTTATTAGGGAGTGATAAAGTTGGTGTTTTCTACTATATATTATCAAAATACTCATTGTTAATATTTAGACCTATAACACCCTGCTACATTCATATTATTTGTGTTGGATAAGAAAAAAACTAAGATTTCAATAGTTGGGCCAACTGAAGTGGGAAGGAGCTCGTACTTAGCCCTGTGTCTTATCATACATTTCATTTAAAATCTCCCATAACAGCAAGGATATACTTTTCTTAACTTATTTCCATCAGGGATTAAAAACGTAAGCTCCAAAGGGATTTTATTTGATACCGTTGCTGTTTGTAATGCACATCGTTCTATCTATGTATATTTTAATCTGTATACTTAATTCCCCAATGTCTACAATGTAGATCGAAGTGAATTAACAAATGAATCTGAATCGATTACTTTGTCGGATTCGAATACTCGGCCGGGTACTCTGTGACGTCATTTGCTCTGCGGTATTTCACCCACTGTTAGTGATATGAAGATTATATGCGGGTCTTTGAAGGATTCCCTTATTCTCAAAATTGAATTACTTTACTAGCACAGTAATACAGCGCAGACATTTTTTTCTCAATAAATCATCGCAGATTGGTATATCTTCAGAAGTTTTCATTTTTTATGTATAAAGGCATATGTGGAATCCAACAGCTACAATATTGAGTTAAAACTGAATCCATTTTTTGACGTTACATATTTGAAGCAATCGTTTTTGATTCTCTTTTTGATTCTTGCTATTACAAAAGCAGGCCGTTTGAAAGATGTTTAGAAGGTATATACTCGACATCTTGAATATACATTTTAATTAAGGATAGGAAAGGTGTGTCCACAAATATCTCAATTTTCAAAAACCTGCTTATTAGAGTCGCTTCATGGTCATCACAAACAGTGGAGTTGAATCCTATAGGTTTTTGAGTTGACTGTGAGAGGAGGTTCCAAAGAAAACTGGGATGTTGTGGCGAAACCATGGACTATGGCAAAGATGTACTTTTCCGCTCTATAAATTTTCCGTGTCAAAGTTAGCGACTTCATTTGAAAAAAAAAACTGTCTCGGCATTCAAATGACTATGAAGGCCATAGTTAAGGTCACATTAAAGAACATCATTGGGCGATTTTTTCAAACCTCACAACTTCCTTCTACATGTTTCTATAGGAAGCCGCTACTGACGAGATGTGTTCGTGCCAGATTAAGTCCTCTGTCATCTGAACTCCGATTAACTGAAATAAACGACTCTTTGGTAAGACTCGGTCATCTTTCTAAACCGGAGGAGCTCTAGTGCGCTTCCTGTTCGGTAAGGTACTGTGTTCTAGAAGCAACAAACTGTACAAGACTGTTACCTCTCCAAGCAGTGATAAGCGTGTATCCGTTACAAGGAAAATTTGCTTATTCTCACAAGATTTATACGTTGGAAAATCCCAATATCGAGAACTATATTACTACTTCTCAAGTCAACCTAAAAGTCACACGGCGGATCCATAGAAGACTGCCTTTGAGCGAGTCGCAAAGGGCAAAAGTCCAACATCCATTAAATGAAGAAAAATACAAGACTCCGCATTCATTTACACCACTATCGCTTGTGAAGCTATTTCTTAATTTTCCCCCGTCTCGGCGCTCTGCAAAATATATGTCTATTTCCCCATTTACTTTTCATTAACTTTTAATTACCTCTAAGGTCCAATTTAATTTTTATTGCAGGACATTTTAATCAGCTGAGACCGGCGGCAATCCAGCGTCTGGCTCTACACTAAAAGAACTTCTGGAGTAGTCCTAGAAAAAGATTTTTTCAAGCGAAAAATAATAGCGACAAGATTATAAAGGGGTTGAGGTTTATTATATTTTTCTGAGAGAAAGGTTTTAACGCAGATTACTCAGACCAGGCTATCTAAAGTGAAGCTGCATTGTTAGCGACCGTATCATCGATGATAAGTATTTATCAGGAAATGCATGTGACAATGGCACCAGGAAATAGTGGGTTCTCAGGTATCTCGCATTATTCTCAAACGACTGCTATGAACAAGCAGGCATCAAAATAATAACATAGCAGCCACACAGCATTGAATGCTATATCTATTGAATAAGACTACAATCAACTACCAGACTGGGAGACAGTAATTTAACGTATGGACTATAGAACCATTATGGTAGCAGTAGTAGTATTCATTGGACATGTTGATACATAAGTTTGCAGGGTGACTTGTAATGTCACGTATTCCTGTTAAGGGGTGATAGATTAGGTCAAAAGCAACCGATTTTGTCCTGTAATGTCCTATCCAGAAGTTAACCGTTTTTGAGTTATTTGAATTTTATTTTTTTTTATTTTTTTCCGATTTCAGACGAAATTTGGAATACAAAAAACTACATGTTTTTTGTTATCGTCACATAGCGGACATTCCAACAGTTCACAATAAGTAATAAAATGTTGAAAACTCAGAAATGTTTTAAAATTACGCTTTTGAAATGTATGATTTTCTTATTTTTTTACTAACTTATTCGATAAAAAATGCAATGTTCTGTAAAAATCTCCTAGTAATGAAATGTGCAAATTATGTATATAATATTTCTATCTAATAAGCTTTCATTTGAGGTATAAAAGTTACAACTAACTCAAGTACAAAGACATAAAATTAAAAAAAGATGAGTAAAGTTGTACGGACGACAATTACGTAGGATAAATAAAAGGCTTTCATTTTAATTACAGTTTTATTTAATTACATTTCCTTTAGTATTTTACAGATTCTGCTCAAATTGTAATCCCCTGTTGTTAAGCGGCTTTTTATTTGGTCAGCTGCACTGATTATCCTTGTAATTAATTCATCGCGCGTTGGTACGGGCTAAACATCGTACACCAGGCTTTTCATATGTCCCCACACATAGTAATCCATCGGTGTGAGATCTGGGCTTCGTGCTGGCCAGGCAATGGGCCCGCCTCTGCCAATCGATTGATTTGGACATTTAGAGTCTAAATATGCCTGTACTAATCTACTGTAGTGTGCGGGGTAGCCGTCGTGCTTGAACCGCATATTTTGTCTCGTCGCCAATGGGACGTCTTCCATTAATGGAAACAAATGCTTTTTCAAGAACTCTTCATACACTTCTCCATTTAAATTGGCGGGCAGAAAATGAGGTCCAATTAAATATCCATCAATGATGCCCATCCACACATTGACTGAAAACTAGCTCTGAGACCCCGTCGATCTTATTTTTCGGGGACTTAAAGCTTCTTTATCAGCCCAGTAATGAGCACTATGGTAGTTAGTGATCCCGTCCTTATCGAACTTCGATTCATCGGTCCACAGAATTTTCTTAAAATAGTCTGGATCTTCTGTATCTGCATGTAACATGTACCTGCAGAAATCTAATCGTCTTGCAGGATCGCCCTCTTCAATCACATGCGCAGGCGTGTAGTGATAATGGTATAATCTTGCAGTATGCACAGTAAACCATACTTTGTATTGTGATATACCCAACTAAGCAGCCACAATGCGCGTAGACGTAGTAGGGTCTTCCTGAAACACACGAAGGATTTCCTCTTCATCTTCAGGAGGATAGACTCGGGGTCGACCAGCATCACTATGTTGCCTTTGAACACGTCCGGTTTGGCGGATGAGTCAAACACAGTAACATGAGGCGTTCGGCGATTCGGGAAACGTTGTCGATGTTCACGGCGGGCAGCTGCAGAATCGCCGTTACAAAGTCCATAACAGAACATTATGTCTGCGTATTCTTCATTTGTAAAAGTTTGCCCGTGCTCGCTATGGCGAGGTCCTGGCGGATCTTCTGCGTCTGCCATGATGATAAAGAAACCACTCGAAATGAACTGTGAAACTCGAAAATAATAATCATGCGTAAAACGTGTGCGCGTACGCAGTAGTTGATACCAACTAAACCTAATTCTCACTCGGCGTGCGGCGATGGCGTAACTGCAATGATGAATAATAACAGCTCTCTCTCACTCTTCCTCTGAGTCAGCTCTTCTCGCAAGCTTCCTCGTCGAGCCGATGCCATAAAACAATCATGGCATGCGAGTCCTTTGAGGACAGTAACGACTTGTTCAAACAGGTAATACAAATTCCTTAAAAATCCAGCCTCTGTGGGTGTCATTGTTGTTTCTCTGCACGTACTTCAGATAATTGAACGCTTAATTCCTCAAATAAAAGCTGGTTAGATAGAGATATTATTTACATAGTAATTTGCACATTTCATTACTAGGAGATTTTTTACAGAAAATTGCATTTTTTATCGAATAAGTTAGTAAAAAAAAGAAAATGATACATTTAAAAAGCGTAATTTGGAGACGTTTGTAGCTATTCAACATTTTATTACTTATTATGAACTACTGGAATGTCTGCTATGCGACGATAACAAAAAACTCAAAATCAAGCTTGCAGTTTTTTTGTATTTCAATTTTAACCGTCTGAAATCGGAATAAAAAAAAACTTAAAATTCAAATAACTCAAAAATGGTTAACTTTTGGATAAGACATGATAGGACAAAATCGGTTGCTTTTGACCTACGTGACATTACAAGTCACCCTGTATATGGTAGGCCTGTACAGAGAAAAATAAAGCAGCAGACAAATAAACCAATAAACGATCATAGGCAAACACCTTGTAGATAAAATGGCAACGCATCTTCAAAGATCAAGAAACTCAAATTTGCGTTACGGGGGTTAAAAATACTCTCATTTTTTGATAAAAATATTATTTTGTTGGATTCTTTCACTATATCTAATATTACGTATTTATTTGGTTTTGTTGAAAAACAACGCATCCTCCTCCTTCCATGCATTGCGGCTTACTAAACGGACTTCAGCAGCCTCTCGTGTTCATTCAAAACGGTGGAATTTGTACTGGCTACCGATATGCAGCGCCATCTATTGTAAAGTAGCTGAATAAGATGTATACTCATCCATATACCTTTCTTAAATGATTTTTAGGTAATTCATAATAGAAATGTCTTTGCTTTCAGAATATTGTTATGTTTTTGTGTAGGAACTCTTCCTCGGGATTTGTCTTACCATTATTTTTTTTAATTTATGTTGTACGTAAGTCCATAGCACAGTTTTACTTTAGTTATCTTGTAATGTTTTCTTTAATAACTTCCATCAGTTCCCTTGTTATCTACGTGCTCAAATACCTTTGAACGGTAGTGTATATCGCTCAGCTTCGTTATTTGGCGCATTAGAGATTCCTGTACATTTTTGTAGATTTTTGGGGTATAAGAAATTGTGGATGGCGGATTGCAGTCCATTGCCACTCAGTACTTCTATTTGTCTTCGATGTCTGCATGTCCACTAATAGATGACTTCCCTGTAACTCGGAAAGCACTCCTGGATTTGGACGAAACCTTGTTGCAAAGTTGCTACGGTGCTAAATTGATTCTTGTGTACGACTCGTTATGCTACCCTCTTAGCACGTTCGCTGCAGAGTCAACGCGAGATGTTTGCCGGTGCCGCTGTCTCTTATCAGAGCCAAGGTAAAATACTGCAGGCACTCAAGGTTACACATTAGTAAAACGTGATTTAGATGGTAAAAAAGAAGTATCCAGAAAAATATGCCAGTCTTGTAGCAAGAAGGGAATCCGTACCCAAACGATGTACGAATGTAGAACATGCCCGGATGATCCAGGATTCTGCTTGGAGTGCAGTGACATTATTCACAGATAATTTTTTGCACTAAAAATACTTTGCATTCACCACAAATTCATGTTTGTATTCTAAAAAAAGGTTGTTTCATTTCTTATTTTTGATTAGATTTTATCACATTACGGGTCAATTTCACCAACAACAGTCCGTTATTTTCCACCTATAGGGTAACAGACTGACAAATACAACGAATGAGCTTCAAGTTCCAATCAACAAATTTTAGTAATCAATAGCTATGAAATGTTGAAAACAAAATAATGTCAAAGTATGAGATGACAGCTTGTCACTGAAACATCACCAGCTTATTGAATATTAAGAAATTACATATAATTCAGTCAAAATTTAAAGAAATGTTGGATTTTTCAATGAAATCCATGTTTTAATTACTATTGTTGATTTTTTATTCATGTTTATATTATTTTCTTCAATTGATATGCGATACTGGGTGTTTTTTCCTATAAACCTCTTGCAGATCGCCATTAAGCACCTACTTGATGACAGGCTCTACCAAAAGATATTGCTCGTTTCCAAACATTCATTCATTTACCGTTCATCAGAACCACTATGGCACCTTAGATTGATATTCCCACAAAACCATTCACCATAAAGTTGAATATTTTTCGTTGTTCAAGAACTGAAAAAACATCCACACTATATTCACAGCGATTAAGACGTTCCCAAATATATGCCTTAAAGCTACCAGCAAACCTAAAACCTGCAAAAAAAACTACAAATTTGACATATTTTTCTTTTTTCACGAGCACACGTTCTAGGTTATATTTATATTAGACATTATTTGAATACAGCTGATTATTGCATTTCAAGGAGTGACACATGTGTTGGATCTGTCAACTCTTGGTACCAGTCACAAAACATGTACTCTGAAGGTTTAATTCCATGCAACACGGTGACGTGTGTGGTTGTCATCGGCCATTTTGTGAAGGTGCGACAGGGTTGACAGATTGTGCATTAATATCCCGTTTCACCTTCCTGGTCCCAGTGGAGTAAGTTCCGCCAACTGTTAAAATATACTCTACTATGCTTTATAAGACTATTCGTGACATTTTTCCCAAAATCATTGCATAACACTTGAAAAAATGCAAATGAAAATTCAAAATTATTTCCATGACGCCGCAAAATAGCTCCGTCGGTATCTTGGGTTATACATCTTGACAGTAGGGATGTTCGATACGATCCTATATTTAGAAGTATCAATACATTTCACGAGCATCGTCATCTTTCGATCTGGACTGTGTCAGAAAGGGTGACTGCCATTTGGCTGCGACACTACCCTGCCAAATCAGACATATCTTTCATCATTTCAAAGAAATTGTACAAAATCTTCAAATTTGTGAAGTTAGCGAGTTTCACTTTATACGTTGTTTGCCAGACATGTCCAAATCATCAGTTGCTGCCGTGATATTCATCCCGACCATTGCATCCCCACGGCTAGGAGACCTGTATGTTAAATTTGTAATGATAGGGCAGCGGGTTATGCTATAAATCATATATCACAGTGTTTGTGCACTGATCGAACAATCTACTAAAGATGCTTATAATTCTAGTAAATTTTCTCGAAAAAAATTCAAAACCAGCAAATGTAAAAGATTCATTTCGCACCCTCCACCACGGAACGTGATCGTCGTTAGACTTGGCAATCCTGCGAGTGACAGATAGATATCCCCTCCAGTCAAAAAGACAAACATTACTAGTTTTTATGATTTTTGGACTTAAAAGACATTATTTGTGAAACATTTTGCATAATTTTTTGTCTATGTCCATAGTAATTGCCTTTATGCATCAGGGAGATGTAGGGATTGACACGTCTTACACATATTATCTGTTTTAGGATGGAGAGAACATAATGTTTTTATTGCTTCGAAGAAATTCATTAACCCATAAATTAATAAATGATTACTATTATGACGTAAAGGGGGATGAGGAATTGGATGGAATGTATTTTATATTCTATTTTCTTGCAAAATACAGACAAATCCACACTATTCAACAGCTATATAATATAACTTTCAGTATAGTTGGTAAATTCGAGAGCGCCATGCATCAACAAACGTCCAAATCTGCTGCCAAATTTAACAGCTAGAAAATTGAACTATTATTTGCAGCATTCCCATTCGCTGAGGGGCATAACGGATTGTTAAATGTAAACCTATAACATATATCAAAATACATGAAAGTTGTCCTGTTTTTTCTGTACAAAAGCATCATGTTGGAATCAAAAAGTGGTCTTGTTTATAATACAGTCGAATTTTCACGATTTTATTCAATATTTCAATAGATCACTAATATTCAGAGACCTTTGACAGCTTCTGTCAAATTGCATTTCGATAAGGTATTTTCCGATTGGTCCCATATTAATGTTGGTGAAATCGGCCCTAAGTGTATTATTTACCGGAAAAGTTTTTGTTATACCTACTTTTATATGTTCTCTACTATTTTGAGTTACAAAAATTATTTTTAATATTTTATTTTTGTAACGGAGAATAAATGTTTTTTGCTTTTAGCTTATTTCTATTATAAAAAACAAATAATTATCTTCCGACTCTTCTAAGCGCCAGCTGGCACACAGGAAACCGATTTGTAAGTCAGTGCCGTCGGCTCTTAAAAGAGCCATAAAAAATCTTTTAATTAAAAAAAAATTTACGGAAATACCTCGATAACTGATTTTACGAGGTTATACTACCAAAATAACAAATTAACCATTATACAACTAACTGGCACCTGGTTAAAACCAACAGAAAAAAGGTGGCAGTCAACGTTTCAAGGTCGTCTACTTCATAGAGAACCACTCAGCCTTATTGTTTGGTTTTTCATGGGCTGAAACAGGTGAGAGGAAGCCAGAACATCGTCCCAATTCCTAACTAAAAGCGCCGTATTGAAGTTTCATGGAAAAAAGTTTATTTGACAGGTAAGTAAGGAATTCAAGCAGATTCAGCAGTGAGTTACCATAATGTCAAAAATATTGGTATTGTGATCGTGCCCGGAATTGTCGAAGAAATTTTGTATACCCGGACCACTACAACTGCAGTCCAAGCTAATTTTTATTGTATGGCATTTTAATCAGCAAAGTCCTTTTGTCGTGAAATGAAAGAGCGCTTGAAGAGTAGTTTTAGAGGAAAGTATTTCGCCGGGTGAGCGAGAGCAGCGTCTGGATTGTAAAGGGGTTGAAAGCAATTACATTTTTCTAAGAGATTATTTGGCCTCTTCTTTGATTTCACAATGCTTGCGCTTTATAATTTTTATGGTTGGTTTAATATGAAATTAGAAGCTCGTCGTCGCTGGAAAATAGTTCATAGTCCAGTCAACCTGTACATCTCCCAAAGAAGATGTGTTACACCACAAGGGTTGCTTCATTAATTTAATTTCATAATGCCATTTAACGGCTCGGCTATGAACGACAGGTCTTTATAATGTCGCCTCAGTAACACAAAATAATAGTAAAAGTGTAAAAACTAGATTCGCACCTTCAATTCCCACGACAATTAGCGAGGAAGTATTGTAATCCTAAGAAATTTGGAAAATGATATCTGTCATTTTTGTAAGTCTGTCAATCTTTACGCTGATCCTTCAATAACTTGGAAAGTGTCGGTCGGATGTTGGCCTAACTCGGACATTAGGTTATTATTAGGATTACATGGTTGTATAGCTGCCAAATGAAACCCCATACACTACCGTTCAAAAGTATTTGAACACCCAGAAAAAATGAAAGTGAAGTTATTTATTAAAGATTATGTATGAATCATTTATTGTCTAAATTCCTAACAACATACAGCTATTTATAATTAAAATAATAATATTTGTGACTCATCAATATGTCCTCGTTTACTTTTAATTACAGCCTGGCAAATAATGAGTAAAAGCGGAATTAATTTTTCTAAAGTGGATGGAGATATATTTCGCCATTGTAATATTCTCCATAAGTGTTCATGACATTGTAGGACAAGATTTCCGTACTTGTCTGTCCAGTTCATCCCACAGCAACTCTATCGGTCCTAAAAAATGTTTACAGAGCTTGGATGACTGTTTGGGGTCATTATCATGCTGAAAGACGAACCCCGGACCACCAGGACGAGTCCCAGAACATGCTTTTGTAGTATGGCTTTGTAACCTTCTTTAATCACTACTCCCTGTACTCTCACAATATCCCACATAGCGGAACCACCAGAACAGCCCCAAATAATTATAGAGCCTCCTCCGTGCTTGACTGAAGCGACGGTGCATGATTCTAATGTCCGGTCGTGTCGTTAGGACGACGGTGGACAAATACTCTTTTCTTGGAACCAAAAACTTCAAATTTCGATTCATCGCTCCAGAGGACCTTCTTACAGTCAGAAACTGTCCGATTTTGATGTTTTTTGGCTCAACTCAGTTTTTTTGTTAGTAGCCTTGATGAGTTGTTTCGATACTGCTATGAATCTCTTAAGTTGAGCTTCGAGTAACCTTCTCTTAACTGTAGGCACACTTGCAGGTTTACTACGGCCCACATTTAAGTCCGCTGCTATTTCGGGTGCAGTCGTGAGTGTTTACTTTTTACTATTATGCTTAAGTCTTCAGTGGAAGTTGTAAGTCTGGGCCTCCCTGAACAACGGCTATTAAATGTTGTGCATTGAGCCTTCTTAATAGTGTAGTGGTAACTTCTAAAGCTTCGAACTTTCTCGAATACTTTTGCCGGATTTCTAAAGACAAGTAAACACTCCTCGGAATAATCTTTAGTTTTATCTATTTTGCCCAGAAAAAAATAAACGGAAACCAAATGAGGCGAGATAACTGTAAATCAGTGTTATGGGTTTACGTATAACATAAATTAAAAGAAACAATCGGAAAACAAATCCTGATTAAGAACTTCTGAACAAAACATAACAATACTCTAAAGGCGAAGAAATTCCTATTATGGAAAATGGTGAGATCCGAATAATCAATATGTTGATTTCAATGACCTTTTAGTGATGCTTGATTTCCATGGTGATGGTTTTCAATGAATAAAGAAAAATAAATATGTACTGAATAGTTGTTTCAGTTTGTTTTGATTTTAAATCGAATAAATGCGTTTTTGTTTGTTATGATTTTATATGGAAATATGCAGGTGTATAAATACTTTAGAACGGTACTGTATGTTTGAATTTCTCTTTTTGCTCAAAGTTGGGGTTTTCCTTTACACGACGTGTAGATCTTGAAAACATAAGCAATTTTTCTTAGTACCATATACACCAATGTCTTAAGGGAACCGAGATAAAGGGCTCTGCAACATCAAAAATATCTGAATACCGTCCTGTAGCCGCGACATCACGGAGTGGTACAATGTCACTGGCTCAACCCAACGACAGAACTGGGTCGGGGTCAGTGTGTCAGGTCAGTATGCAACCTTCAACCGACGGTTACGGTCACGCGTGTAGAGATAATCGCGTAGACGTGAATGCCTCAACAAGCACTAGAGACGTGGCTAGAGAAGTGCAAGTATCAAAAACTAAAGTGTGGCAAACGCTGCGAGAAGAGGGGCTGTATCCGTTTCACGTCCAACGTGTACAAGCCCTTCAACCTGACGATTTTCCAGCAAGAGTGCGGTTTTGTGAGTGGTTGTTGCATCAACATGACAATAATCCGGACTTTTTGAAGTGCATATTGGTGACAGACGAATCTACGTTCACGCGTAATGGGGTGAATAACTTTCGCAACACTCATGTTTGGTCAGTAGAAAATCCGCACGCTGTCCGTCGGGCACATTTTCAACAAACATTTTCGGTGAATGTTTGGGCTGGCATGGTGAACGGTATGCTCATTGGACCATTTATTCTCCCAAATCGATTGGACGGGATGCAATACCTACACTTTTTACGAAACATTTTGCCTTCCTTGTTTGCCTGCGTCTGCTCGGTAGCGCATCAGCTGATTTCATTTTCTGTTGGAGCGGTATGCTTTCGGGCAGAGACGTACTTAGCCCTTCTCGTCAACTGGAGAGTGAGTACTTTTTCCTTTATTATTTTTCTTACTTGGTCGCCCTCGTTTCACTACACATTACCTTTGTTATTTCAAGGGTAGTTGTTACTGAAAAGGAAAACCCCAACTTTGCGGACACCCTGTATATTGTTATTGTCAGTTATAAATTGTACTTTGATAAAGATCACCGTGTTGTCTGAAAGGAAAACCACGTCATATTTTGAGTCTCAAATTAGCCCAAGGTTACTATCATGCCCAGGTCTTCTATGCTTTGTAGTTCTTGAAAATCGATCCAGTGGCGGCGGTGCTACGGACAAGAAACAAAAAAGTAAGAACCGTTCCTTGGCATGTCAGAAACTCCTGATTATTCTTGGAGATCCTTCGGGATATTGGAGGTATTGGATCGTGGCAGGAGCCGCTTGGTTTGGTTAAACAGGGATCTTTAACTCTTTCTATCCCATCTGTAAAGCCTCGTGGGCTCGTTCTCTAGAGATATTATTTTAGGAATAGCATGGAGATACTCTTTTTTCCTAGTTCAAATATTTTTCTGTAAGCCCTACTTGTGGTAAGTTCCGCAAATAAGGATACTCCAAATCTATCTTCAGAACTATTTTTGGATCGCGCTGGCACTTAACAACTTCATTCTGGTGCTGTGATATATGCGGATATTTTCCTTCATGTTGTGGAACGTTTAGATTTCTGTACTGCTATCTAGTCAATTCACACTTGATGCTACTGTCTGGGCATAGAAGAAAGGCTAACATCAGATTAGAAATGGCGTCAAGTAAGTTGACTCTGCTCTTCCCACCAACGCTGTCAACAGGCCATAAAGAATTATGTTCGTCACAACTTATCCCCTCTGAGGGAATGGCTAGCTACGAACTTGTCCATTTAGTGACTCATTTAATAATGCTACTATCTAAAAATTTATTATTTCGCCTACCATAAGTATCGACTAACAGCGTCAGCGGCATAGTCTCTAGGAATCGTTTCATATTATGTCTACCGGTTATTTCTTGCTGCAGAATTTGTCTCGCTCAGTTAAGTTTCTATGTCAACACCCAGCAGCGGAATATTAAATCCCGTTTACACCTGCGAGCGTAAACATAATAAACGCCGCTTTTGCAGTTGTCCGCCTATCTGTTCCTGAGCACCGTTTCCGCAATAACCGCGACCACTTTATTAACTCGAACCTGGAAGCTGCTCAGCTGCAGTCCCACGGTTTCGTCTGTCATGTCTAGTGCGGAATGCGGTTGAATCAAACTTCGTCCTACTTCCAATGGCCACCGTGATACCTCTCACCGAAACTTTAATTCAACTTTAAATTGAAAAATGTTTTATTTCGTTCTGTTACAGCAATTCTGGTTGTCAGACAATTTTTGTGGGGACATCGTGATGTCGCTACTTCTTACTTAGTTTTGATAGTAATGTTGATATTTTTGGTGCGATGAGGTGCAGTCGCGAATTCAGCACACAATGCCCCTCTTCAATGCCCTTTTCATTTATTTTTGAACTGGTCAAGCTAGCTGGTTGAAATTAGGTAAGATTTTTAAACAGTGCTAGACAACTTATGTAGTGAAAATGAGTCGCTGTGGAAGTGATTCTTTGACCAATATTGATCTAGCGATTGAGAAATACCTTAGTATATGACTAATCTCTCGTGTATGCAATATGCGCAATTTATTTAAGAAACATAGGATGTCAACCCTAACACACAAGTAGATGAGTATGCAAGGCTCACCTGGTTTGCTGCACTGTTTCCCTCAGAATCGTTGGAAGCAGACCTAATTTTCACTTTGGAGACACTTGAAACCCACGTCACAACACTAAGGCACCAAAGCACCACTGAGAGACAATCGAGAACCCTATAGCGAACATCACTAATGCACAAATAGAGCTCTGCACGGAGCTGTGAACGCGTAGACATTCCGCTGCGCCGATGGTCGCCGAGAGACTGAAGCGTGTGAGCGCTGTACCTCGAGAGCAGACGCGCGGAGTGCAGCACTCCAAATTTCAAAATGCCGGATTGAGGGGTTGCCGACGCGGACGGTTTTTCTGGACAAAACACCTTACATCTCAGTAGCTAATTACCAGAACCCTATAGTATATTATATCAATCTTCTTTTGAATTGGTTTATCCAAATATTCAATAAAATTTGAGGTATCCCATTAGAAATCTCAGCTTTGATATGTAGGTCAAAATTGGCACACCCTGCATAATTGCCAATATTTTACTAATGTGCCCTCAAATGTCATGTATTACATGCTATTAATAGATTTTCCCAAAATGTATTTGTTTATGAGTACTATTCCGTCCATACATGGATGGGCCACCCTGTATACTATGTGTGAAAATCAAACCTATATACATATATGGTGTTGTCCAAAACAGACGCAGGAAAGTAAACGCATATTAAAACAAGAAAGATTGATATTCAAATCAAGTTGGGTACTTTATTTTGAAGGTTCATTTATACTATTTATGTATGAAAAATAATATCGCTCAAATGTTCACCACGACTGGATTTACAGACGTCCACGCGATGGTCGAAATTTTCAATGACATTTTGCAACATGGTCGGTTCTATAGCATTTATTTCGGCAATGATGTTGTTTTTGAGTTCTTGGAGGGTGGCTGGTTTGTTGACGTAGACTTTGCTTTTCAAATATCCCCATAAAAAGAAGTCCAAGGGAGTCAAATCGCACGATCTTGGTGGCCATGGCACATCTCCTCTGCGCGAAATCACGCGATCACCGAAGAAGGACTGCAATCGATGGATATTGACGTTGGTTGTGTGGCATGTTGCACCGTCTTGTTGGAAATAAACATCGTCCATATCCATTCTCTCAAGTTGCGGCAAAAAAAAGTCCTCTATCATCACATGATACCGCTCAGAATTGACGGTAACGGCGTACCCGGCCGCATTTTTGAAAAAGTAAGGTCCGATGATGCCTTTTGACCACAATGCACACCACACAGTCACTTTTTGAGGATGCATCGGCTGCTCTTGATACTCACGGGGATTTTCGTTCGCCCAGATGCGGCAGTTTTGCTTGTTTACCGTCCCATTCAAAATGAAATGCGCTTCGTCGCTGAACATGATTTTTGATGAAAAATTGGCATCAATTTGGCGGTGTTCAAGGAGCCAATCTGAGAACGTTCGGCGCGAAAAATGGTCGGCCCGACACAGCTCTTGCGTCAATTGGATCTTGTAGGCGTGTACATTCAAATCCTTGTGGAGAATGCGGAGCAAACTGGCTCTCGAAATGCCCAATTCTTGGGATCGACGCGTTGTTGATTGTTTCGGATCGTCTCTCACACTCTCCTTCACAACAGCAATATTTTCCGGTGTGCGAACGCTCCGTGGCCGGCCAGAGCCTGGCAGATTTGCCACAGAACCTGTTGCCTCGAATTTACACACCAGACGACCGATGGTTGTTTCGTTTGGGCGGTTGTTGCGACCGAAATGTTCACGCAGCGCGCGAAACGTGTTTTTTATTTTTGCACCATTTTTGTAGTGCTCTTGAATAAGTTTAATGCGGTCTTCAATCGAATACGACTCCATAGCGATCAATGGTAAACATTCAACTAACAAAATGACATGTCGGTGACAGAAAACAAAGATGACTTCTATGTCAAATTGACGTTTACTTTCCTGCGTCCCTATTGGACAACCCTTTATATATATATATATATATATATGTTACCGGACAAACCGGATTTTCGGATAAACTAGTTTTTCCTGGGCCCAATCAGTTTATCCTAAAAGCGATAGGATGAACTAGTTCATCCTGAAATAAATTAATTATGATTAGGAAAAACCAATTTGTTCGAGTATAAACTGCTGGCGGATTTCTGAAATGAATTTTATATATTTGCGTACAAAGATTTTTATTGGAAGAAGTGGACGGAAACATTGAGCTTTGTTAAGAACCGCAGCATTCAAACATTCAGTTGGAACAGGCCAAAGTTTCTTTAAGTGCTATTGCACCAAGAAATGTACGTCAAATCGATGCCTTTGCAAGAAAAATAACGTTCTCTGCAACTCGAAATGCCGCAATAATTTGACACGTAATAACAAGTAAATAATAAACGTTATTAAACATGTTTGTAATAGTAGTATTTTAGTATTTTCTCCAATTAGTAATAAGAACATTACTTTTGTGAAGAGACGGTATGCAGACTAGGACAAATCAATTTTGCCCAATCACACTTAACTGATTTTAGGACAAATTAGTTTAGACTAAGATAAACTAGTTCATGCTATCGGTCTTCGGATACACTGATTTGACCTATATATATATATATATATATAGCATCTTTTATGTATCAGGTCCGTTGTGGGCTAATGCGAGTACGATTATGGTTTGTAAAGCCAGATTTTGAAGCTACGATTCACATTCATACATACCTTTGGACGACTATTGCATCTGATGGACGAGTAGTATTCTTGATAGTAAATAGTCTTTGACATATACCAGAAATTAAACAGCCTCCACCTCGTACAAACCACAACCCCCCTTGTGTCACCCTCCAATTTTCTGAAAATGATCATAAGCCTCTGAAGTATCAAAAAATAGGGTTGGATGACTTTTATCGGTAACCCTAATAACAATAATAGATTTCATTGCCCAACAGAGTATTACAATTGCATTTACAGGACAAAAAAAGAAACAATAGCAAAAGAAAAAAAGAAAACCAATAATGGTGCTCAATTCAATAAAATTCAGAAATTTAAAACGTGTATGTTGCATGTAGTTTAAACAATAAGTGGAGAGGAGGCATTTTTTTTGATACCCTGTAAATTGAAACCATACGGATAAAGTTATTTGAGGAACTACATTCTAGATAACTATAGGTTGAGTTGCATATGCTACAAAAAATCTGTCTTAAATCGATCAATATGATTGTCGAACAAAAGAGCACAATCTTGGATTCGCAGTCATTTAATTCTTTTTGCGTATGCGACTATGCATTTGACGCCATTAACCCATTTATGTCTAAAGAGTTGCAAAAAAGTTTTGTTTTATTATTTTTTAAAAAACGTTATTAAAAGACGACACTTTGGAGGTATTTTTTTATAAATACATAAACAGTTAGTTTTTTAGGATTTACTATACATAGTACATTAGGAATAAAGGTAGCTATAAGAATAATAATAAAAAAATATTGAAAATAGCACAAATATTTTGAAACACATCAATATTGCAGATTTTAAAGAGTGTGATATTGAACAAAACATTTCACGTGAAGGCCGACATAACATTTTCTACATCTAGTAGTTGTGCGCTCATGACAATGTGCACACCTTGTTTGTTTGCCTTGTGGAATGACTAAATCATCTAAGCAATCATACCTTATGTCACCAAAATTTCTTGATTTACCTTGCTGGTACGTATAAGTCTTCTTATTTTGTGTCAAGATGGTTGTAGCTACACTTCGTCTAAATTGTAATTGATCCACGTTATTTCCCCTCTTTTTATAAATATGCCAGGCGTTTGTCAGGGCCATATCTACACATTGGGAGATCAACGAGAAATACCATTTTTTGCCTCGGATTTGTACTCTGTATTGAGCTATATTCTGGTCTGACCTATCCACTCCGCCCATGCATTTATTATACAGCTTGACAACTTGGGGCTGATCTACATACACAGACTTTTTTCTTTTTGAGAATACCGCTTTCCTGAATTTACTGGTTCAATTCCAATCGCTGTACACCCAAAAGTTACAATACTGTTGTCATTCCATTTTACAAAAATTAAGTTTTTATCTTTTACTTTGGTATAATCAAACACTCCACGTTGTTCCTTTTTCATAAGTTTTGAATTTTTCAAAGATTATATGGGTATCCGATTTTCACGAATTGTTCCTGTACCACATATGCCTTTTTCAGTCAAGCTTTCAAACAAAGCTGGCGAAGAAAAAAATTATCAAATACAAAATGAAACCTAAGATTTGCCCATTTGCTTTTTAGCCTATCAGCATAGCTCAATACAACTGATGCGCCAAAAGCTAAAGATTTGTAAGCCGCGTTCACATACGTCGAAGTACCCTGATAAGGTTCAAATCATAAGATGTAACTAAGAGTAGTAGCGCCAACCCAAAATTTGAACCCATAACGTATTGGTTTCCCGTGGATATACTGTTTACAACCATGTCGCCCGTTGTATGGAACCATTGCCTCATCAATACTATGATGCTCTTCTGGTACTGCGTATTCCAAAAAAATTTTATTTAGGTGATCGAAAAGACGCCTTAGTTTAGCAAATTTATAATTTGCATCCAGAGCTTCATTGTTTAGGAAGTGAATCTGAGACATTATAAATTCAAATTTATCGCGAGAAATAGCTTCAGAAACAGGTGAGTTGTGTGAATCACTGAATTTTTCCCAATACATCCTTCTGCGAGATACACTACTATAGCCACTCAACAATAATATGCTTAGAAAACATTTGATTTCAGATTTGGTAACCATAATATTCCTGTTTTTCTAATGAGCATACCGATTTGTCTCCTCAACTATTATGTTCAAAATTTCGTCATCGAAAAAACTAAAAAATATCTCGGTTGGGGACTGCTCTTGTTCATTTAGATTTTCGTTGTTTACTGGAAACGCATACTCATTTCTTGGCAAATCTTCTTTTACTTAATTATATGTTTTCTTCTTTTTCACTTCCTTCCGATTATTACCCCTGATTTCACTGAGTGGTATTTCATCTTCTGAACTCCACATATCCTCGTTTTTATTCTTATTTACTTCGACCTCAGCTTGCATTAAGCTTCCTGGCAAGTTGTTGATATCCAGTCTTTCTTCGTCTCCAGAATCCTCGTCGGTTATGTTACCGCATGCATTAGTGGGAGGTAACAAAGTGATATACTCAGCTTCAATGTCGTCATCTTCTATCATTGCTAGCGCCTCATGCAAAGAAAAACCCCTGAAACAAATGTTCCTTCTCAACATAATTACTTATTCAAAAATAATTTACCTAAAACCATTTTATTTTTGTTTTGACTATGAACATATTCGTAGACTTTTTTCCTGATGTACTAAATATAGTGCACCCAACTTTATCATAACCTCAAAAGCAAAGCATAAATGAAACACATCATAAAATCATAAAATCTAGAAGCCGCAACTAAGGAAATAATATTTTCATAAAAATAAACTAGTTTTTTTTATTTCATGTCATAAAAACCTACTTACTTTGCAAAGCACACGCCATAATCATTCATCTTCTATTTTCCAATATACAAAAACTGATTTCACAAAATATTGCACAATACGCAAAATTACTCCGTACTGTACGAGATCCACCCGCAAACTGTTGCCGCGAGCTATTCAATTTAACCAAATCGTACCGATATCTACAGGAACAAACAAGTTTAGGCTGTACTGTTCACCGTACATTAGGCATACATGGGTTAACTTACCATGGCACCACAGATGGAACAGTGGCATCAGTATGATGATCGCGGGAGTGTTTATACACTAAAAAAATCGTCCTACATTACTTAAAAGGTTATCTATCTGACTTTTTTGTTTGTCCAAAGTCCCTCGTCTTATCAGTGTCATCGGCTCCCTTGGTGTGAATAGCATGAATTGAAAGAGTTGCCCAATAGCCGGGGTCCCTTTCATTCCTTAGCTCCATCAGCAATTTAGCCCTGGGGGGAATCCGGGGGTTTGCCGTTGCTTACCCTCCGGCAGCATCGATAAACCGGATCGTCGATTTAGATAAATGGCGGTTCATTAAAACACTCCCAAACCCGATCGAGGGTGCATCAGCTACCAGAGAACGCCTGTGCTTGTGTAATACATATAGCGTTTGGGAACGTTTATCTCTTTATTTATTTGCCAAATGTACGGGTGAACTCATTATTTCGGAATAAAATTACAAAGCATAACGAGTGTCCTGAATGTTTAGGCAAAAAATATTTATCGGTGTTTTTAATGAAGAAATTTATTTAAACACTAACAAGTTATCATAAATTCCAATTCAAAACTTAACTAAACTATACTATCGAATTATGTGGAGTGGACCATTATTCTTCTCTACAAGACGCAACTTTCTTCGTACGTCTCTCATGAGGTTCTGGACGGAATTCAGATCAACTTCTCCCAGTTCTTCGTAAATTCCAGGACTTAATTGTTTTTCATCTTGGGCTTTCCATGATAAACCTTCCTAGACAGTAAAGCCCAAAAATCGTCTATTGGATGACCCCTCTTGGGTTAACATGGTGCTAGGTCTGGCCAAAACATGGCCATTAGTATGATGTTCGTGAACAAACTGAAGCAGTTTGGAGGAGTAGTTATCAATATAGCTCTGATTATTCAAAGGTTCATTCTTCTTACAAAAGGTTGGGGTACGCCCCTGTTAGAAATTGTGCACCAGACAAGGATTTTATCTGCAAATTTTTCTTATCCTTTCGTTATCTTAAATAATGATTTTTCCATTGGTAAAGTGTACCTGCCTCAGTATTCTAAAGAGTTGTGCTTGAGAGTATTTGGGCACCTAAGTCTCTTTCGATATTTAAGACCATTCCTCCTCAATCCCAACGATATCGTACTCTTAGAAGTTTGTTAAAATTAACGCCAAAAAATCTCGTGCTATACTTTTAAGACATACGTTATTCTAGATTTGACCTTGACAGGGAACAGTACGAAATTCGGAAGACATTGATTAAAAACACTTACAAATTCTTCAAAAAAAAAAAAAAACAGTATCTGCATGCGCTTCACTCTAACATGAACACATAGGCTTGTGATGTGAGCCATTCATCATGAAGCAGTCCAAAACCCCAATATTCAAATACCCACTCTGTATTCAAATCCCGGTAACCATATCCTATTTTGGAATCCTGTTTTCGAATACTGTTCGGTTATGCTTATAAATATTGTGTTACCAACGCAACTTAAGCGTGTTAAAACACGTCCGCGGCGGTTGTGGATGGCACAAACAAAATAGCTACGCAAAGTTATTTTGTTTGTGCGGACAGCGATGCTTCTGAATTCGACAGGCCGCTTAAGGACCGAGATTAGATAACGTGTACACTTGTGCCTGTGCATTATAGCCATTCTATTTTATTACAAATTTAAATACCTGTGATAGCTTGTGTGCGATACCAGATGAAGTAGATATGTTACCAGCAATCTGTATAATCCGGTATTCTATACAATACCCAGGTAATGTATAGAATACTTAAAACGTGTACGTAATGTATGAAGTATTATTTGTTTTATACTTTTCCTAAGTATTCTATACAATACCGAATGCGCAGCCGGTAATGTATGTAAAAGACGAGAAGAAGAAAGATTTTGTGCACTTCAAAATGTCACAATAGTTCCTCATGTAAAAATAAATATTTTTTTCACTTACTTAATTAAAATTTTGACTAAGCAGTAAACCTACTAATTATTTTCAGAGGATTGTTTTGTTTCTTAAGTACATGTAAGAATATTTTTTGTTCTATTAAGATTTTGACTAAGCAGTAGACCTACACTGCCTATATTTTTACAGAATTGTTTTGTTCCTTAAGTTTTTTATACGTATTACGTACGTACTTGTAAGCAAATAAAATTATTATGTTACTTATAGCCTACCTAGGCAAAGTTTGTAATGGATAATAATATTTATTATATTTCATACATTGCCAGGGCAACCCAAGTATTCTATGCATTTCCTAGGTATTGCATAGAATACCTGAGTTATACAGATTACCGGTAACAGATATATGAAAAGGTTAGTGAGACTTTTCAACGTGTACATACATTGTAATAGATTCATATATTTTCTTATTAGGTTTTATTCCATTATTGTTCTAAAAAAATATAGAATGTTTTCTATTATACAATGTTTATTTAATCTCACTGTGACACTGAGTATCAAAATGTTGTTTTAAGTTTTATTATTTAGTCTTGTTATATTTTTATAGTTCAAAGTAATCATATAGCTAGAATAATCAAAAAGTATTCATATTTAAATGGATCCAGGTATTGAAAACGTTCGAATACCTTCATTTGTTTGTATGCAAACCTTGAGTACAATTTAAAATACAGGATTCAGAATTCGTATTCGAATACCGGATTTAAGTTTTCGACCCATGTCTAAAATTACTATCCTTTAGGTTGGCCAATTGGGCAATTTTTTTCGCATCATCAAAATATGAATATCAATCTTCTTGCCTTGGAACGATCTAGTCGAATATGTGATATATAGAATTTTTTTTCGAAATGTAGCGTTATTTATAGGGGTAATGTTCTTCCTCCCGTCCCCCGTTTTCTTGTGCCATAATCGGAACAACTTGCAGTAAAAGAAAAGCTGACTATATTATTGCCCCTTTTTTCAGATGGATGCAAAACGATTTTATGGTGCTAAAACTGTTGGGATTCCGAACTTGAGTGGCAGTGAAGACGAAAATTTGTCAGATGATGATTTTTACCGAAAAACATTTTCTCAAGTTCTGGCGGAAGATACCAGTGAAGAAGAACAGCTTGATAGAGAGATGGTCGAAGATATTGTGATTGAAGAAAGTGATTTTTCCGATAGGGAAGACGATGTTCCCCTTTCAACTCTCATTGCAGCAAACAAGGCAAAGAAAAAAAACAAGGTTTGCTTTGATTGGGAAGATAAACAGTTGAGGGTATCTGACGAAGACATATTATTCAAGGGATCTCACTCCTTAGGAAAAGATATTTTGAATTTGGATGGTATATTCGAATTTTTCAAGTTTTTCTTTACGGATGACATACTGGTACATATAATGGAACAGACCAATTTATATGCTATCCAATGTAGGCCTGAAAAGCCACCAAATATAACTAAAGAAGAGATAAATATTTTCATTGGAATTTGCATATACATGTCTGTAGCGCACCTGCCATCCACTAGAAGCTATTGGAGTAGTACACTGAGAGTTACTGCAATAACCGAAGCTATGACATATAACAGATTTGAAGAAATAAAACGTTTTGTTCACTTCAATGATATACGAAGCAACAAAATCGCGATGAACCTGGTTACGATAAGCTGTTCAAAATTCGTCCTTTTTTGGAAAAAGTACGAGAGAGGTACCTACTTGTCCCAAAAGAAGAGCATCTTGCAGTTGATGTACAAATTATACCAACAAAAGCTCGATCAACCCTAAAGCAATATAACCCAAAAAAACCTCATAAATGGGGCTATAAAGTTTTCGTACTAAGCGGAATATCAGGCTTCAGTTATGATTTCGACTTCTTTTCTGGGCCAACTAAGTTGCAGCCTTATCAACCAGATCTTGGGGCAAGTAGTAATGTGGTAGTGAAACTTACAGAGTCAGTTCCAAGGAATCAAAATTACAAGGTTTTTTTTGATAACTGGTTCACCGGCCTTCCATTACTGGTTTATCTCAGCAAAGAGGGCATTTTGCCTCTTGGTACTGTCCGCAAAAATCGTGTGCCAGATTGCAAATTTCTCAAGGAATCTGTGATGAAGAAAAAAGGTAGAGGTACAATTATGGAGAGAGTTGCTCGAGTCGATGGCGTAGATGTTTCGGTAGTTTCCTGGTATGATAACAAAATAGTTACCACAGTATCAACTTACGTAGACAGTCGGCCCATTTCCGAAGTACAGAGATTTTGCAGAAAGGAAAAAAAGCACATTATGATTCCTCGTCCAAAGAGTATAGAAATATACAACAACTATATGGGAGGTGTTGCTCTACTTGACTCGATGTTAGGATACCATAGGATACTTATAAGGTCAAAAAAAATTACCTAAGAATATTTTTCCATTTCCTCGACATGTTGTGCTGTAATAGTTGGATATTGTGGAGAAGAGCTCTCACTGAGAACAATTCTGATGATTATTTGCCACTGGTTGAATTAAAACTTGGTTTAGCAGAAATTCTAACAAGATCCCACGTAACTTCAAAAAAGCGAGGCAGACCTAATAGCTCACTACAGCCTCAACTGAATTTAAAAAAAGGATATATCCTTTTGCGGAAATACCAGCCCAAGAAATTCGTCGCGACAATGTGGGACATCTTCCTGAGTGGCATGAAGATCGCCAAAGATGCAAATTTCCTGAGTGTAAGAGGAAAACACAAGTTTTGTGTGATAAATGTAATGTTAGATTATATTTGAAGAAAGACCGTAATTGTTTTCGCCGTTTTCATCTGGAGTAAATAAATGTTTATTCAAAATTACATTTAGTTTAGGTGTTTTCCCATGTATTTTTAACGATTTATAACATATATGGTTTCAGTAAATTTTTCCGTTATTATTCAACTATTGCAATTTGTGTCAAATTTGGCACATGTCGAAAAAGGCTATTTTTTTAAAAAAAAGCATCAATAATTTTTTATATATTTTTCTAGTTACTTTTCTAATATGAACTAGCACATATATTTATTTTAACAAAAACAAAAAAAATCATGCAGTAGGAGTTAAGGTATAGAAGTGGCAGAGCAAATTCGTTGTGATGGTAACGTAATTAACAATTTGTACATGCATCAGAATATATCATAGCGCTTCAAAAGCATTACAAAGCTTCAATATGCTACTTGCTTTTCGATATTTTGAGCCTATAATCTGAAAGTACACGACTTAAGATTTTTTAAGTATCTCCCGTTCGCAGCTATACGTCGACTTCTAGCACACCCTATACGTATATTTAAAATAATGTAGTTCACTCAATCAAAAAGGTACAAACTACATTTGAGAGATACGTCTTTAGATCATAATTATAATGATAGTCATATCAATTGGGCATCCAACAGCTTTTCGTCCATATCAATATTCAAACGTAACTTGGAGACTGACCTGACAAAAATGAAATAGTAATAGTTATTAGACTAAAAGGCGTGTATAAAAACATGTTCGCTCCCACTTAACAAAGACTTTTTCGGTCCAAATAGCAACATTTGAAAAGCGAATCGCACTCAAAACAAAACCGGCACAAAAAGATTATATCCTAGCTCCCTGATACCGACTCCTTCAGTTCCAATTTCAAGTGGATTCCATGGTATCTCAGTTACTGATCGATGTAATCCTTCGTCTTAGAGCTTAGAGCATTAACGCTGCACTCGGACTGGACACCACAGGTCACATCGCCGGTCACAGAGGCGGGGTTATAACGTGGAGACGTAACGAACGTCAATTTCTAGGCTTTGGCGAATATCTAGCGACTATATTCATGAATACGAATGCGGATATTCAGCTTTTCTTCTGTGTACATCAAATCAGAACATGCTTGAAGGAGAGATATCTACGAAGCTTTTATTCTTGAAGTTTGGTATCCCCCTAATTCAGATGAAAAGCTAATAAGTATCTAGTTTTTACAGAAAAAAACATTTCTTTCCTATAACAAGTTTGAGAAAGAATTGTCGTTTCTATTTGTACTTTTTGTCTGTAAAACATTCACAGTCAAAGACTGATCGCCATTTCGCAGCTACTGCCATATTGGACTTGTCATGACGTCACTTTGCTTAATGTATTTCTCTCATCAGACCCGTTTATTTGATACTCATATTAGAGAGGTGATTGCGAAAAATATTGATCGTCATTTTGGAGTCAGAATAACGTCACTTTGCTCATTATGTTTCTCTCATCGAGCCCTTTCATTTGGAGTACTATGGAAATGATGAATCGGCATTGTAACATTCGCTAAATGGCTGTACTTAGTACTTTTTGTAATTCTTTACACCGAAGCAGCCGCGCAGGCAAAAGTCTAAATGCCAGGACACCGCAGATGCTATGAGGAGTTCATAGAAGCTTAGTTAACCTGAGTTTTGAACTGCCTAAAGTTAATATAACTCGAAAAAGCCGCCTGATGTGGGTTGTTCCATAATCTCGATATCCTAGGGCAAAGGAGCTCTCGTATCTGCCAGTTCTAGATGTATGAAGTTCGCCGCGGTTAAGATAGAAGGTTTAAGTCAGGCGAGTCTGTCTGGCAGGCACACCGCGCGGCGGCATATTTTTTAACGAATTCATAAATTTTACCAAGGATGCCTATCTATAAATAAAAAAGCATTGTTACCTCAGAAATGACTGAACTTCTGTCTTTTAATTAATAACACAGTAAGTACAATTCCAATTTGTCATATTTGGTTCTTATTTTCATATATAACATAAAAATCATCTTTTCTCACAACATTTAGAACATTTCATTAAAATGAATATTCATTACCACAATTATTATACAAGAGGAACTATAAATTTCCAATTACAAAATTGCAATAGTAATATAGTTAACAAATCAATATTTCAGAAACGATTACTAGAATTTAATAAGCTAAATGATGATATAAAGTCTACCTGTAATTTAAAGATGTTTAAATAAAAATTAAAGGAACATTTCATGGATAGTGGAAATTCTTAGAGATGCAAGTTTTGTTTTTCTGACTATTTGTATGTGATGTGATTGTTGTTTCAAAAGAATGTTATTGTAGCAATCATGGTTAATAAATCTTAAACAAACAAACAAACATAATTTTGTACAATATCCTTACAACTTTACTATGTCTTATAGTATCTGCTAGAGCCATTGCTTTGGCTATAAATTGAAACACAGAATCTGTATATATACGATGTTTCAATTTGTTGTTGTGCAGATACTGTATTCTGATTTTTTTTTTTTTTTATACTCCATCTACCACGAAGGCCTTAGGCCTAAACACCCATTGGGTACCGTGGGGCTATAGGGGGATACAGGGGAAAGGGGAACGCCACACGGACTCTGGCGAGGGAACACGTGTGCATGCAACATGCACACATTCTGGCTCCGCCTACGAGATCCGCCGGGTGGTACCTCCACGTTCGACAGTCAGAGACCGTCTACCACCTACGGACAATCACAACATCCATAGCCAAGAGAAAAATTTCTCCTGGGACGGGACTCGAACCCGCACAGCGCACGGCGACTGATCAGGAGACCGAAGAGTCTACTACTGCGGCCACCGCTGCTGCCTATCATTTGAGATGATCGTAAAAATGCTGGATACTGTAAGCGATAAATTTTTTATTTTCGGTATTTATCATCAAAATATGCTTCTTCTACGTGGCTTTCATATCATAATGACAATATCTCATTTTTCGCATTTTTTGCACTACTGCGTTCTGGTTTATGACAGCATACTAGATCTCTGACGGTACGAAACCGAGACTGTCCGGTTAAAGAGGGATCGTTGATCAGTCAGACACCGGCTGCACAAAATTTCAGCTCAATTCGGTTCGAAAATTTGTGTCATATATACGAGGGATGTCTTTTAAGTTTTGCATATGGAATTAAAACCAATTTTCGAAGCACTTATTCCAGTCGTTTGCTGGCAGATCCAAAACGGCATTTTTGAATGCGTCAACTGCTTCTTCTGGTGACTGGAACCTTTGACGACGCAGTCTGTTTTTAATTTTCGGGAAAGTAAAGAAATCGTTAGGACTTAGATGAGGACTAAATGGAGGATGGTCTAATAATTCCACGTTTTCTTCCGTTAAATACTGCCTTGCTTTTTTGGGCTGTGTGCGAGCTTGCATTGTCTTGGTGGAGGATGATTCTTCTTTCGGGGTTGATCTTTCGAAGCTCGGTGATGACTTTTGGCGAAAAAATGGTGGTATACCAATCCACAGTAACAGTTCTTTGCTCACTAAGAGGAATTGTTGCTTTTGACACAAATGTCGCGACCATCTTTTTCGAAACAGTTCGAGAACGGATGACTTTTTTTGGCTTTTCTTCACCTTGGAACTTCCAAACAGCCGACTGTCGTTTATTTTCTGGTTCATAACAGTAAATCAACGATTCATCACCACTAACAATGCTGTACACATTTTTTGAGTTTTCGGGATTGAAACGGTCAAGCGTTTTTGACACCAACTAACCCTGGCTGCTTTCTGCTCTTCAGTCAACAGGTGGGGTATCCAACGAGAAAATAATTTTCTTACTCCTAATTCTTCATGTAAAAGTTTTTGAATTGAGGTCTTTGAGATCTTCAAGGATGCCTCAATCTCGCGATATGTCACATGTCTATCTTCAATGATCAGTTTGCGCACAGCATCGACGTTTTCCTGGGTGACTGCCGTTTAAAAATTCACTGTAGTGAGAACACTGCACGTATTGTTCTGAAACTTTGAATTTAAGATTACTAAAGAGTGAGGTTAAGATTCAGTACTGACCTTCGATCCGCGCTGCCTATTATGTTTCTATATGCAAAACTTAAAAGACATCCCTCGTACTAACATACATACTAACATATCAACAACCAGGTCATGTTAAATAAAAGCGTGTAAAAAATAATATCACATTTTCGAAATTTTTCGTGATTGAAATAAATTAAATTATATAATTTTTCACGTAATTTTGAGTCTGGAAACATGTAGATCCTTTAAAAGGGGTCCCAGAATAAGATTCTGACAAAAGACCGAGGTTATTCTTACGAGCGGATGCGAAGAGACTCCCTGGGCTATTACGAAATTTCCTACATAATTCCAAGACTGAATGCCAGATGAACTCTGACACACAATCAAAAAACACAGCGTTCAGAAAACATAGTCACCATAAAGGTGCACCATCCTCCTGGCGATAAAATCTCTCTAGGCCATCGCGAGGCGGTATCAACCATCAACCAGGGCAAACCTTCCGTTCTCCCGTAAAAATGCTCGTAATCCCTGTTAATGGAGGTTCTCAGGCAGCGCACTAAATTAAGGATGTCTCCGTAATTGCTTCCAAAGCTGATAAGATAAGACATACATCTCCCGTCTCTGCAGACGATGCAGGTCCGGGCAGGACAACGTTTAGTACAGGATTTAATTTTAGCGGCGGCATAATTGAAGAAAGGTTGATATTTGACACCGCCTAAACCTTATAATTGATCTTGTTTTTATTCAAGTTAGTATGCTTTACGTTTCGACACATAAAACAAAGCTCTCCGTGGGTGCTAAGTTTTTTATCAGCAACATCCTAGTTGGCTGTCCGTACTGTTTGGTATTAATTTACATTATCAACATGCCTAGTACCCAATTAATTATCATTGCAATGTTGCTACTACATACAGAGTTGTCTAAACACTGCAACCACCTGCCTAAGAGATACGAGGTCTGTAAACTAAGTGACGAGACTATCTTTTTTTGCAAATATAGTTGCAATTTTATATTGTCAAAATAACTTCCTTCTGAAGCCACACAGCGCTGACGATGGTTTTTCAACTCCTCATAGCAGTGGTGGAACTCCGATACTGGAATAGCTTCCAGCTGGTCGGTTACAGGCGGGCCATATGTTTCCCTGACTATATCCAAGCCCTGCGCATCCAGCGTTGCCAGATCGAACGCTACGTTGCCAGTCTCATCACTTAACTTACACACCTCGCACTTATCTTTTTACTATAGACTTGAATTGACCCACAAACTTCTGTCTAGTTCCCTTTGGGCAAAAACAATGTGTTTGGTCACGACATACCGATATTTGAGGGGGATATTTTTCAGCTATTTTTATCGACAAATTCACCCCCTACAATGTACCTTACCTCCCTTGAAATGGATCCATACTGCTGCTAACGAAATTGTGGCTGACACGGATATGGACTGCCGCTCAAGACGACACATCGTTTTAAGAACAACAATGTGCATAACCATTAATGGAGGACATTTTGAACAGCTTCGGTAACATTAAACATGTCCAAACTCTCTATAACAATCATTGATTTGTCATTTTTATGTATACTAAGTGACATATAAATTCGAACACCCAGTTTGAATGGTTTTATTTTAATAAAAGTTGGTGAATGTATTTATCTTACTGTAAAGAATAAGTGAAAAAATTTTCAGCCTTATCAGTTGGACATTCCAGTTTTTATACTGCTTTCTTTTAATTCACTAACGCTCTAAAAATGAATATTTCAGCCGCAGTAAAGAATCAACGTTGGCGGATTTTGGTTCTTGACATCCTTTACGATCGGTTACGATGCCTAGAGTACGGAGACCTGTACGATTTCGTCAACTTAGTGAGTTTGATAGGGGCCGTATAGTGGGACTTCGTGAAGCTGGACTTTCTTTTCGGGCAATTGCAGTTAGAGTGCAAAGAAGTGTAGACACTGTGGTTAGGTGTTGTCAGGCATGGCTTCGAGAAGGCCGTACGCAAAGAGCACGGAGCACTGGACGCCGCCGTAGAACAACAGACCGTGAAGATCGCCGCCTAAGATTATTGGCTTTAAGGGACCGTTTCTCCACTACCAGGTCCATTGCAAATGAATGATTTGCAGAACACAGAAGACCTATTGGCATGCGAAGTGTTTACCGACGAATGAGAAGTTTTGGCTTGTTTTCACACCGGTCACACTGGATCCTCCCTTTAACTCGAGAACACCGACGTAATCGCCTTGAGTGGTGCAGACAACGGTCACTCTGGGATCAGGAATGGAGCAGTATTGTCTTTAGTGACGAGTCTCGATTTTGTTTAGGCATGCACGATGGTCGTGCCAGGGTTAGAAGGCGACGTGGTGAAAGGAGGAATCCACAGTTTTTTGTTGAAGGACATGTTCATCACACTGTTGGAGTTATGGTTTGGGGTGCTATAGCTTATGGTTCCAGGTCACCTTTAATCTTCATCAGAGGTAACATGAACGCGCAGCGTTATATCCACGAAGTTCTAGAACCCCATCTTTTACCCTATCTTGACACCCTGGCAGATCCAAATTTCCAACAAGATAATGCCCGACCACATGTTGCAAGAGTCACAATAGACTTCTTTCAACATAATGATGTCACATTGTTACCATGGCCACCAAGATCTCCCGACCTATCCCCAATTAAGCACGTGTGGGATATGATGGGTAGGAGATTGCTCAATTTGCAACGTCCTCCTCAGACTCTAGAAGCACTTCGAGAGGAGTTGGTGGTTGCCTGGAATGAGATACCACAGGAGGACATTGACCACCTGATCAGAAGCATGCCTAGGCGCGTTGGAGAATGCGTAGCACATCAGGGTGCATCCACACATTATTAAAGGTCAAAGGGCTTTAAAGCAGTGCAATCATTTTGAAATTTTTATCATTTACTTATTATGCTTCATTAAGTACTTATACAAAATTTTATTAAAATAAAACCATTTAAACTGGGTGTTCGGATTTATATGTCACTTAGTATACATAAAGTGTGAAATAAATTGCATTTAATTACACCCATTTTGACCCATGTTAGATAGCATCTTTGCTTAACGTAGAATACTTAGGATAACAAAAAGCTGTAGAATTAGCACAAAAGAAGTACAACTTCACAGACTAGTTTTCGAATGGTGTGCGGAAATGCACAAAATAATCAATTTTTTCCAGATTTTTTCTGTTTTTGTCTGTTTTTAAGTATGTTTGACGGTTAGTATCAAAACAAGTTTTTCAATATACGCTAGGACAACATGTCATCGTTCAAATGACACCAAATATATCATTATGTGGCAATTATGAACTCAGTTATTACAATTTTCATACATGCACTACCATTATCATAAGGTAAAAATAAAAATGGCTGACATTTCAAGGGAGATGAGGTAGGACATTGTAGGGAGGTGGATTTGCCGATAAAGATTGTTGAAAAATACCCCTCTTAAATATCGGTATGTCGTGACCAAACACATTGTATATATGTTATATCTAAAGAGACATGAGAGTATTTCAATCTATAATCTCGACTATAGATGATCGATATCGTTATATTTCAATATCTGTGATACTTGAAAATCTAAAAGCGCATAATAGGTAACACCCTGATAGAACCACGTGGCGAGAAATACCAAAACCTATAAGGCGTTATATCGTTATATATTATTATAGGCCACGATAATCTTACGGTGGTATACGGTTTTCGACCTCAGCAGCAGGTATGCATGCTGTAACATGCCACTCAAACATTAGCCCTATAGTCTTGTGACAATGCACCAAGACCGCGCCGTTCGCCACAAGTGATTCTTTTTGTTGGTATTTTGTAAGAGTTATGATTCGTGATTTAAAAATATCAGTTTCTGAATCGCAGTTTGTAAAATATCTGTCGTCATAATCGCTACTAACTGAACAGGCAGACTACTGAATTTTATTTTAGGCGATCTTATCAGAGTTTACTGATTTCTTGAATTATGCAAGTCAATTGGTAGTACAGGGTATAGAAAGATATTTAAAATTAGGAGAATACTTTTGAATATGCAACGTCTCTACAAAATTTGGATTACCGTGGTTTCATGTTTTTTAACCATATTTTAGTTTATCAAGAACACTCGATAAATATCCATTGTATTCAAGTATATCCAGATCTGTAACGAAAAATATAGGTATATATAAAAATGCAACTTTGATATCCTGCTAAGTATAATCCTAAATATATTTTTAAAATATTCCTGTATGTCTACCTTCTCTTCAAGGTAACTGATAAAAATCTAAAAATCAATATAGTCGATGATACAAATATGAATTTACCTAGATCCCCTCTTGAGATGTGAAATTCAAATTCCTTATATATCAAAGAAAATTAGATCCATAACATATAAAGTGAAATTTATAACTGGTACATACATTAACTGAATATTATCTACGAATAATATATCAAGCTTTAGTCAATCTTCACATAACATATGGTATCATAGTATGGGGTGCTGGATGCATGACATATACTAAGTGACATATAAATCCGAACACCCAGTTTAAATGGTTTTATTTTAATAAAATTTTGTATAAGTACTTAATGAAGCATAATAAGTAAATGATAAAAATTTCAAAATCTCTCTCCTACCCATCATATCCCACATGTGTTCAATTGGGGATAAGTCGGGAGATCTTGGTGGCCATGGTAACAATGTGACATCATTATGTTGAAAGAAGTCTATTGTGACTCTTGCAACACGTGGTCGGGCATTATCTTGTTGGAAAGTTGGATCTGCCAGGGTGTCAAGATAGGGTAAAAGATGGGGTTCTAGAACCTCGTGGATATAACTCTGCGCGTTCATGTTACCTCTGATGAAGATTAAAGGTGACCTGGAACCATAAGCTGTAGCACCCCAAACCATAACTCAAACAGTGTGATGAACATGTCTTTCAACAAAAAGCTGTGGATTCCTCCTTTCACCACATCGCCTTCTAACCCTGGCACGACCATCGTGCATGCCTAAACAAAATCGAGACTCGTCACTAAAGACAATACTGTTCCATTCCTGATCCCAGAGTGACCGTTGTCTGCACCACTCAAGGCGATTACGTCGGTGTTCTCGAGTTAAAGGGAGGACCCAGTGTGGCCGGTATGAAAACAAGCCAAAACTTCTCATTCGTCGGTAAGCACTTCGCATGCCAATAGGTCTTCCGTGTTATGCAAACCATTCAGTTGCAATGGACCTGGTAGTGGAGAAACGGTCCCTTAAGGCCAATAATCTTAGGCGGCGATCTTCTCGGTCTGTTGTTCTACGGTGACGTCCAGTGCTCCTTGCTCTTTGCGTACGGCCTTCTCGAAGCCATGCCTGACAACACCTAACCACAGTGTCTACACTTCTTTGCACTCTAACTGCAATTGCCCGAAAAGAAAGTCCAGCTTCCCGAAGTCCCACTATACGGCCCCTATCAAACTCACTAAGTTGACGAAATCGTACAGGTCTCCGTACTCTAGGTATCGTAACCGATCGTAAAGGATGTCAAGAACCAAAATCCGCCAACGTTGATTCTTTACTGCGGCTGAAATATTCAATTTTAGAGCGTTAGTGAATTAAAAAAAACAGTATAAAAGCGGAATGTCCAACTGATAAGGCTGAAAATTTTTTCACTTGTTATTTACAGTAAGATAAATACATTCACCAACTTTTATTAAAATAAGACCATTTAAACTGGGTGTTCGCATTTATATTTCACTTAGTATATATTAACGATTTAGACGTGCTTCAAAGAACAATAATTGTAAAATCAATGCTTGGCTAATCAAAATTATACCCAACTGATGACTTGTATAATAATGTACAAGTATATACATATTACTAAACAATTTTACTTCTTGCATACCATCACGCATCATCACAAGATTATTAGTGAACTCGACACAATCAAACACAGTCATAAGACCAGATAAATTACGCGCAAAAGTTGTTCCTAAACCAAAAAAATTTGTAATGAAACAATCTCACCTGTATTTAGCTCTAAAATTGTATGAACACTTACTAAATAATTTGAAAAAATATAAAGCTGAATAAAAAATTGTTTTAAACACACCTGATACCTTGTCTTGTATTATACTGAAGTATTCTGATAAATTCCGATGACACTATTCCGATTCCACACATGTTCAGCTAGGTTTGTGGAAACTTCATGCTTACCATAATTCTATCACCATAAGATCCTCCACTACCGGACTAATACGTCTGTAGCCCCTGAGAACGGTGCAAGTCCTTGCAAGATGACGTCGATGGTGGAATTAAAACAATAGAAACCGGAGAATCAGAAGGCCTGCTTTGATCGGTAACTGGAGTGCCGCGGAATCCACTCGAAATTGGAAGCGAAAGAGAAGTAATTGGGAATGGAAGAGTCATATAGTTCTGTTTTGAGAGGGATATCGTAATCGCAATTTTGTCTCCGCGAACTCAGTCGGCCTGAACTTTTCTTTTATTCAACTGACGACTAGGTAGATGGAATCTGACGTTAACTTGAGGCAATTGCCTCTTACCCTAGTATTGAGCAGAGATCTGCAGCAATCTAGGTAGGTGAACTGTAGCGCTGTCGCTGTAACGGCAAATATCGGAATTCTTTGTTTCTTGAGAATTTTTCATCAGACAGAAAAAAATTATGAAAAATGAATGAAGCGTTGTCGTTGAATCAGTGTGTCAGTGTGTGATGAAGTAATTCCCAAGAGTTCTCTAGAAAAGAACTTAAGAATATTTACCTTACACCTTTACCCTAAAGAAACTTACATGAATCGCCATCCTGAAACAAGGAAAACAAAAATTTACTCATGGATCAACTTGTTCCAAAGAATGTTCTCGGTAGCATCAAAAAAAGTAATTAAGGGCCAACTTCACCAACAGTCCGTTATTCTACACCTATAGGGTAACAGCCCGTCAAATACAGCGAATGAGCTTCAAGTTCCAATCACCAAATTTTAGCAACCAATAGCTATGAAATGTTGAAAACAAAATACTGTCAAAGTATGAGATGACATTTTGTCATTGAAACATCATCAATCATCATTTTATTGAATATTAAGAAATTACATATCATTCAGTCAAAATTTAAAAAAATGTTCGATTTTTGAATGAAATTCACGTTATTATTTAATATTGTCGATTGTTTATTCATGTTTATATTATTTTCTTCAATTGATATGCGATTTTCCTGATTCAAGATTATCTACTGGGTGTTTTTTCCTATAAACCTCTTGCAGATAGCCATTAAGCACCTACTTGATGACTGGCTCTACCAAAAAGTTCATAGATATTGCTCGTTTCCAAACATTCATTCATTTACTTGCCGTTCATCAGAACCATTATGGCACCTTAGATTGATATTCCCACAAAACCATTCTGGTTTTTTAATATCCATACACATCCATAAAGTTGAATATTTTCGTTGTTCAGGAACTTAACAAACATCCACACTATATCACAGCGATTAAGAAATACCCAAATATATGTCGTAGAGCTACCAGCAAACCTGAAACCTGCAGATAAACTAGAAATTTGCAATATTTTTCTTTTTTCGCTGAGTACATATTCTGGGTTATATTTATATTAGACGTTATTTGAATCACAAAACATATACACTGATTTGAATAACAGCTGATTATCTCCTGATATTTTAAAACTAACCATATCGACAAATGACACATAATTCTGTGCGATCGGTCAACACTTCGTCCCAGGGGAGCAAACTCTGCCAACTGTCGAAATAAACTTTATTAATTCCAAGTCTTATTTTTGTTTTACTGCTCCTGCTTAGATATTCAAATACGGCCAGGAATTATTAGCGCCTGGCTATTTTAGGCCTTCAATAACTCCTTATTTTAGATCTCTCCTTATTTTGTTTTTTCCACGCATTCATGGTAGAAAGAAAAATATTTTATCGAATATCGATACAGTATACCGTGCAGCAGGCATGCCCATCACTACTTTGACATATTGCAGAATGATGTCAAGGTGACAATCGTTATGTGGCAGTTGTTTTTGTTTTTGTATGAAATAGGTAAGTAGGCTTTGTGTATTCATTTTTATTTTTATTGCGTTTCCAGAATTTCATATTTCGAAACGATGTCAAGGGCCGGCAAGGGAAAATCTCTCTCTGAGAACTGAAAATCATTAAACGCGCTGTTTTCAGTCTATTTTATTCTATCCCTTGGGGAAGTACAGAATGAAGAAAAGACTACAGTGCTCAGTAGCCACTCAGTGGCTCAGTGCTCGTCTGTAATGATAATATTCAAATACTACTAAACACCTAAATCGCTTTCTGGCCTTTCAATTTCGAAGCTACCAGTCCTCGCTAAGAGATGGTAGCACAGTTAAGGATAGTCTCGGGGTATACGGTTACGGATGTTTATGATTCCTCTCGATATCGATATATCGTCATGAAACAATCGATGCGTAAATATCGATGTTCTACGTCCGATGTATCGATGTTTTCGATACATCAATGTATCGTCTATCGCCGCCATCCCTATATTGTATCCCCACCAGTCACCAGTCAAAAACCTTAACCACCAATATCTTATCACTATTTATAATTCTTTTTAGTTCTTATTTCTCAGTAATTACTAATAATTTTAGGTATATGTCTACAGTAATTGCATTATGCACCTCGGAGATGTAGGGATTAAGATGTTTTACACATATCGGTGTTTTAGGATGGGGACGACCATACTGTTTTGATTGCTTTGAAGAAATTCATAAACCCATGAATTTATAACAAATGATTAGTATTAGGATGTAAAGAGAGATCAGGAATTGGTTGGAATATATTTTATATTCTATTTCCTTGCAAATCCGCACAATTCAACAGGTATGTGTAGCTATAATGATCACATATCCACATATTGAACTTAACAAATTTCGAGATTGCCATGAATTAACAAACGACCAAACCTGCTGCCAAATTTAACAGCTAGAAAATCGGCCTCTATTTCTCCCATTCCCATTCGCTGAGGGGATAACGGATGGTCAAATGTACACCTATAACATAAATCAAAATACATGAAAGTTGTCCTGTTTTCTCTATACAAAAGCATCATGTTGGAATCAAAAAGTGGTCTTGTTTATAATACAGTCGAATTTTCACGATTTTAATCAACATTTTAATAGAAATCACTGATATTCTGAGACCTTTGACAGCTTCCGTCAAATTGCATTTCGATAAGGTATTTTCTTACTGGCCCATAATATTAATGTTGGTGAAATCGGCCCTAAATCCGTCATTTATCCTCTATAGTTTTTTATAAGCGCATTCCATGAAGGCTCTCATCATTAGCATCATTATTACAAGTATGCATTACAACTGTTGGATCCTTAATCCAGTCTGTTTGTTGTAAAAATTGGAACTATGAAGCCATCTGCAGTCAAATTACCTTGCTCTGTAGACCATCCACATAACGAGTTTGTCATAGTCGAGATTGCATAATGTCAGCATGAAAAAAAACCTGTTTTATTAAAATATAGTTATACCTTCAATAGTGAACATTTATATAAGTAGATGTATCAAAAAAGTTTCCGGACTCGCTGTGTAACTTAGCAACAGACGGCAACTCGACGCTGTCCTACTAAATAAATTAGATGCTCACACAGTAGTTTGTGAAGTTTTCTAATTGCTTCTGTTTTACAAGAATTTTGTTCCGTGTCTTTGTGTCCGCTTGATTTCCTCTGTCGACAAGAGAGCAAAAGCGTGGAGCTTGGAAAAGCAGCTACATAAATAGCAAATATGCTTCGGCAAGTTCATGATGATGGAGCGATGAGACGTTTCCAGATTTTTGAGAGACGCTGGCGATTACAGAAAAAGATCCAAACAGCATCATAGCTATACAGGGTGTATAAAATTTGCAAGCATCTTCTTCTGACCGTATACGTTAATGTTTGAAGATTTGAATAGTTGTGAGGATTGCAGATGAGTATCAATGTGTCCATAAAGTATTATAAAAAAGCGATGAGGCTGGAGGCCTGACTTCGTGGAATGTGTAGGAGTTTCAAAGATGTTGAATATCTCTATTGTTAGGAGGGATATTCATCAGTAGCAGCAGCGGCGGCCGCAGTAGTAGACTCGTCGGTCTCCTGATCAGTCGCCGTGCGCTGTGCGGGTTCGAGTTCCGTCCCAGGAGAAATTATTCTCTTGGCTATGGATGTTATGATTGTCCGTAGGTGGTAGACGGTCTCTGACTGTCGAACGCGGAAGTACCACCCGGCGAATCTCGTAGGCGGAGCCAGAATGTGTGCATGTTGCATGCACACCTGTTCCCTCGCCAGAGTCCGTGTGGCGTCCCCCCCTTTCCCCTGTGCAATATCAATATGTATCAATGTGATTTAAACTTAGACTTAGACCATTGGTTTGCCGTAGGATGCGTCTGCTATATAAGTTTCTGTAGACCATCGCAAATTCTATACACTGCTGCAGTCTCTAATGCTTTTATACCTCGCAAAATAAATAATTCAGACATTAATTCAAACGAGGAAAACAATAGTTCTATTTCTGTCAAGTAGTAGCTAAAATAGAAGCGACGGCGGTGGTTTTAACCTAATAATCGGCAGGTTCTCGCGTTTCTCATCTTAATTCACCATGCAGAGAGACACAAAGAAAGCGCAGTCGGATCTGCCGAGCTGCAGCTCGGGATGTCGACAGACTAACAGAATCCACCTGAAAAGAAGTTTGACCGGAATCCGGATGAGGCTTCCACTACCATTCAGTCTCTCTCCGAGCATCACGTGCTTAAGAGAGCCAAACCAGTGGCGTACATTCATTTGAAACATTATAGGCTGCTATAGGGTGACTTGTAATGTCACGTATTCCTGTTAAGGGGTGATAGATTAGGTCAAAAGCAAGCGATTTTGTCCTATCATGTCTTATCCAAAAGTTAACCATTTTTGAGTTATTTGAATTAAATATTTAATTTTCTGTAAAACATCTAGTAATGAAATGTGCAAATTATGTAAATAATATTTCTATCTAACAAGCTTTCATTTGAGGTGTCAAGCGTTCAATTATCTGAAGTACAAGCAGAGAAACAACAATGACACCCAGAGAGGCTGGATTTTTAAGGAATTTGGATTACCTGTGTGAACAAGTCGTTACTGTCCTCAAAGGACTCGCATGCCATGATTGTTTTATGGCATCGGCTCGATGAGGAAGCGAGCGAGGAGAGCTGACTTAGTGGAGGAGTGAGAGAGAGAGAGAGAGAGCTGTTATCATTCATCATTGTAGTTACGCCATCGCCGCACGCCGAGTGAGAATTAGGTTTAGTTGTTATCAACTACTGCGCACGCGCACACGTTTTACGCACGATTATTATTTTCGAGTTTCCCAGTTCATTTCGAGTGGTTTCTTTATCATCATGGCAGACGCAGAAGATCTGCCAGGACCTCGCCATAGCGAGCACGGGCAAACTTTTACAAATGAAGAATACGCAGCCGTAATGTTCTGTTATGGACTTTGTAATGGCGATTCTGCAGCTGCCCGCCGTGAATATCGGCAGCGTTTCCCGAATCGCCGAACACCTCATGTTACTGTGTTTGACTCTGTGTATCAGCGCATCCACCAAACCGGACGTGTTCAAAGGCAACATAGTGATGCTGGTCGACCCCGGGTCTATCCCCCTGAAGATGAAATCCTTCGTGTGGTTCAAGAAGACCCTACTACGTCTACGCGCATTGTGGCTGCTGAGTTGGGTATATAACAATACAAAGTATGGTTTACTGTGCATACTGCAAGATTATACCCTTATCACTACACGCCTGTGCATGTGATTGAAGAGGGCGATCCTGACAGACGATTAGATTTCTGCAGGTACATGTTACATGCAGATACAGGAGATCTAGACTATTTTAAGAAAATTCTGTGTACCGATGAATCGAAGTTTGATAAGGACGAGATCACTAACTACCAGAATGCTCATTACTGGGCTGATAAAGAAGCTTTAAACCCCCGAAAAATAAGATCGACGAGGTCTCAGAACCGGTTTTCAGTCAATGTGTGGATGGGCATCATTGATGGATATTTAATTGTACCTCATTTCCTGCCCGCCAATTTAAATGGAGAAGTGTATGAAGAGTTCTTGAAAAATCAGTTGTTTCCATTAATGAAAGACGTTCCATTGGCGACGAGACAAAATATGCGGTTCCAGCACGACGGCTGTCCCGCACACTACAGTAGATTAGTATGGGCGTATTTAGACTTAAATTTCCAAATCAATGGATTGGCAGAGGCGGGCCCATTGCCTGGCCAGCAAAAAGCCCAGATCTCACACCGATGGATTACTATGTGTGGGGACATACGAAAGCCTGGTGTACGATGTTTCGCCCGTACCAACGCGCGATGAATTAATTACAAGGATAATCAGTGCAGCTGACCAAATAAAAAGCCGCTTAACAGCTAGAGCTACCAAAAGTGAATTACGTAAAAGAATGCAATGCGGGCGTGTATTCGTAACAGGGGATTACAATTTGAGCAGAATCTGTAAAATACTAAAGGAAATGTAATTAAATAAAACTGTAATCAAAATAAAAGCCTTTTATTTATCCTACGTAATTATCGTTCGTACAGCTTTACTCATCTTTTTTTAATTTTATGTCTTTGTACTTGAGTTAGTTGTAACTTTTATACCTCAAGTGAAAGCTTGATAGATAGAGATATTATTTACATAATTTGCACATTTCATTACTAGGAGATTTTTTACAGAAAGTTGCATTTTTTATCGAATAAGTTAGTAAAAAATAAGAAAATCATATATTTCAAAAGCGTAATTTTAAAACTTTTGTAAGTTTTCAACATTTTATTACTTATTATGAACTATTGGAATGTCCGCTATGCGACCATAATAGAAAACTCAAAATCAAACATGTACTTTTTTGTATTTCTAATTCAACCGTTCGAAATCGGAATAAAAAATAAAAAAAAAATTAAATCAAATAACTCAAAAACGGTGAACTTCTGGATAGGACATTATGGGACAAAATCGGTTGCTTTTGACCTAATCTATCACCCCTTAACAGGAATACGTGACATTACTAGTCACCCTGCATAATTTACCTACCAAGCTAAAATGCAGACTGCCGCAGTCAAACGAATAGCGAACATACAGACAGTCTCACACTTTAGAGTAGGTTATTGTCCAACCATATTTTTGACCTGACATGAGCTATAAAAGAATTGTACTGATTTACAAAAATGGCGTCAAGTAGATAGGCTCTGTACTTTTCACGCATTTCTGAACAAATGGAATTATTGTGCAGCGTGTATAGTATCTAAGTCAATTTTTACACGCCGTGGTATCTTTGTCATTCCAAGGTTATACAAATCATTTTACCTTGACATAAGACCGTAGGGTGAAATGAAGATCAGTGAAAAACAGTATTCTTGATTTAAGAAAATGAAACGCTGGCATTGAATATTCACTATTCAACTTCCATATGTCTTGGTAACTTACTACACACATCATCAAAATTGTTGGACCCCCTTGCGTACTGGGAAACTATAGCCTTCTAATTGCAATCTTTGATATATTTTAAATTGTGAATATTTTTACTATATTTATTTAACAAAACGTTAAATTAATTTCATTAATATGAAAAGAAAAAGAAAGTTGAACAAGTAAGGTACCGAAAATTTTATTTTTAAAAATCAAAATTAAAGAAAAATAATTATTCTAAAGAAAAATAAGACATAATTAATAACCAGTTCGGTGTAATCTAGATATTAGCAGTGCGTTAACACGCCTTGAAATTCCTATTATTCGGTGGTTAATGTTTTTTTGGGGTAAATTATTCCACTCCTCATTTACTGCTGCAGCCAGCTCATCCAGGGTTGTAGGTGGATCTATTCTGTTCCGCACGGCTCGAGCTATAGTGTCCCAAATGTTTCCGATGGGGTTCATATCTGGGCTGTTCGCAGGCTACGGCAATCTCACTATTTGGCCCCTTTCTACAGCCCGCTGGATCATTCTCGCTCTATATGGCCTTGCATTATTATCCATAAAAAAGAAGTTGTTAGCGAATTCATTTCGCAAAGGTTGAATAAAGGGTTATATGACAAATTTATGCAGTCATTGTCCCCTGGATCTGAATTAAAGGACTCCATTATGCCTCCCCAAAACATTATTGATCCGCCCTGATATGGGACAACTTCTCGGGCCAAATTTAGTCGCTGTTGATGCCCTGGTTCTCTCCAAACCCTTATTATACGGTCATCACTCACCAGTCCAAACCTAACCTCATCTATTAATACCGCATTTCGCCACTGTGGTAAAAGCCACTCCTGATGTTCTCTAGCCCACTGGAGACGAGCAGCAATTTGTCTACGAGTAAGACGTGGAACCCTTAAAGGTCTTCTAGGGCCATTCGCAATCTTCCTCTGATGATAGAAGTGGAAATAACTCTCCGAAAGGTATGTTGAATATGCGATCTGATAGCTGTACTTGTTGAAAATCTATTCCATCGGGCAAACAGAGCATTGTAACGATTCTCCCACATGAGGACGCCCACTGCGTGGCCGATTTTCAACTGAGCCAGTTTCTTGGAATCTTTAATTGTTCGAATAACCGAACAGTGCTATTCGGTGATTTGAAAATCCAGCTTGGAGGAGGGCTACTATTCGTGTTCTATCAAAACCATATTAGCTTTATTTCGGTTGTAAACTAGGTGATCAAGACAAACAGTGGGCACCCCACATCTGCTGTAATACATGTGCTTCAAGTCTGAGGAGCTGGTTAAATGGCAAAAAACGGTCTATGCGCTTTGCTGTCCCAATGGTTTGGAGAGAGCCTACAAATCATATTAATGATTGTTACTTTTGCATGGTACCTTGTGTTGGACAAGCCACAGGTATGTCCAAGAAAAAAAAAATTGGTTATTAACTACCCAAACATACCATCTGCGATGAGACCTGTGCCTCACAGTGACGAAAATCCTATTCCAAAACCCCCAGAATCCTACACTTGCGAATCAGAAAACGAATCAGATCATGGCGATCGAGTGATTCGTCAGGAAGAAGATATGCCATCAACGTCAAGAGATCCTGATTTTATACCGAGCACGTCATGCCACCAACCGCACAAAATAACACAGTCAGAATTAAACGATCTTGTAAGAGATTTAGAACTTCCAAAATGTAAGGTAGAGTTACTTGGATCAAGACTGCAGCAGTGGAACTTGTTAGAAGACGATGTTTCGGTATGTGTTTTTCGTAAACGCCACAAAGACTTAGAACCATTTTTCAATATGGAGAATAACTTGGTTTTCTGCAGTAACATTAAGGGCTTACTGGCGGCTTTAAATATAAACTATAACCCAGAAGAATGGAGATTGTTTATAGACAGTTCAACATTGAGTTTAAAGGCAGTGTTATTGCATATTGGAAATATTTTACCATCTCTTCCTGTAGGGTATGCAGTTCACATGAAAGAATCATGTGACAATATGAAGTACCTATTGACATGCATAAAATACGATGAGCACCAGTGGCATATTTGTGGCGATTTGACAGTTATTGCACTTTTACTTGGGCTGCAGCTAGGCTACACAAAGTTTTGCTGTTTTTCGTGTGAATGGGACAGTCGGGCAAAGGCACTTCATTACACCAGACAAAACTGGCCTGTTCGTCAATTCCTAGAGCCAGGTCAAAAAAATGTACAGCATATATGCCATTAGTAGATTCGAAAAAAAATTTATTACCACCACTGCATATCAAGTTGGGCCTAATGAAAAACTTTGTCAAGGCATTAGATAGAGATGGGTCAGCTTTTCCATACCTGCGTCAGAAATTTCCAAGACTAAGTGAGGCAAAGGTTAAAGAAGGTATTTTTGTTGGGCAACAGATTCGAAATATTTTGAAAGATACACAGTTTGAAAACACTTTAACAGGTATTGAAAAAACTGCTTGGAATGATTTCCGTCTGGTGGTCACTAATTTCTTGGGAAATAGAAAAGCTGACAACTATAAAACCCTTGTCAAAATATGATATCATCGTATCAAAAGATGGGCTGTAATATGTCTCTTAAGATACATTTCCTACACTCACACCTGGACTTTTTTCCTGACAATTGCGGAGCCGTAAGTGATGAGCACGGCGAACGTTTTCATCAGGATATTTCAACAATGGATAAAAGGTACCAGGGAAAGTGGAATCCTTCCATGCTTGCAGACTACTGTTGGACTCTTGGTAGAGATGCTCCAGAAACGATCCATAAAAGAACAGCAAAAGACAGCGCATATAGTGATTCTTATAAGTATATGAATCTTGTTAGTTTTTTTAATATATCCTTAAAAATAAAAAGTTTTTTTTCTAAACCGCAACTAATTTTTTTATTTCATTGTCATTTTTGTATTCAGCACCCCAAAATTAACAAAGAAGTGCACTCTTCTCACAAGATACAATTAAAAAACTAAAATTTGTTGTCCAGTGATAAGCGACAGAAATACGGAGTACCCATAAACCAAAATATCGACAACGAAAATTACAGTCTGTTGTAGAGAACGATATATCGAATTCCATAGTACACGGAGTCACAGTGCAGGCATCGTCGTACGGGCGCTGTCGTTGTTGCTGAATTTGTATCGGACCTTGCGCAGGTAAAGAACATCGCGCAGTTCTAGGGTGGTGGTATTGCCTGAGTCACACAGTATGTGTGATATTGTGTCTAACATGTAGGTAATACTACCAGTATCACACAAAAAACAATAAAGCGCCTTTTACTGATACTGAAACCCTTAACCTCTACAGCTGCCAATTTTCTACCCCCACACATTTTTTTCTAAGAGCGATCAGGAGTCTTTAGACTTTAGAGCGTCATTCATTTTCTAACTTTTTTACGAATACCAACTGACCTGGGAAGTAGGAAGCTTTGCTATCCCAATACAAGATTCCTTCAATCTTCTTGGATTTGATTAATTTAGGTCTCATTCCATTATCTCAGATCTCCCAGCATTGCTTCGAAAAAACTGCTAAGGCTACTTCGGATCTTCAAACACCTTTTAGAATCGTACTACACTTGATTAAAACCTTGTTAGTATCAAAACCAGCGATCGGAGCTTATCCAAACACCTTACTCTACAAGTTTGTGTTTGCACAAGCCAGAAACTCGGTCAGTCATATAAGGCGTATCAAACATTTCAAAAAATCTCAATTTATCCAATGGCAAGGAAGGTACATTATTTATCTTGTCTACCTGAAAAGTGTCCCTTGGGCTCACCTACATCATCATTTTAAAGCAATGCAAGGTTTGCATTCCACGTCATTTTAATCTGGTTCAGGGTGATGCAAAACGCTGGACTGTGTGCACTACATGATATTTAATAAAGCAGCTAGTCGACAAAGCACATTGATGTCAAAGTGAATCGCTGTTAAAATTTAATTAAAGCCACGTTTCATATGTTTTGCGTCAACACCAAAGGCGCCCCAATAATTTCATAATAAACTGCATTTTACGAAATTCTCGTAGGTCTAAAGCGAAAAGCTGTATGCAACAATGCCAAATTACCTTTAAGATATTACATGCTATTATCCAGGCAAGCGTCAATCGACTAGATCGGAATTGCCTGATCGTTGACCTTAAGGATGACGAGAAGGTGGTAGTAGCAGTAATAGGAGGGATGTCTTTTAAGTTTTGCATATGGAAATAAAACAACACGGTAGGTAGTTTTAAATGACTTCATTGTTTTTCGAAGTATTCTCCACGAAGATTAATACACATCTCCATGCGCTCGAACCAATTTTCGAAGCACTTATTCCACTCGTTTGCTGGCAGATCCAAACGGCATTTTTGAATGCGTCAACTGTTTCTTCTGGTGACTGGAACGTTTGACCACGCAGTTCGGGAAAGTAAAGAAATCGTTAGGACTTAGATCGGGACTATATGAAGGATGGTCCAATAATTACACTTTTCTTCCGATAAATACTGCCTTGTTTTGTTTTTTGGGCTGTGTGCGAGCTTGCATTGCCTTGCTGGAGGATGATTCTTCTTTCGGGGTTGATTTTTAGAAGCTCGGTGATGACTTTTGACAAACAAATGGTGGTATACCAATCCGCAGTAACAGTTCATTGCTCATTAAGACGAATTGTTGCAATATGTTCTGCTTTTGACTCAAATGTCGCGACCATCTTTTTCGAAACACTTCGAGAGACTTTCGTTGGATTTTCTTCACCTTGGAACACCCAAACAGCCGACTATCGTTTATTTTCTAGTTCATAACAGTAAATCCACGATTCATCGCCACTAACAATGCTGTACACATTTTTTGAGTTTCCGGAATTGACACGGTCAAGCGTTTTTTAACACCAATTAACCCTGGCTGCTTTCTGGTCTTCAGTCAACAGGTGGGGTATCCAACGAGAAACTAATTTCATTACTCCTAATTCTTCATGTAAAATTGTTTGAATTGAGGTATTTGAGATCTTCAAGGACGCCTCAATCTCGCGATATGTCACATGTCTATCTTCAATGATGAGTTTGCGCACGGCATCGACGTTTTCCTGGGTGACTGTGGTTTTTGGTGCACCCACCCTGGGATCGTCGCTAAGACTCATCCGTCCACGTTTGAATTCTCCATACCAACGGGAAATTGTCCACTAATGTGGCGCTTCGTTGTCGAAAACAGACAGTAACTCATCAAAGCATTCTTGTTGCAATAATTGCCTCTGAAAGTTAATAAATAATAAATTATGGCGCGAAAATGTTCTCGGTTCCATTTTTCCAATCACTTGGTGACACTTGAAAATTCACTGTAGTGAGAACACTGCACGTATTGTTGTGAAACTTTGAATTTAAGTTTACCAAAGAGTGAGGTTAAGATTCAGTACTGACGTTCGATCCGCGCGGCCTACTATGTTTCTATACAGCATGGGAAAAACCATTATTATACATGATGATGAGGAAGAGAGATGGAAATATACAAAAGTATGTAGGTGCGTGAAAGATACGATTGTAGGATCCTATCTGGCAGCATCGGAGTGTGACGGACAACGGGGTAAAGTAGAAGAGTGATAAAAGAGAGAGATGGCAGAACGGGCGCTGGCGCCTACCGCTTAGGCGGATACGCTCAACAAATGCGATTTGTTTCTCCCATTCGCAGAGTTGCCGATACCAATATGTCATATTCTAAGAAATCTACCCAAATTTCGGGAAAAATAGCTGCGGATTCCGCATAAGAGTATTCCAAAAATGAAAAAAGTTCAAACTATTAAAATTGTATTAATGTTTCATGGTTCAAATCATATTTTTCATGTTTGTATATTGTTGTATAAATGATTTTGTAATCCCTATTCTTGTTGCCAGTAGAGATACAACAGTATTGAGAGAAATCATGGACCACTAGATAGGGCTACAACTACCATATGACTATCAAATAGTAGTGATAAAGAGGGTTTGTTTATAGCACAGTTGCCTGGTGTGGCGAATTTGCGCCATAGGGGCGATTTGACAACTTTGAAGGACAACTATAACGGGTACTATGGTGCCCGGTATTCGGGAATCTGGCAATACCTGATGATTCCTAACATTTATTATGCCAGATTGTTTGCTGACTTGCGCAGTACAACATGACAATCAACGTGACTGAGCACCTGGTAACCCTGGTTTAAGGTGTTATATTTAAAGAGCTTGGGGCAGTTAGGTATCTAGGTCACATTTTTTAATGTATTTCGAGAAATCCGTAATGTTGAGTAAATACTAGATCACGTTTCTTGCTTAGTTTGCTGAAAATTCTACAATAGACGTACATTTTGAGAAACAGAGATTTGGTGACGACAAAATCTTAAAAATATAACGCATTTTCGTAAAATAATTTCTTTGTTGAAAAGACTGTGGCTTGATGACCCATTGAACGAGTATAGTGTCCCGCTCTGCTTTGAATATTCGAAACACTATACTCCAGCAGCATTCAGCTTCAATGTTATCTTTATGAAGTTCTAACGTCTAGGCCATGCTGATTAAAAGCTTGAATGAATCAACACTTAACTCTAAATTCCCCACAATTCGGGAAACTCTACTCAAATTGGCAACACAGCGTATCTGCCTATTATTCTCATTCGTGATACAGGTCTGCGGTTAACGGTAGGAAGTATGTACGAATAGCGATGAAAGTAGACGAGCCGATGAGCTGTTGCCAAGAAATGATTTCCCATGTATAACAATCGTTTTTCCTAAAACTTAAAAGAGATCCCTCGTACGAGTACTGGTAGTGACAATAGGAATAGGCCACATTTGACTTTTTTAACCGACACCAGACACTGAAACTGTAAACTAACAACATAACTAGCATTAAAGCTCAATATTGAACCTGACATACCTCGAACGAACATTCAGATATCCGACGCGCTTTTGAAAAAATCAGTCTTTTATATGAGTAGATCCCCTTATTTTCTAGAATGATTCACCTTTATCACAATGAAACAAGAATCCGTTTTATTTTAGCTGAATGAGGCTTTTCGGGAATATCATCTTGGAGTCAGGGCGTGTGGGCGTGTGAAAAGTCAGCAATATTACCTTTGGGCTATTCCGTTCCTGTTGGTCTGAGTCAGTTAGCTCTTTTCAAGAAGACTGGAAACAGGAGGATAAACTTCTTACTGTAAATAACAAGTGAAAAAATTTTCAGCCTTATCAGTTAGACATTCCGGTTTTTATACTGCTTCTTTTAATTCACTAACGCTCTAAAAATGAATATTCCAGCCGCAGTAAAGAATCAACGTTGGCGGATTTTGGTTCTTGACATCCTTTACGATCGGTTACGATGCCTAGAGTACGGAGACCTGTACGATTTCGTCAACTTAGTGAGTTTGATAGGGGCCGTATAGTGGGACTTCGGGAAGCTGGACTTTCTTTTCGGGCAATTGCAGTTAGGGTGCAAAGAAGTGTAGACACTGTGGTTAGGTGTTGTCAGGCATGGCTTCGAGAAGGCCGTACGCAAAGAGCAAGGGGCACTGGACGCCGCCGTAGAACAACAGACCGTGAAGATCGCCGCCTAAGATTATTGGCCTTAAGGGACCGTTTCTCCACTACCAGGTCCATTGCAAATGAATGGTTTGCAGAACACGGAAGACCTATTGGTATGCGAAGTGTTTACCGACGAATGAGAAGTTTTGGCTTGTTTTCATACCGGCCACACTGGGTCCTCCCTTTAACTCGAGAACACCGACGTAATCGCCTTGAGTGGTGCAGACAACGGTCACTCTGGGATCAGGAATAGAACAGTATTGTCTTTAGTGACGAGTCTCGATTTTGTTTAGGCATGCACGATGGTCGTGCCAGGGTTAGAAGGCGACGTGGTGAAAGGAGGAATCCACAGTTTTTTGTTGAAAGACATGTTCATCACACTGTTGGAGTTCAGGTTTGGGGTGCTATAGCTTATGGTTCCAGGTCACCTTTAATCTTCATCAGAGGTAACATGAACGCGCAGCGTTATATCCACGAAGTTCTAGAACCCCATCTTTTACCCTATCTTGACACCCTGGCAGATCCAACTTTCCAACAAGATAATGCCCGACCACATGTTGCAAGAGTCACAATAGACTTCTTTCAACATAATGATGTCACATTGTTACCATGGCCAGCAAGATCTCCCGACTTATCCCCAATTGAGCACGTGTGGGATATGATGGGTAGGAGATTGCTCAATTTGCAACGTCCTCCTCAGACTCTGGAAGCACTTCGAGAGGAGTTGGTGGTTGCCTGGAATGAGATACCACAGGAGGACATTGGCCACCTGATCAGAAGCATGCCTAGGCGCGTTGGAGAATGCGTAGCACATCAGGGTGCATCCACACATTATTAAAGGTCAAAGGGCTTTAAAGCAGTGCAATCATTTGAAATTTTTATCATTCACTCATTATGCTTCATTAAGTACTTATACAAAATTTTATTAAAATAAAACCATTTAAACTGGGTGTTCGGATTTATATGTCACTTAGTATATTATACAGTACCTAACTGGTGTTTTAAGAATTCTTTGCCTATCGCCACAGAGTGAATTTCTTCTTGCCCACCGTATTCATAGTGCCGCGGCTGTTCATCCAGCTGAATGTATATTCTTTAGTTCTTAAAAATTTCATTTTGCACAGTTTTTTAAGGTATGTATCGATGTTGAAGTCTGAGATAATTGACTTTGATCTTGGGGCATAGTGTGCTGAACATATTTGCTGTCACTTAATCATGCCGCAACACACTGAAATGTTTTTTGTCCAAGACACAGTTCTTTGGTCTCCGAGTTTACCGGCATAAGCAATTCGGCATTATTCAACAAGTATATCCTTGCGTTTGCAAAATTAGCAGAATAAAGCAATAACAACCCCCACGTATGTAAGTGGTACACGTTCTGAGGAAGCATAAAATAGACGGAAAAAATAAACGGTTTAGCTACAAGGTGGAGGAGCTAAATTTAGCTAACCATGATACCGCGTATGTAGCAGAATGGGGGTAAGTATATGGATTCCAGAGAAGTGGAAATCATAGGCGTGAAAACGTTTTAGATCCGGATTTCTTTAGCTATGCCAGAACTCAATACGCACTTCTGAATATGGCTATTTCGTAGTTATAGCTCCCTACTATTGAAGGCTGGCTGGCTTATGGGAGAGGTGATATCAAGGGAACGCAGTTCGTGGGATATCTTTATAATCCGCTGGTCAGCTCAACTATATTGGGGAGTCGACCGCAAATTTTTGGATGATAGAATCCGATAAAAACTAGACAAATACTACTTATTTTTATGCCAGACAGAAAACTTGAAGGCTTGGGCTTGTTTAAATATAGTACCAGTACGCGACGTAACCAAAACTTCGAGGAAGGTTCTTAGACTATTACCTTTGTTGCGAGTTCACAGAGGCGGTGTGGCCAAACTGACAAAAATGTTCAGAAAACGCTACATCTACACTGAGCTGAATGGTATTCTGTTCTTTTCATGGTTTTTGATGGTTACGTCGAAAAGTGAAGGCCAGGTTGTCTATATAACTGGCAAATATGCCAAATACACCGAAGCAATTTGGGGTTAAAAAAAATTGAATTTTAAGCTGATATTCCTCTTTTGTTACCAAACTAGCGTGCAAAGATTCTGCTCAAGGTCCTAAAAGATAAATAGCTATGTGATAACTTCCGCTTACATGACGCGCAGAGTACTGGCCAAAATTGTGATTTTTAAATTAAAAATGCCTTTACTACGAGTGATTGGCAATGAATCCATCCAAAAAGTATTATATACCTGTCAACACGGCGTTTATCTCTGACCAAATAAGGACGGCACATGTTTAGGTTCCATCAATTGTTCTGTGCGCGCCATGTTTTTAGCTGCATCTCTTAAAACTGTCTAATTTATTTGCCTTGTCTGTCTTCTATTAGTAGGTATAACTACTCATTCGTAATACAACAGACAACATTTTTGGGATTGATGCCGGTATAAAGTTCTTTCCAGCTTTTCTAACAAATATTTAAACTCACTGTCGCTCTACGCTCTACTTCCGAAGTTAAATGACAATATGGGGGTGCCCCACTTGTAGCAATTTCCTAGTACTCCCATGCATCTCACAGAATCGAAACTTCCTGGAAACTTCTTGATTCTGCCCGCATCTCCGGGCGTCTATTTCCTAAATCACGATATCCGAGTATTCTTCTATCGTCAGCAGAAAAGTATAATACACCAAATTTTCCAAAGCATATACGTCTGCAGGCATGAGGACGTCGGGTGGCGTCTGTTTCCAAGCCCTGATTTTTCCAGGCGGTTTCACTTCAATTCATGCGAAACTATATGTTTACGAGTTCTTCCTAGACTGCGTACTCCAAAATAGACCATACGCTGCGTTTCTGGTAGACTCCTATCTTTGGAGAATATTATTATACAGGGTGTCCGCAAAGTTGGGGTTTTCCTTTACACGACGTGTAGATCTTGAAAACATGAGCAATTTTTCTTAGTACCATATACACCAATGTCTTAAGAGAACCGAGATAAAGGGCTCTGCAACATCAAAAATATCTGAATACCGTCCTGTAGCCGCGACATCACCGACTGGTACAAGGTCACTGACTCAAACCGACGACAGAACTGGGTCGGGGTCAGTGTGTCAGGTCAGTATGCAACCTTCAACCGACGGTTACGGTCACGCGTGTAGAGGTAATCGCGTAGGCGAGAATCCCTCAACAAGCACTAGAGACGTGGCTAGAGAAGTGCAAGTATCAAAAGCTAAAGTGTGGCAAACGCTGCGTGAAGAGAGGCTGTATCCGTTTCACGTCCAACGTGTAGAAGCTCTTCAACCTGACGATTTTCCAGCAAGAGTGCGGTTTTGTGAGTGGTTGTTGCATACCATGACAATAATCCGGACTTTTTGGTCAGTAGAAAATCCGCACGCTGTCCATCGGGCACATTTTCAACAAACATTTTCGGTGAATGTTTGGGCTGGCATGGTGAACGGTATGCTCATTGGACCATTTATTCTCCCAAATCGATTGGACGGGATGCAATACCTAGACTTTTTACGCAACATTTTGCCTTCCTTGTTAGAAGATGTGCCATTAAGTGTAAGACAATCAATGTGGTTTCTGTGTCTGCTCGGTAGCGCATCGGCTGATTTTATTTTCTGTTGGAGCGGTATGATTTCGGGCAGAGACGTACTTAGCCCTTCTCGTCAACTGGAGAGTGAGTACTTTTTCCTTTATTTTTTTTTACTTGGTCGCTCTCGTTTCACTACACATTACCTTGTTATTTCAAGGGTAGTTGTTTCTGAAAAGGGGATTCCCAACTTTGCGGACACCCTGTATAGATGAATGGTATGCTTTCAATCAGACTGTACGTAAGAAAGGTATGAGTGGCAATTGCGAAAAAAATCGATATACGAATTTATAGACATCTTATTGATGCGATTCTTCATCTGCTTAAGATTATTGGACTACTTGGATGCTACCCTTTGACATTTTCAATGACAGTGGCCGCTAAGTAAAACCACATAAATGAAGGATTGTCTGATATTTCGGTCACGGTGACTATCTTTTTCAAAGTACAAATAAAAAAATGACAACGATATTAATATATATTTTATAATGATCTGTATCCAACAATGTATTCGAATAGATTAGAAGAAGCCAAGCATACCTTTGACTCATTTGTCTATCAATGCCTAATAATACTTACAGGGGGCTTCTCCCACTCTTTGCAAATTATGTCTAGAAATCTGCTGACTCCACAATTATCTGCAAGCACTCGTACTCATAAAAATAACATTAAAACTTAGTTTAATGACAGAACTGACGAAAAACTGACTCACGTCAAGTGCACTTTGAACCTTACTACAGACTATAAGAATAAAGAGACAAATAAAACCTCGACTGGCTGCTACTACGTAATCTGAATTTGTTAGTTTTCCAGGTAACAGTTATTTTCGGCGACATAAGTTTCAATAAATTTCAAACCATCTGAAATTCAGCAGCATTGATATTCCTGTGATAAAAGCGAAATATAGTTATGAATCGTGTGCAAAAAATTGAATATTGCAGTAATTTACAATTTTGTTTCAATTGGATATACAGGGTGACGGGAAAATAGATGCGGAGCCGGTACAAGCCAATCTAAGTCGATTTTACTTTAGGAACTACTGTCCGAAATTAGCCGTTTTAGAATTATACTAATTTTAAGATTTTATAAAATTAACGTCCTTTATACGTTAACCAAGTCACAAAATTTGAAAATTGGGTGTTGCATTTGATTTTTTTTTTGGTTTTACAATAAAAATATTCTAAAATACGAAAATTTATATTCAAACGTACATTATTAACGTTATCTCATGCAGTAAGCTTCAAAATAGTTCAATTTTTGTTAAAAAAAATCTTCGTTTATCCCAAAAACTCAATTTACTAAAACAATCACCAACAAATTTTTCGTGCAAAACAATTTTAAAATATCTACGTTTCATTACCTTTCAAATGAGGTAACAAAGTCACAAACCGGTTTCGAAATGACAAAGATATGAGTGAAAGAAACAGGTAGAGCCGCGAACATCGAACTTTGCCACTGGAATAGTGTGATAAGTAAGACTGGTTACCCCCCTCCCACCCTCGCTACAATCTGCTCCTGCCATTTGTTGCGTTCGGATGTGTTTGCGCGCTGTTTTGATATTTCTAACGACTAGGCTCTTGTCCGACATAAATGGAGAAGCCTACGAAACATTCTTAAGAAATGTTCTATATGAAGACACAGAATGATTTTTCAGCATGACGGGTGCCCAGCACATTTCAGACAAAGTGTTAGAAATTGGTTAAATGAGCAGTTTCCGAATCGATGGATCGGTAGAGGCAGACCAATTCCATGGCCAGCACGTAGTCCCGATCTCACACCTATGGACCTTTTTTTGTGAGGTCGCATGAAAACTTTAGTATACTCTGATCAAAACCCTGTACCCACAAGGGGAAACAGGATAATACATGCAGCACAAGAAATTCAAGCCTCTCCTAGGAATTCAGCGGTAGTAAAATCAGCTGTCATAAGAAGAGCACGTGTGTGCATTAGAAGTAGAGGGCGCCATATAGAAAATGTATGATAAAATAAAAAAATGTAGTTTCAAATAAATTATCCTGTATTAAGGTATGATGTTGTAAGTGTAGTATTTTTATTGCTTTTCCTTCCTCCTTTTATAATAGTCATATTTTTGCCAATTTTTAACCGATCTGTGATATTTATACCTCATTTGAAATTTAATGACACTATCTAACTATTTTGAAGCTTACTGCATGAGATCACGTCAGTAATGTACATTTGAGTATCAATTTTCGTATTTTAGAATATTTTTATTGTAAAAAGCAAAAAAAAATCAAATTAAATACCGAATTTTCAAGTTTTATGACGTGGTTAACGTATAAAGGACGTTAATTTTATAAAATCCTAAAAACTAGTATAATTCGAAAACGGCTAATTTTCGGAGTAGTTCCTATAGTAGAATCAACTCAGATTACTATCTCCCCCCACCAGCTCCGCATCTATTTTCCCGTCACCCTGTATACAATAGTATCAGAAGCGGTCCAAGTAATGAGCCTTGTGGTACTTCCGAGGAAATCAAACATGCAGGCGAAGAGTGTGTATCAGTAACGACTCTCTAAAACCGATTTGTGCGGAAGCTACTTATTAAGTTCAGCGAGTTATTGCAAAAAACATATTTGCATTTGACTTGGAATATTGTTAACATGTTATACCGCAGCTTCTGGCAGGTTATCGTCAAATTTAGAAGCGCAAGTATTTCCAGGAAAGCAGCCGCCGCCGCTCTACGACACTTTTGAGACAAGGCTGATATTATAATTTGGCGACGAAAAACGCTTGCATGTATGATGTATGAGGCTCAAGTTGTTCATACGACGTTTAATCTAATGCTGGTGATATTCTCTCCCGAGACGGTGAAAAGATATAATGGTTGAAGATGCCTTTGTCTAAGATTGAAATTTATTGACGTCGTGTGTCCCGGCAATTTTGCTACTAAGGAAGCTGGTATTCGCCGGGGGTGAAGTGTCTACGCACTGAATTGACTCAATCCATCTTCGCGCATACGTTAGAGATAAAAGAAGAAATTGGACAGTTAGTCCAATAAAGCGTGATCTTTGTGGCAAAATCTATATCGGTGCAATTGTTGCCAGGTCTTGTGAAATTACAGTAGTTCTAGTGATTTTTAAACAAGTTTAGTGATGTAGTGAAAACTTTTGTTAAATGTCATATTTCTAGTGATGTTTTGAAAGGTTTGTGGCGAACAAAAAAATTGAATAATGCAATGAAAAAATATAGAAATACATCCAAAATTTGGTAATTATATGCATCGCAGGTTTAAAAGATTTTCAGAATTTCAAGAATTTCAAACATTTTTAACATCAAACCCCACAAATTATTGCATTCGTCACAGACCAGGTGGCTGTCACTGATTTCCGCTGTAAGTGGAATTATTGAGCAATATGATGCTCTTGAGAATTATCTTAGAATTGAAGCTTCACTAGCAGCGCAAATCCATGACATGCTTAATAATAAATTAAATAAACTATATCTTCTTTTCTTGCCATTTATATTACCGACTTTTACGGATACGAATTTGGAATTCCAGTCTGAAACCCCCAAGGTACATAGCCTTTACCCCCGGATTAATGACGCGTGTAAATTTTTATTAACCTGTTACATAAAATCAGAATATTTAAGAAATACAGATATAGTTAACGTTCAATATCGAACTCCAGAACATTGTGTTCCAATGGAAAAAATTTACTTGGGTCCAAAAGTATTGGAAGAAATGAATAATCCTTTTTTTACCGAAAATATTACACATAATATTCAGATTGAAATGTCTGGATTTTTATATTGAAGCGGTAAGTCAAATATGGAAGCGATTCCCCTTTAATTCCCGAGAAGATGAGACATAAAAATTCGAAGACTACATGGAATATACTTAGATCGTTGAATATCGTTAAACATAACTCCATAAGTCTACCTCCACATCTTCAGGATCTCGATTCATTAAATAGTGCTTTTTTAAACGTACCTCAAACAACCAAATCATTAACTCAATTGAACCTTTTAGACAAATATGAAAACGTCAAGAATAGTGGTACTTTTCTGTTCACGACAGTTTCCCCTGCCACTGTAGAGAAATTTATCAATCGCATCAAAAGTCATGCTAAAGGCTCAGATGGCATCACAATTGATATGATCCGTATAATACATAAGCATTTGCTCAAGTATATTACCTTCATTATTAACTTCTGTATAACAAATAATCTTTATCCCTCTTCCTGGAAGAATGCTCTTGTTCTCCCTCTGCCTAAATCTAATTATCCTTCAAGTTTTTCTGATCTTCGTCCTATAAGCATTTTACCAAGTTTATCTAAGCTTTTGGAAATGGCTCTACATGAGCAGCTGCACACATTTGTTTGTCAAAATAATTTACTGACCACCTCCCAATCTGGCTTCAGACCATTACATATGTTAGCACCACCACTGCGCTCCTGTCTATATCGGATAATATTTATAGCGCGGTTGATCCAGGAAAGCTGCCCTGCTTAGTTCTTCTTGATTTTAGCAAGGCCTTCGATACGGTTGACCCAAATATTCTCTGTAAAAAGCTTAGATACTTTGGCCTGTCATCATCGGCTTGCACGCTAATTAAGAGCTTTTTAACTGATCGCTCACAGTCTGTCATATATGAAAACAATATATCAACTTCTTTATTCAGAAATTTTGGTGTCCCTCAAGGATCTATTTCGAGTCCCCTTTTATTTGCTCTTTATATATGTGATTTTCATGAAACCGCCAGCAACTCAATCGTTCATCATTACGCCGATGATACCCAACTTTATAACTGCTTCGATCCTGATGAATATATGCTTGGCCAACATCAAATAAATCAAGACCTGCAGTCTATTTTTGACATATCTAGTGCTCACAATCTAAAACTAAATCCTGGCAAATCATGCTGTATTTTATTTGGGCCCAAAAAGAATCGTGAAATAAATCAATATCGCATTAATATTATGGTGAATAATGAAGACATATCCTTCGTAAACGAATGCAAAAACCTTGGTATCTGGTTTGACTGCAAGCTACGCTTCACTAAACATGTTAACCAACTATGCAATGCGACCTATAATGTGCTTCGTCAGTTATATCCGAGTCGAAGTGTCCTGTCGACACAGCTCAAGCTTGAACTCTGCGAGTCCCTTATCCAGTCAAAATTATCTTACGGTGACTCTGTTTATGGACCTGCTCTTTTACAACGTGATGCCGAGCGGATTCAGATGATACAAAACTCATGCATCAGATTTTCTTATGGAATCCGTAAATTTGATCATATTAGTAGCGCTTTTGACCAATCGGGATGGTTTAAGATGAACAAATTGAGGAAACTGCATTGCCTATCTCTGGTACATAAGACCCTTATCCTTAAAGCGCCATATTATCTTTATACAAAACTAAGCCTCCTCTGCCAGTACGATCAAAGATCCTCTAGGAATAAACTCATCTTACTTATCCCGCGGCATTCGACAGCATTGTTCACACGCAGTTTCTCGTACTGGGTACCCAAACTATATAACTGCTTATCAAGTGAGTATAAAGAATATAGCCTAAGCAATTTTAAAAAAAGGTTAAAGATGAGTTTAAAGCAGTCGGATGGCTAAAATTTTACTTTATGCATATCCACAGGTAATTGATTGTTTCCTTTCTCTGATAAGTGTTATATTCTAAGTTTTTTTTTCTCTCTCTCTATAGTTTGTGTCAATGTTTTCCAGGTCGGGTTGAAAACAGCATAAGCTGACACTCCACCTTTTCGTCACTGTTCCTTTTAAACCAATTATTTTGTAATCGTGTGACGAATAAAGGCCATTTATTATTATTATTATTATTAAGTACAGATTTTCAAACTAATAACTTTTCTGCACCCGTCAAATATATCATCAACTGAAAGTATAGGTCCTCTGGCCAGTACGTTTCCAAATATAGTTAAAGACATCAACAATTTAGATCAAGAATTTAGGCAGTTGAAGTTTTCTAAATGTGATTTTTTCGCTTGGTGAAATCCAATTCTGGAAAAACATAAGCAATATCAAAAAGGGAATCATAGTCTCGCATACACAGAGCTTGCCAATTTTGTTCAAATCTTATTTACATTGCCACACAGTAGCGCAAGTCAGGAAAGATTATTTTTTCACATTAATTTAAACAAAACCAAATTGCGTAATCGACTGGGTGCTACGACAATAAGTGGAGTTTTGCAGAGCAAAATACTAATTGATGCAGAAGACAAAAGCTGCTCTAATTTTCCAATTTCAAGGGAGATTATGAAAAAACATAATAATAATATGTACTCGTAAGAGTATCTTTCTTTTTAAATTGGGTTATTTAATTTTGCTTTTATTGTTACGTTTTTAGGCTTTGAAATATATTTGGTGTTTTGTTACTTTGATCTGATGGTTTTGTATTTGCGGCTTCTTTTAAGAGTCTGTTCAAATTTACGTTTTTGTTGTTTGCTTTAAGAGTGTTTTAAGAATCTTTTTACATAATAGTATGTACTCGAAAGAAAGTCATTCTTTTTTAAATTCGTTTAGGTTAATGTAGTTTTAAGTAAGTTATATTTAATTTCATGTTTATTGTTACGTTTTTAAGCTTTCAAATATATTTGGTGATTTATTATTTTGTCTATTTATATTAATGGCTTCTTTTAAGTGTCTGTTCCAATGTACGTTTTTGTTATTTGTTTTTAAAAGTAAAGCCTTAAAAATTAAAAAAAAATATTATTTCATTGTTTACCTCTATATATAAAATAATATATAAATAAAAAATCTAGTGACTTTTTATTCAATCTTATGATTTTTGAACAAAATTTCTAGTGATTTTTATTTTTTGAACCTGGCAACATGGAGTGTCAGTGGTGGTTTGACAGGGTTGCAATGTTGAGAGATTTTGGGCGACTTTCAGTTGGGGAGTATTTTGAGGATATAACCTTGTGGGGGATATCACACGTCTCGCGCATAGAGCACCCTCCCCGCTTTTTGAACCAAACTCACCTCTGACCATTAGTTAACCGTGAACTGGGGATTCTTTAATAGTAAACGATCCTAAGGGCTTTTTGTGCTTGTTCTGCCAAATGAATACTTTCCTAATAGTCTAAGATCTTGCCGCTTGAATCTGTATTTTTGATCAAACTTGATTTTTATGAATGATAATAGTAGGATACCCCAGAGTTGCCTTTGATCAGTTTGAATCTAGTTGTTTCTAACTCCAAATCGACTATCTGTGTGTTATTTTCATCAATATCCACAAGCACAAATATTTCAGTCCGACATTCGCTGGCTCATCGCGCACCCAGCGAATCGTTGCTAATACAATAAATAAGAAATTGACTACGAAAAGACTCAAATTGCAGTCTATTACTGATCTCGTCAGCTTTCACTACTCCAGTTGTTGTACGTATCTGCTCGCACTCCAGAACTGGAGCATTCTGTCCCGAAATGCAGAGAAAGGTGGACTCACTATTATCGCCGAATTCGTTACAAATGGATGCAATTTACACTCAGTTTTGTCGGTTCTATTCATCCCTACCAATCTACTTAACGCTATAAATATCACTCGCAAAGTTATCTACATTGCCATTAAGGAGATTTAGCGACAATACAGGGTAATTTATCCCTGGGGATAGTTGTAACGGTCGTAGCGGATCTCCTAGAGCATCAAGAGACCGTACAGTGGTGTACTGTTTATCAAGGATACAGATATCGATCGATCAATAAATGAATAATGAAATACGTGCATACGTCCAAAAGCACAAGAACGCTACACAAACCCTGATCTTACGCCATTAAAATATCCGTAGTAACTGTTGCTAATGATGTCTTAATATACCTTTTTCCGGTTTGAATCCAGATTGGCTATCGGAAAGTAAACCATGATATGGAAGGTAATCAAAAATTTGTATATTCAGGGTGTTTCAGTTTATTGTTGCATAACTTTAAGATTCGATAGAACTTTTAAAATTAATGCATAAAGTCTAGATAAACATGGGTCGAAAAATGCGTGGCTTCCGAAATACAGGGTGTTTAAATTTACTTTCTAAAATAGTTTTCTTTAAATATTTCGAACAATATTTGAAGTATAATAGTGAAAATTGGTATACAAGGGTTTTTGGTACGATAAAACGAACCATGGGCATAGTTTTACTGTAGCCACTAGAGGGCGATCTCTACTGTACCTGTAGTGTATTAAAATGACCGAAAACTTTTTCTAAGTGCAATTTTTTGCTTTTTGAAAAAACTGATTCTTTGCACTTTTCAACACAAAAAAGCTCTCCTGTGAGTTTTCGTTATAGTTAGCCGTTTTTGAGGTATTTCGTTTTTAAGGTTCGATGCATTTTTAATTATTTATGGGAAATAATATTTTTTTTACATTTTTGATTTGGGCATTACAAGTAATTAAGATGATCGTTTAGATTGTGTTTTTAAACACAGCAATAATTCTTAACTCCAAATAAACACAAAAACACAGAATATTAATTTGTTTAGTTTTCCAATATTATTTTTAACAAATTAAATTAATTATTTACAACTAAAAGACTATTTAATAGTTAGGACAAACATACAAAATCTAAAGTAGTTGCTCGAAATGTAAACCCAATTGTTCTATACACAATTCACATCTACGAATGATCGAACGTGGTATAGCATTATTCAAATAAGGGCTTATTTCATCACATGCATTCCTGATTCTGACTATTAGCATATCTCTTGTGGTTACGGGAGTCTGGCACACTTTTTCTTTTAGAAGTCCCCACACAAAGAAATCTAATGGATTTAGGTCAGGGGATCGTGGAGGCCAGGCGACTGGTCCTCCACGGCCGATCCATCTTTCTGGATAATTTTCATCCAGCCAGTTTCTAACTATTCTCGAATAATGAGCTGGACAACCATCAAGCTGGAACCAGGCCAATCTTCTTAAATCTAACATAACATCATCCCACATATTTGCATGTTCAGCCTTTAAAAATTCCACGAAGGTCGCAGCATTTAACCTTGCAGGGTCCAAATAGTCGATTACGGTAGATACCAATCCTCACTTTCACACTAAATTCATGCTAAAAATTTCTTTCCCGAACTGCATGCGGATTTTCATGCGACCAAATATGTTGATTATGAAAATTTACCACTGCACGTCTAGTGAAGCATGACTCATCGGTCCATAAAACGTTACTTAAAAACTCCCTATTATTATGAGTTCTATCAAGAATATACTGACAAAATGTGATTCTTCGTTCTCCGTCCCCTGGCTGTAGTCCTTGCACAGGTTGCAAATGGTAAGGACATCTATGGTCACTTGTAAGAACACGGTGAACATGGCTTGCTGAAATTCCTAAGGCACCAGAAACTCTCCTAACACTTGTGGTCGGATCTCTATCAAACTCACGCAGAATCATACGGGTAAATCTGCGCTGACGAACATTTATGTGTTGATCCCTTTGGAGATTTCCAAAACCATTTTCAATTATTTGACGATGCACTCTTACAAATACTGAGCGAGTTGGATGTCGTCTGTTTGGAAATCTTTGTGCGTATTCTCTGGCTGCTTCTGCTGCGTTTGCATTTACAAAGCTATACACAAAATGAATATCCGCTAACTTTTGATTGGAGAAAAAAAATGGCATTTTTATAAAACTTACAAAAAAAACAAGTAAAAGAAACTAAATTGCGTGCATTCACAATTGCAAAAAAACGTTTCAGGTTTCAACAGACAACAAAACTAACTGTCAAATAATTGACGTTTAACGCTATTCTGCTTTCAATTTCAAAAATATTTGCAGGCACAGCCTACTTCTAAAAATTATCGAGATACTGACTTTTTAACGTTATTTTATCATAAATAATTAAAAATGCATCGAACCTTAAAAATCGATATTATCTCCAAGTATAACGAAAATTCACAAGAGAGCTTTTTTATGTTGAAAAGTGCGAAGAATCAGCTTTTTATTCAAAAAGCAAAAAATTGCACTAAGCACACTCTAGCGGCTACAGTAACACTATGTCCATGGTTCGTTTTGTCGTACCAAAAAATCCTTGTATACCATTTTTCACTGTTATACATCAAATATTGTTCGAAATATTTAAAAAAAACTATTTTAGAAAGTAAATTTAAACACCCTGTATTTCGTAAGCCAAGCATTTTTGGACCCATGTTTATATAGACTTTATGCATTAATTTTAAAAGTTCTGTCGAATCTTAAACAATAAACTGAAACACCCTGTTTTTCAAGTATTCTTGAAAGAGCAGGTAGAAGAGATATAAGCCTAAGATCGGGGAATTCCAGCAGATTATTGATTGTAGGAATATTGATACTAATAGCAGATTTCCATAGAACCAGAAATAAGACCGCTGGAATTGAGGCAAAAAGTAACAGAATATTTTGGCCGAAGGATTATCATCTGCAGGATTATTAGCTTTAAAACGATTTTATATAAAAACAGGGACACCCTTCGATAACTTTATCCAGATATTTTGAACATTTATTTCAAATAAGGTTTTTCTTTACTCTGACCTTGATGATAAACAAGATAGTGGTTGAAGGAGAAAAGGTATTATTCTATTCTATTCTATTATTGGCTATGTTATTATACCATCAAAATTTACTAGGAGAAGCACCTCTGTCCGCCAAAACAAAGTGACACGTGATAGGCCTCTTAATTTGATGAGGCGTAGCTCAAGCTTCTATGACAAAAAAGGCTCCAGTCCCAAAATCACGCGTTTCTGTTTTCAATGCAAAACAGTCTTACGCACTGGCTGCAAACATAATTTAATAGCGGCCAACTCGGAGGCTCGCAGAGATGTGTGGAAATCCTAATCCAACAATTAAAATGAAATTTGCCAACGGCTTAGCGTTTCCCATGTTACAGAACCATTTACGCTTCCGGCGATTCTGTCACGCTGAGAAATCAGAGACGTACAAAAGGGGCCACTCAGGATCTATAGAAGCAGTACGCTGAAAGAAAGCTAATGCTAAAATGCTCACCAATTATCTAATAACAAAGAAATGTTGATTCAAATCCACACGAGGTTCGCATATCTGAAGGAATGGTAATACAAATAGCATAGGACTGTATCTGAAGGTTGCAACAAGAAAATGTTTCAAGATCGCCTTGTGTTGTCTTATACTCAATAAAGCGTGATTCTCCTGACGTTCCAGATGATCATTCAAAAAATGTCAAGATCTCCTACTAGGCGTCGTTCAACCACAGAACTATTCAGGCATATTGAACCTCCCTCTTACTGTAAAAGAGCTCCTATTCCAAATTTAGTAGAACCATAGGGCATGCCGCAGATAAAATCGTTCAACGTAGGGTCGTAAAATACCATCACGCGTCCATAGACATGTTGAAAATAAAATTGAGTCCTACCTGACACATGGTCAGATAAGGCAGACTGTAAAATAATAGCTCACAAATTGTGCGAAAAGTTCGCCATACCTTTAGCAGTATGGAACCTAAGTTAATCTTAAAATATGAAAGAACATTTCTCCTCATGGGTAAATAAGGATAATGAAAAAAGAGCATTAAGGTAAAGATAATTTGACATGTTGGGTACATAACTGTCACTGCTACTAAATCCGTTGTCCAATATTACTAATAATTATTGTTTTTTGTAACTAAATACGAAGTCTATCTTGTAACTGATATTACTGTTGCGGTTTCTATTTATTTATCCCATTATTTTGGATAGTTTCTAAGTCGTAAGCTACTTGATAAACTGGAGTACTCGTATGTAAAAATGAGTCTTTTTTGCTTTCAAAGTGGCTTTCAAAATGCCCGAAAATTGAAACTCATCGATCTGATCATCTGTGAACAACAACAACAAATTTTTATTACCAAGTAACAATGCAAAATACATTATGCACCCACGAGGTTTGATGCAATCACGCCATCAAAAAAAAAACACAGTAGAGAGAGAAAAAACTGCAATCGTGCTAAATAGCCATCGAGACAATATAGTTATAGGTCTATTAAAAGTTTGTGTACCTTTCCTTTATCGAAACTGATATTACTTCCTTTTTTCAAATAACTATACTAAGTGACATATAAATCCGAACACCCAGTTTAAATGGTTATATTTAATAAAAGTTGGTGAATGTATTATCTTACTGTAAAAAACAAGTGAAAAAATTTTCAGCCTTATCAGTTGGACATTCCGGTTTTTATACTGCTTCTTTTTAATTCACTAACGCTCTAAAAATGAATATTTCAGCCGCAGTAAAGAATCAACGTTGGCGGATTTTGGTTCTTGACATCCTTTACGATCGGCTACGATGCCTAGAGTACGGAGACCTGTACGATTTCGTCAACCTAGTGAGTTTGATAGTGGCCGTATAGTGGGACTTCGGGAAGCTGGACATTCTTTTCGGGCAATTGCAGTTAGAGTGCAAAGAAGTGTAGACACTGTGGTTAGGTGTAGTCAGGCATGGTTTCGAGAAGGCCGTACGCAAAGAGCAAGGGGCACTGGACGCCGCCGTAGAACAACAGACCGTGAAGATCGCCGCCTAAGATTATTGGCCTTAAGGGACCGTTTCTCCACTACCAGGTCCATTGCAAATGAATGGTTTGCAGAACACGGAAGACCTATTGGCATGCGAAGTGTTTACCGACGAATGAGAAGTTTTGGCTTGTTTTCATACCGGCCACACTGGGTCCTCCCTTTAACTCGAGAACACCGACGTAATCGCCTTGAGTGGTGCAGACAACGGTCACTCTGGGAACAGGAATGGAACAGTATTGTCTTTAGTGACGAGTCTCGATTTTGTTTAGGCGTGCACGATGGTCGTGCCAGGGTTAGAAGGCGACGTGGTGAAAGGAGGAATCCACAGTTTTTTGTTGAAAGACATGTCCATCACACTGTTGGAGTTATGGTTTGGGGTGCTATAGCTTATCGTTCCAGGTCACCTTTAATCTTCATCAGAGGTAACATGAACGCGCAGCGTTATATCCACGAAGTTCTAGAACCCCATCTTTTACCCTATCTTGACACTCTGGCATATCCAACTTTCCAAAAAGATAATGCCCGACCACATGTTGCAAGAGTCACAATAGACTTCTTTCAACATAATGATGTCACATTGTTACCATGGCCACCAAGATCTCCCGACTTATCCCCAATTGAGCACGTGTGGGATATGATGGGTAGGAGATTGCTCAATTTGCAACGTCCTCCTCAGACTCTAGAAGCACTTCGAGACGAGTTGGTGGTTGCCTGGAATGAGATACCACAGGAGGACATTGACCACCTGATCAGAAGCATGCCTAGGCGCGTTGGAGATTGCGTAGCACATCAGGGTGCATCCACACATTATTAAAGGTCAAAGGGCTTTAAAGCAGTGCAATCATTTTGAAATTTTTATCATTTACTTATTATGCTTCATTAAGTACTTATACAAAATTTTATTAAAATAAAACTATTTAAACTGCGTGTTCGGATTTATGTGTCACTTAGTATAGATTTCAATTAGTAATTCTAGGATTATGATATTGTTAGGGCGGTAGCTCTGAGGATTATCACAGTAACCAATAATATTGCTTGTAGCGGAGGCTGTTCTTTTTTTTGATATCGTACTCCCAATTGAACCTAGTGGGGTTCATACCTAGGTATTTAACGTTTGGTTCTGATAGTATGACGGTACCATTAACGCTAATTTGAGTACTACTTAACGTTCTCCGGTTCATAAGGCAGAACTAAGCTATTGGTAGCAGTATGTACTTTAGTAACAGAATACTCGTAGATCTGTGCCAGTTACCATCGATGGTAAATCAGTTAATGATGCATCTGTTTCATCGGTCATTGCAGAAATATCAGAGATATATAGAAGAATGTTTTCTGGATGTCGCAAAAGCCTTTGACAAGGTGTAGCACGCAGGCCTCCTCTATAAACTTATTCAAAACGGTTTCCCCTTTTGGCTATTACAACTCAAATCCTTCCTAGAAGGAAGGAAATTCAGAATCAAAATTAACAGTGTATTTTCTACAATACGGCGCACTCGGGCCAGCGTTCCGCATGGAACGGACTTAGGACCTCCCTTATACTCGATTTTTATTCGCGACGTCCCCCATCCCAGCGACTGTGAAGTCTACCTCTATGCCGACGACACCGCATTAGTAGCCCAGTCATGTTCTAGTGACATAGTCCATGACAGGCTGCAAGAAGTGGTGGACGAGGATTTAGAGTGGGCGAATCGGTGGCTAATCAAAATAAATTTTTCACAGACACAGGCTATCTACACTACACTCGACAAGGGTATGACTTGGCAGTCACACATTGAACAACTGAAAATTATATTCCAAATTACATTTCGCTACCAGCAAGCGGAATCGCACAGCAACCCTTTGTTGCGTAAAGCAGTGGATCACATAGTCGAGGATATACGCAAACATTCCAGGCCGCGACTCGCACCGTGAACAAAATTAAATTCATGTTTAGACCTTTAAAAATTATAGTTTTTCAAACCAAAGACCCAAAATTCAGTTCAGGACAAGTCAAAAATTTATATAGTACAATGTAACAGTTCTTAGATCTATCACACCTCAAATATTTACATAAAACAATTCCTTTTCTTTCTCTTCTCGCTCCTACTTCCTTCCTTTCTCCCTCTCCCCTTTCCCAACAACTTGTCTGATTTCCTGACAGACTGACGACAGACACTGACATTACAGTTACTATGACCTAAAGGCTAAGGTCCTCCGGACCGCCTCGAAAAGCAACGACGAGTAGTATACAGAAGAATGAAGGTAAGTGGGAAATAAATGCATCAGCCACGTACGTATCATCTATTGTAATCAAATTAAATGGTTATCTATATCAGTATATTTAAAATGTACTTGGCCAATAATGACATACTCCTCCAGCAAGTTGCATAATGTATTCTCAAAGCTTTCTTATAGCAACCCTTATGTACTTAGCCAAAACGATCTCATGGGAACAAAGTATCGTGCATTACTAGAGGCGTGTGTTTATCTGCCATTCAAATGTCATATTACGATATAATCTCTATCCGCCATATAATCCAACTATACCTCCAGGCTACGCTACAACCATGCAGTTGATATTCCAGCCGGAAAAAAAACTTCCCTGGCACTGAAAGATCATTTCTTTCAGATTGAGGTTGGCTTTTCTACCCGAAAAGCTAAACTTTCTTTTACTTTCCGTCGTTGTGCCGCTTCACGCTGCGCGCCGGCTCCCCACAATCCCAGAGTATTCTCAATTTACACTAGACTGGATCTAAATTATGTCCCGGCGCATCTACCGGGGACATTCTCCTTCGAGTGCTGGTGCAGCGGCGCACCAAAATTGGAATTATTCTGCACGATTGAGTAATTTCATGTGCGAGAGAGAGGAAGATAGAGAGAGGGAGAGATCATCAATTGATGTGGGTGGTAAATGCGCTTAACCGCTGGAGGACCTACAAGGGACACATTTTAAGCTTCGACAAATAGCCACTAGGCCATGATAGTTGCGGGGCGGTTTGTTACTGAAACATGCTTTAGGCATTTGAGACGGATCAAGTATAAAAAGGCACATATCGGCCTGACTTTAGCGTGTCGAGCTTCGTACACCCAGAACTAGCCGATACGACCGCTCCTTTGTCCCGAGGGTGTCGACATTGTGGAACAATCTACACGAGGAACTTTCCCCAGTGCTACTAACCTTAGGCAGTTCAAAAACTGTATTCACAAAATTTCTTAGGGACCATCATAGCAGCCGCGGTGTTCCGGCATTTAGGCTTCTGCCTGGGCGGCTGCTTCGAAATAAAAAAGAGATAGGAAATAAAAAGTTCCTAAGGCCCGATTTTAATAATAGGGACTTAGTAAAAATACTGCCATCCACTATTAATACCGACCTTACACTAACAATAACAAGTATAGACTGATCTTGACATTGTTTTAGAATTAGATTTATTGGGTGGACATGCCCAAGTTGTTTTAAGAGTTTCCTGTAAGCTTTTTAGATATCCAATAACTTGGCAATAGAACTACAGACCCGTTACTGTGAGAATCGACCAATCATTATTTCTCACGGACTCCTTGGAGAAAAAAATGAGCTTCTAAAGATTCAAATCGATTTTCAATGTAACGTGGCTCTTTGTACTGTAAAAGCTGGTGATTTTTTAGGGGCAATAGGTTTCCCGCTGATGCAAAGGCAACCGGTATCAAAGAAGCCTGTTATCAAAGAAATAAGAAAATATCGCCGAATAACCTGCATACATTTTTTTTATGTAAACTTATATTTCACGCAACATCCCTAAAGGGCAGAACCGCGAAATGACTTCTCCCCACTTTCGCATTTCTCCTCGCAAATTCTCTCGCTGCAGACTTCTTTTCCATAAATAAAATATGCTTTCATTCCTCTTTACTGCGTTGAGAGGGCGCACAGCCTCCCTCAAAGGCCACGATACATCCAGGATATTGTAAAATTATCATGTACTTACGCATTTGCAGTGGATAGAGAGAAATTGATTGCACTGGCGTACTCAGAAGAGAGTTCGGGGTTGCAGGGAATACTGAATGATATCATGTGCATGATTCTAAATGAGTTTCTACCGTTAAAATTGATTGATATACATACTTGATTCGCTATAATAATTTTGACATCTGATTATATTGATCTTCTATATTTAAATTATCCTGGCAATGTCAAAATTATCATAGCTAATCAAATATACAGGGTGTCCGCAACGTTGGGGTTTTCCTTTACCCGACGTGTAGATCTTGAAAACATAAGCAATTTTTCTTAGTACCATATGTCTTAAGGGAACCGAGATAAAGGGCTCTGCAATATCAAAAATATCTGAATATCGTCCTGTAGCCGCCACCCGCGACATCCCCGAGTGGTACTAGGACACTAGCTCAACCCGACGACAGAACTGGGTCGGGGTCAGTGTGTCAGGTCAGTATGCAACCTTCAACCGACGGTTACGGTCACGCGTGTAGAGGTAAACGAACCCATATAATCGATTGCGTTTCAAGAAACAACAAGCACTAGAGACGTGGCTAGGAAGTGCAAGTATCAAAAACTAAAGTGTAGCAAACGCTGCGTGAAGAGGGGCTGTATCCGTTTCACGTCCAATGTGTACAAGCCCTTCAACCTGACGATTTTCCAGCAAGAGTGCGGTTTTGTGAGTGGTTGTTGCATCAACATGACAATAATCCGGACTTTTTGAAGTGCATATTGGTGACAGACGAATCTACGTTCACGCGTAATGGGGATGAATAACTTTCGCAACACTCATGTTTGGTCAGTAGGAAATCCGCACGCTGTCCGTCGGGAACATTTTCAACAAACATTTTCGGTGAATGTTTGGGCTGGCATGGTGAACGGTATGCTCATTGGACCATTTATTCTCCCAAATCGATTGGACGAGACGCAATACCTAGACTTTTTACGCAACATTTTGCCTTCCTTGTTAGAAGATGTGCCATTAAGCGTTAAGACAATCAATCTGGTTTCTGCGTCTGCTCGGTAGCGCATCAGCTGATTTCATTTTCTGTTGGAGCGGTATGATTTCGGGCAGAGAAGTACTTAGCGCTTCTCATCAACTGGAGAGTGAGTAATTTTTCCTTAATTTTTTTTACTTGGTCGCCCTCGTTTCACTACACATTACCTTTGTTATTTCAAGGGTAGGTTGTTTCTGAAAAGGAAAACCCGAACTGTGCGGACACCCTGTATAATAATAAATATAAATGTCTTTATTAGCAACACAACAATAGGGCGAAGTTTAGCAATTGGCTACTCTTACACCCAACCCTATTGTTTGATTAAATATGTATATACAATTCAAAGTCACATACATACAACCCAAAAATATATACATCGATCTGGCTTTCAACTAAGTGAGCTAATAGTAAAGGGAAAAATACAACCAATATTGATAAATCCGCGCTATATCGGTTTACCAAAAAGGAACCAGTCAAGAACCAATATTGAACGGATGACAACACAAAAAAAGCAAAGATAATAACAACTAATTATGATACATCTAACAGCTGATTTTTAACCAGCTTCCTGAACGTTACTACACTTTTGCTTCTCCAGACAGGGTCGGTTGACGTTGTATAACCTCACAGCATTGAAAGTGAAGCATTTATGAAACAATGCGGTGTAGTGCAAAGGCGTTGTCAGACTATTATTATGCCTCAGATCTCTAAGATTTATGATTCATCTAGTTACCAATTTACTATGAAGGTAGATGGGCTTTTTAGTACACAATATCTTTGCACAAATACCTTCAGACTATATTCAAATTGTTGATCTATTTTCAGCCATTTCAACTCCTTGATCTTAGAAGAGACATGACTATATTTTCGAAGACCATACACAAACCTACAGCAGTTGTTTTGCATTCATTGGATCCTACACCGATTCATCGAGTCAATACAAGGATAATAGCATAAGGTTAAAGCGTAGTTGAGGCTGGACATTATCAAACTTTCAACTAGCTTCTTACGCGCTTTAAAGTTCAAAATGAATCTATTAGCATATAGCAGCCTTAACTTGATGTTGGTGGACTTCGATAGATGACACACATGTTTGTCAAATCTTAAACTAGAGTCGAAGATGACCCCAAGATTTTTTGCTTGTTCCACTGTAAGAATGAGCTGGTTGTTGATGCTCAATGCAATTCTGTCCCTTACTCTATTATGCAAATGTTTAGGATAAAAAAGTATGCAAGTACTCTTATCAAGATTAATCTTCAACATGTGTCTTTTGCAAAAATCAGTGATCATAATTTATCTTATATGACACTTCATCCGGATGAGACACGTCAAAATGAAAAGAAAGCTGCGTATCATCCGCGTAAGTTTGTAAAGCACAATGCTCAATACATGAATGTAAATCAACGATCTCAAGGCGCCATCGAAATCAATTTCAACGGTAGAAACTCATTTAGAGTCAAGCCCCAGGTTTGCTACTTGGCCGGATATTTGGTTATCCGGATAGCCGACCCGATCGAGAAGGCTCGAAGTGTATTTTCCTAAGTGAAGATTTTTCCAGCAGTAGAGAAGACACGCGTCCAGCTAGCAGAAGCTCACAGTACCTTTTAGGAGTGCCTCAGCGAGGTCACAGAAACAAACACTTGTACCATGAAAATGTTTTCCGAAAAAAGCACTTATGTACTCAACATTTATGTGAAAACGCTAGAATCAACTGTAACCTAGATAATATCTGGATGATGACGGTTCCCTTGTAAATTTACTTGTTTTTGTGGTGTTTCGATCAATCGGTTACGAATGAAAGCTTTCTTAATTTTTTTCACGTTTCGGGTTATTACACACTCAACCACCTACAGAAAATTGGTCTGTAAACGAATAGACCGCACAGTATACAATGCTTGTTAGGTTATTAGAAACAGAACTCTGACTAAGTCAGCGAACGCACAATGAAATCACTTTCATAAGCCGCAATTCACCGTTAGTAAATTTTATGTACTAATTCAGTGATAATGGCACATTTTCTCTTTAATGATTGTTTTACTTGAAATACAAAAGCGAATTTGTTTTAACTTTGTGATTTACTTCGATTTCAAACATTTATTAGATGAGTTTATTATTGAATACAAAAAAGTTATGTCATTCTACCTTATCTTTGATGTAGCGTTAAATAAATAGCAGTGTCTGTTGATTTTACTGACTGAAGCCTGCTTTTTGCAATAAAAGTGAACTTCGTATATTTGGAATTTTGTTTTATTATTCTCCGGCATCCGCCGATATGTCCGGACAATAAATTCTAGCTAAGGTGCCTCGATACCGGGTAGCAGTCACCAACAAGCCTGTGGATCGGACTGATCGTACCGCAGGGGGGGTGTTCTATATGTTATAGAACCAAGAACCCGTCAATTACTATGGATATCGTGCGGCCAGAGAGAAAGTCAGCAACCCTTCTGCAAAGCTCCTCTGGTAGGTCATAGAATCGAAGTATACATAATAGGGCAGCGTCCACAGCTGATTGTAGGCTTTGACGATTAAAGGCAACGTCATGTAAGCTAGGAGGCATGTTGACAATTAAGTCATTTCATCCGGAATGTTAGTCAAGTAAATTACCTACTTAAGTAGCCTTTTATCTCATTTGCTTTGATTGTTTTTATATATACAGGGTGACTTTGAAGTTGAGTCATTAATTTTCAGATAATGATTGTAGAAGGAAGATAAACCAAAATATGTGTGTAAAAATAAAAAAAAATTAAAAAAAAATGTTACCTTGTTTTATAAAGTATCCTCCCGACAAGTACTTCAGTGCGGACCTGTGCGCCCAAAAGCATGTCACAAAAACTGTTCGAAATGATTTCCGTTTTGCTCGACGCACAGCTGGGCGCGTCTTAGCCATGTCTCTTTACAAGCACGCAATAAAATCACTGGTTGATTTCTGATCACTGTACTCATTTCCTCAATTCGAGCACGTAATTCTTCGCGTGTATTAACCGGTGTTTTATACACTAGAGTTTTTAGCCAACCCCACAAACAAAAGTCTAAAGGATTTAAGTCCGGAGATCTTGGCGGCCAAGGTACAAAACCGCCACGGCCGATCCAACGATTATTAAATTGTCTATTTAAAAATTCACGCACATTTCTTGCATAATGGGGTGGTGCCCCATCTTGTAAAAACCACATGTTTTGTCTAATATTTAAAGGCACATCTTCCAGTAAACCAGGCAAATTGTGTTGCAAGAAATCAAAATAATTTTCACCAGTTAAGCGATTTGGTAATTCAAAAGGCCCCACTAAAATTCCATTAACAATTCCCGCCCACAGGTTGATTGGTTCAAATCGCTGTTGAAAATTGGTTTCCCTTATTTCATGGGGATTTTCAATAGCCCAAACGTGAGAATTACGTGAATTAATAATTCCGTTTCTAGTAAAGAGGGCTTCATCACTCACTAAAATTTGATTTAAAAAATTGTCATCATTTTGATGTTTATTTAAAAGCCAATTGCAAAAGTCAACCCTTTGTTCATGATCTTCCGGTTGTAAGGCCTGCACTTTTTGTATGTGAAACGGATAGAACTGATTTTCACGTAGAGTTTTTCAAGTTTTATACTGACTAATCGCCAATTGAGTTGAAATTTGTCGGGTGCTTACTGTTGGATCATCACTTACTAATTCTAAAATTTGTTCTTCTAGTTCTATTTGATCGTGTGGTCTTGGAGCACCGGCATGATCTCCTCTGTGAGGTCTTAAGTCACCTGATTCACGAGCTCTTTGCACTACATTAACAAAGGCACGAGGGGTTGGTTGCACTCGATTGGGAAACCGATCCGCATAGATCCGTGATGCCGCGGCAGCATTTTGTAAAGACTCCCCGTAAATGAGAACCATGTCCACAAGTTCAGCATTTTCGTAAACATGTGCCATTTTTGATTTGAGCCTCGCAACAGACACGATTATTCACTTACGCGTTACCGACTACCGACTGATACTGACTGTATACAACTGAAGAAAATAATTGTAAAAAGATCGTTCCAAATTCTTTCGCTTTTTTGTTTCCGAAGCGATGAACGATAAGGTCGATTATATCTGTTTGTGCCAAACACGAGAACATAATTCATTAGTGAGACAGGGCTGTACTCACTTCAAGGGCTATACTTGTTACTTTAATTTACCAGAAAAGGGTAAAGGAAAAAAACATTTTCTTTTTGAATCAGATGTACTCACTGTAAATACATACTCAGTAGCTTTCTATATCACTTCTGTTGATATAGTTTATTTAAATATATTTTCCATTTGTTGCTTGATTTTTATAATTTATCATGGCTAGTTATCTTGAAAATATTTAAGGATAGGACATATTAATGTACGATCACTGATACCAAGTTTGAACGAAATTAAGTCTTCGATAGATAATTTGAAGTTGGACATATTAGAAGTAAGTGAATCATGGTTAACTGAACAAGCTAGTGAACAGGAAATTAAAATAAACAACTTTAAGTTTTATAGCGTTGATCGTGGGTCTCGGGGAGGTGGAATAGGGATTTATGTTCGATCTGATATCACAGTAGTTGAGGTAGATGTGACTGAGGACCAGAGGGAAATTTTTGAGCAGCAATGGCTTATTCTCAAAAGTAGCAAAATAAAATTGGGGTTGGGCATCATTTACCGTCAGCCTCGTTTTAATGTGATGACTGCTTTACGCCAACTGGAAGAATCAATAGCTAGTTTAAATCCAGACAGACAGATGAATTGATTATAATGGGGGATATTGATATTAATACATTAAGACATACTAACATAACCAATCAGTTTAATAATTTGCTTGATACTTTCAACTTCAAGCAAGTTGTAACTAACCCAACTAGGTACTCCCGAGACAAAGCCAGTTTGATTGATGTCACCATCCTGTCCGATGATCATCTCTTAAGTGGCAGTGTCCATCATCAGGACTTGCATCAGCATTCCGATCATCAGCTCATACACTGTTCAATAAATATTAAGATCTCTGCCGTTTGACCTAGAGTTATTAAATATCGTAACTTTAAACACTTTGACATTTATAGCTTCAAACAAGATCTTATAAACCTCCCTTGGTGGCAGGTGATAATGTTAACCAGAAGACTGCAATTCTCTCATATATGATATTGACTCTTTTTGATTCTCATGCGCCAATATGTGAGAAAAAAGTTACCAGGCCACCTTCCCCGTGGTTTACTGATGCGTTGCGTGCGATGAAGAATCAGCGTAACTATCTTTTCCCTAAATACAAACGTACTAAAAATTTACGGGATGGGCATCCTACAAAGAAATGAGGAATTTTTTCAGCTGTTTGACAAGAAAAGAGAGCTTATATTGATTTTGTCATTCGTACTAAAAAATCCAAAGGCATGTGGAAAACCCTAGACCAACTTAATATCTATAACAATATAGAAATTCCTAACCATCTTAAAAACCCAAATTTAATTAATCAATATTTTATCGACTCGGTGCGACAAATACCTAGCACTTTCGATCCGAATACTATTTCTAAATATCTTAATTCCAAATGTACAACCGCAGAATTTGAATTGAAACTCGTTAGTGAAGATGACGTTTTCTGGGCAATATCGGAGATTGGGTCAAACGCCTCTGGTGCAGACGGAATTAGCCTTGACATGGTGAGGTTGTGTTGTCCAACGATCTTACCCGTGCTTGTTAACCTATTTAATTCCTGCATACAAAAGGGCATTTATCCTGCGCAATGGCGAACGGCTGTGGTCTTGCCGCTGCCTAAAATTAGCAGCCCTAAGGATTTCTCTGATTTGCGACCAATTAGTATACTACCAGTGCTGTCTAAAGTATTTGAAAAGCTTATTTATAGGCAAATCATTACTTATTTCACAGATAATAATTTATTACCCAAGTTGCAGTCTGGATTCCGTAAAGGGTTTCGTACTACCACTGTTGAAAGGTTCTAGATGACATTCTTTTGGCTGCGCACAGGGGTGAAACTTCGGCACTGGTGTTGTTGGACTTCAGCAAGGCCTTCGATACCCTGAACCATGCATTGCTGTGTGCAAAACTTTTCTACTATGGATTTAAACTTAAGACTATTCATCTTATTCGTAGTTATTTGGATGACAGATCGCAGTCGGTCTCAATTGATGGGCTAAAATCAAAACCCTTGAACGTGGATAGAGGAGTTCCTCAGGGATCACTTTTGGGTCCTTTATTTTTTATCATTTTTACTGCTGATATGTCGGAGTGCTTTGGTGATATAATCATAGATACGCTGACGATACACAGATTCGGCTTTCTTTTGCTAAGTCGGACGCAATTGAAGCGGCTAGGAGGCTAAACGAGTGTTTGGATTCAGTTTTTAAATACTCTTTCAGTCATGACTTGAAATTGAATCCTAATAAATCAGCCATAATCTACTTTGGGACAGCTAAAGATTGGGCGGCTGTAAACTTGGTGATAGCAATGGATGGTGTGGCAATACCGGTTGTTGAGGAATATAAAAATTTGGGCGCTATCTTTGATAACAAGCTTAGATTCCGAAGTCATGTGTCTACACTTCTACAAAAAGCCTATTTTAATCTTCGCAATATTTACAAAAGTAAAGATATTCTTAGTTTTAAGTTAAAAAAGGTTCTCTGCGAAGCACTGGTCTTGTGTCACCTTAACTATTGCAACTTTGTGTATGGTCCTTGCTTAGATGTATTTACTAAGGATAAACTCCAAAAAGTGCAGAATTCTTGCATACGACTTATTTACCAGCTTAGACTTCACGATCATGCCAGTCATAAACCTTCCGAACTGAAATGGTTGAATGTTTCTAATCGAGAAAAGCTGCATTTTGCTTGCTTTCTTCATAAATTGATTAAAACTAAAAGCCCTCCATATCTGAGTGAAAAATTAACTCGTGGAAATCTGATTCACTCTCGTGCAACACGCTTTAATGTACTTTATGAAATACCTAAAATAACTAAAACCATTACTCAAAGCTCATTTTCCTATACATCAGTCAAACTTCTAAACCAATACAATATAGGTCAATTTGAAGATATGTCTCCTAAAATGTTCAAACGAAAACTGAAACCACTGCTTCTGTGAAGTATAAGTTGTTTATTATTGCTTATTTTCTTTGTATACGTACATCTGTAGTATTGTTTATTATTGTTGTGTAATATTCTAAAATTAATGTAATGTAAAAGTTGTTTCTTGACATATTACTTTTCTTTTTGGCTTGTTACTTTTTACATGCTCGGTTAAGTTAACAGCATTGCTGGCCTTCGCCGAGTTTAGAATAAAGGCGTTTTTATTTATTTATTTAAGTCATTATGTTCGAGATACTCTAGCAGCCCACGATCTATGAACTACTTCATCATCTTGCTATTAACAGAAAGCAGAGATATAAGATGTCTCTAGCTGTAAGGGTCGATCTGTGATCTCTTTTTGAGGTGGGCAGGATGAGAGAACATTTTCAATTCTCTGGAAAAGTACCGGAACCGTGGGATACCTGAAAGGGTCGCGAAAGAACGAGAGCAAGCTATGCTTCACATCTCTCCAGTACAATGGCAGACATTAAGTCAGGACCAGTAGCTTTTTGAATGTCGGGCAACAAGAGCACTCGTCTTACGGTCTTATTCCCTAGATCATTTCTTGGTGTAGGGAGTTACAATCGTTCCATGCTGGCACGAAAGCAGAAACAGGCTACTATTCCCATCAAACTGCTTCGCCAGCAGGAGACAGCTGTCACAGTGCAGTTTGCCTAAATATATATTTGCATCGTGCTGGGCTTTGGCAATGCGAACAGCTTCATTACAATTGTTTCTAGATCCAGCTTATCCATTTCCTCTACAGTATGCTGTTCTAAGATGGATCGATTACTTTCTGTCGACCAGCGCTCTCGCACGATGTTGAATCAGCTATTGAAAACTGGTTTAGGTCATACCACTGTATCAGGTATGTAACACTGCATCCCAACGTAGATCACTTCAGTTATTGTCAAGGAAACAGCCGTAGCATTCAAGTCTCCAAAACAAACATCTTTCCAAGAAAAGCTGACCCTGTCGAGGTTTCTGCTTTCGCAGGGGATTCTGATTCGAACCAATTGCTTTATGTACTCGGTTCGCATGATATGTTGACTGACGTATTTTATTATTACAACACTTTGTATAAGACAACAAACAACAATTTCTCCGAGTTAAAACACAGAAAGTTTAAAGTGCAGAGCCTTATCTTGCGCCTCATTCGCCAAACTTTGTTTACACTTATACAATCCAGGAATATATTATCAAGGTAACATCTGTGGATAACCCTTTCCTCATTCTTGTTTCTGAAACTTTTCAGTCCTTTCATCTTTAGTGCTCCACTACAACATTTCGCTACTGAGGAAGTCCCATTCGTCATGTATATAAGGGAGAAATCCAAAGTTATTAATTCTCATGTCAGTTTGTGAGATATGGTACCTCGTATACGCATATTTGAGAAATATATGATATTGCGTGCCTCTCCTCATATGGAGAAGTCAGTCATGTCTGACAAAACGTTAATTATACTGCGAAAATTTTCCGTACCTAATTAACTTCTGAACTCCACAACTTTTTGGGTTTTGCTTCCAATGTCTAGCGTCATCTGCTACAGACATGTCCTCTTCTCGAGTCTGTTGCAATTTATTATTCTGTTTGACCCTAAGACAGTGACAGGCCGATATGACGATTCAAAGCACCTGTATACAGGGTGTAAACGTTATGGTATTCATTATTGAAATGGGTAATAGGGTGGGTCAAAACAAGTCAAAAAGTTCATATGACCCATGGTCCAAAAGTCAATAGATTTTTGTCTAAGTGGCTGTATAGTTTACAACTTTAAGTGCTTTATAGCGGCCACAATCTTACTAATTTTTATAATCTAATCTAAAACGTTTTTAAATAGGGTAATTAACAAATAAATTGCATTAAGTTTTTATAAGTTAAGCCAAAATTTGTAGTCAGTAAGTAAGTTTCATTAAATTAAATATTTAAAACACATGACAACAGCGCGTCGGTCTTTCATTACTCTTATCGAACCGGCAATCGATCGCAAACGGTAACAGTGGTTAGTTATCGTTTTGCATAGATAAATTACTTTATCGTTTTATCGAGCAGAGCATCGGGCGTGTTGTTTTGTTTTTGTTCGCGTACGTCGTCGTGTTTATTAACAATGTTCTCGAATCAAGAGTTCGCCGACATGATGTTAGTTTACGGCGAAGCTCGTCAGAATTCAAATCTCGCGACAGATTTCTCCAACGGGTACACCTAGACAGAAGGACATTTGTGCAAGTGTACCAAAGACTTCGAGATACAGGAAGTGTTCAGCCCACTAATATTCGCAATCGTGAAAGACTGGTTACTGTAGAGCAGGAGAACGAATGTACTTTTACGTGAGACAGGATATAAAATTTCCATAATACTCACACGTGGGCCCAAGAAAATCCTCATACCATTCGTGAAGGTCATTTCCAACAACGTTTTAAAATAAATATTTGGGCGGGTATTCTTGACGATCAGGTAATTGGCCCTTTCGAGTTACCCCCAAAGTTGTCAGGAGAAGGATACCTTAGCTTTCTAGCCAATAACCTACCAGAACTTTTGGAACAGACCTTAGACCATTACAACGGAGACAGAATTTGTGGTTTCTTCATGGTAGGGCACCCCACACATTTTTAGAGGCGTCATTCAGTATTTGAATGAACATTATCCTAATCGCCGGATCGGTCAAAATGCTCCTGATCCTCGAAAATGGCCGGCAAGATCTCGTGACCTCAATCCGATGGATTTGTGGTTACTGGGGAAAACTTAAATGGATGGTTTATGGGGCTGGTCCAATAACAACTGAAGCACAACTTCGCGAAAAAAAATTTAATGCGGCTGAAATAATAAATGGACAACTTCGAGGAGCTAGAGTAAGAAGGAACTGGTTTCGTCGTAATGAAGCTTGCGTGGAACGTGGAGGAAGACATTTAAAACACCTTCTTCAAATACAAAAAAGTGCAGTGTTGGTTTTAAAAAGAAAAACAATGTATGTATCAAAATTGTGTTCCCTATTTATAAGTGGATTTTTTTAATACGTTCAATACACTTTCACACACCAGGTGAAGCGCTGAGACCGCTAGTAGTAAGTCCGTTTTTTTTAATTGTTTGTATCTTACGAGTACATTATCAAATAATGAAATAATACCTAAGAGCCAAAAATAGCAAACTCCATCTTTATTTACACTGCGTTCTGTCGTAATTTGCGTCTGGCTTTGCGGCGTTGTCAGATTTCATTTTACTTTAAAGTCGCTGTTCTCTAAAAAAATGCCGTTTTGACCCCCATCTTATATGAAACTCGTTTAACCCCCTCTATCACCCATTTAAATAATGACTATCATAACGTTTACACCCTGTATAACAAGTTGCATTTTCAAGATCTTAGCGATGGATGATGAAACTGGAAATGTTTTGCTGCAAAGTCGTACAAATTTTGAGGGTTACAGTTAGAAAGTTTTTAAAGATGTCTGCATATCTATAATCAGGATGAACATCTGAATAAATCGGGTTCGTATTGGAATATACGTAGATTCCGAAGCTGATCTCAATGTGGCGGTAAGACGACAGACCTCCCAAAAGACCCAGTTATATATGTAAATCTAAAAGAAGATATTTTCCTAGAATGTTTGATATTTTGAGGTTTCATATGAATACAATTTCAAAAACCCTTGCGTGACTTGTCTCCTGGGTAAATCCGGTACGTAGCTTGCCAATCCAGCAATTAATAATAATAGTAATAATAATAATCCGAATTTATTTATAAAAAAAGGTGAAGAATCGCTAAAAAGCGTTTTTCAACTTAACCCAACAAATATTTGTCCCAATGAAAACAAAAAAGTTAAAAAAAATTGTCAAAAAAACCCACCGGATCATCATAATATCAAATTTCAACTATCTTAAATCCTTATGTGACTCCAGGACCTGTAATACAAACACTACAGGTCTTACAGGTCTACAAGCTACAAGTGATTTGCCGTATGGCCTAACCTATAAATCCTATTCAATGCCGTTATGTAACTCAAGTAATTACACTTGTAATTAATGTGTAAGCACAACTGCATCTATTATACCTTACACCACTACCGGTAAGATTTGTTACAACAGTATCTAGTAGTAGCTTTTGTACCAACACTGTACTACTGCACATGCTTACAAAGTGGTAATCGGTTATTGAATAAACTATCTCCCGTGATGGGGTGTACCTATTTGATCTTGCACATACACATATAAACAAACTCAATATCCATGGCACCCTCCAATTGTAATTTTTGAGGTCGGAATTTGAACCCGCGAGCATTCGGTCCGGTGTATTAGCAGTCAAACGCTCTAACACATCCGGCTATCCAGGCTCCCTGTCACGACAGATTTTGGCTAGTTTTGGTGAGCGGGATCTTCCCTTCTGACATCCGCAAGCTCTTTGAAATCTGTCTCACTGGAAGCTACTTCGTATGGGACGGAGGCTTTTATGAGCAGACAGACGGAGTGGTAATGGGAAGTCCACTTAGCCCAGTCATTGCCAACCTTTTTATGGAACACTTTGAGAAGAAGGCGGTTGAGACATCGGAGAACAAACCAGCAAATTGGTTCCGGTACGTGGACGACACCTTCGTGATTTGGAAACATGGCACGGACAGGCTAAACGAGCTTCTGCAGCACCTCAACGATCGGCATCCAAGCATACAATTTACCATGGAGATAGAGAGTGAGCAACAACTGGCTTTCTTGGACGTACTAGTCAGGAAGCGAGGGAACAAGCTGGGTCACACAGTGTACAGGAAACCAACGCATCACCCAAGTCAGAAATATGGAGTCATCAGAACCCTGACAGAACGAAGGATTTGCGAACCAGAGAATCTCCAGATAGAACTGAAATTGCGTTCGAAGTAAATGGCTACAGTAAGAGGGACATCGAAAGATCAATGTGCTCGAGATTAGCCAGGCCACGTGAAACCGAACAGCGTCCCACCACCTCTCAAGCATATCTTCCATTTTTGTCAGGACAGGATTGGCAGGGTCCTGAAGAGACATGACATTAGAACAATCTTCAAGCCTACGGAGAAGATCCAACAAACCATCAGATCGGCAAAGGACAAGAAGGACCTATTCTCAGCTGCAGGAGTCTACCGCATACCGTGTTCATGCGGCAAAGTCATTGGAACCACGAAAAGATCAATGGAAACAAGACTCAAGGAGCACAAAGCTAATTGCCGGCTAGGACAAACTGAGAAGTCTGCGGTGGCTGAACATGCACTAAGCAATGGGGACCACAGGATACACTTTGGGAGCTTCAGGTTGCTGTCATCAGTCAACGGCTATCACAATCAGGTCAGGGAGGCTATCGAGATTCACAAACGTCCAGATAACCTCAACAGGAAGGAAGAGACCCTCAGGCTCAACCCGATCTGGCACCCGATCCTCAGAAACACCCGAGCAGTGCCGATCGACATCCCGAAGTAAACCGAAGCGGCACAAGCCACGTCCCCTACCCTCCGGTATAAATACAACCTGCGCAGGAGAAATCGTCAGTCTACATCCAGCATCTAAAATGGACGGACCTCTGAAGAAGCTTGGCACTCGTGCTAGCGAACGTTAGGAAGAAATTCCTTTAGACCCGAATCAAGACAGCAGTTTAGATTTTGTAGTTCAGGACAATGTTTGTCTTTTCGCGACATCATGTTCCATGACTCTACAGCGCCTATTAAGGAAAATGATGTCAAAGCAGATCGTAAAATGCAGTATCGGGTAATATGTTGGAAAATAATAATAAAAATAACTTTTGTTCAAATGACTTTGCGTATATTAACTATTTCTCATGCTGATGATACTGTACTTCTCTTTGCAGGTTCTAGTTGGGAGGATGTAAAGTGTAAAACAGTGTATGGTCTAGGTATGGTGAAAGACTGGTTACAAGAGAGTAAACTAACATTGAATTTATCTAAGACAAACTATATTGTGTTTTCGTTGACCAATAAAAACAGACCAAATTACAGCACTATTATGTTGGATGATAATTATTCTGTTCAGGAAGTGTCTCAAACTAAATACCTTGGAATCATTATTGACCAACATTTAAAGTGGCAGCCGCATGTTGATTATGTATCGATTAGAGTTAGAAAATTAATCCATAAATTTTATCTACAGCGTGACTTTCTCGATAAAAAAAATTTAATAACAGTATGCTCTACATAAACTCATTATTATTCAGAAATATATTATTAAAATTAATTTTAAGAAAGATAAAAGATTCCCCACTGATAAACTTTTTACAAAGGATGTGTGTAATATTAGATCCTTGTACGTGATGACAGTATCTACTTTTATTTATAGAAATGAAAAGCTACAGAAACAAGTAAGTCATAACTACTGTACTCGTGCAAATGTGGGCAAGCAAACAGAAATTCCCAGGAATAACAATAACCTAAACTTAAGATACATAACGTATATAGGACCAAAGATATATAACATTCTGTTAGAACACTTGAAAAAGTTGAAAAATATTAAAACATTTAGCACCAGCTGCAGAGAATATATTTTTGAGAATACTGCACAATTTGAAAGGTTTTTCTAATGATTTTTTGTATCATAGTATGATTGAGCTATTGTTCGGGATATTGAGGTTGATTATTGTTTTTTTTATTGGATTTTATAATCCAATAAATAGCATTTTCTTTTCTTTTGTAAGTCCGGATGATGAAAGCACATATGGTTTGAACCATCTAGGTGCATCTTTCTGCCATCAGGATGTCCTTGATGAAGAGGAATTATATTGTTGTGTTATATATTTATGTGTATTTATAATTTTTTGTATATGGTCTTTGTTGGATATTATTGTTATTAAATAAATAAATATGAAATGTCAACAAGAAAAGATTAGATTTAAATAAGCATAAGAAAAATATACGTGATTAAATAATAGAATAATAGAATAGGTCATAACAAGTTATAAAATAAGTAGGAAAAACGTGCTTAGAAGTATTACTAGTTTATCGTATTAACAAAATTTTTTTGGGATCATTATAGCAGCCGCGGTGTCCGGCATTTGGGCTTCTGCCTGCGCGGCTGCATCGGTATAAAAAAATAAGCATTGATAAGCGAAAGCAGTTGAAAATCTGTTCTTGGATATGACAGCACTGTAAGACCCCGATAGATCAGACAGTAGAGAAATTATAGAGGCTTCACGGCTTCCTGATGCCGGTACCGACTGCTAAGCCCATGTGTGCGTACCATAATACACATTGAGTTTAATAGGGGCAAGACAAATTGAGGAACGACGCTCTTATAGCTACTATTTCTCATTTCAATCAAGCATTGGCGTATTTAAAAAGCCACCTGCATTGACATACCGTCTTCATCATAGTCACTGTGAAATCGTGCTGATTTTCCTTGGAATTTCACCAAAACAAGTGCTTTCACCATTCAAACTGCAGACCCAATTTTTCTTAATTCTCTTCTGATGCTATTATAATATTTCGACTTGACAAGACATAGCTATTAACCAATTTGTATTCAAATCAGAGAACGACCTTTTCCAAAGCCATTTTGAGAATAAAATCTACACAGGCGTTGATCTATGCTGACGATATTCAAAAACAAAACCAATCTTGACCTTGAGCTATTTTTCTTCATCTCATCGCTTCATCGGCGAAACGTTCCCAGCCATTTGTTTCCGTCCCGCGGCATCTTCTTCCCGTGAAAAATACGAAAACTTTACCGTGATGTATGACCCTACAAATGAACTTTGAATTTGTGAGTATATAATGTTTGTGTGTATACTAGGCGACTTGGAAACACAGGTGATGTTTCTCAAGCAGAAAGTATACCAGGTATTTCAAATTCGATCTTCACCATTCGGATCGTTTTTTAAATTGGACATCATCTACAATAATTATTTTGTCTGTCATCCCGAGTTATCAATTTTATTTTTTCTCCTGGACGCCATGGATTTTAGGACAGATGAATGGATGTCTCAATTCAGATTCCAAAAATGTATCGTACACGTAAATGTTGCCAAGCCCAATTTAATGACTGAGAACATATTGAAATTCCAACCAGGTAGAGGAGAAAATGTGACAATGGTAATGTGCAATTCTTTTTGAAATCTTGTCTCAAATAAAGTCAGAAAAAATGAATGCTGCTATGGAGAAGTTTTATCGTGTATCTCCTTAAATATTTTGAGTCACGAAACACTGTGTCAGATGCGAAACTTGGGCCAATCAACTGACTTAGTATCTTATATCATTCCAGTTGTGAGAATCACATACGAAACACCCGGTATATTGATAATCAACATACAAAAAACCGGTGATCGAGGACAGAATACGAATATTATTCAAATGACTGTGTGGTCATGTGGTAAATCTGCCAATAAGTTGGAAAAAATGAGTGACGTACAAGTTGCTTATCTTTTTCATTCTGTAGCGGAGAAAGTATACTAAGTGACATATAAATCCGAACACCCAGTTTAAATGGTTTTATTTTAATAAAAGTTGGTGAATGTATTTATCTTACTGTGAATAACAAGTGAAAAAATGTTCAGCCTTATCAGTTGGACATTCCGGTTTTTATACTGCTTTTTTTTAATTCACTAACGCTCTAAAAATGAATATTTCAGCCGCAGTAAAGAATCAACGTTGGGGGATTTTGGTTCTTGACATCCTTTACGATCGTTTACGATGCCTAGAGTACGGAGACCTGTACGATTTCGTCAACTTAGTGAGATTGATAGGGGCCGTATAGTGGGACTTCGGGAAGCTAGACTTTCCTTTCGGGCAATTGCAGTTAGAGTGCAAAGAAGTGTAGACACTGTGGTTAGGTGTTGTCAGGCATGGCTTCGAGAAGGCCGTACGCAAAGCGCAAGGGGCACTGGACGCCGCCGTAGAACAACAGACCGTGAAGATCGCCGCCTAAGAGTATTGGCCTTAAGGGACCGTTTCTCCACTACCAGGTCCATTGCAAATGAATGGTTTTTAGAACAGGGAAGACCTATTGGCATGCGAAGTGTTTACCGACGAATGAGAAGTTTTGGCTTGTTTTCATACCGGCCACACTGGGTCCTCCCTTTAACCTCGAGAACACCGACGTAATCGCCTTGAGTGGTGCAGACAACGGTCACTCTGGGATCAGGAATGGAACAGTATTGTCTCTTTAGTGACGAGTCTCGATTTTGTTTAGGCATGCACGATGGTCGTGCCAGGGTTAGAAGGCGACTTGGTGAAAGGGAGGAATCCACGTTTTTTGTTGAAAGACATGTTCCTCACACTGTGGAGTTATGGTTTGGGGTGATATAGCTTATGTTCCAGGTCACCTTTAATCTTCATCAGAGGTAACTGAACGCGCAGCGTTATATCCACGAAGTTCTAGAACCCCCATCTTTTACCCTATCTTGACAACCCTGGCAGATCCAACTTTCCAACAAAGATAATGCCCGACCACATGTTGCAAGAGTCACAATAGACTTCTTTCAACATAATGATGTCACATTGTTACCATGGCTACCAAGATCTCCCGACTTATCCCCAATTGAGCACGTGTGGGATATGATTTGTAGGAGGCTCAATTTGCAACGTCCTCCTCAGACTCTAGAAGCACTTCGAGAGGAGTTGGTGGTTGCCTGGAATGAGATACCACAGGAGGACATTGACCACCTGATCAGAGCATGCCTAGGCGCGTTGGAGAATGCGTAGCACATCAGGGTGCATCCACACATTATTAAAGGTCAAAGGGCTTTAAAGCAGTGCAATCATTTTGAAATTTTTATCATTTACTTATTATGCTTCATTAAGTACTTATACAAAATTTTATTAAAATAAAACCATTTAAACTGGGTGTTCGGATTTATATGTCACTTAGTATATTATGATTTCCTAGTCTTGTATTGTTCATTTTTAGCTACTATGCGTTTCTTATCCATAAGTATACTGTAAATATGAATGACAAGCTCGTTTCTGGAAGTTTTTTTGTTAAAAGTTATACATAGGATAGTCCTGATGTATGCTATCGACACAAGCCTCACACGAAAAGATATAGTTTGTTCTACAGGTTTTAAGGTTAAGATGCTATTGAATCAATAAGATATTATAAATTTTTCCCAACAGCTACAAGCATTTTCACAATGCTTGATAATGGATTACCTTTTTCAAGTGGTTTGCATCCTATAAAAGTATTTAAGTAAAAAAACGTGTCCTGAAAATTTGCATTTCTGGACATAAGCTGCTTCCCCAGTAAAACGATACTTAGTATTGCAAATGTACGACACGTAAACGTGAATAAAATGGTGTCTGTTCGAATCTACCCTGTACATTTTTTAATTTCGTGAATACATCCTCGACACTGCCTATCTCCGTAAAATTGCATATTTCAGGACCCTTTCCTGAAGTGTTGCCACTATTTTTCAATCACCTAGTATACGCTTCTCTAGATAGAAGCAGGTGTGAGTCTGCAACACGGTCCACCGATGCAACGTATATCTATTCCGACAGATTTATTTACTAGACTAGTGGAGGAAAAATGCTTGTAATGGGAAAATATTGCACTTTCCAGGGCGCATAGAATACTGCAGTTGTCTAGAATGAAATAGAATTCTACTCCGAACATCGGCCACTGCATATGGTAGAGCAGTATTTCCCAATTTTAATTTTTCAATAGTGTATCGATGGCTGTGCATTTGCCCTCAAAATCCTCCAATCAGAGAAATATGTTCAACAACGCATCCTACGTATAGATGCATACTTCGTCGGTATCTGACAGTACCGTCGAAAATTTTCTAGATCGCATCGTTGTCAAGCTGGTGGGGGCTATGGGCTAACTGATCAGCCTGTTTGGGCGATTTAGTTCCAATTTCACCAACATTAATATTTGACGGTCAGTTGGACCAATAGGAAAAGACCTTATCGAAATGCAATTTGACGCAAGCTGTCAAAACTCTCCGAATATCAGTGATTTCTATTGAAATGTTGAATATATACATAATTCCACGAATAGTCTCATAAAGCATAGTAGAGTATATTTCAACAGTTGGCGGAGCGTACTCCACTGGGACCAGGCAGGTGACACGGGATATTAATGCACAATCTGGCAACCATGTCGCACCCTCAAAAAATGGCCGCTGACAACCACACAAGTCACCATTTGTCATTGATTAGCATGAAATTAAACCTTCTCCAGTGTATAACTTTTCTGACTGGGACCAAGGGTTGACGGATCCCACACATGTGTCACTCGGGGAGTTTTAAATTGCAATAATCAGCTGTTATTGAAATAATGTCTAATTACTGGACAACAAATTTTAGTTTTTTAATTGTATCTTGTGGGAAAAGTGCACTTCTTTGTTAATTTTGGGGCACTGAATCCAAAAATGACAATGAAATAAAAAAATTAGTTGCGGTTTAGAAAAAAAAATTTTTATTTTTAAGGATATATTAAAAAAAAATAACAAGATTCATACACTTTTATGGATCGTTTCTGGAGCATCTCTACCAAGAGTCCAACAGTAGTCTGCAAGCATGGAAGGATTCCACTTTCCCTGGTACCTTTTTTCCATTGTTGAAATATCCTGATGAAAACGTTCGCCGTGCTCATTACTTACGGCTCCGCAATTGTCAGGAAAAACGTCCAGGTGTGAGTGTATCTTAAGAGGCATATTACAGCCCATCTTTTGATACGATGACAGCATATTTTTGACAAGGGTTTTATAGTTGTCAGCTTTTCTATTTCCCAAGAACTTAGTGACCACCAGACGGAAATCATTCCAAGCAGTTTTTTCAATACCTGTTAAAGTGTTTTCAAACTGTGTATCTTTCAAAATATTTCGAATCTGTGGCCCAACAAAAATACCTTCTTTAACCTTTGCCTCACTTAGTCTTGGAAATTTCTGACGCAGGTATTGAAAAGCTGACCCATCTCTATCTAATGCCTTGACAAAGTTTTTCATTAGGCCCAACTTGATATGCAGTGGTGGTAATAAATTTTTTTTCGAATCTACTAATGGCATATGCTGTACATTTTTTTGACCTGGCTCTAAGAATTGACGAACAGGCCAGTTTTGTCTGGTGTAATGAAGTGCCTTTGCCCGACTGTCCCATTCACACAAAAAACAGCAAAACTTTGTGTAGCCTAGCTGCAGCCAAAGTAAAAGTGCAACAACTTTCAAATCGCCACAAATATGCCATTGGTGCTCACAGTATTTTATGCATGTCAATAGGTACTTCATATTGTCATATGATTCTTTCATGTGAACTGCATACCCTACAGGAAGAGATGGTAAAATATTTCCAATATGCAATAACACTGCCTTTAAACTCAATGTTGTACTGTCTATAAACAATCTCCATTCTTCTGGGTTATAGTTTATATTTAAAGCCGCCAGTAAGCCGTTAATGTTACTGCAGAAAACCAAGTTATTCTCCATATTGAAAAATGGTTCTAAGTCTTTGTGGCGTTTACGAAAAACACATACCGAAACATCGTCTTCTAACAAGTTCCACTGCTGCAGTCTTGATCCAAATAACTCTGCCTTACATTTTGGAAGTTCTAAATCTCTTACAAGATCATTTAATTCTGACTGTGTTATTTTGTGCGGTTGGTGGCATGACGTCCTCGGTATAAAATCAGGATCTCTTGACGTTGATGGCATATCTTCTTCCTGACGAATCACTCGATCGCCATGACCCGATTCGTTTTCTGATTCGAAGTGTAGGATTCTGGGGGTTTTGGAATAGGATTTTCGGCACTGTGAGGCACAGGTCTCATCGCAGATGGTATGTTTGTGTAGTTAATAACGGATTTTTTTTTCTTGGACATACCTGTGGCTCGTCCAACACAAGGTACCATGCAAAAGTAACAATCATTAATATGATTTGTAGGCTCTCTCCAAACCATTGGGACAGCAAAGCGCATAGACCGTTTTCTGCCATTTAACCAGCTCCTCAGACTTGAAGCACATGTATTACAGCAGATGTGGGGTGCCCACTGTTTGTCTTGATCACCTAAATTACAACCGAAATAAAGCTGATATGCCTTTGTTATTAGTGGAGTAATAGACCGTCTCTGAGACGCAAAAGTCACAGCACCACACACGTAACAAAACTGATCTGGATTGTTTACATACTTTCGAGACATCTTGCATGAACGCTGTCAACCAACTGAGGAAAAAATGGCTAATATAAAAGAATATAATGTACACGTATGTATAACGTAACACAATCATGCCGATTACATCATCTTTCCTTGCCGAATATAAAAATGTAGCACGTGCATTCTTGTGAATTAGAGTATATTAACACTGTCACAGCAGGGACACATATAATTACCGTATCTCTAAAACTTGAACTAATATTGAAAAAATAAGTTTCATTCCGGTTTTAGCACATTAAAAATAGTAATATTTTGTTGATTTTACTTAGGATATTTTTTGGCTGTTGATCAGTGTTATATAACCTAGAATGTGTACTCGTGAAAAAAGAAAAATATTTCAACATTTCATAGTTATTGGTTGCTAAAATTTGATGATTGGAACTTGAAGCTCATTCTCTGTATTTGACGGACTGTTACCGTATAGGTGGAGAATAACGGACTTGATTTGACAATCCTGGTGAAATCCACCCTTAATCTATTTAATTGTTTATTTCACTTGTTCTCACCTAGCTTTCTTCCTAGAGGGGGGTCAACTTGTGCTAAACATAATTCTTTGTAAGCTAATGACAACATCGAGTGAGAAGTGTAGAGTCAACCTACTTGACCACCCTCTTGCTATTCTGATCGGCTACCTCAGACGCACGATCCTACACAAAGAGGGGGTATGACTAATTTACCCAAGAGGGTGCACGGTATCCTCCTGATATCAATTTGCCGCGCTTCAGTAAATCCCAAATCCCCTGTTAGGTTCTACTACGAATACGTACGCTCACCAGATCTATCCAGTTGCTAATTAAGCTTTCCCAGAGAAAAAGCGCCGTAAAAATATCCTGGGCTATTTACTGCGAACATGCACCTAAAATACACTATCGATCAGTTAATTGCGAAAGTTTGTTTGGCCAATGGAATCCCATAAAAACAAACCGATGCAATTCCAGCTCTGCCCATCTCGGAGGGCTAGAAAGAATGATGGTGATATAAATCGAGAATTTTTGCAGATGCACGCCCCAACGCTTAAACTATCAGGGAGATAGAGTGAATGTACTAGGTTTGAGATAAGTTGTAATAACCGTCATGTTTTTTAACGACACCGTGTTTGGAATTTCATAGTAACCGAGAGGGTTGGATAGTGCGCTTCTGTATTTAACGCTAGATGAACATGATGTTGTTTTTTACCTTCTGATTGTGCAAACCGCCCGTATTTCCTACGAAACTACCAAGCTCTTGTCATTTCACAATCACTATGTTGTTAGAAAGACCAAGATAAATTTGGGGGGTATAGTAACAGTTCAATCTAACCACATCGACTGGAAGGCTAAGGTGGCAGTACTTGCCAATACCTTTCCAGCCAACTCCGCTCAAGGTTACAGAATACGACGAATGTCTTTTAAGTTTTGCATATACAGGGTGGCCAAACACGTGACGTCATAAAAAAAAAATTAGATTCCCCACATCGAGAGGAACCCAAATCACCCCCATATATATGGTCCGATTTTGTTTAGTTTAGGAGTTATGATCTTTTTTCGGATTTTTCGAGAATTTTTGAGTTCTGTGTTTATTTTTGCCATAACTTCGTTAATAATTGTGATAAATGCCTACTTTTTTCACGATTATGTAGCTAAGACCTAAGGCTTAACTATCATATAATCATTCAAGTCATGTAACTAATACTACTTTTTAATTTTTTTCAAAATCTTCGAACATAACAAAAAGTAAAAAAGTGCAACAACTTTGAACGTTTATAAAAAATTGAAAAAACATGTTCTTACTATTCGTAAGTATCTTAAAAACTTCCTTACGGTATCAGCTATTTACCGTAAAAATTTCATCAACCTAGCTTTACTACATGCTACCGTAATTGTGGCTCAAATAGAACCGAACCCAAAATTGGATAACCCTCTGCTCAATAGAAATTGTTAGTTTCGGAAAAAAAATTTGCAAAAACCACAAAAACACGTTTGATTTTTACTGAACAGCAGATTATTATTCATTTATGTTATTTACAAGAGGTTTTCAAAATGTCTGCCTCTAACAGAAATGCACAGTGTACACCTACGTATGAAATTTTGTTTTAAATCTCTAAATGCTTGTGTGTTGTTTTTCAACACATGTGTCGCTTGAATTTTGTTCCTCAATGAATTTTCATTTGCACATTCTTGGGCGAATGTTATGTCTTTAAAATATCCCCAAACAAAAAAATTATACGTTGCGTGAATATGCAGAAATGCATTATTATTATGGCGTTGCTCAAGGCAACGGCGCTTTAGCAGCTCAGCTGTACCGGGAACAACTTATACGCCGAGGCGGACCACAACCTGAGCATTACCCAGACCACCGTGTTTTTATTAACACACATAACACTTTCATGGCAGGCCGCATTCCAGGACGAGGAAGCAATGAAGGATATCCTACAGCTGATCCGGATCGCAGAGAAGTAGTACTTGAAGAAATTAGCCGGAATCCCTCAACGAGTACGAGATCTATGGCACAAAACCTTAGAATACCACGAACATCGATACAAAATATTCTTCATGAAGAAGGTTATGCCTATCATGTTCAAAGAGTTCAAGCGTTGATGCCTTCAGATTACCAGTTAAGAGTGGATTTCTGCGAGACAATGCTGCGAAGACAACGAGAGGATCCCGATTTTTTTGATAAAATTTTATGGACTGACGAGTCACGTTTTGAAAGAACAGGGATATTCAATATCCATAATTTACATACTTGGGCTGTTGAAAACCCCCACCAGTCAAGGCCGTCGACATTTCAACACCGTTTTAGTGTGAACATGTGGTCAGGAATATTCAATATGGAATTTATCGGTCCATTTGAACTGCCGTCAAGGTTGGATTCGGTAGGCTACAAAAGCTTCCTTGAAAATAGCCTACCATTATTGCTGGAAGATTTAAGCCTGGAAGCCAGACGGAACATGGTGTTCCAGAATGATGGTGCACCATGCCACAACGCAACGATCGTGCGAAACTACTTAAACGAAAGGTTCCCAGACAGATGGATCGGACGAAACGGACCGATACGATGGCCTCCACGCTCCCCTGACCTCAACCCCATTGATTTTTTTGTTTGGGGATATTTTAAAGACATACCATTCGCCCAAGAATGTGCAAATGAAAATTCATTGAGGAACAAAATTCAAGAAGCGACACATGTGTTGAAAAACAACACACAAGCATTTAGAGATTTAAAACAAAATTTCATACGTAGGTGTACACTGCGCATTTCTGTTAGAGGCAGACATTTTGAAAACCTCTTGTAAATAACATAAATGAATAATAATCTGCTTTTCAGTAAAAATCAAACGTGTTTTTGTGGTTTTTTGCAAATTTTTTTTCCGAAACTAACAATTTCTATTGAGCAGAGGGTTATCCAATTTTGGGTTCGGTTCTATTTGAGCCACAATTACGGTAGCATGTAGTAAAGCTAGGTTGATGAAATTTTTACGGTAAATAGCTGATACCGTAAGGAAGTTTTTAAGATACTTACGAATAGTAAGAACATGTTTTTTCAATTTTTTATAAACGTTCAAAGTTGTTGCACTTTTTTACTTTTTTGTTATGTTCGAGGATTTTGAAAAAATTAAAAAGTAGTATTAGTTACATGACTTGAATGATTATATGATAGTTAAGCCTTAGGTCTTAGCTACATAATCGTGAAAAAAGCAGGCATTTATCACAATTATTAACGAAGTTATGGTAAAAATAACACAGAACTCAAAAATTCTCGAAAAATCCGAAAAAAAATCATAACTCCTAAACTAAACAAAATCGGACCATATATATGGGGGTGATTTGGGTTCCTCTCGATGTGGGGAATCTAATTTTTTTTTTTATGACGTCACGTGTTTGGCCACCCTGTAGAAACATAGTAGGCTGCGCGGATCGAACGTCAGTACTGAATCTTAACCTCACTATTTAGTAAACTTAAATTCAGAGTTTCACAACAATACGTGCAGTGTTCTCACTACATTGAATTATTAAGTGTCACCAAGTCATTAGAAAAATGGAACTCAACTGTCTGTTTTCGGCAACGAAGTGCCACATCAGTTGACAATTTCCCGTTGGTATGGAGAATTCAAACGTGGGTGAGTCTTAGCGACGATCCCAGGGTGGGTGCACCAAAAACGGCAGTCACCCAGGAAAACGTCGATGCTGTGCGCAAACTGATCATTGAAGATAGACATGTGACATATCGCGAGATTGAGGCATCCTTGAAGATCTCAAAGACTTCAATTCAAAAAATTTTACATGAAGAATGAGGAGTAAGAAAATTAGTTTCTCGTTGGATTACCCACCTGTTGACTGAAGAGCAGAATGCAGCGAGGGTTAATTGGTGTCAAAAAACGCTTGACCGTTTCAAAAAATGTGTACAGCTTTGTTAGTGGTGACGAATCGTGGATTTACTGTTATCAACGAGAAAATAAACGACAGTTGGCTGTTTGGGTGTTCCAAGGCGAAAAGCCAACAAAGATCATCCGTTCTCGAAGTGTTTCGAAAAAGATGGTCGCGACATTTGTGTCAAAAGCGGGTCATATTGCAACAATTGCTCTTAATGAGCAAAGAACTGTTACTGCGGATTGGTATACCACCATTTGTTTGCCAAAAGTTATCACCGAGATTCGAAAAATCAACCCCGAAAGAAGAATCATCCTCCACCAAGACGATGCAAGCTCGCACACAGCCCAAAAAACAAGGCAGTATTTAACGGAAGAAAACGTGGAATTATTGAACCATCCTCCATATAGTCCAGATCTAAGTCCTAACGATTTCGTTACTTTCCTGAAAATTAAAAACAGACTGCGTGGTCAAAGATTCCAGTCACCAGAAGAAGCAGTTGACGCATTCAAAAATGCCGTTTTGGATCTGTCAGCAAACGAGTGGAATTGATTCCTGGAGAATACTGGGAAAAACAATAAAGTCATTTAAAGCTACCTACCGTGTTGTTTTATTTCCTTATGCAAAACTCAAAAGACATCCCTCGTACAATATTACGATATTCATCACGGCAGGGTTTCTTTGAGTATTAGGAAGTGGGTAATCCCAAAACTAACCCCAAAAACCAAGCTCTACTGAAGGTAATACTGTGCTAGAAGCACTAGACTCGTTCCAAAACTTTGTAGTGGTCAACGATGGTTCAGCTACGAGAATTACCCCACCAGGGCAAATTAAATCTGTCGTGGACATAACTATCCTATCTTCAGGTCTATGTTCTTCTTTCGCCTGGTCTACCCCTCCTGATACGTACGGCTCCGATCACTTTCCTATCAAGATTACTTTCAATGATATACGTTTAGAAAACACTCCCATAACTCCGACCTCCAAATGGTCCATGAAAAATGTTGACTGGGTCTTATACCGTACAGAAATTATAAAGTATTTTTCTGGTTTGCCCACATTTGTGGACACTAATCACATGATCGTCTTTTTACAAAGCTCAATCACAAACGCAGCCAACCAAGCATGCACAATTCTGAAACCTTTCTCTAACAAATCTAGATCTCCTCCCTGGTGGGATGACGAGTGCTCTTCATTAGTTAATTTCAGGAAAAACGCTTTTAAAACCTACAAGTCGAACCTCACTTTTGCCAACTACTTCGAATATAAAAGAACTGATGCCGTCTGTAAGCGGTCATTCCGAACAAAAGTAAAATCCAGTTGGGCTGAATTCTGCAGCAACCTAAATAGACAGCCCTCCCCGTCAAGTATCTGGAAACGGGTCAACAAAATTCAAAACTCTAAACAGTTTCATAGACAGGATGCATCTAGTGTAGAAGCACTTCTAAACAAGATAGCTCCACCGTATGCCTCCTGTCCTTTTTTCTCTAGTAATAGTGAACAGCACCTCCTTTTGTCACAAATCACGTCAGAAGAGCTGAAAGCAAATATTAAGGTCTCCAAGCTGACATCTCCAGGAATTGATAGTATCAACTACCTTATGATAGCAAATTTACCGCAGGTCGCTGTAGACTTTCTATGCAATATCTATAACCGTATTCTTATCCTAGGAGAAAACTGCGATGCCCTAAAAGCCGCTTTCATCATTCCGATTCCCAAAGCAAGCGACCCCAATTCCTGTAGACTAATCTCTCTAATGTCTTGCCTTTTGAAAACGTTTGAAAGGATCTTGAAGGCAAGGCTTGAATGGTGGTTGGAAAGCAACAACACTTCCCGAACATCACAGTTTGGCTTCCGTAGAGGACAAGGGGCTGTCGATTGCGTAGCGCATCTAGTGAGCGATATACAGATAACCTTTTCTGAAAATAACTACCTAGCATCTCTCTTTGTAGATATCTCCAGTGCCTATGACAATGTCATACCCGAGATTCTTTTTGATAAATTGCTTAGACTGAACTTACCTCAGAGCTACGCATGTGTCCTAATCAATCTATTCATTAACAGGAAGGTCTATATCCGATGTAACAATCAAGTCGTTGGCCCGAGAACAGTACATAGGGGCCTTCCACAAGGTTCCGTTATAAGCCCCCTTCTCTTCAACATATATACTCAGGACCTACATACTGCGGGGTTGGAATGCAGTGTCTTGCAATACGCCGATGACTTCTGCTTCTATGTTAAGAATAAAGTGTATCAACAATGTATTGATATGCTCAACGTTATAATGCATAGTTGCAACGATTATTTCTTCAACAAGGGTCTTGACATATCTCCCTCAAAATCTGCCGTCGTATTTTTTTCCCGTCACCGTTTACCTGTATGTACCATCTTGCCATTGGCCAACGTTGCGATCCCGGTTCACAGTAGTTACACCTATTTGGGTATCACGCTGGACACCAAACTGACTTGGGATTACCAAATAAACAATTGTCTTGTCAAATGCGAAAAAAGCCTGAACATCCTCAAAGCGGTTAACAGGTACAAATGGGGAGCTGATCCCAAAATAAATATCTTATTCTATAGATGCTATACAAGATCGATATTAGACTATGGATGTTTCTTATATGGTTCAGCTACGAAGACCCGCCTTGCCAAGCTCGATAGGCTACAGTATAAAGGTCTAAGGTTAGCCTTGGGGGCTCTGAAATCTACTCCAACAGCTACCCTGTTAGCAGAGTGTCAGGAACCTCCATTACACTTGAGAAGGTTATTCTTAGCAGAAAAGTTCATTATAAAATGCAGCTTCAATGACCAAACTGCACTCACAAGAAAAGTAGCTCAACTAACCACCCTCAACTTGACGCTTCCATGGTGGCAAAATAAAAACTCTCCTACACTTGCTGAAGCATACCCCAACATCTCTCTGTACAGTATAGAAGGAGATAATATACCATTTTTCAAGTCTCAATACAATATTTCATTCTCAAATTTAGAGACATACATCACCGTTGCTGAAAATCCTCCCATCATGAAGCACTTACTCCACGATCTACTACAAAAATTCGTGACTCCTTGTAGAATCTACACAGACGGATCCAAATCTGAGCAAGGCGTAGGGTGTGCTGTATTTATAGAAGACGACAAAGTGTCTCTAAAGTATAAACTGGATCCCATCTGCTCTATTTTCACCGCTGAGCTAGCAGCCATAGATCTGGCTCTTGAGTGGGTAGTCTGCAATCGTCCGTCATACCAAAAATTCATTATAATGTCAGACTCACAATCAGCTATACGCGCATTACAAAATGCGCCTTTTCACATATACCACAACAAAACCATCGTCTCAATACTGGAGAAGGAGTCTCAATTAAGACAACTAAGGAAATCAGTGGCATTTATATGGATAAAAGGTCATGCAAGAATTGAGGGGAATGAAATGGCAGATCGACTGGCTAAGGTAGCCGCCTCGTCCGGAGAAGGAAAACAATACGTAACTAAAACTGACATAGCCTCGTCGAGGAAGCTTAATATGAAAAAGAGCTGGCAAGCGGAATGGACTAATTTCTGTACCAACAATCATAACCAATACTGCAAAATTTATCCAAACCTCTGACTCCCCAATAGAGCTCAGAAGACACGTCAATAGGAGAGTACACTCAATGTACTTCAGATGTTTGGTCGGACATGCTACAGTAATAGCTTACCTGCACCGCTTTGGTCTCGAAGAATCGGATACATGTAGCTGTGATGGCAATAGGGATGATATCAATCATTGGTTGTTCCAATGCAAATTCAACTCAACCGCTTCAGTTTATATGATGAATGAGCTGGCTACACTTGGTGTTCCATTTCCTCAAAGTCAAACCTCCCTTCTGTATTCAAGCACTCGCAATTCATCAATTCGAAAAACTCTATGGGACTTCTTCAAGAGAGCCAGACGGAAAATATAATTAACGAGTTACACGAATTTAGAATTCAGTGAGATTGTTGTGTGACTTGAGTTATTTTTACCTGTGTTTTTGCCTATCTGTTATTAAACCTACCAACCGTTGCCTGTGTTGTCTGTCTTTAAAGTCGTCATGACCGGCACCTTGACGTGAAACGTGTATCCCCGTTCCTCCCTAATCTTGGTTCTTCTATTATAATTTCCTGGTTTTGAGTAGGGCCCTGTTACCTGTATGTATGTGGATCTATACAATATTGCTAGCAGCGGATCTATATGTTTTATTATAAATTTGAGCATGTTTATATCACTCTCGTGGCCGAATAGGCTAGAACTCCTAAGGCCATTAATAATAAAAAAAAAACCTTGCTATTAAGCTTTGCCCTAAGTATAGACTATCTTTCCGCCCCTCCAGCAAACATCATTAAAGCTGTACCTCTTTCTATGAGGGAGAATTTATATGCGTTTTGGGATACCGACAATAGTTGCGTCATATGTAACAAATCCACTCGGAGGATTTCTGCCGCTACGTCAAAATAACATAAAAAAGGTTTTAATTATACCGTTTCAAATTGCAGCTGCAAATTGAATGTCACTCTTTGAATAAGTGTGACAATACAGGCGAATTACAAATAAATAAACAAAAACAGAACTGCAATTACTCTGGACTGATGGCAGACAAAATATAATTTCCAAATTCGTTCGACCTACAAAAACATTGATCTGACAAACAATTTGCCAGGAGCACTCATCTTTTTTTTCAGTTTAAAAATTGCACTGTGTGCCTAGGGTACTATTTAATTCCGTCAATTCCAGTTTTACATAATAGAGTTTTGTAAAAAAAATACTAAAAGGCGACACAGAATTGCGACGTATATTTCCAACGGTGCTTTCCCAATCATAAGTCAGATAGATTTTTAATCAGTAAAATAGTGTTTCGTGTTGCTCCTTTCTACTGTCAAGTTTTCTACTACATCTGGTAATACATTTCCAAAAGAATTATATAAAAAACAGGTATGTAGGATCTCAGAGGATCGACTATTTAACTTTAGGGAAGTTGCTGCCGCGCTCAAATAGAGGTTCAAAAATTTCTGGCAATGCCTCTTTGTTAATTTGCAGTGTATGCTAAGCGTAGATAATACTGTAATAATTTAAAAAAAATGAGAGATATAAAAAGCCCATAAGCTTTGATTTTGTCTGTATAAAATAGTCAAAACTTTTGATATTAAATACTGGAAGGCATTAATTATTTTCTTGACACTTTTGAGTTCTTGACAGTGATGAATGCGATGTGCTTTATACTATAGTGGAGAGAGTTTCAGATTTTAGCATATTTTACGCATCCGTATAAGTACCTGCTTCAGTGCTTGCTCCTGACCTCATTATTTCAATCTCAACTTCTACCCAGGCTCTGTAATTCATTCAGCAACGTGGAAAATCTTGCGTCGTAGAGATTCGAGATGGAAATAATCATGGCACTTTCTCAGAACCGTCGCCGTTCTAAATTTAGAAAGAGAACCTATCCACCCTCATTATTATTTATGAAATTGTTTGTACGTCATGAAGAAACTAGATCGATTTAATTTTAAAGCTTTAGTTCTAGAAATTGTTTGGCGATCTACAGCAGAACTCGGTGCGCCAGGAAAAATCCATCAATTGTTCACGAACCTCATGTCAGAAGTCATACCTTCGGCATTCCATAAAAATTTCGTCAAGACGCTGGTTCTTCTCTTGTTGGCAATATTTGGTGCAGATTTATGCTCCCATGCTCCACACGGTGGCAGGCTTTATCCAAGAAAATTCACAATTATTGAATTCGTATATTTTTTATTTAATGGTAACTTCGGTTGTTCTGCATACGCATGTAGGAATATACAGTATCCAAAAAATGGTCTCGTCATTCATAAACACCTGGAGTAGGCAATTGAATAGCTTTTTCACCTAAATACTAATTGAATTATTAAACTGGGACCCTCAAAGCACGTTTAATTTTTTATGAATGGACAAATGTTGTGAAGAACATCTAGGACATAAAAACATTTGGTTAATCGCGGTAACTGTTCGGCAGAACCTGGAATATTGATTAAGAGTTAAGTAGTAATAATAATAATAATAACAATAACAATAATAATAATAATAGACGTTAACGAAATCTAACTTCAGCATGGATTGACTACAAGAAAGCTTTTGATTCAGTTCTCCAATCATGGATTCTAAAAAGTCTGCAACTTGTCGGTGTCAACGACAAAATCATTGAGCTTTGCAAACGAATGATGATATCTTGGAGTACCACGGTTCATATAAAAGGTCAAAATACTGAGATCGTCACATCAAAAATTAATATCAGAAGAGGCATCTTCCAAGGGGACGCCCTGTCACCTCTTCTTTTCTGTATCTCAGTCATTCCTTTGTCTGCTGAACTGAATAGAATGAGAGCTGGCTACATCTTAAATGGTTCCAAAGTCAACCACCACCTTCTCTATATGGATGATCTGAAACTGATTGGAAAAAATGAGACAGATCTAGAAGAACAAATCAACACAGTTAGAAGATTCAGCGATGATATCCATATGGAGTAACCTAATCAAACAGAAGGTCAAGAATACGTTAGAAGACTCAGGCTGCTACTCAGTAGTCATCGGTACAGCAGAAATAAGATCCGCGCGCTAGGTCAATTTGCATTGCCAGTACTTGTTTATAGTTTTGGCGTAATCGATTGGCAATTGGAAGAAATAAAAGCAATCGACCGAAAAACGCGTAAACTGCTAACATTATATGGCATGCTACATCCTCGCGCCGACACCGACAGGCTTTACGTTTCCAGGAAAGATGGAGGCAGGGGACTACAGCAAGTGGAGGCAGCCTACAAGTCAGCAATACTCAGTATAAGCGACTACTGTGAAAACAGCCCAGACAGAATGTTGATGATTGCCCGAAATTACGATCTCTCTCTGCCAGTAACTAAGTCCCTTATACAAACTGCAACAAAATTCCGTCGCCAATTATCTATACAGGAATCCTTAGGGCCAGACTTGCAGAAAAGAAAACTGACTTACAAAATATGTATCCAGTCGGCACTGAGGGATAAATGGCAAGGGAAGGCCCTGCATGGACAATATGTTACCCGAGTACTACAAAACCATAACCTCAGCAAAGAAGACACAGTGAGCTGACTCACAAGAGCAAACGTAAAGGGTGAAACAGAAAGTCTCATAACAGCGGCACAAGATCAAGCCTTAAATACCAACTACCATTCAAACCGGATACTGGGAAGAAACAACGATCCCAAATGTAGGATATGCAAAGAGAACGATGAAACCATATCTCACGTAATATCTCCATGCCCTATCCTCGCTCAGCGCGAATACGTTACAAGACACGACAGAGTTGCCAAGATCTTGCACCACTCAATCTGCAAAGATTTCGATATTGACGTTAAACACCGTTGGTATGATCATGAACCATAGCAGGTTGTAACTGCAACTAATGTCACCATTCTTTGGAATCAGCCTATAATAACAGACCGAACAATTGCTGCCAACAAACCGGACATCGTTATCAAAGACCATAAAAGTAAGTTATGCACTACAATTGATGTTGCAGTACCATCAGATTACAACGTGAAAGACAAAGAGGCTGAAAAGTTTCTAAAGCACCGGGATTTGTCTATTGAGATAAACAGAATGTGGCAAATGCGTACGCACATTGTACCAATTATAATAGGTTCCACAGGTGCCGTGTCTAAGTATTTTGACGCACATGTAAAGGCAATCTCAGGTACCTTAAACCCTTACCAACTTCAAACTGTAGCCATATTCGGTACAGCCCACATTATTTTGGAGTCAAATAGAGAAAATATCGATTCGTTATGGTCTTATGAGGTTTGCTCGTAATTTATATCGAGTATCATGGCAGTATGTGATCTTATCGCGCTCACTGACAACTTTGTGATAATGGCTGATGGTATATAAAAAATAAAGTTACCGGATATCAAACAATTTTGATCCGTTATATAAACCATTTTTTGCATATAATTCTGGTTGTCCGAAAATAGTTTTTAGAATAGTGGTCTGTAAAACTTCTATGTCGATTAAATACACTAGACATGTTGTACCCCATGCTAATATTACAATACATTGGATGCACCTTAATTAAGACATGATATATAGTACGTATATAATTATCTGTCAATATGGATTATAAAACAAATTTACATAGTATTGTATTGTATTCCACCTTAAGCCATCTAGCCATCTTTCATGCTATGTAGAAAATCCAGATGAGACTTGATCTGATATTTATTATGCCACTGTTCCATGCTGGCCATGCTTGCTGCTGTTTAGAGTCGTGAGCTGTCCTCCTGATAGGCTTCTGATTATCATCTGCTGAACACAGCAAACCAAAAAAATTTCGCGCCCCTTTATACCTAGGGAATCGAGATTCCTGAAGAGCCTCGGGTAGAACTCCTCTGAGAATATACTTCCTTAGCATTTAATAATCTAATGAATAGATGCGATGGGAAGATTGATAAATAATAAATTCGGAGGACCTGCGGGATGTGGCATGGACACATCGTATATTATAAAAGTTTACTAAAGTAGCTGCGGCTGGGGGCAGCCTTCCAGTGATGAGATAAAGAAAAATGCGAATATTACAAGAAGTAATGCGATTTGCGTCTTGAAGCTGTTTGCGGATCACCAGACTCCCCCTATATGCGGAGTTGCCACGTAACCTTTGCATCTCTCCTTCAGTATCAAGCGTAGGGCAGGAAGATGGTTGCAAAAAACTATTTTAAAGGAAAGTGGCGTGACCTCAATTCAAAAAATTTTACATGAAGAATTAGGAGTAAGAAAATAAATTTCTGGTTGACTGTTGACTGAAGAGCAGAAAGCAACCACGGTTAATTGGTGTCGGAAAACGTTTGACCGTTTCAATTCGGGAAACTCAAAAAATGTATACAGCATTGTTAGTGGTGACGAATCGTGGATTTACTGATATGAACCAGAAAATAAACGACAGTCGGCTGTTTGGGTGTTCCAAGGTGAAGAAAAACCAACAAAAGTCATCCGTTCTCGAAGTATTTCGAAAAAGATGGTCGTAACATTTGTGTCAAAAGCGGGTCATATTGCAACAATTCCTCTTAATGAGCCAAGAACTGTTACTGCGGATTGGTATACCACCATTTGTTTGACAAAAGTCATCACCGAGCTTCGAAAAATCAACCCCGAAAGAAGAATCATCCTCCACCAAGACAATGCAAGCTCGCACACAGCCCAAAAAACGAGGCAGTATTTAACGGAAGAAAACGTGGAATTATTGGACCATCCTCCATATAGTCCCGATCTGAGTCCTAACCATTTCTTTACTTTCCCAATAATTAAAAACAGACTGCGTGGTCGAAGGTTCCAGTCACCAGAAGAAGCAGTTGACGCATTCGAAAATGCCGTTTTGGATCTGCCAGCAAACGAATGGAATAAGTGCTTCGAAAATTGGTTCGAGCGCATGCAGATGTGTGTTAATCTTCGAAAAACAATAAAGTCATTTAAAACTACCTACCGTGTTGTTTCATTTCCATATGCAAAACTTAAGACATCCCTCGTACGTCTGGCTCTACCTTACCTTAGCTCCTCACTTGGTCACCGAAACGCATCGAACCGCGTAGTTAAGGTAAGCCTCGCTGATGGCGGGGATTACTATTGGGCATACGTCGACTGGGATAGCACGTTTACGCGAATCGTTTCTGAATCACAAATTCGGGATAAACCTTTTTCCTTTTTACCATTAAGGCCGTTACTCTGGTGGCAGAGTATGTTTCCAAGGAAGAGATAAAGTCAGCTTAACATAATACTGCGCGGTACCGTACATGAGTGGAATAAAGTAAATACAGTCTCGAAAGATATACTTAATGCGATCGTTCAACAATGAAAATGTATTTTTCAATTGCAAATGAGGGGATTTGAAACGACTCTGTCCTCAGATGGATCCTTGATGCGGGTTTGGAATATTTTTGCGATGCACGAGACCGACTTTGACTACCGGTGGTTTGATAGACGAGGATATCAGATATCGCATTGTCATTTTTGGTTGCTTCCTTATTATGAAGACGCTTTGTTTGTCTTGCCTCTTGTCTCAGTAATTTTACGCACCTCCTAGATATGTTTAATAATGTCAAGTTCAACATAGTGTTGTTCTGCCTCCTAACTCCATATATACTAAGTGACATATAAATCCGAACACCCAGTTTAAATGGTTTTATGTTAATAAAATTTTGTATAAGTACTTAATGAAGCATAATAAGTAAATGATAAAAATTTCAAAATGATTGCACTGCTTTAAAGCCCTTTGACCTTTAATAATGTGTGGATGCACCGTGATGTGCTACGCATTCTCCAACGCGCCTAGGCATGCTTCTGATCAGGTGGTCAATGTCCTCCTGTGGTATCTCATTCCAGGCAACCACCAACTCCTCCTCCGAAGTGCTTCTAGAGTCTGAGGAGGACGTTGCAAATTGAGCAATCTCCTACCCATCATATCCCACACGTGCTCAATTGGGGATAAGTCGGGAGATCTTGATGGCCATGGTAACAATGTGACATCATTATGCTGAAAGAAGTGTATTGTACTCTTGCAACATGTGGTCGGGCATTATCTTGTTGGAAAGTTGGATCTGCCAGGGTGTCAAGATAGGGTAAAAGATGGGGTTCTAGAACTTCGTGGATATAACGCTGCGCGTTCATGTTACCTCTGATGAAGATTAAAGGTGACCTGGAACCATAAGCTATAGCACCCCAAACCATAACTCCAACAGTGTGATGAACATGTCTTTCAACAAAAAACTGTGGATTCCTCCTTTCACCACGTCGCCTTCTAACCCTGGCACGACCATAGTGCAAGCCTAAACAAAATCGAGACTCGTCACTAAAGACAATACTGTTCCATTCCTGATCCCAGAGTGACCGTTGTCTGCACCACTCAAGGCGATTACGTAGGTGTTCTCGAGTTAAAAGGAGGACCCAATGTGGCCGGTATGAAAGCAAGCCAAAACTTCTCATTCGTCGGTAAACACTTCGCATGCCAATAGGTCTTCCGTGTTCTGCAAACCAAGGCCAATAATCTTAGGCGGCGATCTTCACGGTCCGTTGTTCTACGGCGGCGTCCAGTGCCCCTTGCGGTTTCCATCCCGTGGAACTGCCCTTATGACAGTACGTGACCACGATGCCATAGTCCGCACTTTTCACTGTCAATGCTGGTGGCTACTGTGCACTCATGGACATATCTCAAGATGCAGTAACAGGCAGCCTCCTGCATTCGTTTGTTAAGTCATATTGCAATATTCTTATAGTACGCTTTGTATAGATATGACATGGAGGTCGATTATTACTTTTTAAATTATAAGGTAGAACCAAAGGTTCATAAAGAGCTTTCCCAGATAATTGTTATAATAATCCCAAAAGAATGTCGCAAGGGAAAACGACGAGTAAACTCATTTAGAGCCCATTTCCTCTGTTCTCTTTGGCGATGAAGTTCCCAGCAAACTCCTTTCAGTTTCGGTTTAAAAGATCGACCTTGTGATGAAAGTTATCCGGCTCAACCCTGGCTCTGAATGTTAATGCCAGTTCTTTCTTTTACTGCAGTCCACTGTCAAGAGGCCACTGAATCTACTTTAGCAGATAAGCATGGTTTATACGGAAACGCTTTTTTTCCGAAGGAGAAACGTAATGCAATTTAGTTAGAATTTCATCAGGCTTCCCTAACCTTTGCATATTTTTTGGACTTCTGTTCGCTATGAGTCCTGACTGAAAAACTTTTCGCAGATTTGAGTTTTCTTCAGAAAATTAGACAACGATGCTTGCCACCCTTAAAAGGTTCGTCTTCCTTTGGGGACATAATAAAAAAATCATAACTGGTTTAGAAGCAATTTGATGCGCCTAAATATGTTTAGGAATTAGGAAGTTATATTCTTCGGTGAAAAACGCCACAATCATTAGTGGGGTACCTTTTGAGTACTGATGTTCCATTGTAATACGGATTCCGCTCACTCGTTCATCTATTTTTATTCTACAATATATCCAAAGACCCGGAATCAGTAACCTGGAAAGTGTCCAGTTATAAATGTATGGAAGTTTTTATCAATTTAGAGGTTATGTTAAAAGTTTTTTGTGAGAAACGGTTAATATAAATTTATTGATTAATTCATCGGCTACGGATATTATGCTAAATTTTTAAGAATCCTTCAATGTGACGCAGGTAGTAGATGCACTCACGAGGGTTACTAGCCACTCACAAACATTGATAGATGTTATTATCTGCTCAGATGGAGAAAATGTAAGAAGCTGCAATGTTGTAACAGTTCATGAGTTATCTGATCATTCAGCTGTTGTTTGTCACCTCAATAAAGTTTTAAGCAACCGGACGCAGAAGCTTTACATGTTTAGGGACTTTCGTAACTTTAATGAACGTACCTTTTATGATTTATTTTATTCTCAATGAGATGATATTGAACAATTAAACAGCGTTAATGATTAATGACATGGTATGTTTTTAAATAGCAACATACTAAATTTATTTGATAATTGTGCACCTATGAGAACACTTAGAGTTACTAAGCCACCAGCTCCATGGCTAACATACAATTAAAATGATCAATAAAGCCAGAGATAAAGCTTATTTATTATTTATTTCCAACAGGTGAAACCCAATTACAGAAAAAGCTGAAAAAATAACAATTAAAGGAGATGGTTATTGGACTTAAATCTATAGTATCACACATTCTAAAAGATTGGATGGTCTATAGCAGTTAATAATCGATGCACAACTGCCACTGTAAATATCACACGATTCAGTAACACTGTTCATGACGCAGCACATATTAATTGGCGATTTTGTCATAACATTTGTACGGCCAGCTTCACAATAGAATGCCGTTTGTTGTCGACTCCCTAGCCTTGGAACGCGGAAACATATTTTTTCAAGTAAATTTTGACAGTCAATTTTATTGTGAATGAGGCCATACAAAAACGACAAAGCAAATATGTTTCGTCTTGTTGACAGTGAATCCAAATTGAAAAACTCTAATAGGGCACTATGGTCACAACCTCTTTCTGGATAAGAACCTGTGCATTTAAGGTGAAAATACTTTAAAGTTTTACGTTGAATGGCCTCAAGGATCACGACAGAATTTTGGTATATAGGAGACCAGATCAGAGTCGCATACTCCAACTTGCTCCTGACAAAAGTAAAAATAAAGTCATTAATGTATCAACATTGGAGAAACCCTTCCAGTTTCTGATACAGAAACCAAGTAGTCGAGTGGCAGCCGACGAGATATTGAGTATATGCTCAGTAAACATTAGCTTGGTATCAAAAATGACTCCAAGGTCTCTATAAGAGGTGCATCTGTCTATAACCTGACCATTGATGTTATAATTATCATAAATTAAATAGTTAACCTTTCTTGTATAAGTCATAACTTTACATTTCGAAACATTCAGACTGACACAGTTTCGTGAACACCATGACGAAATTAGAGCTAAGTCATCTTGCAACATGACGCAATCATCGACTGTCTTGACTGACGTGCAGATTTTAAGGTCATCAGCGAAAAACAAATGGAAACACTTCAGTTCAAAAGACAAGTCATTAATAAATATCAAAACTGGACCTAGATTTGACCCTTGAGGTACCCCGGACGTGGCCCGATAGTAACTCGACCTATGACCACCATATTCGACAAATAACCTTCTATCCCTCAAATATGAATTCATGAGCGACAGCATTGCATCAGACATACCCACTGTTTTAAGCTTATCCAGAAGTGCATAATGATCAACTTGATCAAACGCCTTCTGAATATCTGTGTAGATGACATCAACTTGTCCCTGACCGTCCAGTACTTCAGAAATGTACTGAGTAATTAGAGCCAAGTTGGTGACCGTAGATCTGCCTCTCATAAACCATGCTGATTATAGAGACTGCACCCCTGACGAGCAATAAACCGTTTTCATAAGCGATGATCTCAAACAACTTGCTGAAAATGCACAGGATTGCACATATCTAAGCTTTAAAGGAAGTAAGTCAACTGCCGACTGGAACTATTGTAAAGAACTCCGTAATTACGCTGCTGCTACTCTTCGGAGAGAGAAAAAGGCTTATGTGGAGTATCTGGGAGGAACAGTAAAGCAATATGGAAACAATTAGGAAACTTAATATAATTAAGTCCTCTACAAATACTCTTCCAGGTAGCTTCAATGACGCAGATAAAATAGATTCACATTTCTCAAATATTCCGATCATAACCAAGACACAAAAGCAATTAGAACTACTGAACAAATATCAAAGCAATAAGTTTCCCAAGTCATTACAAAAGGTTGCCAAAGAATCTGTTCCATTTATTAAAACTAATGCTGTAGAGGCTGATGAAATCTCACTCATTAAGATAAAATACATTTTCACTTTGCTCTTAGACCATACTAGATTTATCATCAATCACGCAATATCAACATCCTGTTTCCCTGATGCTTGGAAGCAGGCTATAGTCATACCTATTCCTAAAGTAGCGATTTCCACGTCTGTAACGCAACTCAGACCAGTCAGCTTACTTCCCGCATTTTCGAAGCTTTTGGAACGGGAAATGAAGATACATATATCTCAATATATTTCCAGTAATGAAATAGTTCCATCAATGCAGTCTGTATTCAGGGAAAACCATAGTACAACTGCTCTGCCAATGTCACTGATGATATTATAAGAGGCCTTTAGCAAGGAAATATCACTTGTTTAGTTCTGCCGGATTACACAAAAGCTTTCGAAATGATAGACCCTGAAATTCTGCTACTTAAGCTGTCTTACTATGGTTTTACTGACGCTGCAGTAATTTGATAAGCTGCTATTTGTCAAATAGAAATCAAAAGGTCCTAACAGCTTCGAAAATGTCACAGCCAACTGCTATAAGGTTTGGTGTTCCTCAAGGTTCCATATTGGGACCTTTACTTTTCTCTCTATATATATCGGATTTTCATCAATATGTCCATAATTTCAAAGATTTTAAAATAGCAGAAGCATTGCTCAACGAAGACTTAACAAGGCTAGTAGACGTCTCGTGCTCGCATAACCTAAAAATTAATCCATATAAATCTTCAGTTATGGTTTTCAGCTCAAAAAACAAAAGAACATTGATCGAAACGGAAATTAACCTTAAAATCTATGATTTCCGGCTTCCTATAATGAATGAGTGCAAAAACCTGGACTCTGGATTGACACAGAACTAAAATACAAAAAACAGGTAAATTCGTTAAGTAGTGCATCATACTGCATTTTGAAGCATAGACAAATAATATCTACTTCAGTAAAGCTGAAACTGTGTGAAACATTAATTATACGAGTACCAAAGATCAGTTATTGTGACAGTATATATGGCCCCGCTCTATCATATAGTGAACAAAGCAAATTACAGCGTATTCAGAATTCGTGCGTCAGATTTTCTTACGGAATACGAAAGTTTGATCATATTTCTTATAAATTTAAGGAACTTTGTATTCTGCACAATATTTGCATAATAGGTCAATACGATGTAGTGACATAAATCAACTGAATACAAGGAATAGAAATATGTTAGTGATACCCTTACATTCTAAGGCTGTCTACAAAAAATCATTCAGCTAAAACGCTATCAAATTATATAATCGTCTGCCTGTTACATTCCAAAACTACACATTATTTAATTTTAAAAAGAGACTTAAACTAAAACTACAAGTCGAGGTGTGATAATGAATACAAAATGCTAGAAATATGAACTATTCTTGTATTTGTTCTGTTTTTTGTGTTTTTAATTATTTAGTAATTATTGAAAATTATGGATACATTTTTATTGGTGGAATGTTTTATTATATATATATATATATATATATATATATATATATCTTTTTTGTTCTTTCCAAGGTTAAGTTGAAAAACGCTAATTTTAGCGACACTTCGCCTTTTTTGTACTTTTACTTAGGTACGAAATAAAGCCCATTTATTATTATTATTATTATTATTATTAGTATAATTGAAATCAATCAAGAATACACTTTCCTGGCTAAAGGATAATAACTTTCACGACAGGGTGCAAGAAATTGAAAATTACTGCTCAAGTGTTCGTTTTACAATGACTGCCAAAACCTCGTTGTTCAAGCACTATTCATGAGATATTCGTTTTCAGTACTTCTTTATGTGTTAATAATTCGATAGTAGGGTTTAGATGACTATTGAGTTGTAATTTATGATAACTAGTTAGTATTTAAATAAACTTCTTCATTAATAAATCCTTTAAACACTTAGTATCGTACTACGTTACATGGGAAATTCACTGACTTCTTTCGAATCAAAATGCTTCAGCGCTTCTTTATTATGCAATAAGATTTGACAGGCGGCCCTGCTCGAACCCTGTTACATATTCCGAACATATAACAAAGGGACGCTTCCAATGTATCCGATTATCTGATGTATTCAGCCGGTGGCACTCTGCATCGCATCTCGGCAGGAGACAATCTCAGACTGATCGAGATCAGGAGACTTATCGACCGATTTCCTGGCGCGTAAGTGCCGCAAAATGTGGGGCGAGAGCGGCTGAATGTGCCAGTGGTGTCGCTGTAGGACTCTTTTGGCAGCAAAGTGTGACACTTGAGAATCCGATATCGATATCAGGATACAGCGAAGTGGTGTGACCATATTTCATATTTCACCTATATCAAGTTTAACTAAGTTTTTGGGAAACTACTCCTTAATAAAATGATTAATTTTCATACTAAATTCAAAATTTTAAATTCAAATCAATATGGTTTTATAGCGGGAAAATCTACAACAAATGGAGTACGAGGTATAGTAGATGAAATTACCCAAAATATGGATGGAAAAGTACCATCGATATCCGTATTTGTGGATTTACAAAAAGCGTTTGACACAGTTAACTACAATGTACTTTTGGAAATCTTAGAAGGAATAGGTTTTCGGTGGAAAGATGTATACTTTAATGGAAAATTATTTAGTAGTAAGACTATTACACTCATATAGTAAAGAAATGTTTGTTAAATGTGATGTACCACAAGGTACAATTTTGGGTCCTCTGTTATTCCATATTTATTTAAACGATATATTCAAAATTGATAGTACTGGTAAAATAGTCAGTTTTGCGGACGACACTGCTATACTCTATAAAGGTAAGGATTGGAACGACTTAAAAGATGTTATCCAAAATGACTTTTGCAAAATTATTCAGTGGTTTAAGAACCGAAAATTAACAATTCACTTTACTAAACCCATTTTTTACCATTTTCATCACTATCTAATCATCTACCCAAATATAACCACCTTCGCTTTAAGGTAAATGATAAAATGTATAAATCGATAGAGTTAATGATACAAAAATATTTATGAATTTATCTTGATTCCCACTTGAGATGGGATGTACATATTTCTTACATACTAAAGAAAATTAGATTCATAGCATATAAAATAAATTTCTAACCGGTATATTAACTGAATATTATCTACGAAAGCTTTAGTCGAGACACACATAACATGTGGCATAGTAGTATGGGGTGCTGCATGCACGACATACCTTAACGATTTAGATGTGCTTCAAAGAACAATTTTAAAATCAATGTTTGGCAAATCAAAATTATACCCAACTAATGACTTATATAATGATGCTCAAGTATATGATACTAAACAACTTTACTTCTTACCTACCATATCTCATTACCACAATTATTAGTGAACGCGACACAATCAAATATGACACAATTAGTGCTCTATCATTCTTACCAATAATTTTTTTCTCTCTATTTTTTTTTATCTTTTGTAATTCAACATACATACGATCCATGCACAGGCGTTGTCCTCCTATGGATATATTATATTTATTTACTCGTTTCATGTTTCCTGTATTCTAGAGTAAATAAATATTATTACTATTTTTATTATAGCATTTTCTTTAACTAACGCAATCGCGTAGACAGAAGAATAACACAGTATCGCACCCTAAGAAATCTAAACATGCCTGACAGGTTTTTAAACTGATGAATATTGTGTCCGCCACCAAAAGCTCCGCGTCATCCAAAGCTTTCCTCTGGTAATGTTAAAGAGGTTGATCCATAGACATAGGCAAGAACATCAGAGCAGAAGCTACGTCAAGTGTGCCAAAAGGATGCCTGCAGATGAGAGGATAAGAGGGAGAAGGAAGATTTGGAGGAAGGCAGATCTCGAAGAAAACGAAGAAGCAGAAACCTATTCATATATATGAAAGACTTGTCTTTGGGATATCGACAAATTAAGCAAAGTGTACCTTTCTGACTTACAAATACTCAAGCTTTCGACAGGCTATGGTGTCATCTTCAGGAGTTACTCAATGAGATTGGTGCTAGCGTTTGATGTATAAAATTGTATTTGGGAACATTTGGGATAATAAGCTCGATTTAGGCGGATCCTTTTTTAACAACGGTGGAGAACATAATTATGTTTTAATGACGAAATATGTACGGGTTGGGAAGAATATTCTTGATTGAATGACATTTTCTTAAAACTTGACAGATTCCCATCTTGGGCTAATCTAGAACTATACACCAACCTTTGCTGTAGGTATAACAGGAGCCGAGATTCCTGTATAGAAAAGCGAATTTGCGACACACTGTATACTCTTTGCCAATAATGGAATCCTTAAAGGGAGGTGTAATCTGAACTGGTTGGTAACACGAAAAAATCGCCGAAAAATATTGACCCGCTATGTGGCAAAGATATCAAAGATATGGCGGATACACTCGATAGATTGAGGTATGTTGGTCCTGACCATGCCATAGCCAGTATTGAAATACAGTAGCATGAATGATCATATCTAAAAGTGAAAACATCTAGAGGAACTTCTGATGCACGGTATCATCAGCAGTTCCACAGGGTTCAGTACTGGGACCGAGACCTCTTTTATTCCTAGTATACACATTCGATCTGCATGAGGGTGTAGAACGTTGTTGCATTCAAATGTATGCTGACGATACCCAACTAACATTTCGTTTCAATAAAGCATCGTATAAAATTAACCTAGATCTTAACGTACTCGTATTATAAGAGACACTATCTCCGCATGAATCCATCAAAATGTACTACGATACCATACTGTTCTAAACATTCAAATTACAATATCACAAATCGAGTCTCCTTATTTATCAACGACATTAATATTCCATTTTTGATAATACTAAGAATCTAGGTGTTATATTTGAATTAAATCTTAGATTTAACTTACATGTGAATAGAATTATGAAGTTGAGTTATTATATATGAAGATGAAGCTTTTATATTCTAGTCGCCATATTCTAAACTTTGAGTGCCGTAAAGAGTTGTGTGGAACCCTAATATTATCAATTTTAGCTTACTCTCTAGTCCTCATTTACCCATACCTAGACTCAGTTTGCAAGTCAAAATTGCAGAAGCTTCAGAACAACTGTTGCAGATTCATATTTCGTCTTAGGAAGTACAGTAGTGTTTCTTCAAAAACCAAGAAGTTACAGTGGCTCAGAGTTGATGGCTTATACAACTATGCCATGACTTCATTGGTGCTTAGAATTTTTAAAACTGATAAACCCGTCTATTTATTCGATAAGTGGAAACCAAATTACTCTAATTCTGCGGCACAATGATCTAATTTCCATTTCTATAGATCATACGTTGGTCTTTAAAAGGTCTTCTACTTATAATGCGGTCAAGATATACAATTCTTTACCAGCTATCTCCAAGAGTTTAAGTTTGCAGCGCTTCAAGATGACAGTCAAGTTTTACTTTCTGGTCTCAGCACATTGAGTGATACATTCATTTTGCTGAACAATAAGGTTTCTCTTTCATTGTTATGCTAATGCTTTGTAACGTCTGGTTGTAGTATGGTTGAGTGGTAGAGTAGCTATGGCTAAACTGCGCCATACCATGATCATTTTCTTAATAAAGACATTATTATTATTATAAATAATGAATGTTCCACATGTTCACGTTGCAGAATGGAAGATATTATAATCTTCATGCCTAATGTGCAGCTCTTCAGAAAGCTTAGGAGAACAGACTCATTTTTAAGCTTTGCTAGAGTTAACGGATCTTGGACCTGGTCTTGGGTTTGACACCTGACATGGATGGAGGCACAAAAACCTCCTGGCTCGTTCCTTTCTTTTGTTCATTCATTCATCTAAGCAACCTACGGCTTATATCGATTCGTTCGAATGAAATATTTTACTACAGGAATACCCTACTACCACGCAACTGAGTAATGCAAGGAACACTCATAACAATCCATCACCGGAAGCACTAGAAGCATTGTTTGCGGAGTGTTCAATTTTGAATGGTATGAATGTTGGATTAAGGCATGTGTTACACTTCTATTAATTGGTTGACTCCTAGCGTGAGCATCCCTTGATTATATAAATTGTGGATGATCATCTCACAGGCATAAATTCCTTGTGTCTCTCTCTAACCGTGTAGTAGTCGTAGCAGTTTGTACTGGAATAAGCCATATACTGTCTTCCATACCGTCATCAGCTTATACAGAATTATTATCGGCAACAAGTTAGCCTGTTTGAGAAAAAATTGGCCACGACCACGTATCACAATAAAGATGAGTCGTCAGTCAGTCAACTTTTGCGGTCTAGCGATTTTTCTCTTGCCCTATCGACAGAACCGACCACATGGAAACGTTGATATGACTAGCTAGCATGGCCAGCCTCTGAGACAAGTGCGTTCGACCCGTGTTATGAAAATATTTCTCTATGTCTTCCAGTCTGAAGGGCCAATATATGTGAAATACGAGTATGTCTAGCTGGTGCCTGGGAATCATATGAATATACTGAAGCCGAAGAATTGAGATATACCCTTCCCCACCTCCTGCAACACCCCACCCCACTGTATTACCCTGCGAAAACCTTTTCCGAGAAGCCGCTGTTACGTCAAAGACGAGTTTATGGCGATACAAATTGTTTCGCCATTGAGTTCGTAGCTGCGCCGCCACTGGAACGATGTGAAAAAACAAAAAACACACAGGTTTTTGCTCCTTGACACATTAGTAACTTTGCGTCAAAATTTTATAGAAATCCAGGCAGATGTTTCTTGTTATGTAGGCCAAGGATCAACGGGAAGGCAGACAGATTAGCAAAAATACATGTCGCTTGATGTAAATGTCATATAAGATGCAAAGAAGATCTCATTTCCGAAATCTGCGGATTACATTACTTCGTCGCAAGTTGGCGTGGGAAGAAAAATGTACAAAAAAGATATACATAATAAAAAGCACACATTTCTCTATCGTGAGGCTTTTCTAAACAGCAACAAGTATAGACAGTAGGCTTTACAAGTCTTGTACGGGTGAGAAGGATAGATGGCAAAAAGTACTTCCTAGTTCAAAATCGGATGTTTCAGTCAAGTCATAACCTCACTGACTTGAACTCCGACAAGCTGAAATGACGGCTTCCTGGCAAGTTCAGCTATACGTCAGAACCGTGTGTGTAATCTGATATTAGTTAAGTTATTGCGTTTTAGCAGTATTAAACAGCATCAAATTACTGTCACCTTAGGCAGGGCAAAGGTTTTCCCTCCAGATGTCTGCAGGGGAAGTGCTGTCACCGGTAAATCAAGAGATAGGTATCATCATTTAAGAAATAAGGTTGTTAATGTGTGAGTGGTAATGTAACTTGTTCCACCACCTGGCATCATGCCACAAATTTTAGAGGTTGTCCAATGTACCAAAACTATGTACAAAACCTAAAAGAAAGAGTCGACTGTGGCTAATCTATACTAAGTGACATATAAATCCGAACACCCAGTTTAAATGGTTTTATTTTAATAATAGTTGGTGAATGTATTTATCTTACTGTAAATAACAAGTGAAAAAATTTTCAGCCTTATCAGTTGGACATTCCGGTTTTTATACTGCTTTTTTTTAATTCACTAACGCTCTAAAAATGAATATTTCAGCCGCAGTAAAGAATCAACGTTGACGGATTTTGGTTCTTGACATCCTTTACGATCGGTTACGATGCCTAGAGTACGGAGACCTGTACGATTTCGTCAACTTAGTGAGTTTGATAGGGGCCGCATAGTGGGACTTCGGGAAGCTGGACTTTCTTTTCGGGCAATTGCAGTTAGAGTGCAAAGAAGTGTAGACACTGTGGTTAGGTGTTGTCAGGCATGGCTTCGAGAAGGCCGTACGCAAAGAGCAAGGGGCACTGGATGCCGCCGTAGAACAACAGACCGTGAAGATCGCCGCCTAAGATTATTGGCCTTAAGGGACCGTTTCTCCACTACCAGGTCCATTGCAAATGAATGGTTTGCGGAACACGGAATACCTATTGGCATGCGAAGTGTTTACTGACGAATGAGAAGTTTTGGCTTGTTTTCATACCGGCCATACTGGGTCCTCCCTTTAACTCGAGAACACCGACGTAATCGCCTTGAGTGGTGCAGACAACGGTCACTCTGGGATCAGGAATGGAACAGTATTGTCTTTAGTGACGAGTCTCGATTTTGTTTAGGCATGCACGATGGTCGTGCCAGGGTTAGAAGGCGACGTGGTGAAAGGAGGAATCCACAGTTTTTTGTTGAAAGACATGTTCATCACACTGTTGGAGTTATGGTTTGGGGTGCTATAGCTTATTGTTCCAGGTCACCATTAATCTTCATCAGAGGTAACATGAACGCGCAGCGTTATATCCACGAAGTTCTAGAACCCCATCTTTTACCCTATCTTGACACCCTGGCAGATCCAACTTTCCAACAAGATAATGCCCGACCACATGTTGCAAGAGACACAATAGACTTCTTTCAACATAATCATGTCACATTGTTACCATGGCCACCAAGATCTCCCGACTTATCCCCAATTGAGCACGTGTGAGATATGATGGGTAGGAGATTGCTCATTTTGCAACGTCCTCCTCAGACTCTAGAAGCACTTCGAGAGGAGTTGGTGGTTGCCTGGAATGAGATATCACAGGAGGACATTGACCATGTGATCAGAAGCATCCCTAGGCGCGTTGGAGAATGCGTAGCACATCAGGGTGCATCCACACATTATTAAAGGTCAAAAGGCTTTAAAGCAGTGCAATCATTTTGAAATTTTTATCGTTCACTTATTATGCTTCATTAAGTACTTATACAAAATTTTATTGAAATAAAACCATTTAAACTGGATGTTCGGATTTATATGTCACTTAGTATATCTACTGATATGAATAAAAACAAAAATCTTAAAATAGCAGTATTAAACATCAGAACGATTTTAGTCAAGTTTGTCGATTTCAAAAACACTGTGGTCAATTCCCGGGATTGGGACATTATTGCATTAACTGAGACCTGGCTCAATCAAAATGTAGACAACGATCTTATATCTTTGGATGGATATACTCTTTTCAGGAATGATCGAGTATACTCCAGAGGTGGCGGGTCTTTGCTTTGGAGTCGTTTACAGGCCTCCTAAGTGTAACGTTTATAACTTTATCGATCAGTTTGAAGATTCGCTTAGTTTGTTATATCCGAAATATGACACAATGATTTGCACTGGTGATTTTAATATTGATTTTCTCGAGGAAAACAGTAATGCTGTGAAGTTGTTTGATGATTCGTTGAATACTTTTGGTTTGCATCAAATAGTAGCTTCGCCGACCAGATTTGGAGTCTCCTCCGAAACGTTGCTAGATCTCTTTTTTTGCTCTGATGATACTCCAAGTACTTGTGATGTATGTAATGTAGCAAATTTGCCTGATCATAGTTTGATATCTATAGTCCTTGAATATGAGGTAGAAACCAAACGACCTGTACTACGTAGCTACAGAGATTTCAAAAATATCAACCAAGAATCTTTTAAGACTGCTCTGAATAAAGTAGATTTTATGCAGATAATTTATTGTCAGGATATAGATACGAAATTAAATATATTTAATCAATTAGTTCTAAAGCTATTTGACAAATTTGCAACCTATCGAATGGCAAGATTTACGAAAAAACCAGCTCCGTGGCTGACTGATAATATTAAATTTCTAATGAAGCTTAGAGATGACAAATTCACTGCCTACAGGAGATCAAGGTGTGATCAGAAATGGGAGGAATACAAGAAGTTACGTAATATAGTAAAATTAGCAACTGATAAATCGTAAACAAGTAGTAGAGATAGACAACACTATATCTTGTCCGATTGATATAACATCAGGTGTCCCTCAGGGTTCAGTTTTAGGGCCCTTGTTGTACTTAATTTATACTATAGACTTGGGTAGCTCTGTGAAAAACTCTTCTGTGATGTGCTATGCCGATGATACACAGATATATAAGAGCTTTAATAGTAACACTTTACATACTTCAATCAATGAGCTTAATGATGATTTGGAGGCAATAGTAGGATACTCAAATGGTAACAATCTTAAGCTCAATAAGGATAAGTGCTCAGTGATGCTTTTTTGTCCTGCTGTCAAACGTAACACTATATTGAATTCTCTTGATGTAAAAATCGACAAGGAGCGTCTAGCTGTTGTAAATACTACAAAAAATTTAGGGTTGATTATTGATTATACTTTACGGTTTAAGGAGCATGTTTCGTCTATCCTAAAAAAATGTTATGCAACTTTGAAGTGTTTTTATGTCAATCGCTCTATTTTGAATTTTAAAGTTAGAAAAAAGTTATGTGAGGCTATTATATTTCCAAGCTTATTTTACTGTAGCACTGTGTTCTATCATTGTCTTGATTCTATCACAAAAGCAAGACTCCAAAAACTCCAAAATACTTGTTGTCGATTTGTATTTAATCTCAAGAAGTATGATCATGTTTCCTTAAAGAGATTTCAGCTTGGTTGGATGTGTATAGAAAATGCTTGCAAGTACCATATAGCAGTTTATAAACATAAGATCATATCTTCTCAATCCTCCTTGTATCTTTATGAGAAATTTGTTTTCAGACGAAATAATTCAGACATTGATTTCAGACACAAAAAAAAGACTAGAGATCCCTATGTATAAAACAACTTTATTTCGTAGTTCATACACTTACAATGCTATCCTGATTTATAACGAATTAGATGACAATATAAAGGATTGGCCAGTAAACAGATTTCGTAAGCATGTGAAACAGATTTATTTGTCATTGTAGTAATTGTGGAAAAGTTAGTTTTTAATTCTTATACGAGTATTTTATTTTATTTTACGTAATATATGTGTGTATATTATGTATGTCAGGAAGCTAACAAGCTCATTGTTTTGAAGCGTCTTTTGCTGCTTGTCAAGTTTCCTTTCATTAAGTATTTCAATTTATTATTTGGGTAGGTTAAGTAGAGTAGCCAAGAGCTAGACTTCGCCTACGTAGAGGTCACATTATGTTGTAGTTTATGTAATGTGCCTAATAAAGACATTTTATTATTATTATTATTATTATTATTATAATGCTAAAAGATTCATTTGGAACATAAAATTAGCAGTACGAACTATAAGACTATATGGAAAGATTTGGAAGCTATGAACTTTGGCAATAAGACAGCCAGGTCATCTACTCCAGTAGATTTAGCTGATGTTGACGAAATGAACCGGTACTTTACGTCTTTATCTAGTGCATGTATAGAACCTGATGCTGATACACTTTCTTTTTATGAGAATAATGTCAAACCTAATGTATCCTTCTTTGAATTCGCTTTGGCGTCCACAGATCAGGTGAAAGATACTTTGTTTGGCTTCAAAACTAAAACATTTGGTGCTGATTTGATAAATATCGAAATGCTGTTGTATTGCTGCCCCAAAATTATTCCTTTCATTACACATATCATTAATGAATGCATATTGCGTCGCTATTTTCCTTTTTGCTGGAAGCATGCTTTGATTGTGCCTTTGTCTAAAGTTGCTCAGCCATCTGAGCTCAAGGATTTGCATAATATTAGTATCTTGCCAACATTGTCTAAATTGATTGACTCAATAATGGATGTTCAGATAAGAGAACACTTAAGAACGAATAACCTCATTATAGATACATGATCAGGGTTCCGTCCGACGCATAGCTTTGCAACAGCATCGCTGGGAGTGGTGGATGATGTATTATGCAGTGCTGACAAAGGTAACCTGACTGCCTTGGTGCTCTTAGATTATACGAAGGCATTTGACAGGATACATCATGACCTACTCTTAGCCATGCTCCATTTTTACGGATTCTCGGCCGATGCAGAGTCTCTAATGCGTAGCTACTTCAGCGATCGTCAACAGCAGGTAATGCTGAATGATAAGTACTCCACGCCATTGAAAGTGACCATTGGTGTTCCTCAGGGCTCTATTCTGGGTCCGCTAATGTTCATTATTTACACCTCTAATCTATACTCTTGCAAAGCTCATTTTTATGCAGATGATACACAAGTGTACTTATCATTTCCTCCAGCTCAAACATTGCCTGCTGTTGATCTGATAAATAAAGACCTTGACAGTCTCACTAAAGCGTCTCGAAACATATGCTTAGACTTGAATCCGGCTAAAAGTACAGTCATGTTATTCGGGCCGAAAAATTGGAGAGACCACTGTGAACCTCTGGTGAAAATAAACCTCGATAACAATACTTTGGAAATAAGCTCGATAGCGTGTAATTTAGGCTTATACCTTGACAAAAACTCAAGGTTTGAGGATCATGTTACCAAGTGCTCCAGAAGGGCGTATGTAATTTAAAGACGATATACGGTCAAAAATCTTACATGAACCAAAAAACTTAAGTCATACTATGCAGTTCTCTTGTTCTGTCGCATTTGAACTTCTGTGATGTCGTCTATGACAAATGTCTAACTAAATTCACCTCTGATAAAATACAACGCGTGCAAAATTCTTGTCTGAGACTTATTTTGGTTTAAGAAAATACTATTCTGTTTCATCAAAGCTTACTGATGCTGGCTGGCTGAACATGAAGCAACGCAGGCTGCTTGATAGCCTCGTACAGTACCATATGATTATTATACATAAACTACCATCCTACTTCCACGAAAAAGTTCATTTGCGTTACTTAGCTCACAATCGCAATACCCGCAACGAAAGAAAACTGACACCGCCTTTTCATTCTACCACTTTATTTGAAAGATCTTTTTCGTATAATATCAGTAAACTTTATAATAATATCCCGCGAGAGTACACTTTTCTTTCTACTGATTTGTTTAAGAAACGTATACGCTATTTCATTGCAGGTAATTGCATGGTATGACTTCTGAGTCATTATGTATTTTTATAGTACCATTTATCAAATTAGCCGCTAGAGTCCATTCTCTGATACTGCTTATATATACATATATTTTTTTACCTCATTTATATATATATATATATATATATATATATATATATATATATGCTTATTATGATGTAAACCTAAAACCAGGGGTTAAGTGGAAGAGCGGATATGCCGAAATTCGCCCATCCCACTATATGTTCATATAAAACTAGTTTTGTAACTTGTTTTGTATTTTCTTTTGTGGGAATAAAGACATTATTATTATTATTATTACCTTAGCCCGAACTAAAATTCACCATAATACAGCCGCAAGCTGCTCCAGTTCCCTCGGCTAGATCGAATCGAATTTTGCAGGCAGGAAACAGGTGCCCTGTTTTATTTTGTGCTTCCTATGAATGCCCCACGAACCAAGAAGCAGGCAATATGTTATGAAATATAGTGGAACGGTAGTGAGTGCAGCTTTTCCTTGCACCGCAGATGAAAATATGAAATTTTCAGCGGTGATTCAATTATGCATGTATACACTCTCGGGATTATGCATGGACCGTTTTCAATTTGTTACTTTTACTTACGGTGCTCCGGGGCAGCAATATTGAAGCGGCATTGTGTGAGGTTAGAGGTTCGCAAAGTAGGTTATAAACATGTAGGTCGAGTAAATATTTTTTCGATATATTATGCCCGAGATTGAACCATAAAGAGCTAAGGAAATAGCAAAAGACGTTCCACGTACATGTTTCATCTCGGTACTTTTGATAGCAAACCAACCTGCATAAAACATATGGAAGATGGGCCACAGCCGATTTGTCTATAAATTGAGTATAATATATTTCTCGCTTACCTGAACAAAAGTTCTGGTGGTACCAAGTCCTATGTTTAGTTTGTAATAACTATAGGGAGGGGGTTTGCTCGATTTGAAAAATTGGTGAATGTGCTGTGGTTATCAGACCAACCCAACTAACAATTATCACTCCTACTAGAGTTGCATGAATGATTATACAGTATTCGTTACACAGCATTGGATACTGTAAGAACATTAGCAAAACCCTCTTAGAACAGCTTTATAAGCGGAATCAGCACACCTAATAGGACACTTCAGTCATTTAAGAGGTTGAATAAGGGCTTTAGGTAACAGTTATACAGCAAAAGTGTAAGCCCCTTGCAGCCGCTATAGGACATTTGGGTCAGTGCAAGATTCAGTTTTTGTCAACTATACAACTATTCTGTTACGTGATTCTACTTTATTGCAACCAAAATATTTCTTATGTATTGCATAGACGAAGTGAAGAATATATAACTAACACATTACAGTCATCTTGTTTACTAACATATCGGCCATTGTGAATTTCATATACAGGTATATAATAAACTTCTACACTGTGATATATAGGGCTATTGAATTACTTGCGCAACAAATTTTATTGCGATTATCGTGCAAAGTAGTTACGCAATTTCTACGGGCTTCTTATTTGACGCATATTTTGATAATGATCAAAAGTATGTCTAGATTTTTAAGATGGAAAACTGAACTTATCTGCGTCAAATCTTCCACAAATCCTGTATTTAGACACAATTACACTAATGTTTATCACTTTATATCTATAATTTCGAACTAAAACATAGTTATTTAATATTAAATCGAGGAATAAATGTATGCCCAATATGGCTGGTGGTTGTGCATAATCAAGGCATCGTCCATGTTGTCTTCAGTTTATTAGAATAGTTTGGTGTTGCCTGCAGGTGTTATACACCAATTTGACAGATGTCTGAAATGAAATACCGACAGAGTCGAATGATTTACCCAGAATTTGTACCAGATCTATATCTTCTGTTTGAACAGTTGATAAAACCTTTTGAACCAATATGCATGCGTTGTTTGTCTTAAATCATTGGTTATGGCATTTTTACAAAAATATGGCAGCAGAAAGTTAGGTTACGATGAAGTTGTATACCAACATATTTAGCATATGTACAGCCTTTAACAGTTACTAAACAGCAGTTGTATAAGTGCTTCCGTTGGGAGCAACTTGTTGGCTTAAGTAGTAAAATGCACAGCAAAACAACAAGGCTCGGGTTTGTTTTATAAACGTTACCATGGATGCCACAACACAACCATTTTGACTAACGTGCAAATATGCCGTATAAAATAGTTGTATAAACGTTTATGCATCAGTTAAAAATTTGTCCTATAAGGTGTTGTATAACTATGCTAAAGAATATTTTAAACACCTCATTTTTGAGCAGATTTATTTATTTATTTATTTTATTTATTTAGCAACATCCAACAGCCATAGTCAATTACAGGATGGATAAACATGAAAATATAAACAAATGCATGTTGTGGATGTATGTAGAGAAAACTAAAACGCTGCAAAAAAAACCTCAAAACAGAACTTTGAGGAAAAAAAAGCGTTCTAGCTTTACCTACCCAGCACTCAACAATTACACCGGCAAGCATTAACGAAAATAAGCATTAATGTCTCCCAAAGTCGCACAAAACGAAAATATATCTAAAACGCTATTAACTGAATTATAATTACGGCACATTATATATAGGGGAAAACTTAAGTATGTCAGTCCTAGGCCTGGCTAAGTAAAAAGTTAAACTAGTTCGTGACGCTAATCCAGGATTTAAGAAGTTAAGCTGTTCTAAGATGACACTGGAGTCAATAATGCCGTGGATGAGCTTGTGAATGAACTTAAGTGAATTCATTTTGCGTCAGCTGTCTAAATTATAGATTTTGTGTCTCGCCATCAACTCACTATGAGGAAAGCCAATAGCGGGATATATCCCGTCAGCTTTGTATGAGAGGTATTTTAAAAACTTTCTTTGAACGGACTCTAAGCGGTCAATATAGCTTAGATCTTACATAAGCATAGTACAGTATTTTCAGTGTAACGGAGTTGTGGAAATCACCGGTATTCTTACAATAAAACCATACGCCTTTGATGCAGCCACAACAGCATTTTCAATGTGATAGGAGAAGGAAAGTTTTCTGTCAAATGTGACTCCCAAGTCATTAATTGTACCAGGTCTGTCAAGTTTCCTGTCACCAATACTATATTCATACATCATTACCCCTGTTTTTAAAGTAAACGACAAAACGTGACACTTAGCAGCATTCAAAACAAGTCTGCTTTCACGACACCAGTTGTCAACCCTTACAATGTTGCATTGCAAGCGATGGCAATCGTCAATGTTAGAGACTCTACAGAAAAGTTTCATATCGTCAGCATATATAAGAAAATAGACATCGATAACTTCAGAAATATCATTTATGAACATAATAAATAACAGAGGTCCCAAATTGGATCCTTGAGGAACACCGGACATTACAGGGTATTCGCTTGACTTATGTCCATTGCACATAACATATTGTTTCCTATGACATAAATAAGATCTGAAAAATAGCAACAATGCATCTGATATGTTGCAGAAAGCAAATTTGCATTCCACACAACATTAAGCCAGCATTTCGGTGTTCAGGCAACAACAATAGAGAGCTTTTATGGCTGAACGGTTCTTTTACCAAAAGCTTATAGCACTAGTTTGCTAGTTGGGAAATACTCGGAGAGTCGTTATACTGAAGAACGTATTACATTTCAAAACCTTAAAAGGGAGGAGTGTCAGTAGGGGTCATGCTGATTTTGACCACGATCCTTACAAGGTTAAGTTTGGGGCAAGGGCACGGAAGTTGCAGTTGCTTAATTATCTTTATGACTTTTACAAGGTTAATTCAAGGTCACGTTGATTTTGACGGCTAGCTCATCGGCAGAGATCGGCTTGACTCTCTGAATTCCTGCTTGTATAGTGATTGTCATCAGCAGAGCTGTAGATCAGATTGCTCGGACAGGAAAGAGGAACGAGCACAAACTCATAATTCTTGCATGAATGTACATTTATTGGTATAAGTTTCAATTTGCTATGTCACCTAACTGGTTTATCTGGTGTATTTTTAACTAAGCTCCTGTTGGATGGGTAATCCCCTAGTGAAATTCTTTCAAGGTAACCAGAAGTCTTCCTTCGATTTTAACAACTCTCAAAAGTGAACAGCCTAATTTAAACGTCGCATGTCCCATGGAGATGAGACACATGAAAAAACAGCAACCACACCTGAAACCATCGAATTTGCATTCCACAGAACATTAAGCCAGCATTTTGGTGTTCAGGCAACAACAATAGAGAGCTTTTATGGCTGAACGGTTCTTTTATTGCTGATTTTGACCATTATCCTTACAAGGTTAAGTTTGGGGCAAGGGCACGGAAGTTACAGTTGATTAATTGTCTTTGTGACCTTTACAAGGTCAATTCAAGGTCACGTTGATTTTGACGGCTAGCTCATCGGTAGAGATCGGCTCGACGCTAAGAATTCCTGCATGTAGAGTGATTGTCATCAGCAGAGCTGTGGATCAGATTGATCGGACAGGAAAGAGGAACGAGCAAAAACTCATAATTCGTGCATGAATGTACATTTATTGGTATAAGTTTCAATTTGCTATGTCACCTAATTGGTCTGCCTGGTGTATTTTTAACTAAGCCCCTGTTGGATGGGTAATCCCCTAGTGAAATTCTTTCAAGGTAACCAGAAGTCTTCCTTCGATTTCGACATCTCTCAAAAATGAACAGCCTAACTTAAACGTCGCATGTCCCTTGGAGATGAGACACATGAAAACACAGCAACCACACCTGAAACCACCGAGAAGCTTCACGATATTGTGTTGGACAATTCGTGTGTATTGTATGTAACGATTTATGAAGATGAAGACCGCTTCACCACAACCAGTCAGTAATAAAAAAGCGGAGGGTGGAAGCCTGAGGTTCAGCGCCACAGAAAGAGGAGTCAATTACGTTTGCCTGAAAGGTTGTGGTCATTGTGTTTTGAGACTCGAAGGGGATCCTATCAATTGATTACCTTGAAGAGGGAGAACAATTACTGACGAAGACTACATCAAATTCCTTGATCAACTGTATACCAAGATTCAGGAGGGAAGGCTTTGGGAATAAAATAATTATTTTGGCTTGCTTGCAAAGGTGAGTTAAGAATGGAAAAACTGGAGAATTCAAGATATGATTTGCTCGTCAGTTTCGCCTTTCATCCTGATTTGGGCCTTCCAGAACTACGTATGTTCGCAACTTTGGACAAATTTACTTCTGTATAGAGCTTCGATTCCGATGAGTAAGTTGAGAGGGTCGTGGGTGTACATTTTGACAGCTTTTTACGCCCGTATCGTCAGTCGTCCCTACAATTGTAGGGCGCCTTTATGGCCTCCGTGATTGTCATAGTTTTCTACTTTCCCGTGGTAGCGCTCTATTTTAAGGTTGTGTCACAAACATCTATTTGCATCAAATTGTGCTTGCTTTTGAGTTATAGGTATCATGTTTATCAGCCTGAAATTTCCTACAATTCAAAAAGAAAACAAATCTTCACAATAGGAGAGCGCTGACGCTGACACGGGACAAGTGTAATCTAGAAATTTTTGAAGGAGAGAAAGGAGTATGACAATCAAGGAGGCCATAAACGCGCCCTACAATTGTAGGGTCGACTGACGATACGGGCCTTAGACTTCATGTCCAAGAAGGAAACGAGGAACATGTATCAAAGTGTTGATATCTTAAGCAACCATATTGGAGAATAAACTAGCTTTTAACTGAAAATAGCACTTTCATTTTCGGGTCGAGAACTTTTCGCCTTAGCCTCGTATATAATATATCATATGCTTATGTGATTCCATGACATGTGATCCAGGTTGGTGTATATGCTAGGTACAATGGAGCTACTAAACAAGACTCTTCATACTGTCATAACTAAAGTACAAATTTTCTCATGAACAACTGAAATCCCCTGGAATTATTGTAATTCAGAATGGTGTAGCGGCTCTGCAATGCAATCACTAGTTTTGTTTGCGTGTTTAATTTTAGATTAGGTAGGTATGAGAGAATTGGAGCATATTAATTGAGATGGTCGCTGTGTAATTGGTTTGTGTGTGTGTGTGTGTTTCAGATAGAGCGACTGAAAAGTTGGTTACGGGACGTTATGATTTCGATTCAGTGGAATTATAATGTTATTATTTTTTTATGGGTCAACTGGATGAAATTTAATTTACTGAAGAAACAAGTTTAACTCCATAGTGTCCAATATGTACTTTGGAACAAGTAATATATGCAGCAGACTTGCATTGTTACAGGCTCATCCTGATTTTAGAACACAGTGCGGCCTTTTTTTCTATATTAGACCGTCATTCTAGATAGCATGGGAAAACATCTGTACAGGCACAACGAAAACCATGCAAATTTTATTATACATGAAACGTAATTTTTACTGATAATGTTTTAATTCGTATAGTGATTCAGCATCTCTATTTTTTGTTGCAGTACCTCCTGACATTGATGACTCAGAGACAAGTGGCGACATTACAATCGCTGAAGGAGAAAATGTGACGCTTACCTGTAAAGCAACTGGGCATCCCCATCCACGGATCGTGTGGAGGAGAGAAGATGGCGGAAGTCTAGTCGTGTACACACCTGACAATAAAATTGAAAAAGGTATGCTCCTCAGCAATGGTTTTATCCAACAACCGATTTTCTAACGTGAAATGATTAGACTTTTCCCTACATTTTACAAATTATTGGAATAGGAAATGTATACACAAATAAAAACGAGGGTATACTACCGTCTAGACCAGAGTTCCCCAAACTTTTTTGTGTCGTAGACCCCTTGCCATGTTTTTCCGTGTTGGGTAGACCCCCTACTTACCTGATATTGATTTCCTGTAAAACACATGTTAATTTATACATTTATTAATTGAATTTAAATTAAAACTACTCAAAATAAAATTTTGTAAAATTTTGTAAAATATACGTAACATTAAATAAACAGGTGTCTGACCAATAAGTGCCCGCATTGAAAAAAAATAAGAGGGATAAAGTAAAAAAAAGTGAAAAATAATAAAAAAAGTTTTTTACTTAAAATAGTACAATAAGCCAGTTCGTTTATTAATTATAACATAAACGTATGTTCTACAATAATTTCACTGTTAGTTTGATTAAATTCCGCTTCTTATACGATTAAGTTATCTAAAAATAGGCAAAAAATTAACGAATTTTAGTGTATACCTATCCTTGAATTTTCAGAATAATTTAAAAAAAAATATTTTCTATAAAGGGGGTTCTTTAAAAAAATGAATGCGGGCACTTATTTCCAATGCGGGCATTTATTGGTCAGGCACCAATATACATAAAATAAACTATAAACAAAATAACTCAAGCAATAAGTCAATATTTTTAGTGAGAAGGATGAACCTGATGCTTTAATAATAAATTATCAACATTTGGCGTCAATTTTGTAAGGGTTAATCTTAAATCTCCTCGGCTAACGATGTCCAGTCTATTTCTTTTTTCGTTAGGGGATTGGTAACAGCGCTGAACCCCCTTTCCACTAGGTATGACGATGGAAAGGAAATTAAAAATTTCCTCGCTATATTCCATAATACGGGATAAGTAACGGGTATGTCGTTTGCAGCCAGAATTGCTGATATCCGTTTTTAAACTGAACCTTAAGTTCTTCGTTTGTACTTAGTTCAGTCAGTTCCTCTTGTATTATGACAATCTTTTCTTCTATGTCACCATATGGATTAATTATCGACGATGGTATTACCATAGTCAAAATATCCTCAAACCTAGATTCAAAATCTGAACAGAGGGCATTTAAATGTTGAACGTAAGTTGAAACGTCGTCTTCCTGGCAGCTTGTCTGTGACAAATTGGGAAACTGAGAAAATTCGCCCCGTCCAATATTTTGCTTCATTAGTTTAACTCTGGAAAGAAATGCTGATAAGATGGACTTCGTTTTAATCAAATTTAAACTGTCGCCTTGTAATTGCAAATTAACCATATTAAATTTTGTAAACAAATCTGTTAAATAGGCGATGTCTGTTTTCCTCTTCATTAAATTTTCTTTTAAAATTTTATCTTTAGTATTCAGAAATTCTAAAATAGTCTCAAAAAGTGCAAAAAATCTTGTCAAACATAAGCCTTTCGACAGCCAGCGTACTTCAGTGTGAAGGAGTAATTGATGAAAGTGTTCGTCATTTTCTTCACACAACTGCGCAAATAACCGCGTATTCAACGCGTTGCTTCGGATTCGGTTTACTGCATCAATGACTAAATGAAGTGATTCATGCAATCTAACACTCAAATTTTTAGCAACTAAATGTTGCGGATGGATCAAGCAATGTATCGCTAACACCCCTGACACATTTTGTTTTAAATAGCTTATAAATCCACGATAACGTCCAACCATGGCAGGTGCTGCATCTGTAGCTACTGATATTATATTTGATAAAGGAATTGCTTTTTCATTGAAGTAATCCTTCAAAACATGAAATATTGGTTCACCTTTAGTGTCGGTTATCAAAGTTCTTGCGAAGAGCAGTTCTTCGTAGATTTCTTGATTCATAATAAAACGAACATATGCCAATAATAATGCTGCACTATCAGGTAAAGTTGACTCGTCCAGTTGTATAGAGAAATGGGTCGTTTGCAAATAATTACATAAGAAGCTTTCAATATCAGAACGCATTTCATCAATACGTCTTTCAACAGTATTGTTGCTTAAGAGAATTCTTTTAATGATATCAGATGCTGGTTTGTGTAAAACCGTTTTTAAAACCTCTTTAACGGCTGGCAAAATTAACTTCTTTCCGATAGTATGCGGTTTTCCGGATTTTGCTATAAGTAACGAGATATTGTAAGACGCCCGCAAACTATCATCATTTCTTTGTGACGTCGAAGCGAACATTCTGTCCAGTGTAGGTCTCTTCTGAAATTTATCTTTGAGTGTTTGAAAGTATTTCAAATCTTTCTCTGTTTTATCAGGGTGGCATCTTCTCAGATGATCTTGCAGTTTAGATGGTTTCATAGCATCATTGCCCAAAACTTTGTTGCATAAAAGGCACATAGGCGATTGTTTGTTCGGCAATGATGGAATGAAGACAGATTTCAAATAATCAACACTGTACTGTCTACATTTCTTTTTAGATTCGGACATGGCATCAGTCATCTGTGGGCAAAATTAAATTATTTAAATAAGACAGAAAATCCAGCAGCTGTATATTAAAAATATTTTTTAATTTTTCCGAAAACATGCCATAATTCGAACATCTTCTTGCAACAATTAGCTCGAATTACCGATTGCTATAACTTTAAAAAAGAAACTATTGAGGAGTACTCGTGTAATTTTGCATGATTGAATATTTAACTACTAATAACTAAAGTCATGATTGGCGTAATTTATCTATCTTTGCTAACTACGAGTACAAAATTAAAATTTAATAAAAAATAATGTACTTACTTTTCTCCAGCACTCTCAAACAAAATAACACTAACTCACTATAATTTGTGTGATATACTATCTGTTTATATTTTTTAAAATATTTTCTTAGCACTTTCCTTTTCAAGATTCAGGAAACGAATAAACGTATTTGTCCCACATTCGTATTTATAGAGTGACGAATTGAACAAGTCAGTACAAGGTAGCGAAGCTCTGAGACTGCGACACTCAGGTTTTTACAAGTTCAAAATGTATTGCGACACAAAGCGAATACCAACATCCTACAACTTACTCAATTTTATAAACATATATAATAAATTTTTTACTTCATAGGTACTTTTATAAATAATGTATATGTTTTGATATTACAAGATAGTATGATGTAAGTAAATAGGTACTATCAGTGTATGTGTTGAGATCCACTATCGTGGACCCCCATATTCATTTCATGGACCCCCAAATTGTTTTTCGCTGACGTAGACCCCTTGCAGGTTGTCATAGACCCCTAGGGGTCGATATAGACCACTTTGGTAATCATTGGTCTAGACAATGCGGTTTTACGAAGGGATATAATATTGCTGGAGCATTGTTAGATCTAACTGACAATATTATCAGTGGTGGGGATAACCATCAAACAACTATCTTAATTCTTTTAGATTTTACTAGTGTTAGACACTATTCACAATTCACTTCACAAAACGTTGCCATCGATAAGAAACGTTGCCCTGAGGCTTTAATGTCATCGGGAGAGCCTCAATGGTAGGCTTTTGGACCACTTTTTATGTTAAATATTTCCGACTTTGATAAGGTTGTTAAACACTGCAATATTCAGTCTTTGCTGACAAACTGGTGGGAGTCATATTGATGAAGATTTGAGATATATCGACAAGTATGCAGATTAAATCCAGAAAAAGCAAAAGTAATTTATTCTTTCCTAAAAAACTTAAAAATCAAATTAAGCAATATTCAACTATATATATCATTGAATAGTGAAATTATAAAAGTAAGTGGCACTGGGAAAAATCTAGGCGTATCCCTTGATGACTGTCTGAATTGTATTCCTCCTGTGAACAATGTTAGAAAAAGTAGTTTTTAGTGCTTTGGAAATTATACTTGAACAAACAAATTCTCGATTACAAAACCAAAAAAATTCTCTGCATCTAGAGTCTCCAAAATAAGGCTATACAATACGATCATCAAGCCAACACTTTTGTATGGAGTAGAAACCTGGGTAATTAATAACAAACATTACTTAGGTGGGAGAGGAAAATTTTAAAGAGAATATATGGAGGGATCAAGGTGGAGGGAGGGTATGTTCGGAGGTCTAATGCTGAAATCTAATGAGCCAAACATAATAGAAGTAGCTAGGACCAGAAGATTGTAGTGGCTGGGGCACCTGGAAAGAATGCCGCACGAAAGAACAGTGAAGCATACAGCATGGAGAGTTCCGGATACCAAGAAGAAAAGAGGGAGACCAAGAGGAAGATGGAAGGATGCGGTTATGAAAGATTTGAGGAGCAGGCAGATCAGAGACTGGAAGAAACGAACATTATACAAGGAGAGGTGGAACAAACTTAAAAAACTTAGGGCCTAAAGGCCTGATTTATAGCTGTATACAGGGTGTCCGCAAAGTTGGTGTTTTCCTTTTCAGAAACAACTACCCTTGAAATAACAAAGGAAATGTGTAGTGAAACGAGGGCGACCAAGTAAAAAAAATAAAGGAAAAAGTACTCTCTCTCCAGTTGACGAGAAGGGCTAAGTACGTCTATGCCCGAAATCATACCGCTCCAACAGAAAATGAAATCAGCTGTTGCGCTAACGAGCAGACGCAAAAACCAGATTGATTGTCTTACACTTAATGGCACATCTTCTAACAAGGAAGGCAAAATGTTGCGTAAAAAGTCTAGGTATTGCATCCCGTCCAATCGATTTGGGAGAATAAATGGTCCAATCGGCATACCGTTCACCATGCCAGCCCAAACATTCACCGAATATGTTTATTGAAAATGTGCCCGACGGACAGCGTGCGGATTTTCTACTGACCAAACATGAGTGTTGCGAAAGTTATTCACCCCATTACGCGTGAACGTAGATTCGTCTGCCACCAATATGCACTTCAAAAAGTCCGGATTATTGTCATGTTGATGCAACAACCACTCACAAAACCGCACTCTTGACGACCGTAACCGTCGGTTGAAGGTTGCATACTGACCTGACACACAGACCCCGACCCAGTTCTGTCGTCGGGTTGAGCTAGTATCCTAGTACCACTCGGGGATGTCGCAGCTACAGGACGGTATTCAGATATTTTTGATGTAGCAGAGCCCTTTATCTCGGTTCCCTCAAGACATTGGTGTACTATATATGGTACTAAGAAAAATTGCTTATGTTTTCAAGATCTACACGTCGTGTAAAGGAAAACCCCAACTTTTCGGACACCCTGTATATGTATATATCCGTCAAGCGTTCGCCTAAAAAATTAAAAATTCATGTTGCACGCAAATCTGCAAAATGAGAATATACTTTTCGGACATTTTCAAAGTACTTCAGAGTTGGATAGGACAATATTGTCATGTTTTATTCATCTGTCTCTTAGGTAGTCTTATTTGACAACCAGTGAAGCATGGATATTCGTCAGCGAGACAACGACATGATACCTTTTAGACTTTACATTGAGAGGCGATTTTTTCCAATGATATTACTGTAAATATACTTAGAGGTACTTGCGCTTCGTGAAAATTTAGATCGGATGAAATTGGAAGGTCTGTTTAAAAACGAGTAGAATCAGCATCGATGAGCCAGTCGCATACGCAGATAGAAATATTGCCTCGGACCTCTACGGATTCCCTTGCATTTTTTCAGACTTCTTTGGACACCTTCGGATTTCATTTAGGTTTTCTTGTATCTTATCAGATTACACATTGCCTTGGGGACATAATATTTCCTCCAAGACTACCCATACTAAAACAACAAGCCTTCCTGGTTTGAGATTTCCATTATTGCTGCATACTTAAATATATCGCGGTTCCCGAACAAATGCAACACCCAGCAGTATCTTGCAAGCATTCAGTCTGTTGATACCCACAATTATCGAAGCCTCATCCACAAATCATAGTTTCAGCAGAGAATCAGCAGTTCTTCCATTGCCCTTGTGAGGGGTCGTCTATCTTAAGCGTTAACAACATTTCCTACATTTTTTCCTGAGAGCTTTAAACTTTCTTGAACAACGAAACAGTACTCCAACTTTTTCAGAAATCCCCAACGGTGAAATTCTAAGGTCACCATGTAGCTACGGGAATTCACAGCAAAGAAAGTCTAATGGATAATTTTTCAACACAGAATGAGCTTTATTGTACCAGTGGAGTTTTCAGGTTCATCAGCATGACTTTATGTACTGCCATGTTTCGTCTGGTCATTGACCGACTGGCTGCATCCATATCATCCAAATGCACCACGCGTGTTGAGTTAATAATTAAACCGATTGATTACATTCGGGTCACCTGTCTACGTAAATAATTTAGATGGACGAACGAATTATATGATTTATTCACCGTATATAGTATCGATTCTAACAGATATCGTCAACAAACATCGATTCGTCAAATGGAAATATAGCCCTGATGTCGTCAGCATTTATACATGAATTATTTTTTATTGTATGTTGTATATTTTGATTACATTCACTAATGTATCTTGTTGTATTAAAATAAATGTGGAATAAAAATCAGTGAATCAGTACATGCTGCGTGCACCAATGGGTGCTTAGGCCTTAGGCCTTCGTGGTAGTTGGAGTATAAAAAAAAAAAAAAAACTTGGCTAACGAAACAATATACAAATGTAGACTTGATGGATTTATTCACTAACGTTCTAAAAATGAATATTTCAGCCGCAGTAAAGAATCAACGTTGGCGGATTTTGGTTCTTGACATCTTTTACGATCGGTTACGATGCCTAGAGTACGGAGACCTGTACGATTTCGTCAACTTAGTGAGTTTGATAGGGGCCGTATAGTGGGACTTCGGGAAGCTGGACTTTCTTTTCGGGCAATTGCAGTTAGAGTGCAAAGAAGTGTAGACACTGTGGTTAGGTGTTGTCAGGCATGGCTTCGAGAAGGCCGTACGCAAAGAGCAAAGGGCACTGGACGCCGCCGTAGTACAACAGACCGTGGAGATCGCCGCCTAAGATTATTGGCCTTAAGGGACCAGGTCCATTGCAAATGAATGGTTTGCAGAACACGGAAGACTTATTGGCAAGCGAAGTGTTTACCGACGAATGAGAAGTTTTGGCTTGTTTTCATACCGGCCACACTGGGTCCTCCCTTTAACTCGAGAACACCGTCGTAATCGCCTTGAGTGGTGCAGACAACGGTCACTCTGGGATCAGGAATGGAACAGTATTGTCTTTAGTGACGAGTCTCGATTTTGTTTAGGCATGCACGATTGTCGTGCCAGGGTTAGAAGGCGACGTGGTGCAAGGAGGAATCCACAGTTTTTTGTTGAAAGACATGTTCATCACACTGTTGGAGTTATGGTTTGGGGTGCTATAGCTTATGGTTCCAGGTCACCTTTAATCTTCATCAGAAGTAACATGAACGCGCAGCGTTATATCCACGAAGTTCTATAACCCCATCTTTTACCCTATCTTGACACCCTGGCAGATCCAACTTTCCAACAAGATAATGCCCGACCACATGTTGCAAGAGTCACAATAGACTTCTTTCAACATAATGATGTCACATTGTTACCATGGCCACCAAGATCTCCCGACTTATCCCCAATTGAGCACGTGTGTGATATGATGGGTAGGAAATTGCTCAATTTGCAACGTCCTCCTCAGACTCTAGAAGCACTTCGAGAGGAGTTGGTGGTTGCCTGGAATGAGATACCACAGGAGGACATTGACCACCTGATCAGAAGCATGCCTAGGCGCGTTGGAGAATGCGTAGCACATCAGGGTGCATCCACACATTATTAAAGGTCAAAGGGCTTTAAAGCAGTGCAATCATTTTGAAATTTTTATCATTTACTTATTATGCTTCATTAAGTACTTATACAAAATTTTATTAAAATAAAACTGTTTAAACTGGTTGTTCGGATTTATATATCACTTAGTATATTTGAATACGGATACTCGCGCGCCGACTTAGTCAATTCAAAGAGATGCGCGTTAGCATAGGCGTGCGAGGTGTTTTGCTGCTGTCTATCTTTTCGGTACCTGTATAGGAGTTGCTACCCCAAAATGTACATGTTGCTTCACCGCTCGTCTGATAATACATAGAAATAATAATAAATAATGTAACGCTTGACAGCAGTATCTTTAGAGGACACGAGTCATTGAGAATGAGAACCGAATTCGGTAACATATCCCCTACGTTCATTTGAAAGCCTCCTACCATGGATTCATCAAAAACCACTGAATAAAAGAAAAAACGCGGAGACACGTTAAAATATTTGTAAAGGGGGCCAAGCTTTAACCAAAAACTATTCCATCCCCTTCCATCCTTTGCGCCGCAGGGTCATCTCCTTAAACATTTTTAATGACAAGAGGTAGTCAGTAACAGCTTATTTATTTGTTGTTTATTTCAAAGATCTTTATTTTGACGTTTGATTTTTCAAAATCGGTCGATTCATTTTCAACAAAATTAGAAAAATATATATTTATCTTAATTTGTTTAGATAGAAAACAGAAACACACAGAAATATCAGTTTTTATTTCAATAAGTGTTCACAATGTTGCCCATTAAACAATGTTGCAAAATTCATCCAAAATTTCAGGTTGGGGAGTAAACACAATAGATTTCAAATGGCGCAATGGAAAAAACTCTCTCGTCGTATAGCCATTGCCGAACCAGAAGAACATAGTGAGGAGGAACGAAGACTTTCTGGAAATATACTTCAGCCTCATCAAGTATAGGGTTTCTATCCGCTTCGATTTAGTTTTCAATGGATTGATGGTATTTTCCAACATATCCAAATAAATATCTCAATTCAAATTTCCATTAATAAACAATGGACCAATCACGTTGTTTCCTAAAATGTCTATCCAGACATTAATTCCTTGGGTGTACTGCGTATGACCTTCTACAAAAGCATTAACTCTTGCAACATTTTCATTTTGAATGGACGAAATTTATGGAGTTTAGTAACTGTGTGTTTAGAGCCTAATGAAATACCAGTCGCTGCAACACATTTGCGTAATGAGGCATTAGGATTTATTCCAAAATGACCCAAAACTTCAACTTGAGCGGCTTCATCCAAAACTCTCCGATGATCACGTCTTTTATCTGCAACAGATCCAGCTTGAGTAATTTTAGTAACAAGGTCCCTATGCGAAGTTATCTTCTCCGGATGTCTGAGCACATTGATTTTAGGCACCATAAATTAGATTCATTTCCACTCTTTCGGATAGTGTGTGTAAACCATTTTGTAAGCAATAACTTAATTTTCATTATTTCAAGGTTGTCACAACACAGACAGCAAAAATTGTTTCTTTCCCTTAGCAACAAAGCTAAACGGGCAACATATTGGGATAGAAAGTGATATTTTAAAGAAAGAAACTTCATCAACCTTTGATGGATCGAAACCAAACACTAACTGAGTATCATCTGCATAAGTTTGCATACTACAGTGGACTAAACAGTCTTGCAGATCGACCGTATAAATCAGATATAGTAAGGGACCTAATACTGAGCCCTGAGGAACTCCTGAAGGAACTGGCTCAGAGGAGGAAATTCCCTGATCAGTTTTCACTGTTTGTTGACGATTTAGCAAGTATGACTCAAAGAACCTTAGAACTATATCTGACACTCCATAATGAGATAACTTACTCAGTAGTATCTGGTGATTGACCATGTCAAAGGCTTTCGAGAAATCTAACAGTACCAAGACGGTGTTGATGTGATTATCTGAATTGTGAATGCTGGAATCAGTAAGATGTAATAAAGACGAAGTAGTGCTGTAACCAGCTCTGAAACCTGACTGATGTAGAGGAAATAAGTGGTTTTGTTCGAAAAACTCCACTAGTTGTGAGTAGACAGCTCTTTCGAGTATTTTTGATAGAAAGCATAATAAGGTAATTGGCCTGAGATCCGAATATTGTTCTGGATGATTAGTTTTAGCTATTGGAATAATAATACCATTTTTCCAACTGGCAGGAAAGTAACCTGTTTCGAGACAGACATTAATAATGTGAGTTATATGGTCTATGGTATCAGGCAAACATAAGCAAACCATATTTAAAGTTAGACCATCAGAGCCACATGCCGTAGACTTAATGTAAGAGATTATATTGACGATGTCTTGCTGAGTAAGGAGTTTAAAAGCAAACAGAGGTGCATCCGGCGTCTATCGCTATAAGAGTTAGAGACACTATCAATCAAATTTGTATCAGCTGCAGCTGTCTGGAAAATTGAAAGAAAATAATTATTTAAAATGTTAGGCTCAAGGAGACTGGGAGGTATCGCAACATGTTTCTGGGCTACCACATTCATCCTCCTCAGGTGTTTCCAAGCTTGACTAGAGTTAAGATTCCGGAAACGTGACATATATGCTTTTTTCTCTCTTCTAAGCGATGCAAGCGCATAATTTCTCAAATCTTTGTATGTTGCCTCTATGTTCTTCGAAGTGTTATACAAATGAATTTAACATTTTTGTTCAATTGCGATGACTATGTGCACCCATTCATATACTTTTCTGTTTCAGTGGAAACGTGGAAAGGCGATAGCATCCACTTGGTTAGAGTGGAGCGACGTCAAATGGGCGCTTACCTGTGCATAGCCAGTAACGATGTTCCACCTGCAGTCAGTAAACGAGTCACACTCCATATAACATGTAAGCAAAGAAGTTGTTATATTTTTACCAAAAGAGTCACACATGTATAGACGCCTGGAGCAACAAATTAGGTATTATACTATTCATACTGGCTGCATCACACCGCGTACTGGCCATGTTTATACCGTGACTTGCGCGCTACATTATGGTTTGCCGCGCCATCTGTTGGCACAGTGTGGTATTATCGTATGTAACAGCGTTTTGAGGTTAGCTAGTCATCGTGTAAACTTTTCTATTGTCACGCAGTCAGCGAGCTCAGCAGTGTCTTTTGTTCTGTTTTGGTGGTAAGCAACTTCAGGCCTTCAGCTGAGAAAAATGTTACAGCTTCTAAAAGTTTGGTTGTATTATACACTGATACCGATTCCCTTTTCCATTGAAGAATGAACCTTTATATACAAACATTCGGATAAACAAAACATAATCGTTTGCCTGGTCACATATTCATAATAGTGTATCTCATGTTTGTATCTATGATCACCATACAAGCATAGCTATATAATGAGTGCTAGTTAGCTCCGTTTCATATTATTTGCCGTTTAATGATAATTTATCATGTTATCATGTATGCATATGAGCGCAGTTATATGATTGGGCACCTCTTAAGCACCTGAGCGCCACCTCCTTTAGTGGACTGCAAGAGCTTCTCTCAATGCTAGTGTTAATCACCATGATAGGTAAAATGATGCAATAATCCACGACCACGTTTGAACAACTTCCTTTTCCACACCCTAGCGAACGTCATAAACCGCGAGTATAATAATGAGTTATGAGCCATTACAACGAGTTATAACGGTCGAACAGTAAAGGAGGTCTTAAATGCTATCTTCGTTTAACGGTACTTCACATTTATTTTCAAATTATCTTTAACTTTATTATGGAAGTTTGATAGTTCAACGTCACCGTTACAGCGAATATGATTCCATTTAAGTGGCAAACGAGCAGTTATATATTTCTTACTAGTAATATGAAGAATCACAGTTCTTCAAATAGTACAATAGCACTAGGATCGCATTCCTATAAGTAAAAAATGCAGTCGGCAACCTGGAAAAGTAATGTGAAATATGTAATGGGTGATTTTTTTGCTATTATCTTTTTGGCAACACTGTTTTTGACAGATGACGCGTGAATCGTGTCTTGTGTCATTGTCAAACTTGTTCAGTTTGGTCTATAATTTAACCATGAATTGACTTACGAACGAACAACGCTTGCAAATTATTGAATTTTACTATCAAAATTCATGCTCGGTTAAGAGAGTGCATCGAGCACTGCTTCCAACTTATGGGCAATTTGGTCGGCCTACTAAGGGAGCTATTCGGAAACTTGTGACTAAATTTCGAACCCAGTTTACATTATTGGACATTAAACCACAAACACGCAGACGTAGAGTGAGGACTGAAGAAAATATTGCGGCTGTATCCGCCAGTGTTAGTGATGACCGTGAAATGTCGATTCACCGCCGTTCGCAGTAATTGGGCCTCTGTTACTCCACTACGTGGAAAGTTTTGCGTCAGGATTTGGGTGTAAAACCTTATAAGATACAGCTGGTGCAAGAATTGAAGCCACACGACCTCCCACAATGTTTCCCATTTGGTGAATGGGCGCTGGCAAAGTTGGAGGAAGATCCACATTTTTATCGAAAAATTGTGTTCAGCGACGAAGCTCATTTCTGATTGAATGGGTACGTTAACAAGGAAAATTGCCGCACCTGGAGTGAAGACCAGCCAGAAGCATTGCAAGAGCTACCAATGCATCCCGAAAAAATCACTGTGTGGTGTGGATTATGGGCCGGTGGCATCATCTTGCCGTACTTCTTCAAAGACGACAATGGCCGGAACGTAACTGTGAATGGCGAGCGCTACCGTGCGACGATAACAAACTTTTTTTTGCCCAAAATGGAAGAGCTGGACTTGGCTGACATGTGGTTTCAACAAGACAGTACCACATGCCACACCGCATACGAAACAATGGCCCTATTGAGAGGCGAGTTCGGTGAACAGTTTATCTCACGTTTGGGGCCCGTCATTTGGCCGCCTAGATCGTGTGATTTAACGCCGTTGGACTATTTCTTGTGGGGCCATGTTAAGGCTAATGTCCACAGGGATAAGCCAGCAACGATTGACGCACTGGAAGCCAATATTGAAGCATTTATTCGTGAGATACCGGCCGATATGTTGGAGAGAGTGTGCCAAAATCGGACCTTGCGCATGGGCCATCTAAAGCGGAGCCGCGGCCCAACATTTACATGAAATAATCTTTAAACATTACATTATATCGACCGTTCTATCGGCTTAAATAAAGATTTAATTGTTTTTTCAAATTTTTTTGTGTTTTTTTAGAAAATCAACTCCTATACCTCTTAAAAAATCACCCGTAAATGACCTCAAGCTGATACAGATTTTCAGATCTACGCTACTAGTAATGTAACATCTGAAACTCCATACTTTTAATTCTAAAATGTGTGAGAAAATCATTACTGAATATGCTGCCAATGAAGTATATCTATTAGCTGTGCCCGACGAGTGATTTATATGTTGTCCTTTCTGAAGACGTTTACGGTTTTTTTGTGTTTTCAAAAGCTTTTAGGAGATCTACGGAAAATCACAACCGCGCCCGCGTTGTGTGTAATTACTGTTAGCATGTATATAACAGGGTAACGTGAATATTTAAATATTCCTCATCTCTCTCATTTTTGAAATTCGGCAAATTTGCATATTCAATGCCCAAAATGGATAAGAAAAAGTGGATGTGCAACTAATTTCTAGCTCTGAATCTCCAGTAAGGGTATTTGATACAAGAATTCAATGGAATTATCATCAACATATACTATTAGCACAAAAATCCTCACTCTGCACCTATGCATTGCCGTTTCCTTCTAGCTCTAATATACTACTTACAGCTTAGACCTCCAGTAATGCCATCTCTGAAGCAGATTTTACATCACATAAGAGCCAAACATTGTTAATTGAAGCCTGATGACGCTTAGGCAACACATACAACTGCAACACGAGTTCACACGGTGTGTATCAGTTAGTGCTAAGTTAACATCTTGTACAAAACGCTACATAATGTCACAAAAAAACAAAACAATGTAAAAAAAATCGACATAATGTCACTTTTTCAGATACCTAATACCCATGTCGAGCACATATTGCAGACAAGAGACAGTCACACAGAAGAGGGGATACGACTAGACATTGAGCGTTAACTAGAAGATCGATTCCAGAAATTAAGATAGTTGCTGTGTGCAGGGCCAATGTGTAGGGTTAGTAGCTTTACGAACGAATTTGAAGGAACCTCTATTTTCTCCATACTCTGAGCTCTTGGTTACCTGGCGAAGTTGAATATAGTCCTGGACTCACTGCTTGACATTCCGGGAATTCAAAAATTAGACTGTAGTCTACCTGTAGGATCCCAGAGCCTCGCAGGGACACCGAGAACGCTGAGGGCTCCTTCTCTACCCCGCAGTGGGCACACATGGAAGCCTGAGCCACCAGCATCATCTTTAGGTGGCGCCTCAACTTCTTATGTCCAAGCAACAGTCCAACCACAAGCAAAAACGTCCATCCTCAGCACTGGACCGATAATATCCTCTCCTACGTTATCCTTCAAAGTATTTGTGTGGGCATACATAAGGCTGGCTCAGAACCAATAGGCCTGCCTTCTACGAACGAGGTTACCTTGCGTTCCAGTATTCAGTCGAGCTCTAATTCCATGAGTATGCTCATGCACCCAATTCTTTTTCACTTTTCTTTCTGTCGGTGACAAATTATTTTCCTTTAAATTTCTCCGCACTAGAATTAGCAATCTAATTTATCAAGGCAAGAAATCCAGTGCTTCTGCGACGCCGTCGGAATTGCATAGAATGCAATTAGGTAATGGAGAGTGGTATCTTTCAAGCGTTAATTCCGACAGCCTGGAAATTAGAGGTTCTGCTCTGACAAATTGGCTTTGTTTTCCCGATATGACAGCTTCAGCATCACACCACGTTAATTGACGATTTTACCCACCGGGGAAGTTCTCTTTAATGAATGCAGATTCAATGGTATAATCGACAGATATCGCTGACGTATTTGCATATTATTTTAATTCTTCGTTACCAACAGGTTCGGACTAGGGAGAGGAGGAAGGTAATTTTTTGTGGACTCCAAATAGCACATACTTATTTTATCATAATGACCGGCATTTCACTTCTTGAGTTTTTGATTGTACAGTCACATCTGTGGTTTGTTAACACAGTTTTATCTCATCTACGAGGGTTTTTGCAAAAATAGGATTACCATATTTTTTTCAGACAAGGAATTTTTCATTTGAAAAATCAAATACACAATGCTTAAAGGTAGGTGCTGCTTCAATTTCGGAAAACGCTATGTCAGGGCATACACGTTTATATTTCAGATGTTATCTTGTGTTTTGTTGTATTTTTTTGGGTTTATAGCCTTGCATCTACTCTTGTTTCATAATTAATAATAATCATAAAACAAAATTTCAAATAAATTCAATAGGGCTTTTGATCCAAACCGCTGGCGCGAATAAATTGTTACGTAAGCACTGTTCAGAGATATAAAAGGGAACGTTAGGTATAAATTGCTAACATGAATTATTGCCTGAGGCTTAAAGGCGCTGAGCAAAAAATGCTTGCAAATTAATCAAACGAGATTAATATGTAAATAAATTATTAAGCCTCAACGTTCATTGGAAGCTTCTCGGTAATACTGGTGAATATTGCTTTTTCTGATAAATATATTTATTATTCAAGCAGTTTGCTGTTAACTGATTTAGTGTGGCGTGACAGATTACAAGCGATGTGGTGTAAGCTCAACGGATTTTGATCGATAGGATTATATATCTAAATTTTTTTCTGTATAAACTGATCCAGTTGCGTAGGCAGAAAACACTAACTACAGAGGCACACACAACATAGGATCATTCAAATTGGCTAGTTCTGGATGTGTGAAGTTCGACATGGTACCATCATGGTACTATCTAGCAACCTCAACGTGCTGCGCTATCATGGGGGAGAGCTCTCTCTCTCTCTCTCTCTCTCGTCGGTGTGAAATCTGCTCGAGACAGTCACAGCCCGCCTTTGAAGAGTATATAATATAGACAGTGTTATTGAAGCACCACCCCAAATATGAGAACAGTACTTGAGGCTGTGTCTTGCCAGGGCCTTGTACAAAATGAGGATGTTTTGTCAAGGAAAGCACCTCCAGTGATCTAAACTCCAAGTAGCCATAACGAAAGACTCCTTGGCAAAAGTCGGCCATCCATTCAAGCTGGATGTACGCTAGGGCATTTCTTGTTCGTCAAGGAATTGGCAATTATGCTTTATGTTGTTTGCAAGCAATTTTAACGTCCAGATCTTTCGTCACAGAGCAAGTTGGTACTAGTCTTCTGGTCTACAGCGGATCTGTAGAAATCGGATTGAAACTCTGGATGCTATAATGATAATTAGAAAAGCTATGGATCTGATTGAATATTTGGGAGAGGAGAACCCGTCAATTACGACGGTTATCTTGTGGGTGGGGTCCAGCCACCCATCTGCAAAGCTTCTCCCGGAAACCATAGGATGGAAGTTTGCACGAGCCTTATCATATGACTAGATGAGTAACTCGACATTTGTATGACCAAACTGATCGAGAAGGAGCCTCTGTCATACTTGTCACGATTGTGACTTGTCAGTTAGTTCTGTTCATCACAGAGCACTCTTGGTTGGTGCAACACCGAAATTCTAATGAATAAACACTATTGAACATAAAACGTGTAACACTTACACAGTGAAGCACGGCTGATCCCCACGCAGGGTAGAAATGGGAATGCCTTCATATGTCAGAGTAACTATCTTTTTCATAGTCAATAACATCCCCACTTCGGCTGATCGAAATACATCATTGCTAATTATGCATACTCATCAGCGGATGCTGAGAAGCTAGTGAGCTGAGGCGTGTAAAGCCTTACTGGATGATCATTTCAGAAGCTCCTGACCGACACACTTCTCCACCACCTTCCTGATCACAGGAAGCAAAGCTGAAGCTGGAGAGGTCGGTCTTGGATCCCTTGAATTTTCAATTATGCTTTATGTTGTTTGCAAGCAATCTTAACTTCCAGATCTCTCGTCAGAGAGCAAGTTGGTTCTAGTCTTCTGCTCTTCACCGGACCTGTAGAAATCGGATTGAAACTCTGGATGCTATAATGATTTGAAGGGGACATGGGAAAATTGATGCGATCATTGCTGCATGCTTTTTAAGCATGGCGATATGAATTAAGTCAGGACTAGAAGCTTGATGTCGAGCGAGAGTAAAACTATACTAAGTGACATATAAATCCGATCACCCAGTTTAAATGGTTTTATTTTAATAAAATTTTGTATAAGTACTTAATGAAGCATAATAAGTAAATGATAAAAATTTCAAAATGATTGCACTGCTTTAAAGCCCTTTGACCTTTAATAATGTGTGGATGCACCCTGAGGTGGTCAATGTCCTCCTGTGGTATCTCATTCCAGGCAACCACCAACTCCTCTCGAAGTGCTTCTAGAGTCTGAGGAGGACGTTGCTAATTGAGCAATCTCCTACCCACCATATCCCACACGTGCTCAATTGGGGATAAGTCGGGAGATCTTGCTGGCCATGGTAACAATGCGACATCATTATGTTGAAAGAAGTCTATTGTGACTCTTGCAACATGTGGTCGGGAATTATCTTGTTGGAAAGTTGGATCTGCCAGGGTGTCAAGATAGGGTAAAAGATTGGGTTCTAGAACTTCGTGGATATAACGCTGCGCGTTCATGTTACCTCTGATGAAGATTAATGGTGACCTGGAACCATAAGCTATAGCACCCCAAACCATAACTCCAACAGTGTGATGAACATGTCTTTCAACAAAAAACTGTGGATTCCTCCTTTCACCACGTCGCCTTCTAACCCTGGCATGACCATCGTGCATGCCTAAACAAAATCGAGACTCGTCACTAAAGACAATACTGTTCCATTCCTGATCCCTGAGTGACCGTTGTCTGCACCACTCAAGGCGATTACGTCGGTGTTCTCGAGTTAAAGGGAGGACCCAGTGTGGCCGGTATGAAAACAAGCCAAAACTTCTCATTCGTCGGTAAACACTTCGCATGCCAATAGGTCTTCCGTGTTCTGCAAACCATTCATTTGCAATGGACCTGGTAGTGGAGAAACGGTCCCTTAAGGCCAATAATCTTAGGCGGCGATCTTCACGGTCTGTTGTTCTACGGCGACGTCCAGTGCCCCTTGCTCTTTGCGTACGGCCTTCTCGAAGCCATGCCTGACAACACCTAACCACAGTGTCTACACTTCTTTGCACTCTAACTGCAATTGCCCGAAAAGAAAGTCCAGCTTCCCGAAGTCCCACTATACGGCCCCTATCAAACTCACTAAGTTGACGAAATCGTACAGGTCTCCGTACTCTAGGCATCGTAACCGATCGTAAAGGATGTCAAGAACCAACGTTGATTCCTTACTGCGCCTGAAATATTCATTTTTAGAGCGTTAGTGAATTAAAAAAAGCAGTATAAAAACCGGAATGTCCAACTGATAAGGCTGAAAATTTTTTCACTTGTTATTTACAGTAAGATAAATACATTCACCAACTTTTATTAAAATAAAACCATTTAAACTGGGTGTTCGGATTTATATGTCACTTAGTATATTTTAGATAGAATATTTTTCTATTATTGTAGCACTAGCATTAATCGTATAACTACTACTAATACAGGGTGCGTAAAGCCTTTAATTATGATCAACTAAGTTGTATTTCAAATAGTGAATCAATCGGGGGTGGTGCTCGTTGACGAAAGATTTGCAGCACATTATTTTAGATTCATTTTACATAATGTCTGAGGAAGCACTCACATTTTCTTTCAGTGATAAATTAAACACCGTCATTGACCACACTCCTCCGATACTAAGTAGCTTCCCTGTCCTAGGTAAATAACGACAAAAAGTACTTAGGTATATAAATGACATAGCACATTGTTGAAAATTGTTCATTATCTCAGTTTAAATTTCAAAATTTTAGAAAAAGATTGAGAAATCAGTCATGTTGCGTATATGTTCACAATCAGCATAATGTAAAAGAACAGCTTCCGATGTTAACAGAAGAAAAACACGACAAACCAAAATGGACTAGTCTATTACTTTTATAAATTTCAGTTTGCTAGATTGACAACAAAATCTATAAATTTGAAAAATTTATTGAAACGTCATCATCTTGATGAATTATCGAGTATTTTGTGATAGTGGTGTTAGTATTGAAAAAAAAAACCCATACATGCCTCGCTTGAGGCTACGCGCATCATGTCATGAAAGTGCTTATCCAATACTGGCTGCTCCTCTGTAGATTTCTTGCTACCTTTGATGAAACACTGAGAGGATTGGTGCCAAAATATTACTGAAAATTATGAAAGAGAAGTGTATGACAGCACTCGATAAAAAACGATGCCATTTTGCCACTTCCAGTGTCTTTTACATCACAGCTAGTCATATAATCGTATCATGATCGTCCATGGTTTATATTATCCTAACTAATTGGCACGTTATTGCTGACCTCAGTGCTGCATGTTTGCGCGATACTCAACTAACATATTGGTAAGCACTAATGATTTCTATCAAACTTCTGTATATTAACGAGCGATTTGACTTATCGAAGCGTTATCCGTTACATGTTAATATTCCTAGAAATGCATCTGCAGCTACTTAATTAGATTTCTCAGCAGACTGAAGGATTATATTTACTTTCTGCTCTAGCAAACATTCCCTGCTATGCGCTTCCAAGTAGATACAAAAAGCAACAGCAAGCCGGATTTAACTAAGTTCGAATAAATCTAGGACGTGTCTTCTGCATTCACGGAAATGAACACGAGCTGGGTTTTTAAGGCATACCTACCTTTTCATGCGTGTTTTTCACAAAGTGGAATTTTTGTTACATGGATAATTTTTTAATTTCATTCTTAGGTCTCACGTAACAACCTTCAAACCTATACTCCTTTATATGCAGCTACACAACTGTAAATTAGCCTTATGAAACTTTCAGAACTTGTGAGGCTTCCTACAGCCGTTTCACCGACTTGCGTAATAGTGGATCTAATTAAGACTAACCTATTTCCCATTAAATAATAAAGTGGTATTTAGCATTAGCAGCAACTGGTGAATAGAATTCTTGCAACTTACTCTAGAGGAAAGCTGTGCTAAACTTTTGGTGGAATACATAGGAGCATGTTTACAACATAAATACTAGTGCTGCTCACAGCTCTTGCATGGCAAACAACGGACCGGACGGTGAGAATGGAGTAGTTTCCCGTCATCTCTTAGCACAATATTGACAGCTAATTCTAACTCATCCGTATATTGAGGGTGTATTTCAGCAGGATTGTCAAATCAACAGTCCGTTATTCTCCACCTATAGGGTAACAGTCCGTCAATTACAGCGAAGTTCCAATCAACACATTTTAGCAAGCAATAGCTGTGAAATGTTGAAAACAAAATACTGTCAAAGTATGAGACGACAGCTTGTCATTGAAACATCACCAGCTTATTGAATGTTAAGAAATTACATGCAATTTAGTCAAGACTTAAAAAAGTGTTCGATTTTTGAATAAAATTCATGTTTATATTTAATACTGTCGATTGTTTATTCATGTTTGTATTACTTTCTTTAACTGATATGCGATTTTACTGATTCAACATCGCCTACCGTGCGTTTTTCCTTATGAACTTCTTGCAGATGGCCATTAAGCACCTACTTGATGACAGGCTCTACCAAAAGTTCATATATATATTGCTCGTTTCCAAACATTCATTTATTACTTGCCGTTCATCAGCACCATTATAGCACCGTCGATTGATATTCCCACAAAACCATTCAGGTTTTTTGATATCCATACATCCATAAAATCAAATATTTTTTGGTTGTTCAGGAACTGTGGATTTCTATATCATAAATTGGCAAAAATTGTTTTTGATGTAACAAAAGATGATGAACCAGTTGGAATACGTTTTATATCCTTTTTTTTGCAAAATAACCAAAATCGGTTCATTTCTACAGGTACGTATTATGTACAACACCCTGTACGTGATATACAGACAAAACTAGATTACCATGCATGAACAGTGGTCAAAAACAGTGAAAACATCCTACTAAATATAATAGCTAAAAAATCGGCATATTATTTCTCTCATTTTCATTGGTCCATATAAATAACTGACCGTCTTTTGTGAAATGATAAAAATTTAAAATTCTATGAAAACTATCCTAATTCTAAAGCACAAAGACATAATATTACATCTATAATTTACCCTTATTTATAAGGCAACCGTTTTTTCACGACCTTATTCAACATTTCAATAGAAACCACTGATATTCAGAGAGCTTTGACAGCTTCGGTCAAATTGCATTTCGATAAGGTCTTTTCCTGTTGGCTCAACTGACCGAAAAATATTAATGTTGGTGAAATTGACCCTGAAATTGTTATGGCAGGTATCAAAACTATCATAGCGGATCAAATGTGTGACGGGAAGGCGATGTTGAAATTAATATCGACATAGGTGCCCAGACATTGCTGGCTTGTGGTAATAAGACGGCAATCACAGACCACGACTCAGATTAGCTATAAGCAAAAGTAAAACTTTAACGAGAAGTGGAATCAAAATCTGAACTCCCTGAGATCAAATAATATTTCAGGATGTCTCTGGCGGTCAGGGTCGTAGGCCCTATCAGGCAGGTATAACAGTCCTATCAAATTTTTATTAGCAATCATTTATAAGCGTTACCCGAACTTCTATTCTTCTGGTGTCGGATTGTATCTCCGCTTTCCATTTATTCATTCATCTTATTCAAAGGTCCATTAAGTTCTGTTAGTAAAGTACAGAACTGCTACTAATAACTTAGTGAAATAGACTCAGAGGAGGAAAATGAAACTGAACAAGCTGGAACCAATCCGCATTGGCAATGGAAAAATCATTATTTTAGATGAAGAAAAGTATTTCACTTTGAATAATTCTGAAATGAAGGGAAACGATGGATTTTATAAGGGCAACGTAAAGGAATGTCCTGACCATGTCGGATACAAACATAGAGCGAAATTTTCTGATAAAATCCTTGTCTGGTGCGGAGTATCTAACAGGGGTGCGTCCCAACATTTTGTGCGAAGAGCGAGGGGTGATGCTTTCAATAGTCAGAGCTATATGGATTACTGCATTTCCAAATTACTTCAGTTTGTCCACGAACATCATGCTAGTGACCATATCACGTTTTGGCCAGACCTATTCAACAGATGCCAAAACTAGCTTCGACAACGCAATATACCTTTTTCTTCCAAAAACAATAATCCTCCTCACTTTCTGCAGGCACGCCCAATAGATTAGATTTTTGGACTTTACTGTCTAGGAAGGTTTATCATGGAGGCTAGGAAGTCCAAGATGAACAATTAAGACGGCGAATGTACAAAAAACCTACAGAAATTGATCTGAAGTCTCTCCAGGACGTCATAAGAGAAAGTTGCGTCTGGTAGAGCAGAATGGGTCACTCCTCATAATTCGATAATACAGTTTGACTATGAATCGAGTTGTTATTTTGTGATAACTAGCTGGAGTTTAAATAAATTTCTTCATTAAAAGAAATCTGATAAATATTTGTGCCAAAACTTCTAGGTCATACATTATGTGAATTACGCTTAGCAGGTACGTACAACTACCGAGGTTGAGAGATCTCTAAAATATCAAATACGTAGGTCAAGCGATTTTTTGTATTTTGCCCGCAGCTCCGCTGCCAATGAATCAATTTTCAAAACTACAAAACCTCCCTTGCCTAGCATAGTAGTAATTTTGTGTAAGTTTCTCTCAAATCCGAGAGGTATAATCCAACTTATAGACGGGCCATTGGTTAGCGGACAGACAGACAGACCAAGCCCCAGATAAACCGACGAAAATAAGTAACATGCTTTTTGTGAAATAGCGGTCATCAGAATCCAAAAATATAACATTTTTGATTTCTTTTCAATTACAATACTGCCTTACCAGTGGCGCAGGAGGTATACGCATTATTATTCATTTTTGAAAGATCCTCACAGCTATCGCTCTATAATAGTCATGATCTATAATTGAACAGTGGTAATTCAAAATGTCCAAGTACCACATTTAGTTATTTTTTAATTTCAGAGATTTTAAGGTCTATGTACCATTGGCAATAGTGTGCCAGTCAAGAATCTGCAGTTCTATGTACGTATTTCAAATTCGCCTGCAGTCTATCTCCACTAACATATTGATATGATTTTCTTTAATTTCTCAACAAAACCTTCTTGGCACTTAGACGCATTTGAATTACCACTCTTCAATTGGATCTCAAGATATGTATGTTTCCGACTATAATGCTGTTCCAAAATTTCAAACACTTATTTGAGGAATTTCGCGCTTGCCTCTCTTAGGCGCGAAAAAAGGCCTATTTGTCACGGTTTGATCAATTAAATTCGAAGAAAGCTCGGGATCAACTTAGGATGATGAACGTTTGTCCTCAGAAACATATTGAGATTCCATTGAATTTATTAGAACCAAACGACGTTGATGACCACTTCTTATTAAATTTTCAAAATACCCATACACATTCCCGTTTAATTGATGCTACAGCTGGATTTTATCGACAGAATTTATTCGATGCTAATTTAACATTATCTGTGTTTAGACCTGTGAGTGTTAAGGAGATTCTAGATATTTCTGTCTCTATAAGTCGACTGCAATAGGTTGTGATGGTATTGATGTGGACATGTTTGGTTTTGTTTACCTGAAGTACTTCTGTATCTAACTCATATTGTTAATATATGTTTCGAACTTGGAGCTTTCCTAATGTTTGGAACGAGCAATAATTCTACTCTAGCCAAAGTAAAAATTCCCATAACTCTTGATCATTTCCGACTCGTCAGCATACTGTGTTCTTTTCAAAGATATTAGAAAAAGCTGTTTATCTCCACTAATTGAATATTTAGAGATGAACAATTTACTTCCTGTTCATCAGTCTGGATTTCGTGCTGGACACAGTACAACTTCTTCACTTCTCCATTTGACAGACAATATCTTAAATAATATGGATAAACATATAAATACAGTTTTAGTTATGGTCGACTTCTCTAAGGCGTTCGACACTTTTAACCATAACATTTTGTTGAGTAAGTTAAAGTATATTGGACTTTCCGACATTCCGCTTAAATTCTTTGCAAATTACTTAACTAATCGTAAACAAAAGGTGAAGACAGTTAGAGGTGATAGAGAGTCCACCTACATCAAATTAAGACTGCTATATGCTAATAGATTCATTTTGAACTTTAAAACGCGTAAGAAGCTGGTAGAAAGTTTGATAATGTCCAGCCTCAACTACGCTTTAACTTTATACTATCCTTGTCTTGACTCGATGAATCGGTGTAGGGTCCAAAGAATGCAAAACAACTGCTGTAGGCTTGTGTATGGTCTTCGAAAATATAGTCATGTCTCCTCTAAGATCAAGGAGTTGACATGGCTTAAAAAGGGATCAACAATTTGAATATAGTCTCAAGGTATTTGTGCATAAGATATTCTGTACTACAAAGCCCATCTACCTCCATAGTAAATTGGTAACTAGAGGAATCATTAATCTTAGAGATCTGAGGCATAATAATAATCTGACAATGCCTTTGCACTATACCGCATTATTTCAAAAATGTTTCACTTTCAATGCTGTGAGGTTATACAACCCTGCCTGGAGAAGCAAAAGTGTAGTATCATTCAGGAAGCTGGTTAAAAATCAGCTGTTAGATGTATTGTAACTAGTTGTTATTATCTTTATGCTTTTTTGTGTGTTGTCATCCGTTCTGTATTAGTTCTTGAATGTTTCCTTTTTGGCAAACCAATATAGCGCGGATTTATCAATTGTTTGTGTTTTTCCCTTTATTATTGGATCTCTTAGCTGAAAGCCAGATCGATACGTATATATTTATTTTTAGGTTGGATGTATTACTTTGAACTTGAGCACACAATAGGGTTGGGTGTAAGAGTAGCCAACTGGCTAAACTTCACCCTATTGTTGTGTTGCTAATAAAGACATTTATTATTATTATTATTATTATTATTATTATTATATTATTATTATTATTATTATTATTATTATTAGTATTATTATTATTATTATTATTCAAATATCCCAAAATAAAGTTTCCAGAAACATGATGGATGTCCCTTCTTATACCTGTAATACGGATATTCATCCCGATTTACCATATTCGTCGGGTTATCTACAAGATCGAGAAAGTATCATCAAGAAGTAATGCTGCATGAGCACCCCAATTCAGAAACTTTTTAGCTACCAGACAATGACAACGCCATCTGAGGACCAAAAAGAACCAAGCCATATAAGGACTGTGTAGTGTTGGTGCTTGGTGTTTTAAGTGCAAGGTTTCAGTGATAATATTGTTCATACGTTGAGACTATTTAAAGGACATAGATAAATTATCTCTAGTGGTAACTATTAGCTATAAGAAGACAGAGGGAAAGTAACAGCTGATCAAATTCATCAACAATTCAAGTCATCCTGGTTGTTCGATGTTCGATGAAGTTACCGCCTTATAAATGGGTCTATTTTGCGGTAAATCCAGCGTCAATGATTGCGTGGAGCTTCGAACACGCAACATTTTTATCCAGCCAACATGGGTATCTCGGTAAACCCTAGCTAACTGGATGCACAACCGCATTTCGGCAGGTCAATGGCCATTAAAACCTATTGGCGGTCGAGCTTGCGCCAAAAGAGAAAATTACATTGTTCTGTTGCAAAATAATCAGTTGTGCTGATCACGCACTTCAAATAGGAATTAATTCGGCAATCGAGCGATTAACCCATACGCCACGCTGCGATGGCATGTTAAATTGATATGGTCAGAGTGTCTGTATCTCTATAGGTTTAGAAGGAGGATTCTGTTCATAATCGGAAATTATTTTTTCTGATTAGGCGCAAGCTTTTATAGGATAAGTTCTTGTAAAAGACGCCCGATGTACGAGACTAAAATAATAGACTTAGGGCCAATTTCGCCAACATTAAGTAAGTTGGACCAATAGGAAAAGACCTTATCGAAAACCATTTTGGCGAAAGCTGTCAAGGCCCTCTGAGTATCAGTGATTTCTATTGAAATGTTGAATAAAGTCGTGAAAAAACGGTTGCTCCGTAAATATGGGTACATTATAGATGCTATATTATGTCTTTGGGCTTTAGAATTAAGATAACTAAAATAATAAGGGCGCTCAACAGTATCAAATCTAATGAACCTCATACAGACCATGCAGAAAACATTTCCAGAGGATTACAAACAGATGTGATCTACACAGACTTCTCCAAGGCTTTCGATAGAGTCGATCACAGGATGCTATTGCATAAGCTGAAATCTCATGGATTATCCGAGCATTTAATAAAACTATTTAAGTCCTACCTCACTGGAAGAAATCAATTTGTGATGTTTAATGGCATCAGATCGTCGGCGTATGTAGCCAATTCTGGAGTGCCACAAGGCAGTAACCTAGGGCCTTTATTGTTCGTCATATTGTGAATGACATAGTTAATGCTGTTGGCGAGAATTGTTTACTTTACGCTGATGATCTGAAGATGTTTTGTCGTGTAGTTGATGAATCAGACTGTGATCAACTTTTAGAAAATCTGGTCAGGTTGGATGCTTGGTGCTCACAAAACAATCTGTCATTAAACATCAATAAATGTTACGTAATGTCTTACACTTTGAAGAAAAATCCTCTGTTATTTGACTATACCCTGTCAGGTACCTCTATTCAGAGGACTTCAACTTTATGTGACTTAGGCGTGACATTTGACTCCCAACTAACATTCGTCAAACACATTGACAGCAACATTTCGGAGGCAAACCGCATGTACGGATTTATTGTAAGAAATTGCCGTGACTTCACTCAGAGTACCACCTTGAAGTTGATGTATTATGCATATGTCAGGTTGAAGCTTGAGTATGCATTGCTAATTTGGAATCCGCATCATATTATTCATATAAGTAGGCTTGAATGTGTACAAAGACGTTTCTTAAAATATTTGTCACTGAAGGTGGATGGCATTTACCCGCCCATAGGTATACCACATGATTCCTTACTTGAAAAACATCTAATCAGCAGTCTTGAAGCAAGGCGTACTTGCCAGTCAGTGATTTTTCTGTTTAAATTGATCAATAATGCTAGTGATAATTTAGCTTTTTTGGGTCAGTTATCATTTAACGTACCTAGGCTGACATCCGGACGAAACGTTACGTTTTATCTACCTGCGGCACGGACAAATTATTTATATAATTCCCCTTTGCATGTGATGTGTAGGAATTACAATTCCGCAAGTAACCGGATTGATATATTTAACTGCAGAATTGCGGACATAAAAAATACCATTAAGTAACCAGCATGTATCTTTTACACTTTGTAGTCTATTACTTATTATTGTCTTTTATATCTATGTTATGTTCTGTGTTTCCTCACCCTGTAATTGGTATTTACGGTAGGGTTTGTAATGAATAAAATAAAATAAAATAAAATAAAAATAAAATAAAATAACTTTCATAGAATTTAAAATTTTTATCATTTCAGAAAAGACGGTCAGTTATTTAAATGGACCAATGAAAATTAGAGAAATAATAGGTCGATTTTCTAACTATTATATTTGGTAGGAGGTTTTCACGGTTTTTGACGACTGTTCATGCATGGCAATCTAGATTTGTCTGTATATCACATACAAGGTGTTGTACAAAATACGTACCTGTAGAAATGTACAGACTTTTATTATTTTGCAAAAAAAGGTTATAAAACGTATTCCAACTGGTTCATCATCTTTTGTTACATCAAAAACTATTTTTGCCAATTTGCGATCTATAAATCCACACCAATGTAAACAAACAGCACATTCTGAGAGAAAGAAGTCTATTGTGACTCTTGCAACATGTGGTCAGGCATTATCTTGTTGGAAAGTTGGATCTGCCAGGGTGTGAAGATAGGGTAAAAGATGGGGTTCTAGAACTTCGTGGATATAACGCTGCGCGTTCATGTTACCTCTGATGAAGATTAAAGGTGACCTAGAACCATAAGCTATAGCACCCCAAACCATAACTCCAACAGTGTGATGAACATGTCTTTCAACAAAAAACTGTGGATTCCTCCTTTCACCACGTCGCTTTCTAACCCTGGCACGATCATCGTTCATGCCTAACAAAATCGAGACTCGTCACTAAAGTCCTGATCTCAGAGTGACCGTTGTCTGCACCACTCAAGGCGATTACGTCAGTGTTCTCGAGTTAAAGGGAGGACCCAGTGTGGCCGGTATGAAAACAAGCCAAAACTTCTCATTCGTCGGTAAACACTTCGCATCCAATAGGTCTTCCGTGTTCTGCAAACCATTCATTTGCAATGGACCTGGTAGTGGAGAAACGGTCCCTTAACTCCAATAATCTTAGGCGGCGATCTTCACGGTCTGTTGTTCTACGGCGGCGTCCAGTGCCCCTTGCTCTTTGCGTACGGCCTTCTCGAAGCCATGCCTGACAACACCTAACCACAGTGTATAAACTTCTTTGCACTCTAACTGCAATTGCCCGAAAAGAAAGTCCAGCTTCCCGAAGTCCCACTATACGGCCCCTATCAAACTCACTAAGTTGACGAAATCGTACAGGTCTCCGTACTCTAGGCATCGTAACCGATCGTAAAGGTGTCAAGAACCAAAATCCGCCAACGTTGATTCTTTACTGCGGCTGAAATATAAATTTTTAGAGCGTTAGTGAATTAAAAAAAGCAGTATAAAAACCGGAATGTCCAACTGATAAGGCTGAAAATTTTATCACTTGTTATTTACAGTAAGATAAATACACTCACCAACTTTTATTAAAATAAAACTATTTAAACTGGGTGTTTGGATTTATATGTCACTTAGTATATTATAAGTCAGAATCAAAGGTACTTATTTATGAAAATATGTCTCCAAAAATTGCTATATTTTCTTATTATTTCTATTATTATAACACGTCTGGCATATCAGTTGCTTTTAAAGTGATCTGCACATCTGCAGTGTTGCCGATCAGGCAAAAAGACGGAATCGGTAACTGGTGTCGTTGAATTCGGTATAAGGAAAATGCCGTCCAAAGATCAGTGGTAGATCAAGGATCTTTGAGTCATAAATAACGTCTATTATTGTATTGGGCACGCACACAACATGTTTGTTGAGGGTACAGTTCTATATTACAACTTCTACAATGTGCATACTGGTCGTTCCTTCAAAGTACTTTGCAACCATTCTGGAAACTCCTTTTTCGATTCTCGCCTATAGTATTGTATATATTTTTCTGTTTTACCCTTGAACTCATGAACTCGCCTCTCATTTTAATTAAATATTTATTTTGAAAACAGGCAGGTTTCGGTTTCTTTATTGCTTGTCCGGTGATAAGGTGATGACGGTAATCTACCAATCTGTACCTTTTGTATGCACAAAAATCAACTCAGGGCAAGCGGAGTATGGGATGAGGATGTGCGTTCGTAATCATAGGCAACCCAAATCTACGCCTCTCATGTGCCAGACTGACTGAGTGTGTATGCATATGTATGATTGATATGGGGCATAAAACTATGAACACTACATGAAATTAACTATTAGCTTTATTTTTGGTTTCAACTCTTTTTCGGAAAGTACATAATTTTGAAAAATCATGGAGAATGATGTTACCGGTAAATGTTCTCTTTTCGGTATGAATACCGAGAAATCCAGTTCAAGTCCATGCACAGACAATCTGAAATTTGCAATATGAATTTATATTATTATTTTTATTTATATTATATAGCAGGCAGCAGCAGTGGCCGCAGTAGTAGACTCTGGTCTCCTGATCAGTCGCCGTGCGCTGTGCGGGTTCGAATCCCGTCCCAGGAGAAACTTTTCTCTTGGCTATGGATGTTGTGGTTGTCCGTAGGTGGTAGACGGTCTCTGACTGTCGAACGCGGAGGTACCACCCGGCGGATCTCGTAGGCGGACCCAGAATGTGTGCATGTTGCACGCACACGTGTTCCCTCCCCAGAGTCCGTGTGGCGTTCCCCCTTTCCCCTATATCCCCCTATAGCTCCAGTGTACCCAATGGGTGTTTAGGCCTTAGGCCTTCGTGGTAGTTGGAGTATAAAAAAAAATATTCTTAATTCTATGCATATCCGTTCGTATTCGTCAATATTTCATTTGAAGCTTTTTTGACAATAGTAATTAAAACATGAATTTTATTCAAAAATCAAACATTTCTTTAAATTTTGACTGAATTATATGTAATTTCTTAATATTCAATAAGCTGGTGATGTTTCAAGGACAAGCTGTCATCTCATACTTTGACAATATTTTGTTTTCAACATTTCATAGGTATTGGTTGCTGAAATTTGTTGATTGGATGTTGAAGCTCATTCACTGTATTTGTCGGACTGTTAACCTATAGGTGGAGAATAACGGACTGTTAACTTGACAACATTGGTGAAATCCACCCTTATTCAATCACTTAGATTCACGTCTAAATCAAGAGAATGGGATGTTTGTCTCACTGAACGGAAACTCTTTTTTTCTTTGGCAGCGAGCTTTTATAGATAATGTTGCCTGAAAGGACAGACTTTCCAGTAATTAATTCATTTAATACTATTAAATAGGAAAGTATTTGATTTTCTCTAAATGGGCTTTCTGAATAGTTGGATATGTTCTGTATTTGGTAGCAAGCTTTCATAGAAAGGCATGTATGTAATTGTAATGGCTAAACCAAACTATCCGTATCGGTATACAAGAAAATTAAACGTCTATTGCACTTGCTTTCTGTAGTCTACTCAACGCCATTTTGAAGGTTTTACTTTGATCACCTAAAGTGTGAGAATCTCCGACAATGTAACGTAGTTCCCGAAGGCTTTTGTAAAAACAGTTTATAGTTTTTTAAAATCAAGCCAGAGGCGACGTAGCTATGGACAAGGAACATCAACATGGTAAAAAAAATAAAAATCGCTCAAACCGTTCGTTTTTTTTACAAAACTGCCTCCAAAACTTTTTAAAGAGCGACGGAAGGGATATTTTCTTGGAGAGCCAAATCCTAAAGAGCCCGAAATAATAATAATAATAATAATAATAATAATAATAATAATAGGAAATAATAGAAAAAATAAGGAAAAATAATACTTAAACATATAAGCAGAATAATAACATACCAAAAAAAAATACAATTCATAAGAATGACAACATTGATTGCACGTGACAAATGCAGATAGTATTGCGAGAGCTTTAAATTTGAAACAAAAATAGTAGAAAATAGTCAAACAAAAAAAAAATATTAAATCTCATGAGCACAAGAAAAACTGAACTAAGTGGACTCCAGCACCTGACTTTTCATTAATTTCTTAAAAGAAACAACCTGTTTGGATCGATAGCCACTGTTGACTGCATTGTAATGCTTGACAGCATTATAGGTGTAACTTCTTTCAAAGACCGAGGTATTGTGAGGAGGCATGTTAAAATTAGCATTAAATCTAAGAGCTCTGGTAACAAAACTACCTCGGTGAACTAATTTGCTAGCGAGGTAAGCTGGTCTATTAGATAGTAGAACTTGATGCGTGAAGACGGTCAAAAGATATAAAAATAACTTATCAATTCGCAACCAGTTGAGTTCTTTGATTTTACCTGAGACGCGACTAAACTTGCGCAATCCAAAAATAAACCTACAACAGCTGCTCTGATTTTTCTGGAGTTTCCTTTTGTGGACGTAGTCTAAACATGGGTAATACAGAACAAGAGAGTAAGATATGACAGACAACACAAGACTTTCAGCGAGCTTTTTTCGGGTTTTAAAGTTCAAGATGTATCGATTAAAATAGAGGAGTTTCAAACGCAAATACGTTACTCTAGATAAGAAAGAGACATGCCGATCGAATCTCATATTTAAGTCAAGGGTAACTACCGAGATTCTTGGCATAATCCACAAAAGGGATGAGTGTCTCATCCAAAAAAACACAAATCCTCTGCTTCATTTCACGGTAGGAGTTCTTCGAACAGTACAACATTGCAGTAGTTTTATTAGGATTGATCTTCAAGCAGTGTTTGTTACAGTAATCACCGATGTTAGCCAAATCTAAATTAACTTTAAAGAAACTTCATCAACCTTTGATGGACCGAAACCAAAGACTAACTGAGTATCATCTGCATAAGTTTGCATACTACAGTGGACTAAACAGTCTTGCAGATCGATCGTATAAATCAGATATAGTAAGGGACCTAATACCGAGCCCTGAGGAACTCCTGAAGGAACTGGCTCAGAGGAGGAAATTCCTGATCAGTTTTCACTGTTTGTTGACGATTTAGCAAGTATGACTCAAAGAACCTTAGAACTATATCTGACATTCCATAATGAGATAACTTACTCAGTAGTATCTGGTGACTGACCATATCAAAGGCTTTCGAGAAATCTAACAGTACCAAGACGGTGTTGATGTGATTGTCTAAATTGTGAATGATGGAATCAGTAAGATGTAATAAAGACGAAGTAGTGCTGTAACCAGCTCTGAAACCTGACTGATGTAGAGGAAATAAGTAATTTTGTCCGAAAAACTCCACTAGTTGTGAGTAGACAGCTCTTTCGAGTATTTTTGATAGAAAGCATAATAAGGTAATTGGCCTGAGATCCGAATATTGTTATGGATGATTAGTTTAGCTATTGGAATAATAATACCATTTTTCAACTGGCAGGAAAGTAACCTGTTTCGAGACAGACACTAATAATGTGAGTTATATGGTCTATGGTATCAGGCAAACATAAGCAAACCATATTTAAAGTTAGACCATCAGAGTCACATGCCGTAGACTTAATGTGAGAGATTATATTGACGATGTCTTGCTGAGTAAGGAGTTTAAAAGCAAACAGAGGTGCATCCGGTGTATGGCGTCTATCGCTATAAGAGTTAGAGACACTATCAACCAAATTTGGATCAGCTGCAGATGTCTGGAAAATTGAAAGAAAATAATTATTTAAAATGTTAGGCTCAAGGAGAGTGGGAGGTATCGCAACATGTTTCTGGGCTACCACATTCATCCTCCTCAAGTGTTTCTAAGCTTGACTAGAGTTAAGATGCCGGAAACGTGACATATATGCTTTTTTCTCTCTTCTAAGCGATGCAAGGGCATCATTTCTCAAATCTATACAAAAACAGTGGTAAATATACAAATTTTAATTGCATGAGTCTGTTTGACTCATCTCATCCGTTTAACTTCCTTGTTATGCCTATTTCTCGCTAACACCCTGATATTCTAACACGGAAAGAAGCGCAAAAGGGCGCTACGACGATGTATCCTCCATGATTATAGAAATAGCTTTTACCCTCTTGTTCATTAATTTTTAAGTTAAGCAACATACATTCAGTAGATGTATCGGAAGGAATGTACGTTTTCCTATAGTAGCGAAAATATATTTTCTAATACCGACGGTGAGATCGACGAAATGAATTATACTAATTGCCCCATTCGAATTAATTGCCTGGAAAATCTGAGAGAGAGATAAAGTGATATTTCAGCTAGTCGGAGAGTGGCACAGTTTGATCGTTAGTTCATCAGAAAGGGATTAGCAACACTATTTATCAGGCTAAGGTATCTAAACGGTAGATCCGTATATAGAACAGTAAACGGCGGAAGTGGCTTAACCGTAATCCAGAACCTTTGTCGCCGTTTGTTGCTAAGCAGCTATATTAAGCTGTGAGATAATGTTGCCGTGCCCTAGTCGCACACATAATAGAAAGAACTGTTCACTAGTTAAGTGCCACGTGTCAAAAAACGACTAACAAAACTCGGACGATAAACTCTTAAATGCAACCGAGTCTACCACTCAGGGTCTAGAAAGCAGGCTTTGCGTACAAATATTTCAGAAGATTCGTATTTTAAGTTTACACTAACATTTTGTTTAGTTTAGTACCTCACTGTGTTGTAAATGCTCTATGTTCGCAATTACGATACCCATTCTCGAATATTTAACTTAGTATTTCGAAATGAGCTTATGGTGTCAATACTTCTTACTATAAATCTGTAACAAAACACACTTGGATACGAAACATATAAAAATGAAAGCTTGCTCCATTGCTGTCATATTAAAAACAGAAGTTGAAACAAATCAATACACCATAATAATCATACGTCAACTTTGGTTTCTTATGTGAGTGTAGTGGCAACATATTCCTGTTTGTATACGTTTTATGTCTTGCTGTGTTCCGTTATACAGGATGTCCGCAAAGTTGGGGTTTTCCTTTACACGACGTGTAGATCTTGAAAACATAGCATTTTTCTTAGTACCATATACACCAATGTCTTAAGGGAACCTAGATAAAGGGCTCTGCAACATCAAAAATATCTGAATACCGTCCTGTAGCCGCGACATCACCGACTGGTACAAGGTCACTGGCTCAACCCGACGACAGAACTGGGTCGGGGTCAGTGTGTCAGGTCAGTATGCAACCTTGAACCGACGGTTACGGTCACGCAGGTAGAGGTAATCGCGTAGACGAGAATCCCTCAACAAGCACTAGAGACGTGGCTAGAGAAGTGCAAGTATCAAAAACTGAAGTGTGGCAAACGCTGCGTGAAGAGGGGCTGAATCCGTTTCACGTCCAACGTGTACAAGCTCTTCAACCTGACGATTTTCCAGCAAGAGTGCGGTTTTGTGAGTTGTTGTTGCATCAACATGACAATAATACGAACTTTTTGAAGTGCATATTGGTGACAGACGAATCTACAGTTCACGCGTAATGGGGTGAATAACCTTCGCAACACTCATGTTTGGTCAGTAGAAAATCCGCACGCTGTCCATCGGGCACATTTTCAAGAAACATTTTCGGTGAATGTTTGGGCTGGCATGGTGAACGGTATGCTCATTGGACCATTTATTCTCCCAAATCGATTGGACGGAATGCAATACCTAGACTTTTTACGCAACATTTTGCCTTCCTTGTTAGAAGATGTGCCATTAAGTGTGAGATAATCAATGTGGTTTTTGCGTCTGCTCCGTACGCGCATCAGCTGATTTCATTTTCTGTTGGAGCGGTATGATTTCGGGCAGAGACGTACTTAGCCCTTCTCGTCAACTGGAGAGTGAGTACTTTTTCCTTTATTTTTTTTTACTTGGTCGCCCTCGTTTCATTACACATTACCTTTGTTATTTCAAGGGTAGTTGTTTCTGAAAAGGAAAACCCCAACTTTGCGGACACCCTGTATATTTGAAGTAGAAAGTCTTGGGACAATGTGCTCATATAAAGATACAGAATTTTTAAAAAACACGCAAATAGTGAAATACAGATAAAAATTCTACTCAAACTTTAAAATACATATGCTTTAAAACAATTTAATGTAAAATTTTCGTGAATGCGTCTTAAAATTTGAGTTTTTTTCAGGACCAAAAGCCTCAGGACCCTGATCATTTTGAAATGTCTACCTCAGTCATAATTTCAGCATTTAATACTTCTCGGCTCATTATAATTTGTTTATTTATTCAGAAATCTTCTAGATGTAACAGCAGGGCGACCGATATACAATTAATTCATTTTTCCCGTATCCTTTAGATAAAGTACCTTTTTTCCATTTTAATTTTGTATTGAAAAATGGGAGCTGTACGAAGACGTTTGATAGGTTTTCGGAGAAACATTTTGAATGGCTACCTGCATATCACCTTTCAGTTGATCTATAGTGCAATTTTATTTTCTAAAAATCTTTACAGAAAAATGCCTCAGACCGTTACATCTGGTGATTCTGGAGATTCATACTATATTAGTGCATTATATGTAGTAACGCTTATTAAGGAATTACCTGCGACGTCTTCAAAAGGTAAGACCTGACAGCAAGTGGTTCTGGTGTGTCCGGTTTTCAAAGATGGATATTTATGATGTATACTTTCAAACATAACGTGCAACTTTCGATTAAATATTGAGATGAAAATGAATTCATTTCGTTTCAAAGATATTGGAAAAACTAATACGTGCCCTGGCTACACTGCAGTTGCTCCTTAAATTAATACATAATGTCTGTCTCGAAACAGGTTACTTTCCTGCCAGTTGGAAAATGGTATTATTATTCCAATAGCTAAAACTAATCATCCAGAACAATATTCGGATCTCAGGCCAATTACCTTATTATGCTTTCTATAAAAATACTCGAAAGAGCTGTCTACTCACAACTAGTGGAGTTTTTCGAACAATAACTTATTTCCTCTACATCAGTCAGGTTTCAGAGCTGGTTACAGCACTACTTCGTCTTTATTACATCTTACTATTCCATCATTCACAATTTAGGAAATCACATCAACACCGTCTTGGTAGTTAGATTTCTCGAAAGACTTTGATATAGTCAATCACCAGATACTACTGAGTAAGTTATCTCATTATGGAATGTTAGATATGGTTCTAAGGTTCTTTGAGTCATACTTGCTCTAATCGTCAACAGTGAAAACTGATCAGGGAATTTCCTCCTCTGAGCCAGTTCCTTCAGGAGTTCCTCAGGGCTCAGTATTAGGTCCCTTACTAATCTGATTTATACGATCGATCTGCAAGACTGTTTAGTCCACTGTAGTATGCAAACTTATGCAGATGATACTCAGTTAGTGTTTGGTTTCGATCCATCAAAGGTTGGAAGTTTCTTTTAAAGTTAATTTAGATTGGCTAACATCGGTGATTACTGTAACAAACACTGCTTGAAGATCAATCCCAATAAAACTACTGCAATGTTGTACTGTTCGAAGAACTCCTACCGTGAAATGAAGCAGAGGATTGTGTTTTCTTGGATGAGACACTCATCCCTTTTGTGGATTAGGCCAAGAATCTCGGTGTTACCCTTGACGTAATATGAGATTCGATCGGCATGTCTTCTCTTATCTAGAGTAACGTATTTGCGTTTGAAACTCCTCTATTCTAATCGATACATCTTGAATTTTAAAACCCGAAAAAAGCTCGCTGAAAGTCTTGTGTTGTCTGAAATTTCTTACTCTCTTGTTCTGTATTACCCATGTTTAGACTACGTCCACAAAAGGAAACTCCAGAAAATTCAGAACAGCTGTTGTAGGTTTATTTTGGATTGCGTAAGTTTAGTCGCGTCTCAGATAAATCAAAGAACTCAACTGGTTGCGAATTGATAAGTTATTTTTATATCTTTTGACCGTCTTCACGCATAAGTTCTACTACCTAACAGGCCAGCTTACCTCGCTAGCAAATTAGTTCACCGAGGTAGTTTTGTTACCAGAGCTCTTAGATTTAATGCTAATTTTAACATGCCTCCTCACAATACCTCGGTCTTTGAAAAGAAGTTACACCTATAATGCTGTCAAGCATTACAATGCAGTCAACAGTGGCTATCGATCCAAACAGGTTGTTTCTTTTAAGAAATTAATGAAAAGTCAGCTGCTGGAGTCCATTTAGTTCAGTTTTTCTTGTGCTCATGTGATTTTTTTTTATTTTTTTTTGTTTGACTATTTTCTACTATTTTTGTTTCAAATTTAAAACTCTCGCAATACTATCTGCATTTGTCTCGTGCATCAATGTTGTCATTCTTATGAATTGTATTTTATTTTGTATGTTATTATTTTGACTGGGTGTTCGGATTTATATGTCACTTAGTATACGTGCCCTGGCTACACTGCAGTTGCACCTCAAATTAATACATAAATAGTTTGTTGCTCAAAGAGATAAAGCATAAGGAAGATCGATAATACGCAAACATTAAAAACAACATAAAACATATTAAACAACACTACTAAAACGTCATTAAAGCACATTAAAACGTAGATTATTGATCACGAAATCCGTTGACGTCTCTGACTGAATAGAGAAGTGAGAACGAGTCTGAAATGTCCTATCAAACCACGTGGCGAGGGAGGCGGCAGTCTTACATTTATGTAACTAACATGCCCAGAGAGGAGTAGCTCCATACTTGGTAGGTCATCGGAATCTGAAGAAAATACTCAAATTGGAGTTCACGTTCACTGTACTACTGAGATTCGTAAAGTTACTACCGTCCTCAGCTGCGAAAAGGTAATATTGTTCCTCTCTCGTAAAAAAGGATCAAGTTAATTGAAAACCGTACTTGGTGGAGAAAATGCAAATCTGAAAGCGTCCTGATGAATTTAAAATGAACGGAGAATGCACAGTGAAAATAAAAGGTTTCCTCCTGAGGAAATCGTTAACCCAAAGCTATGATTTTTGGATGTTGATGAGGAAAGGGGGGATTTTATCGGTGTCATTATTTGAAAACGTTTTTTCATCCCATACGGTCTCTGGTTCTGGTGCGGGTAATTATTTTCTGGGTTACGACGTACAATGATGGAGTGACATGCTTATGCGATGACTCATCTGTTAAAACGTTTAGATTTTTCGTTACAGAAGGTGATAAACATGTTTCCTAGGGCTCCAATTTTTTATAAACTCCGAGTTAATTTACCTGTTTGTACAAAATTCACCAATCAGAAGACGTGTATGAAGTGATAGATCTAAAGATTGTAGTCGCTTTCTTCTAAAATGTCACTGAAGCTAGCGCAAAACTGTACGACTTGTGTAAACAGGCACCTAAGCCCAAGTTAGATTAAAACATCCTTTATGACTTGTCTAGTTTAGCTACAAAAACCTATTTTCCAAGTATAATAAGACGTTATAACATAGAACCAAATCTAAAGAAAAAACGTAAAAACCTGAGAAATTTGAAGATATCTGTTGGTAATCAAGTGAAGGTTTCAACAATTCTTTAGTCGACTTCCATTAAAATATGTCTTTTGCTTTCCAGACTTATTGCAGACTAGTCAAATCAGACAACTGTCGTGGAGTATAAAAGTCTACTTATTGAATTCCTTGAAATTAATGATAGACATAAATCAAATTACAAAATGTTTCTGAATTCTTCAGAAAACATCGGCGTCAGATCAATATTCGGTTTACTGGATAGACGTACAGTTACCCTGTTACTACTTTATTCAGCTATTTGTATCGCCAATACGTGCTTAGGTCCAATTTGATGGTCCCATGTCATCTAGAACAACTAAATAGTAACAAGCATCTCTGGAAGGCTGTACATTCATTGAAACTCAAAACTAATGTAGATAGATCTTTACAATTGCAAGGATCTAGTTGATAAATTTAATAGTACCAAAATTAATGAAAATGCTAGATTTGAATTTAGTTTTGCTACCCCACAAAATGTGCTAGATATTATTCTGTCCCTAAAATCTAATGCAGCAGGTTCAGATGGTATAACAGTCTCAATGCTGAAGCTTTGCTTGCCTCGAGTATTACTACCGCTGACGCATTTATTGAACTGTTGCCTGGAGGCTGGGTATTTCCCTGATGCTTGGAAACTATCTCTTGTCAAGCCCTTGCCTAAATGTAAAAATCCAAAACGACTCTCAGAGTTAAGACCTATAACTTTGATTCCTGTTATATCGAAGATATTGGAGAAATTGATTAAACATTAGGTATATCATTATTTCTCTAATAATGATTTCTTTCCCATGTGTCAATCTGGTTTCCGCAGTGGTTTTAGTACAACTTCAGCTTTAGCAAGGGTTTTAGATGACATCATTGCTTCGCTTGATAAGGGAGATGCTTCAGCACTTGTATCATTAGATTATTCTAAGGCGTTCGATAAAATAGATCATGAGCTTTTATGTGCTAAATTGAAGTTTTTTGGTTTTTCAGACATACCTCTAATGTTTTTTATAACATATCTTTCAAATCGTAAACAAGTAGTAGAGATAGACAACACTATATCTAGTCCGATTGATATAACATCAGGTGTCCCTCAGGGTTCAGTTTTAGGGCCCTTGTTGTACTTAATTTATACTATAGACTTGGGTAGCTCTGTGAAAAACTCTTCTGTGATGTGCTATGCCGATGATACACAGATATATAAGAGCTTTAATAGTAACACTTTGCATACTTCAATCAATGAGCTTAATGATGATTTGGAGGCAATAGTAGGATACTCAAATGGTAACAATCTTAAGCTCAATAAGGATAAGTGCTCAGTGATGCTTTTTTGTCCTGCTGTCAAACGTAACACTATATTGTATTCTCTTGATGTCAAAATTGACAAGGAGCGTCTAGCTGTCGTAAATACTACAAAAAATTTAGGGTTGATTATTGATTATACTTTACGGTTTGAGGAGCATGTTTCGTCTATATTAAAAAAATGTTATGCAACTTTGAAGTGTTTTTTTGTCAATCGCTCTATTTTAAATTTTAAAGTTAGAAAAAAGTTATGTGAGGCTATTATATTTCGAAGCTTACTTTACTGTAGCACTGTGTTCTATCATTGTCTTGATTCTATCACAAAAGCAAGACTCCAAAAACTCCAAAATACTTGTTGTCGATTTGTATTTAATCTCAAGAAGTATGATCATGTTTCCCTAAAGAGATTTCAGCTTGGTTGGATGTGTATAGAAAATGCTTGCAAGTACCATATAGCAGTGTTTACACATAAGATCATATCTTCTAGATCCCCCTTGTATCTTTATGAGAAATTTGTTTTCAGACGAAATAATTCAGACATTGATTTCAGACACAAAAAAAGAATAGAGATCCCACAACTTTATTTAGTAGTTCATACACTTACAATGCTATCCTGATTTATAACGAATTAGATGACAATATAAAGGATTGGCCAGTAAACAGATTTCGTAAGCATGTGAAACAGATTTTTTTGTCATTGTAGTAATTGTGGAAAAGTTAGTTTTTAATTCTTACATTTTATTTTATTTTACGTAATATATGTGTGTATATATGTATGCTAGGAAGCTATCAAGCTCGTTGTTTTGAAGCGTCTTTTGCTTGTCAAAGTTTCCTTTGATTGAGTGTTTCAATTTAGTATTTGGGTAGGTTAAGTAGAGTAGCCAAGAGCTAGACTTCGCCTACGTAGAGGTCACATTATGTTGTAGTGTATATAATGTGCCTAATAAAGACATTTTATTATTATTATTATTATCTATGACTCACTATAATCGCACAGTAGTACTGCCAGATATAGAGATGTTGCGGCATGCGGCTGTTAATCGTAAATGACAAATATATAAATACTCGTATAATCTCTATTATTTCAGTTGATGGTAGAAGACCTAGGTTTTATTAACACTGTACAATCAATTCATTTAAAAAGATCCGAAATGATGTACAACACGATCATTCTAACGTTTACTTAAGCCTAACGACTTGTCTGCAATCTGGTGTCGACAAAATGCTATCGGAAGGTGTGTTTTATATACTAAGTGACATATAAATCCGAACACCCAGTTTAAATGGTCTTATTTTAATAAAATTTTGTATAAGTACTTAATGAAGCATAATAAGTAAATGATAAAAATTTCAAAATGATTGCACTGCTTTAAAGCCCTTTGATCTTTAATAACGTGTGGATGCTCCCTGATGTGCTACGCATTCTCCAACGCGCGTAGGCATGCTTCTGATCAGGTGGTCAATGTTCTCCTGTGGTATCTCATTCCAGGCAACCACCAACTCCTTTCGAAGTGCTTCTAGAGTCTGAGGAGGACGTTGCAAATTGAGCAATCTCCTACCCATCATATCCCACACGTGCTCAATTGGGGATAAGTCGGGAGATCAAGGTGGCCATGATAACAATGTGACATCATTATGTTGAAAGAAGTCTATTGTGACTCTTGCAACATGTGGTCGGACATTATCTTGTTGGAAAGTTGGATCTGCCAGGGTGTCAAGATAGGTTAAAAGATGGGGTTCTAGAACTTCGTCGATATAACGCTGCGCGTTCATGTTACCTCTGATGAAGATTAAAGGTGACCTGGAACCATAAGCTATAGCACCCCAAACCATAGCTCCAACAGTGTGATGAACATGTCTTTCAACAACAAACTGTGGATTCCTCCTTTCACCACGTCGCCTTCTAACCCTGGCACTACCATCGTGCATGCCTAAACAAAATCGAGACTCGTCACTAAAGACAATACTGTTCCATTCCTGATCCCAGAGTGACCGTAGTCTGCACCACTCAAGGCGATTACGTCGGTGTTCTCGAGTTAAAGGGAGGACCCAGTGTGGCCGGTATGAAAACAAGCCAAAACTTCTCATTCGTCGGTAAACACTTCGCATACCAATAGGTCTTCCGTGTTCTGCAAACCATTCATTTGCAATGGACCTGGTAGTGGAGAAACGGTCCCTTAAGGCCAATAATCTCAGGCGGCGATCTTCTCGGTCTGTTGTTCTATTTTGGCATCCAGTGCCTCTTGCTCTTCACGTACGGCCTTCTCGAAGCCATGCCTGACAACACCTAACCACAGTGTCTACACTTCTTTGCACTCTAACTGCAATTGCCCGAAAAGAAAGTCCAGCTTCCCGAAGTCCCACTATACGGCCCCTATCAAACTCACTAACTTGACGAAATCGTACAGGTCTCCGTACTCTAGGCATCGTAACCGATCGTAAAGGGTGTCAAGAATCAAAATCCGCCAACGTTGATTCTTTACTGCGGCTGAAATATTCATTTTTAGAGCGTTAGTGAATTAAAAAAAAGCAATATAAAAACCGGAATGTCCAACTGATAAGGCTGAAAATTTTTTCACTTGTTATTTACAGTAAGATAAATACATTCACCAACTTTTATTAAAATAAAACCATTTAAACTGGGTGTTCGGATTTATATGTCACTTAGTATATATCTAGGAACCACATCATTATATGATGCTTCAATGGATATGTCAGTGAACTATTCAAGAATGTAACCCTTTCCAAAAAGTATCTCTCTTAGCTTAGTAGCAACAGTTACGATTGAATGGTCACTAATGGTCACCATATCACCATATTGTGCCAAATGGATTCAAATAGGTTGGAAGGAGCCAAGCCTATAAGTTAACATTGCATCATTTGTCGCCAAAATTATTTAGTTTTATATCGCATACCTTGCACTGATTTGAATACCATTGCCCGCCAAAGCGACAACTTTGAATCAACATAATAATAATACTTACTGCTGGAAAGATCGACCTTCATTAGGAAACACAGGCCGTTCTTTGCAAGGTATTCAAAAAGTAGAATGACCTGAAGTTATCAAATACCACAATTATCTGCAAACACTCGCACTCTTGAAAAATAACTCTAATAATACGCAGCTAATGTCAGAGCTGTCGAAAATCTAACTTGTCTAGTCCAGTATCTGATTACAGACTGAGGTTTTGGAGACGCAAAATCGTAGACTTGCCCCTTCTACCTAGTCTAGTCTCGTCGGTTGTATCAAATTTGGTAGACGGTTCGAGCAGTGATTAATGTCTTCTTATAATTGGCCGAGGTTATATAACGCTTCCTCCTGATTGGATGAATTTGCTCTCTAGGTGCAAAATGTATTTCGCTAGCTTGAGAAGCATTTCAGAAGAAATCGACTATATTCATTACTCCGTAGACGTTTTCTGATTGGTAAATTTTGACGTGAGATATTTAACCGATGAGTTAATAGTAATACCGGACCTAAGTGCAGGGGCGTACTGTCTGCGGCATGTTAATGATACGGGGCCGACTGTGTAAGAAAAAATTCGTAGTATCTTCCACAATCCTACCCAATAGATGAGAAACTGCAGGTGGATGTTATTTATACCGACTTCAGTAGGGCTTTCGACAAGATTGATCATTCTATCTTGATGGAGAGACTTGCTGAGGTGGGTGTAGATGGTCCATTATGGCAGTGGCTAGCATCGTATATAAGTAATCGTATTCAAGTGGTGACTATCAATGGGTATCGTTCGGAGACATTCTTAGTAACTTCAGGCGTACCACAAGGTAGTCACTTAGGACCATTGTTATTTAACATATACATGAACAACCTTACTTCTGTTTTTCATTTCAGTAAATATTTGTTATATGCTGATGATCTAAAGATATTTACTATTGTTAGAAATGTAAATAACGGTGTAAAACTTCAAAGCGATTTGGAATCTCTGCAAAAGTATTGCACTGAAAACAGTATCTTCCTGAATTTAACAAAATGTCATTACATGAGGCTTACTAGAAACATAGCGAATACTATAGATTTCAGATATATAGGGACGGCAGAACTGGAAAAGCTTCATGTAGTAAAAGACCTAGGGGTATGCATTGATGAGAAACTCTCATTCATCACTCACGTAGAGCACATCGTAAATGATGCAAATAGAACACTAGGGTTCATAAACAGGACATGCAGAGAATTTACGAACCCAAAAACGCTTCTTTCATTGTACTACGCTTATACGTATATACACAACAAGTTGATGTTTGCATCAGTAACATGGAATCCGTCTTACAATGTACATATAGCCAGGATAGACAGAATTCAACACAAATTTGTTAGCACATAAAACTCACCAACCAGATCATCATTATACGCAAATTATGAAACAGTTTAATATGATTTCCTTAAAAGATAGAAGAACGATTTCTGACATTTGCTGTGTTCATAAATTGTTGAATGGCCTCACTGACTGTCCGGATCTTTTGGCAAACTTGAACTTTAACACTCCTGATAGAACGTTTAGAATACCGTTCCGTAGAACTAATCTTGGTCTTAATTCCCCTTTGGTCAGGGCTCAAAAAAATCATAATAATTTCTGTAATATAGATTTATTTAACATTAGCTTGACCTTCCTGATAAAGGCTTTAAAGTATGGGTATCGCAGCTCTATGGCAGACTAAAATAGAAATGTTTTATTTTTTTACATAACTGAAGTTATTACCTCCAATATCATTTCTGGTATAATTTCAATTTAATTTTGATTTCAGTTTTAATTAAACGTAAGTAAATGCTAAATTATGTATACTCCTTTTATTAAAAAAGTTCAATTAATAGTTAATTGCTTATAATTAGAACTACTCACTCAGTTTATGTTGTTACAACAATATCAGAAGATAAAAAAAATATTAATATTGAAGTATTCAATAATGTAATATACACCTTAGGAAAGACCATTTTTATACATGGGAAATCATTTCTTGGCAACAGCGCATCGGCACGTCTACTTTCATCGCTATTCGTACATATTTCCTACCGCAGACCTATGTCACGAATGAGAATAATAGGCAGATACGCTGTGTTGCCAATTTGAGTAGAGCTTCCCGAATTGTGGGGAATTTAGAGTTAAGTGTTGATTCATTCAAGCTTTTAATCAGCATGGACTAGACGTTAGAACTTCATAAAGATGACATTGAAGCTGAATGCTGCTGGAGTATAGTGTTTCGAATATTCAAAGCGGAGCGGGACACTATACTCGTTCAATGGGTCATCAAGCCACAGTCTTTTCAATAAAGAAATTATTTTACGAAAATGCGTTATATTTTTACGATTTTGTCGTCACCGAATCTCTGTTTCTCAAAATGTACGTCTATTGTAGAATTTTCAGCAAACTAGAGATCTAGTATTTACTCAACATTACGGATTTCTCGAAATACATTAAAAAATGTAACCTAGATACCTAACTGCCCCAAGCTCTTTAAATATAACACCTTAAACCAGGGTTACCAGGTGCTCAGTCACGTTGATTGTCATGTTGTACTGCGCAAGTCAGCAAACAATCTGGCGTAATAAACGTTAGGAATCATCAGGTATTGCCAGATTCCCGAATACCGGGCACCATAGTAACCGTTATAGTTGTCCTTCAAAGTTGTCAAATCGCCCCTATGGCGCAAATTCGCCACACCAGGCAACTGTGCTATAAACAAACCCTGTTTATCACTACTATTTGATAGTCATATGGTACTTGTAGCCCTATCTAGCGGTCCATGATTTCTCTCAATACTGTTGTATCTCTACTGGCAACAAGAATAGGGATTACAAAATCATTTATACAACAATATACAAACATGAAAAATATGATTTGAATCATGAAACATTAATACAATTTTAATAGTTTGAACTTTTTTCATTTTTGGAATACTCTTATGTGGAATCCGCAGCCATTTTTCCCGAAATTTGGGTAGACTTAGATTTCTTAGAAATATGACATATTGGTATCGGCAACTCTGCGAATGGGAGAAACAAATCGCATTTGTTGAGCGCATCCGTCTAAGCGGTAGGCGCCAGCGCCCGTTCTGCCATCTCTCTCTTTTATCACTCTTCTACTTTACCCCGTTGAAATTGAAAGACTTTGTAAAGAATAAAATTATTGAGCTCCATAATAATGAATCTTATCTACACCCAGGCATGAAGTTATCTGCAACAACAGAATCAGGTTCTAAAAATTGTACCATTCCATAAATTTGTATCACGTCACAAAAGTTGCAGAGGTTGCAAAGTATAACACAGCAAGGTTTGGGAATGATCTGAAGCTGCTTTGGCTTTTGCTCATAATACTGGCGCTGGAACTATTTTTAAAAGTAGAGTCGCGTTATCTACTATGATCTCACATCATGCTACTTCCGAAATGTCATCAAAATCGGGGCTGCCGTTTACAGATATGACGAAAGTGAAGTGGGAAACAATTAGTAATAAGACTTCTTACTTGAAATTCTAATATCCTTCTTCTTCCTACTTTATTAATAGGCTCATGCCTGTTTTACTCCGATTTTTAGCTTCAATTGATGTTGTCTGACCATCTTTTCCTTGGTCGTTCCATTGATCTTCTTCCATTTGGCCATTTTGTCTCTTGCTATTCGTACTGTTCTATTTTCTGTCATTTTTTCTATGTTTTGATTACATTCTATTTTTCTTCTATTGGTCCACAGGTTTATTTGTGTCTCTTAGAGTTTGGTTTGTTATTTTTTGTAAGACTTTCATTTCTGCTGTCTCCAATAATCTTTGTATTTTCGCCGTATCTATAGATAGATCATTACTTGCTTCTTTCTAAGCTTGAAATGATTGGGTTGTCTAAATCTTTATTGAAGTTGGTCAGATCACATTTAATTGATCGAAATCTGTACGTTGAGTTTGGTGGTTTTAAATTCTTATACAGCAACATCTGGAGTGCCTCAAGGATCCAATTTGGGTCCTTTGTTTTTTGTGTTGTTTATCAATGATCTGTCGCTGGAATTGCCTGGAATGCATTTACTTTATGGTGATGACAAACATGTATACTCCAATTCAGAGCTATCACGACTGTATCTCTCTTCAAAACAGCTTGAACTTGGTGCATTCGTGGTGTTCCAGAAACTCTCTTACTATTAATGTATCAAAGTGTAAAGTTGTGTCTTTTAGTAGCAAGCAAAATGTAATACATTATGATTATAGTATCAATGATCACTTACTCGAAAGAACAGAAACGTTCAAAGGGTGGGTGTTGTATGCGATGCCAAGCTGACATTCAAGGATCATATCACTCAAATGATGAATTCAGCGTTTAAGATGCTAGGCTTTTTTGTAAGGAATTTGTCAGGGTTTTCAAACATATCAACTCTAAAGCTTTTATGTTTTACATTTATTAGAAGTAAGCTGGAATACGCTTCATTAATTTGGTCTCCAATCTACAACAATTCAAGGGTTAGTACGGAATATGTGCAGCGTAAATCTTTAAAGTATTTGTATTACAAATGTTATGGCAATTATCCTGAAAGAGGTTTCAACCATTCTATTTTATTAAACAGTTTTGATATAGAGTAATTGCATCTTAGACGCGACATATCAGCGCATATTAAGTAAGCTTAATTTTCGTGGGCCTAGGTTGGGAAATCGTGCTCAAATTCCTTTCTATCCGGTTATTGGTAATACTAATTTATTGCCTAGATCTCCGGTGAATATGAATTGTACATTTTTAAATTCTGTTTGCAGTTCCTGTGACTTATTTTTTGATAGTGAGAACTTTGTCATGAAGTGCTACAGAGACTGGTACCTTTGTCACTGAGAGTTTGTTTTTTCTTTTTTAAGTTTTTCTTGTGTGTTTGGCGTTACCGCTGTTGCTAATTATGTAACTTTTTCTTGTATTTTTTCTGTAATTGTGTGTTACCTGTTGGGAATAAATAAGTATCTGCTCTTGTTTCCGCTGTGTACGTCATTATCGGTCTTACTGTGGATTTATATATATATCCTTGTTTTCGTTTCCGTTGTGAGGTATTTGTTTCTCTAGATTGTATTGTTGAGACATTCTGCTGCTCTGTTCGCCATGTTCACTTGTTTTTGTTCTTCTTCTTCCAATTTTCCGTAGCTTGACAGTTTGATTCCTAAGTATTCCGTTTCCATCACTTGTTCTATTACTTTTTTATTTACGACTAGTTTGCATCGTCTCGGTTCCGCTGATAATACTATCGATTTAGTTTTCTCTGTTGAAATCACCATTTTGCATATGAGCGCCGTATCTTCGAATTCTTCAATTAATCTTTGTAGGTCATCTTCATTTTCGGCTATTATTATGGCGTCGTCGGCGTTTCTTCTAATATTCGTACGTAAATATTTTATTCAGTTCAAGCGTCTATGTTTCTTGTGCGAGAGAGACATCGTAACCTTGAATTTTACCTTCCATTTAAGACTTGCTACAATTAGGTATTGCCCCTACAAATTCTGATGTGGGCCCCTCTGGAGGCGCCACTGCGTAACAAGTTCGAAATCAACCCGGTTGACGCTATTTTCTTTTACTCTTTCTAACGTTGGTCACGCTACATTGATATTCATCGTGGTCGTATAAACAACATCTGGTTTTCATGACAAAAAATTTTCCTCGACACCGAATTCTGCCAACTTTTCTGTAGTCGCTCATCCGCAAGGGCCAATTTCCATTTTAAGCGACGAACAGAGGGATAACAACTGATAGAAGCAACATAGCGGAATAAAATTTCGGCTGTATCTCTGATGGACCGACAAGAGCGGCTCTGGTCCGGACTAATGGAATTTAAAGTTTTCGGGCTTGCCGGGCAGATTAATTCGAACACGAGAGGGTAAGAGTCCATCGGAAATGGTATCACAGAAGTTTTAGAAGTGGTGCGAGGTAAGTAAAGGGCTGGAAAGTAAAGGGCAAAACTTGAGGTTGTTGTATAGAAGATATGTGAAACAGAATGGTAAGGTCACAAGTACAGTGGTTGGTACTTGGTTGGTTCTCACATGCATATCAGGTGGTTCCAGATGCTAAGATGCTAACGATGGTTCTCTCTGTATTATGTCTTGTACGTCTTCCGGAGAAGATCCCAAGACTAGCAGTTGGAGAGACTCATAGCAGGTTTATGTCGACGTTAACCGACCTTGAATAAAACTAGAAAGAAAAATTGACTGACGTTTCGGCCACTCCTGTGGCCTTTTCCTTAGTACAATGTAATGTATCTACTAAGATTAGTCTGCCGTGGTGAGCGCAATGGGAGTACCTGCAATCGTCGGACATGACCGGTTTTTGATATCTAGTGAATCAGTGTCGTTCTCTCTACCCACCCGCAGAGGTTTTTGGCAATTACGTGTATAATAGTTTCTTCAAAACCGTGTACATATAACTGTTTTGCCTTAGTAAGACAACAGTTGCCTTGTAATATCTACGCCACTGGTGTAGAAGAATTGTTATCGCAAAGGATTTTGAAAATGAGATATTATGTTTTTTCGGTGTTATATGACATGTACATCATTAAAAACCATGTCAAAACTTTTCGCCCGTCTGTCTATAACTTGGAAAGTTCCGGTCGGATTTTGATGAAATTTTAATAACAATATTAATGATAATAACGTCTTTATTGGATAAACCGGAGGGACATAAACAGCGAATTTTAGTCAAGGCTACTCTTACACTTAACTGTTTATGTCGGTTACATCTGTTGTTCAAAACATGGAAAAGAAATAAGAACAATGAAAAAAAGAACACATATATACCTAAGCATAAAATACAAATAGACACAATCTATATATGTAGCAGAAATGCTTATTTAATCAATAGCGAGCAACATGCTTTTAGTATGTTTACGAAAACTTTCCAAAGACATCAATTTAATACTGTTGTCCAACTGATTATAAAATAGTGCTGCATTATATGTAAATCCTCGTTGGAATAATGCAGAAGTGTGTGGGGTGGTTCTGATACTATAACGATTCCTAACAGCCCTGTCATGCACCTCGTAATTAAATCTTAACTTAGCTCTTAGGCTTTGATGACAATATTATTTTATGAACTAAAACTAAGAATTTATGTTTAACCAAACTTCCTAACCTAAGCCAGTTCAATTCCCTATATTTATCACTTACGTGATCGTATTTACGCAACCCATAAATAAAGCGAACACAGTTATTTTGGATGATTTGAAGACGATTTTTGGTCAATTGATCCAAACATGGATAATAAACGACATCACAGTAACTGAGCATTGACATCACCAAAGATTCGCACAGTTTTTTTCTCAGCTTAAAGTTAAGCAAGTAGCGATTGGAAAAAAGAGCCCTAGAACACAGGTAAGTTTTTTTCATCAAATTAGCTATTTGGCTGCGGAATCTTAATTTTGTGTCATTTCCACTCCTAGTACCTTAGCTGTTTGAGTATGCTGTAATGTTATGCCATCAATAGTCAGATGGAAAGAATCTTCGACAGTTTTCCTCTTCTGACCAGAACAAAACAATAACATTATCTGGATTAATAGCAAGATTATGTTCCATAGAAAACTGATGTACCTTATCTAAATCAAGCTGTAAAATGTCTGATGAAATTTGCGTATCTGAGGCGTCGAAATGGAATATTATTTGAGTATCGTCAGCAAATGTTTGTAGTGTAATTTTCACATAAGGTTACTACTGTAGCATGTGTGAAACAGCGAAACCCCTTCACGATGCCAATGACGATCATATATAGGCCTGGTGATCGAATCTGGAATTGTCGTTAGGCAACTACGTAGAAGTGACCTCATCAAAAAAAAAAAGACGACTAGACGAGTTGAGACGTTTCTCAGACGATTAGACGTATTCTGCGACGACAGCCGCGACCCTTTAAACAAAGTTTTGTAATTGAACTTACCCGACGTATTGCCCTTACCTGTGAGTGAATGTGTTGCTGATCTGCGGTCACTGTAGATTGTACCAATCGTGTCTACTATTTACCTGTAACCAGCACGTAAATACAGGGTGTTCCTTAATGATATGCGAATATTTAAGGGTGTGAATCTAAATGAAAAATTAATGTTAGTTTGCGTTATAAACTATGGTCCAAAAATGTTTCCTTACAAAAACTCGGGGTGTTGAAGTTTCAGGAAAAAAATGGAAATTAATTAATATTTTCAGAACAGCTTCAGATATTCCACTGATATTTGGTACGTAGTGAAAGTTAATAAACTTGCATATTTTTCAATGCAGAAGTAATTTTTAGCTTTAACAGTGACGTGCGTATGGGTATTGACTTCGACATTGTTTAAGAAAGAAATGGTACTCCAATGGTTTTTTGCCAGATAAAAATTATTTTTGAATTTTCCGTTCAATTTAAAACAAATGATCTCTCTTGAATGGTTTTCCTTCGATGCGCCATTTTTGAGTACAAAAATAAAAATCGTTCTATTGTCTAACTTGCAAAATTATTATTAATTTAATTGGAAAAATTAAACACATTTGGGGCAATGAACAACAACAACTCACAACTTAAACATAAAGTTAAAACCAATGAAATGATTACAAAAATTGTTGAAAATCCACCTCCCCTTAGGCCCGTATCGTCAGTCGTCCCTACAATTGTAGGGCGCGTTTATGGCCTCCTTGATTGTCATACTCCTTTCTCTTCTTCTACATTACACTTGTTCCGTGTCAGCGTCAACGCTCTCCTATTGTGAAGATATGTTTTCTTTTTAAATTGTAGGCAATTTCAGACTGATAAAACATGATATAACTCAAAAGCAAGCACAATTTGATGCAAATAGATGTTTGTGACATAACCTCAAAATAGAGTTCTGACATGAAGAAGTAGAAAACTATGACAATCAAGGAGGCCATAAAGGCGCCCTACAATTGTAGGGACGACTGACGATACGGGCCTTAGTATGTGTTTTTTTATTCTATCACAAGCTGCAACTATTCTTTCTCTGAATTCCTCTACACTGTTAACGGGACTTGTGTACACTAGTGTCTTAAGATAGACCCACAAAAAGAAATCTAAACTGTTGAGGTCTGGGGACCATTGGCGTACCATTTCTTTCTTAAAGAACATCGAAGTCAATACCCGTACGCACGTAAGCTAAAAATGATTTTTGGATTGAAAAATATGCAACTTCATTAACTTTCACTACGTACTAAATATCAGTGAAATATCTGAAGCGGTTCTGAAAATATTAGTTTCCCTTTTTTTCCTAAAACTTCAACACCGCGAGTTTTTGGAAGGAAACATTTTTGGGCCATAGTTTATACAGCAAACTAACAATAATTTTTCATGTAGATTCACACCCTTAAATATTCGCATATCATTAAGGAACACCCTGTATACTTACTTGATTGTTTCTTGTGACCACTTGCGATTGCTGAACTCAGCCCATTCCCCTAGATAACCAAAACAAGCTCAACAACACACTAGTCCTACACTACTATGCCAAGTACGAAAAAGCATTATGCTTTTTGAACATCCATCCAGTGGCGGCGGAGCTAGGGGCAAAAAATTTAAAAAAAATAAAAATCTGTCAAACTACGGTCTTCGGCATTTCAGACGATACTATTTTTAAAATATTGAGCAAAAATTTTGTAATTGGGGTATCGTAGGGAGTGGGGGAGGGCATATCTCAATTGTTTGCCAGTTGTATGCGCATTGCTGTATACAATCTACAGTTCAGATATCCCGAAGACTCCACAAACGCAAACTGTATGTGTATGCGGACGATACAGCATATGCGGCAGGAAGTACGAGACCCCGCATGGTTACGGAATATCTGCAACGAGCGACTATCAACCTAGAGGAATGGTGAATCAAGTGGAAGATCCGTCTCAACCGTGAGAAGACCGAAGCGGTACTGTTCCGAAGAAATCGAAGATTACCTAAAACCAAAATAAAGATGACGACCACCAGAATGGAGAGAGGCTGGAGAAGAGACGAAGAAGTTGAGGTCGACTGAAAGGACTCCAGCACATACCTTGGAGTCAAGATGGACCAAAAACTCACTTGGAAGAACCATGTCGAGGGTCAGGAGCAAAAAGTGAAGATAGCACGCTCCAGACTAAGACCTTTAACAGGCAGAAGAAGCAAAGTGTTCTCAAAGAATAAGATCATCATGATTCAGATGGTGCAGCACTAGCTTGGGGCTACGTTTCCAAAACGATGAAGAAGAGGCTCCAAGCTCAACAAAACATAGCACTCCGTGAGGCGGTTGACGCACCGTGGTATGTATCTAACAGAGAGCTATATGACGAACTACGACAGGTACCGGTCGTAATCCAGATGAGAGAGAGGTCCCGAAAGTTCTTTGAAAAGAACGAAAGACATCGAAATGTGGTGATTAAAGACGCCTTGGATTACGACCCAGGAACAATAATGCGTCATAAAAGACCGAAAAGCCAGCTGCAACAAGAAGAAATTTGGCCCTAGCAGCTGATGAGGCCAAAAAGAAGGGGAGAAGACCGACAATAGTTGTACACCCAAGAGGCGAAAGAACAGCCCGTGTACAACGGGTGGACAAAGAGAAGCCTGTCGATTGAGGTGGCCAGTCAAGCACGGACTCGGGGCTAACCTCAGGAGATCAGGAGACGAATGACAAACAGCAAATGACTGACTGACTGACTCCAGTCGACGAGGAAAGAGCGAAGGCTCACCAACCTTAATGCGGGGCTTAGGTCAAAGCCCCCAGCGCAGGACCCCCAAGAAAGAGGCCGTCCATAAAAGTCGAGAACCGACAGTTGGAAGAAACGTCCACCACGTGCTTCCGCGACGCGTGCGCGATCGACTCAAATTTCGGGAAAAAGGGGCAAAATTGGGGAGGGGGGTTAGCTCGTTCGGCAGCACACACTCGGGGAATGCGCAGCGGCATGAACCACGCAGCGCCACGCCAGGCCTTCGGGCGGGAGAGGAGGGAGGAGCAGATTGCTCTTCCCCCCACTCGTCAAGGTTTTGAGGTTGCCTGGAACAGGGGTGATGGAGGGACCGTACAGGGTAGGAGGGTGTGTGTGTGTGTGTGTGTGTGGTATGCGCCTCCGGTTGTGGCAATTCTACGCACCTATAAGACATGATTCACTTATCCTTAAAACTTAGAATGGTAGCGAAATATTTCCGACCCTCGCGAGTAGACCATACGCTTCGCAGGGGAAGGGGAGGGTCATCCATCGACATGATATACCTTTGCGTGAAAGCATATCTGTCTCCATAACTTGTTGAAAAGTGACGGAGAGCATATCTTCTCGGGAAACCAAATCATAAACAGGGACCGTTTTGCCGAACATAATCCTTGATGACAGCGTTGCGTTGGAAGTGCAGAGTCAACCTACTTGACACAATTCTTTTTGCTTTGGCATGTTAGCTAGTATTGATTAGCCTTAAAAACAAGTTGTTGCTGATACCACACAATCGGTTTATTAAGTTATTCGTAGGGCTATTTGGCTTAGTATCGTCTTCTATTGACCTCATGGCTTGTTTGAACATTTGCAATGATATTTTCAAGAAACTGGACTACTTCTATGTAAATGAAATAACTACAAAGTCTATAACCATAAAATTTTGATAAAGTATAATCTGTAGTTCAAGTTTTGCACGTACTCTTCTCGGCTTGAGGGTAGCTGTGCTTAATACGACAGTACTAGGCCTTTCCACATATGAAGTTTCACATAACGAAGGTCATAGAGATAACCACATGACAGTAGTAACATCGAGCAAAGCAAATTCTTGACTTGTTTCTATTTCAATTGACTCTACTGCATAGTGTATCACTCACCAATGAGGTGGTTCGTTAGATGACAGTGTCCAGCAATAACGTTGGCTGCAGATTTTTACTACTCAGAATAGAAGATTCCATTACTTAAGACGACGAGATTTTGAGACAACTTGTCTGCTAGAAGCTGAATCCAAGATGTTAAATATCAATGAACAACTTGATTTTGTAGCAAAGGAAATCATCTCTTACATATTTAGTCCTTTGTACAAAGATGAGCCATCCAACTTGCACATACCTCTTGCACCTCCCGGCCTCCAAAAATACCGAATTGCAACGTTGTATTAGCACCGAAGACGGTCTAAAAAGCAGGATTGATACTGGAAGGTAAAATGTCCGAGCAATAAATTATAGATAAAAGGTACCGGATTCTATAGAGGCGCGTGGCTTGGTTGCCTCCAGTGGCGGTGGGTTATTGCTGTTGATCAGGTGTAGGCTTAATTAAATTCCCAATATGGTGTGATTTTCTAAGCAGATTACATCTTTATTTGTAATATATCTCCAGGCTTATGAGAAGCAAAATATTTCTTTCAAATTTCAATATTCAGGGAGAAGCAGGTTGTTTGATTAATTCTGATATGGTAGGTTGGATGTTTGGTATTGTACAATTGTTCTTTTCTCATGTCTAATAGTGGAGCTTCTTATGATGATTAGCAGTGTTGAAAAACGATATAATTGAATAGTACTCCGATTTCTTGATGATGCTGAGATTTTGAGACAACTTGTGTGTTAGAAGCCGATCCAAGATGTTAAATATCATAATGCTCCATCCAGATTTCGTTCAAGGTGCGGATGCAATAAACAACTTGATTTAGTAGCAAAGGAAATCAAGTCCTATATATTCAGGCATATGTACAATTGGTTTTTGGTAACAGCTCCTCCGTAATAGTCAGGCAGCCGTTCTATATTGTAACGATGTAATAAATAGTCGCCCGATTTCGTAACTGACACAACTCAACAAATTACTTGTCTATTTATTGAGCAATTTTGTGTTGAAAAATAGGTTTCCTTGAGCTGATGTGTTCAGGATATTATCAGAACAAATAACCGTGAGCTGTTGCAAGTTACATTCCCGAATGTTACTTATTTTTAACTACCTGACTCGACAGCCGTTGTCCTGTCTTAGCTATGAACTGGAATGAATAATAAAAGGGTAAATATATGGAATAGAGTGAAGCGGGGAAATATGGCAACATAAATTTGAAACGCTCACATCCTGGCCTCCATCGGACCTAGTCGCAATAAGATTATTGAACCTTAGAGCTTACACATGCAGGTTTGCGGTGTGAAAACTCTCGTTGCACATCGACAAAAATACTGTAATCAAAAATGTCCAATGACTCACTATTGCCATATTACCCGCACCTATGCGTAATATGGCATCTAGCTCTGGGTAATAAGGCAACATGTTTTCGTAACGTAAAAATTAGGGAATTCAACTTTTTATAGAAAATGCTGATAATTGCAAAAATACACTTTTATTTCCAATGAAAACACTCAAAAAGTAAAAAACAAGACAGATAATCCTAATAATGTAACTGTTAATATACTTAGGTATACTGGTAAATATCCTTTAATGTGATTTTGTCTTGGTAGCTATTTCGGATAACGGCGTATACTCTTCGCAAAATCTGTCAGATTGCGTACATATTTCATGGAGCCATTTCAAACATGTTACGCATTGGAGCCAGTTGCATTTGGGTCCTTTTTTATCGTAAAAATACCCATGACATGCTGCACAAAATTCTGACTCATCAGTATCGATTTCTGAATCGTCGCTTTCTTGGGATACTACATCGGTTTCGGTGTCTGATGAATTCAAGCTTGGTGATTTTTTAGTTTTCTTCTTTGGAACTACCGTTTTCGTCCTATGCTCAATAATACTTTGCGTTTTTTTCCGTTCTTCTTTTTGTTTTAATTTTGTTCTTTTTACTTCTTCCTTTGCTGGTTTTGCGCAAATTGTTTCTGGTGAAGTTAGTATATATTTCGGCATGTTGTTTTCGTCTATAGCCAAAAAATTTCAGATGTGACATAAGCTGACTTCTCGCCCATAACAACCTTTCCTCCAGGTGGTAGACCATCTTCAAATTCCTTTTTTTTGTTTTTCCCTTTGAATATACAGTAGGGTGGGAAAAAACTGCCTTCTGCGTTTACACAAGTTATAACGGAAATAGTTTCTCTCTTTTCAGCACTCGTGATACAGTTTACCATTTTAGTGCCTTTAGTTACCACAACTTTGCCTGGATTATTATTTAACTGCAATCCAGTTTTATCGAGATTAAAAATGTTTTGAGGTTTATTTAATAAATTATTTTCTCTCAAAACGTTTCCTAGTAGTTGGAAATATTGGGTACATTCTTGTCTCGTCATGCCTTTGGCTCTGGCAGTAGACATTCATTGAGCCTTACGTACTGCCAGTTCAGGATGTTGTCTCATGAAGGCGAGAAACCAATCTTGACCTGCCCTTTTTCGTTCGGTATTAAAATTATGTAGAATATTTTGTTGGATCGCAAAAGAATATGCAAGCTTTTTTATATCATGAGCAGATAAAGCAAAGCCCTGCGATGCCATGTTTTGTATATATTTGACTAAACTTGTTTCTTGTACCATACTGAGTAAGCTTTTGCGACCTAATGCCACTTTATTTAAGTGTCCCGACCGCATTCTTCTCATTAAGGTTCTAACTGGAACATTATAAGTACGGTTTATTTCTCGAACAGATCCTTTACCTCCATGAATATCAGATACTGCATTCCGAAGGTCTTCTTCTGACCATTGAACTCTTACATTTCCTCGAATATAAGAACGTGGCATTTTGTTAATCTGAAATAAGCATAAAATAAACGGGGTAATATGCCGCACCGTCACTTTTATGCGGCATATTGCCCCACTGCGTAACAGTAACATTTCAACTAAAACGCACAAACCCCGTGTAAATCCAGGAAGCGGTACATGTGTTAAATGTTAGGTTATGGATCTTACTTTGCCTAGCAATAAGGATTAGTTAAATCGGACCACGAAAACTTGAAAAAATTCTTATCATATCTCATATAAAAATAATTTTTGGTTTGTACTTACCGGTTTTTTGGGTCTATCTTACACTAAATCAAGTAATTAACACACATTCAAAGGTAACGGGCTTGCTTGCATTTATGGCGACAGATTAATGTGGTAGTTGCCCTATGTAACCCTCGGAGTGCACTATGAGCGAAGTGAGGCGTATTACCCGTTGCGGCATATTTCCCCGTTTTACTCTATAGGTAACTGTATAGCGAAGTGTTTGTACCTCCATGTTGCTAGCAAAATACGTTGGCAGCATTGTCATCCCCCATCAACTTACCTTTAAAGTAGGCATAAAATTATGTGGAAAAACAATTTTGCGCCAAATAACATCATTATTATTGTGACATTTCGTCAAGAGGCTTGTTCAAAAGACCCAACAACGGCCTATGATCGGTTTCGGTTTCAAACTTATTTTGGCCAAACAGGTAGAAACTGAGATATGTCCCAAAAATCACGCAAAACTGTGACTTGATGCGATTGAGTGTTAAGCCACCAATCGGGATTCTCTGTAGCACAGTGTCTAGACGAAGATTATGCTCTTCGATAGTCCTTCCATATACCAAAATATCATCGAAATTATCCCCTTGCCACTCAGTACCCTCTAGAATCTCGTAGATACATTTTTGAAATAGTTTGGAGGCACGTATGGCATTCCATAAGGTAGCCTGAGGTAGCGGTATCTTCCAAAACATGTGGTAATTGTACACATCAATGACCTGCCAAAAGTTAGAGGAAGAAATGCTGAGAATGCATCTAGCAAGCTGAAATACTTGGCATCAGCTAATCGCGAAAACAAAGTATCTGTGGTGCGAATTTCAAAATTTTCTCGCCTAATATATTTATTTAAGTTTCTAGAATCCATACATATCCTAATATCGTCATTAGGTTCTGGAACGATGACGATGGGATGCACCCAATCTGTAGGCTCCTTAACAGGTGTTATAATTTGTTTGGATACCATTTCACTTTGTCACTTAACGCCAATGGTATCTTTCTTCGTGCGCTAACACTAGCTATTGCACCTTCAGTCAAGGTTATAGATAAATTTTGATGAACTTTTCCTACCCCTGGACCAGCTCTATTAGTCAAACACAAAACAGTTTCATTTGTTGTCATTGGCAAAATATCTACCGCCTGACAGCAGAAAGTCACAAAATTGAACGTGGAGCACTGGAGTCTAAAATGTGGAACAAATATGTACCAGTTTTATTACTATATTTGCACTTTAGGTGAATTTGGCCAAGCACACCTATTTCATGTCCTGTTTATGAAAATAAATTACCACTTTTACGTGACACATCTAATAGCTGAAAGTCAGAGTATCTAAGAGTACTTGCCATACTTCCAGTGTCTATTTTCAATGACACCATAACACCACATATAGTTATATCTTCAAACTACTCAATGGCAATGATTTTCAGAGCTAGTTATGGTCCACACATAACTGTCACTTGGCTCGGTTTCACTGTCATTCTATTTCACCGACAATAGTTGCGATAATGTCCCTTCTTACTACAAAAACTGCAATATCTACTTAGAGCAGGCCACTTACCAGGAAGCATCAGGACGGTATCTTGGAGTCATGACTGTTCCTGGAACTGCTACAACTTGGCGGCGCCCTCCCCGGTAGCTCCATCCTCATTCCTTCTAAATCGCCTCTGAATTTCACTCACTGTAACCATAATCCTTGACTATTTGCCTTTGAGTCACTACACTTGTTTCCATTGACCGCGCTATACTCACAGCCTCACTTAAATCGAGATTTGGATATTGAAGCAGTTTAACTTGAATACGAGGATCTTTCACACCCAAAACATTTCGATCACGAATCAAAGTATTTTTCTCTATAAAATCGCACGTAGTTACAAACTGGTCAATTGTTCCCCCAGTCGCTTGCTCGCGCTGGAAAAATTTGAAATGTGCATAGACAAGATTTTTGGTTGGATTACAATACCTTTCAAATTTGTCTAGGGGATGACGTTCAACTTTTTCTTGTCTTCCCCCGCCGCGTACTCGAAGGTGTTATACATTTTAAAACCCTCATCGCCCAGTAGACTTAACATAATCGCTACTTGTATAGCATCGCTTTTGGAGGCTTTCCTACTTGCGAGGAGATACAATTCAAACTTTTCTTTCCAAAGTTTTCAATTGTTAGCAAGATCACCGCTAAAATCAAGCACTTCCGGTGTTTTGCCTTGATTATTGTCACTCATTGTTACACAAATCGTTAGCATCACGATTTGTAAGATCCCGGGATATTATTTCCGACCTGGCAACGCCGCCTGGCCCGATCGCCCGTGTTTGAATTTTCGAGAGCGCTGCTGTCCGGATATAACCGCTTTCTCCACAGCGTCAGAAAAACCGTTCACGTTTCAGACACTTCACGACGGTTTACCGATGTCACCGTGTGATGTACGGACCCTCCAGGATTCACAGGATAAGGAACTCGCACGCACTGGTTTGGTTACTCGTAAAGCGATTGATTGAACTCAGCGATACATTCAATCAAAACAGCGTGTTACCCGTTTCATTGCTGATGAAGAACTGCCTTACATAGTTGTCAAGTTCACCAACTTGAAAATACATATTATGTGTTGCGCAGTTTTCTTGTTTTTTCTTATCGTAAGAACCATGTATACAGCATTAGGAAACTTTTGAAAAAAAGATGAATGAAATCGGTAAAGTCGTTCTCAACTTATGGCGTGACCATGCGAAATAGGGATTCATTTGTATATGTATAGAAGATAGAAGATTGTGGATTTGCAAGAATTATCTTGTTCACATTTCTCTCGAAAATTGTTTATTTCGAAAAAAAGCAACACATACATAGGAATCTGTCGTCTACAATTAGTTTCATTGCGTCGATTACAATGAGGATGTTTTTCTCTGCTTGATTATGAGAATTTCTTTGGTATACTACGACGAAATGTCTCTCTCAAATGCAGACAAAACTCAACTACAGTATATTCAGATAAGAGATAGACCGGACATAAACACGACCACGTGATCATCGAACGCTATAACATTCGGCAGGGACGTATTAAGAGTCACGCAGTACATATTTTAGATAGTAGATGCTGCTTTGCGTAACTTTGTAGTAAATTAGCACAATTCGATGTGTATACGATTGGTGATGGATATAGGATCATGTGGGGGTGGGGTAAGAAATATATAATGATGTAAATATACATAAGGGTTTCAAAATTTTCGCTTCGATTTCCAGCTTCGGATGCCGCCTGATGTTTGGTGAAATACAGTCGAATATAATCTCAAAATGGCGTTTAAATTAGCCTAAATTAAAAATAATCGTATATCTCTTAAAATTGCTTTTAGAATATTGATCAGTATATTTTTTGATTTCTAGGTAAATATGTAACTAAATTAAAACGTTCAAAACGTAAAAAAATGTGCATGGTTGAACATTGTCAGAAAGTAGATTCTTGAATAGGTTTTGCCAAAATGGGTTCAAAAATGTCAATAATTAATTAAAAAATACAGTAGCTTTATAATTACTTATAACTTACCGAATTTGATGAACGACATCTTTTATTGGAAAGATAAGCTTGATGAGCTTTCATCATCGCTACTGCCTGAAGCACCAACGTCAATAATGAATGGCTCGACTTGTTCCTCTAAAATATTGTCCAGTTCCCACATTCTCTTTTCAACTTTGTCTTTCACGTGCTTAATACAGTTTTCCCATTTTTGCGCTGTTATTAATTCTAGTGCTTCTTTGAAAAGTCCTTTGAGGTCACAAAATTTAAAAGTTGTATTGTGCTTAACTATATAATTTTTAACCTCTGCCCATATGAGCTCAATGGGATTGAGCTCGCAATGGTATGGAGGTAAACGGAGCACAGTTTTATTTTGACTTGCTGCCATTTCGTCAATGGCGTATTTTTGATATTCCACCTTGTGATCCTTGGCAATTCTTAATAATTGTACTTTCAGCATTGCTTCTTCAAAGTTGATATTTTTCGAGCGGAGCCAATTTTGAACATCAACTTTCCTTGAAGCCGTTGTTGGGACCTTCTCCATTCTTCGAGAATGATAAGGCGCATTATCCAACACAGTTACTGCGTTTTCCTCTAAGTTCGGTAAATTTTTTGAAAACCACTGTTCAAACGATTCGCCATTCATTTCCTCGTGGTAATCTCCAGTTTTCTTAGACTCAAAGCACCACAGACCGTCAACAACAAATCCATCCTCACTGCGAATATGGTAGATAATGAGCCTTTTCCCTTTACCTGGAAATCGAAGTACTAACTGGTGTAGATTTATTTCAATAAGCGAACCTTTTTCAAATGTTTTCATCACATTCAGCGAAAAAACATTGAGACATGAGTATCAGATTGCTATAATTGGGATTATTTAGTCAACAAATTATAACTTTATAAAACTTAAACGCTACACAATATGAAACTTAGTAACTTTTTTAAGTTTATAATATTCGACATATTTTAAGATTATATTAAAAAATTATTGAAATATCGAAAACACATGAAAACATGGCTTAAAAAAGTTCTAACAAATGAAAATGACAATAAAACATCCACGCATTTTATCGAAAGGTATAAAAGTTTTGTTACCTGTAATATGTTTTATCTGCCCCCTGGAATTAATGTTCCCAAGGTTTGAAAAACATCCGATTGTTATCTATTACTCGTATTTACCTGCTGGATTTTTTAATCCGGTGGACAGTCCATCTAGAAAGGCCCTCCTGGATGAAGTTATAGAATCATCAACCCATACTTTACTTGTAGTGTGACCTGCGTTTACCCACGTTTCATCAAGGTAATAAATCTTCCTGTTTTGATTTCTATATTTCCCAATTTTTGTTAAATAATCCCTCCTCCATAACACAATTTCTTCTCTATCCAGTAGTAAACTATTCCGACCCCGTTTTTTCCATTTGAAATTTAAATGCTTCAGTAACGCATGGAAAGTTGATCGTTTGAAATTTGGCAACGTTGTATCTCCATTTACCTCCTGCAGTACTTTATCTATAGTAGGTATTTCATTCCTAAAGAAGAATTCATGCACTTTCCTCCTAATCGCATGCTTATCAGCTTCATCCAATGATTTAACAATACTCTTGCGATGTTTACTGGTCATTGGCTCAGAAAAGGTGTGATTTTTTTTGTATTGTCTTAACACATTAAACACTGATGCGCGACACACCCCAACTTTGTGAGAAACCTTCACAACAATTTCTTTGATGGTTGATGCCTCGTTCTCCTCGCGCTCGATCTTATATATATTCAAAATGACCACTTTCATTTCTGCACTCAGGTGTCTTTTTTTAGAGCGTTTCCTAGGTGGACTACAGGAGTTTACAACTTCATCGGCAGTATCTGTACTACTGGGCATTTTGCGCAAGCAGTTGATAACAATAACAATCAATAACAAGGTATAACAATAACAACGACAAACTCAACAACTTAATAAGATAACAAACGAAAACGTCCAAAGAAATATCAAATTGCAATGATGCACACGACATACGTAACACGTCTGAACCTGAATGTGACTCTGCCTTGATACGACTGCTCTGCCGCTCGGCATAGGCATTTAATTGCGAATTGACCAATGATGGCTCCTGTTTTACGTCGAGACGGCGGCGTTAGCGTGAAAACCACCCGAACCTTTTGTTTACATCCGGTCTATCTCTTATCTGAATATACTGTAGACGCCTGTTTTGCTGCAACACACAGTTAGTTAATGGGAACATTTTGAAGCGGAAGAAGTAATTTATTAAATCCGGTTGAACTCACTAGTTTTTACGAAGATTCCTTTAACATTTGAAGATGATAAATGTCCAATTTTAACATTATGGATGAATAATCAGTTCTAATTTGAATGTGAAGCTTGGACCAGGTTAAAAATTCTAATAAGGAATCTTCTTTTCAGTTCCTCCCAAGGTGCAGGTACAGAAAGCTTTGGTTGGAGCTCCTCTTCATTCAGCAGTCAAGCTCAAGTGTGATACGGAAGCATTTCCAAGTTCAAACAACTACTGGATGAAATCTGAAGAGACGATATTCAGGGGGTAAGCATAATGTTGAACTATATACAAGTTTTCCAGGACAAAAATGTTTAAACTCGAATAACTCTAAAATTTAAAGACTTTGTAACATGCCCTAAAGCAAAAGCTTCAAATTGTTTATAAATCCTATACATACGAATGACAATCACCAGGTTCTTCTATCTTAGAAAACTACGATCTCAGGTCAAGGAGGTACGCCTCAGAAACATATTCAACTCACGATCTCGTCAGCTAAAGATAGCTGCTCCTGACTGAACGAGTCTCCCTATTGCGCTAATGAGAATTTTCAATTTTATGTCTCAACAGTTTTGTGTTTTTTGAGGTAACATGACCTATTGCTGCAATTATCCTTTAGCCATTCGCTTCACCTCACGACCAGTTCGAGGGTCTGTTCCGACGCGGCGCAACGTTCAAAGCAACTTCCTTGCCGAAACTCTACGGTCCCTTGTAACAAACTTTCCGCCAGCTGGTCGGAACCATTAAGATGCATAAACATTGACGGAGAACTCCGGGGAGAATATGGAAATGTCAGGGAGATACGGGGTCGCCGACGTGCGGTGTTGGATACGGAGTTTTTGTCCGCCGGTTCGACAGAAAAGAACATTTAATAAGGTAGCCCTTGCTGAGTTGTTACGGCCTGAATTTATGATGTAGAGTCGGTGGGGCTGTAGCTTTCTATCTGAAACTCAGCTAACTTTGTTAACCGGATGTTTGTACTACTTAAGCTTAGTAGAACGGGGAAACACCAAGTCCAAGATAGAGTTGATGTAAATATAGTCATGTATAGTTTGGCAAACGGATCTGCAACATCGGGGTATCGGTGAGGGGAAAGCAAAACATGGCTGGTTTCATTCATAAAATGCCAGCGGCATGCGGTATTTTATACAAGTTTGGGATTATTTCATAATTGGTTTAAATTTAGTAAACTATACGTTTATGTTTCACTTTAAATTTGGGAAGTATCTCAATAAGCCCACAATGATATGGAGCATTGTCCATAATAATAAATAAAGTCTCGGGTAAACTCAAAAATAGCTGTTCTCTACAGTCTACACCATGTAAAAAAACACTTGAGTTTGTTTCTACACTTCAACAAACGGAAAAATGTCTACTCACTTCCCGAAATTGCCACAATTCAAAAAATCATGATAACTGCGCGATTTAAAACCTAATTTGAAAATTAAGCTAGCGTTTTTGTCAAACCCGTAAATAAAATATATTTTTCAAATACAAATAGATACTTATCGTGGTTTTTTACCTTGAGAATATATATATATGTATATATATATACATATATTATACATTCGTGATCTTATAATATGCTCATTTACTTTAAAAAGTGCCGTAAGCCGAAACATGACAAGAATTGATTTTTATTTTATAATCCGCATCTTTTTGGATTCCTATTGTTGCAATTTTGGACTGTGTATATTTCTAGAACATCGGTGTCGCTTAAATAGAAACAAAGAACTTTAAACATATTTCATATCCGTTTAACTTATAACCTCTGTAATAAATAATACTTACATTATACAGCATTTCAAAATTACATTTCACCTTTTGAATTAGCATTGGTGTTCGTCAACGTCATCATTATCATCATCGTCACTGTCGTCATCAGTTTCGCTGTCGTCATCTTGCCCTATAGTTATTATAACTGGTTCCATTTCCTCCATAAATTGATCATTTTCCCAAAATTTATCTTCAATGTCCCTAACATGTTGACAAAATTTCTGCCAATCATTAATGGATATTGAGAACATCGCTTCCTGAGTAACTTCTTTCAGTGCGGTTAAACTGAAGTTTCCAGTGTTATTGCGGCATCTTATATGAAATTTAAGCTTTGCCCAATCTAATTCTATTGGGTTTAGCTCGCATAAATAAGGAGGTGTTCTTAGAGGAGTATGTCCATGTGATCTTATGATCCGATCAACTACATAATTTTTTTGGTTGTCAGTGGGCTTATGAAGTAAGACCAGATCGAACAAGTCAAATTTTCTGGCAGTTGCCTCATGATTTATGCCTATAAAATATTTTATTGTATAGTTTGATATGTACATGCATGTTTTGAGTCATGAGTACCTTTCTTTGTCAACCAGGCCATTATATCTTTTTTCGAAGATGATTTTGTCGGGGTTTTATCTTCCTGGACGGAATGATATGGAGCATGGTCAAATACTATAACCGAATTGGCAGGTATATTCGGGAGGAGTTTTTCGCTGAGCCAGCGTGTGAAATTTTCCCGATTCATCTGACCGTGGTAATCGCCTGTAGCTAATCCCGCCTTAAATATCAAACAGGCATTGTCAACAAATCCATTTTCTGAACCTGCATGCACTATAATGAGTCGATCCAAAATATACAAGACGATTATATAATATGTTACAAATCAGAGTTAAATTTAACATATATATATATATATATATATATATATATATATATATATATATATATATATATATATATATATATATATATATATATATATATATATATATAGCATTTTTGCTTACCTGTAGAACCTATACTGCTTATTACACCAGAAACAGTTTCGCTCTGCCATCATTTTTTGAAAGTCAAGTCATCGTCCAAATAAACAATATTGTGCCCTTCTTCACGATATCTACTTATTTCACGGATGTATTTGTACCTCCATTGCAATATATTAGGCCTCTCCATCAAAACTTTTCTTTTAATTTGACATTTGCGCCAAAAAAAACCATTTGATTTTAATAAACTCCTGAGTGTTTCCCTAGAATAGGTGAAATTTGAGTCTCCTCGCAACTTTTGTAATAACTTCCTAGTTGTCGGGACAACTTTATAATCAAGATAAAATCTGTTTATCAAATGTCTAATAATCTGAAAATCAAAATTTTCATCTTTCTCAACAAGAGACGCGGTCTTTTTTTCCCGGGACTGGATAACATTTTATTGGGGTTATTTACTAGTCTTTCTTTATCCTCGTTATTAATTTTCCTAACAGAAGTTACTCCGACTCCGGTATAAAGGGACACCCTATCAAGCTTACGTTTAAGCAGCAACTTGAGGGAATTGTTTGCCGCTTCCTCATCGCAAACCCTATAAATAATCATCAGGATGTTAGCTTAGCATTTCCTTGTTTTTTATTTATATTCAGACTCAGTCGTCAAAAACTACAATTATTGCATATTGTTATTACTCACCTATAAACATTCGCAATCACTTCTCTTGTTTGGCTATGAAGCGTCTTTCCGCGAGTAAATTGGTTCATTTTAAAAAAATAATACTAAAGCGAATAACAATAACAAATAACAAAACACTAAACTATTCAAAAACACACAGCACTAAACATACAAACTTAATAGAACCATAAATAGTTAACAATAATAGTTGTAAAACTCATACATGACTTTCAACGGAGATAAAACCTACGCCACTGGACTTTTCAATAGTATGGATATTCTAAGAAAGGAGCAAAAAAATTGTCTGGGACGCTACCCAATAGGGAGTCGAATTTTCTCATGGCGACAAAACATGTGAGGATATTTGCCAATCAGATTCGTTCAGGCGGTGTCCAAAATACCTTTCGGGTGGTTGTTGCCAGCTCAACCGATGTCGATAAGATCTTTGGAAAAATGTTTACTTATAATACGATTCAGTAGTAAAAAATAGTTATTAAATACAAATAGAGCTAACAACCCATTAAAATACTCAGTATTTTGAATTATTATTTCTTGGAATTGTGAAAAATCGATTTTCAAATCATTGAAATTACTTCATTATTGCTTTTTTGTAGTTAAATTTGGCAATATCGAATATTTTCGGTCGCATTCCTTTCGCTGTTGCAGATTCGTTTGCCAAACTTTACTGCGCACACGTATCTCGAAGGGTGACGGCTTGTACAGAGTCGTATTCAGAACCTTTTTGCGATGATTCAATGATGCTAAACGATTTATCGATTGCAGATGCTATATCTTAGAAAAAATTCTTCATGATTGCGACTGAAGTAAAATATGGCAGATCGAAAACAAAATGTGGCCAATATATGCACTATAAAAGATTTCCATTGGATTTTCCATAAACCATAAACGCCATTTGAAAAGGAATGTAATCATTTTAATTCTACGTACAACTATTAACATTGTTTATCAGAATGTTGAACTTGAACCGTCATCCTCATCACTTGTATCATTCTGGCCAAATTCAATTATCAGTGGTTGAACTTGTCTTTGTATAATATTATCGACCTCCCACATCTTTGTCTCGACTTTTGTTATAACATGCCGAACACACTTGTCCCATTTCTCGGCTCCGATTCTGCTTAAGGCTTCATCAAAAAGTACCTTGAGGTCGGCAAATTTATGCGTGGTGCTATGTTGTGCCACAAAGTTTTTAACATCCGCCCATATGAGCTCGATGGGATTTAGCACACAGCCTTATGCTCTTTGACAATTTTCAATAGCTGGACTCTTAGCATTGAGTCCTCAAAGCTGATATTCTTTGCTCGCAACTAATTTTGTATTTCGTCTTTTTTCGATGACGTCGTCGGGATTTTCTCTATTCGTCAAGAATGGTATAATAATAATAATAATAACAATAATAATAGCTTTATTGTCCAACAGTTTCCCATTTATAGTACAATTTATAAACATAATACAAAAGCGAAAAAAAGCGAAAAGAAAACAACAAATGCAACACAGGTATAAATTTGTAACATGAGCTGTTGGTTCGAATAAGCCTTAGCTGCCTTTAGCAGGTAATTAACATTTGTCGTAAATATATCACAGTAACATCCAATTCTGTTTAAGTTAGAGCACATTACATATAACGGTGACTTGAGAAGAATGTATGTCCTAGCTCTAGGAACCCCGAATATTTTATGATTGCGAGATGCAAACGTTGGAGTACGAAACCTGATCTGTTCCAGGATCATGGGGTAATCAATTAAATTGTTGATCATTTTGTAGCCAAATATTATTGAGGCACAGTACCTACGTTTTTTCAAAGTCAACATGTCTAAGCGACTACATAGTTCCTCATTACTTGTACCTCTCTGGATATGTCCCATCAATCCTAAACAGAACAAACTTCATAAACTTCCGTTGTACCATTTCAATAGCTGTGCTATAGCATTCATAGTAAGGGCTCCAAATAATACTACAATATTCGACTTTGGATCTGACATAAGCATAATATAATAACTTAATAGACTTTATGTTCTGAAAATTCCTGCAATTCCTTACTATGAAACCCTAAGCCGCCAATGCTTCTGATGCTTTTTTATTTATATGCTGACTAAAAGTTAACTTTTGATCATAGATTATACCTAGATCACGTACATCAGAGCTTCTTTCTAGCACAGACCCATCAATAGGGTACGGATATTCGGAAACATTAATTTTCCAGGTATAGCTGACTATTTTACACTTCCTCACATTAAGCTCCAACTTGTTTTCTAGACACCAAGACAGCACAAAATTTAATTGGTGTTGTAGCTTGATACAATCATCAGGAGTTTATCTGCGAATAAATTTTCAGGTCGTCAGCAAAGCATAGGCGTTCACATTCAACTGAGTCACAGAGGTCATTAATAAATATTAAAAACAGTTATGGTCCCAGGTTGGACCCCTGAGGAACTCCAGAAGGTGCCAAGTAGGTCTCAGATTGGAAGCCATTATAGCTAACAAATTGTGTACGTTCGGATAAGTAAGATTTCATCAACTCCCTAGCATCATCTGTGAAACTAAGTGCACCTAACTTATTTAATAAAGTTTTGTGGTTAATTTTATCGAAAGCCTTCGAAAAGTCGGTATAAATTACGTCAACTTGCTCATTACCATGAATGGCTTCCGAGAGGTCCTGCGTTACTATAAATAGATTTGTGGTTGTTGAGCGATTAGCGACAAATCCGTGTTGATGCAATGACAGCTGACGCTGGACGGCAGTGTGAATGCGACCGTACAAGACTATTTCAAAGACTTTCGAGAACATGCATAATATAGAGATTGCCCTGTAATTCTCAATATTTAACTTATCCCCACACTTAAACACTGGACAGACCTTAGCGATCTTCCAAATATCTGGAAATCTTTTTATTATAAGACAAATATTAAAAATCCTAGTTACAACACAAACAAACGCCTCCACACAATCTTTGACTATAACGGACGGGATGCCATCTAGACCAGATGTCATCTTATCCTTTAGTGATTTAATGGCCTTCATGACTTCATTTTCCTCAATTGGATGAAAATGGACAAATAAATTGCTATGATTTAGCGAGGCATTATTATGGGGCTTGTGAGTGACATAGACGATGCTGAAAAACTCACTGAATGCGTTTACTATGTGTTGTTTTTGGAGTGAACGTATGACCAAAAAGCATTGGGGTTAATTGTTAAAGAATTCTGGATATTTTCAATATATTGATCATACACTGATTTAATCTGGTTTTTTATCAAGTGGCGCAAACGTTTGAATACTTGTAGATCATCAACAAAAGCAGACCTGTTGATTTTTTTTTTTGCTAAATTTAGCTTTAAGTTTAGTGCTCTTAATAATAGCTGAGTATGACGCATTGTCCAGTACAATTACTGAGTTGTCTTCCAGTTATGGTAGGACATTGGAAAACCACTTTTCGAAAGATTCCCCGTTCATTTCTTCGTGGAAATCACCTATTTTCTTTGACTCGGAACACCACAGCCCTTCAGCAACAAACCCATTCTCATTGCCAATATGACAAACAATTAGTCTTTTTGCTTTTCCTGGAAGTGAGAACTGGTATGTAACTTAATAACATACCATAGTGATGAAATACACACTTGAAATCGGATTTTTTTAAATTCGGAAGAATAAACTGGCCTCCGTCGAGATTTGAACTCGAGACCTTCTGCTTTACGCGCAGATGCTCTACCACTGAGCTACAGATGCCTGACAGCCCAGATGGCAGAACTTCAATGTAAGATACGAGGTTCTAAGAATCAAATTGCTCTGAGAGACAAAATAATTTAGAGGATGTTCAAGTATCTTTTGTACTAGTATCTAAGTTACGATTAATGGTTTACCTGATGGATTTTTCAAACCGGTGGACAGTCCATCTAGAAATGCCCTCCTAGATGAGGTCACGGTTACATCGATCCATACCTTAGGAGTAGTATGACCAGCATTAACCCAGGTTTCATCTAAATAATAAATTGTCCTTTTTTGCTCCCTATATTTTTTGATTTCGGTCAAATATTCTCCAGATTATGAGTTCTTCCCTATCCAACAGTAAACTATTGCGTCCTTGTTTCTTCCATTTGAAATTTAAATGTTTTAACAATTTATTAAATGTTGACCGCTTGACACTTGGCAACATATCATCTTCATTTACTTGTGTGAGTACTTTTTCCACCGTGGGTATTTCATTTCTAAAAAAGTATTCATGCACTTTCCTCCGTATTGCATGTTTGTCAGCCTCATCTATCGATTTTATAATGCTTGGACGATTTTGATTTGTCTTAGGTTTGGAAAATGTATGATTAACTTTATATTCCCTCAAGGCATTAAAAATCTAATACCTCAACTCTATCAGCAACTTTCGAAGGGACGTCTTCGACCGAGGATGTTCCATCTTCCCCTATCTCCTTTTTGAACACATTCAAAATAACCTCTTTCATCTCGATACTCCAAAGTCTTCTTTTGGATCGTTTTCTAACTGGACTCAAGCAATAACTCACAGTCTCGTCAGCAGTATCTGTACTGGACATCTTGGATTACAGATCACAGTAATATATAACAATAACAAATGATAATAACTATGAAAAATCCAGCAAATACAATAAAAACTTAACAAAAGCAAATGAAAACCGCGAAATGAGGAAATACTAAAACAGCAGGATGCAAGCCAACACACCACGCAAACGCCTGATTGTGACTCTGTATTACGGCTGCTCCCGTACTGACGCGGTAGCGGTACGGCGGCACCGCGGCGCGCCAATGAATTGACCAATGAGCGCTGCCGTGTCCACCTGTTGCTGGCCGATCACGTGAATATCACGATTGGCGTTTGTTATGTTCAACTCTATGTTGGACTTGGTTTTAGTTTAGACCCAAACGACCGGTCGTATCGGCCAGTTCTGTATGTACATAGCTTAACACGGTTAGGATGGAACGCTGTAGTCAGGCGGGTCTGTTTGGTAGACACACCGCGTTACGGCATTATTGGACTAGCTTTGAGCAGCAAAGCTCGTTGACATAACGGTAGAGGAGAGCTTGATCGCCGACGGCAGTTCAATAGTTAGGTAAAGAAAATACCTTAAAGATTGTCTAGAGTTCGATTCGAACGTCAAGGTCATGGCCCAGGTCAGTACCAAACTTACCTATGAGTAGTCAGGGAAATTACAGCCCCTCGTATCTCAAAGCCGTTATTTTCAAGTGGTAGAGATTTTTTAGAGACATTTTTTCAAAAATATTCACTTTAGGTAGCTAGACGTGAAAATTTCCGTTTTATAAATTTCCAGTCTCGAAAGCTTAGAAGTACCGTCAAAGAAAATTTTCTTAACGCCTATTTGACAGAAAAGGTAATGCTTAAGCTGTTTCACGGTCATTAGAGAATTGTTTGGGGACAATTGAAGCTTCTGCTGTCCTAAAGCTAGCTACATTTCACCAGAATCTTTCCGATTGTAACTGGCAAATTTATAAAGATATGAGGAATTTCGCACTTGACCCTCTTAGACACGGTTTGATCAATTAAATTCGAAGAAAGCCTGGGATCAACTAAGGATGATGAACGTTTGTCCTCAGAAACATACTGAGATTCCATTAAATTTATTAGAACCAAACGAAGTTAATGACCACTTTTTATTAAATTTTCAAAATACCCATACCCATTCCCGTTTAATTGATGCTACAGCTGAATTTTATCAACAGAATTTAAGCAATAATTCTTCATCTAGCCAAAGTAAAAAATCCCATAACTGTTGATCATTTACGACCCGTCAGCGTACTGTGTTTCTTTTCAAAGATATTAGAAAAAGCTGTTTATCTCCATCTAATTTAATATTTAGAGATGAACAATTTACTTCCTGTCCATCAGTCTGGATTTCGTGCTGGACACAGTACAAGTTCTTCACTTCTCCATTAGTCAGACAATATCTTAAATAATACATACAACATATTAATACAGTTTAAGTTATGGTCGACTTCTCTAAGGCGTTCGACACTGTTAACTATAAAATTTTGGTGAGTAAGTTAAAGTATATTGGACTTTCTGACATTCCGCTTAAATTTATGAACATTACTTAACTAATCGTAAACAAAAGGTGAAAACAGTTAGGGGTGTCTCATCTTCTGTTGCCGTTTTTTTCAGGTGTCCCTCAGGGATCTGTGTGACCTTGAATTGTATATACATATTTAATCACACAATAGGGTTGGATGTAAGAGTAGCCAACTGGCTAAACGTCGCCCTATTGTTATGTTGCTAATAAAGACATTATTATAATTATTAAATCTTTATTTATGGTTCATCACCAAACTTGGTCACCACGTTCAAGGTCAGTTTCATCCAAGTTATATCTAAACGTGCGCTTTTCTTGCTCTATCCGTTTGCAGAGTCGATAGTTAAGGATCACGTTTAAACAAGTCGTACTGACCTTGATCTGAGCTTCAAGCTCAGGCTCGAGGTCAAAATCGAGGTCACCACTAATTAACCACGGAAAAATACTGAGACGTTATAATTTTACTTGTCTTGTCCTTCCGGAACTTCAGGATGACCCATTATAATTTCCCGTCTTTGACCAAAAGTCAAAAAATCCAGCGTAATGAAGTGAAAAATGCATATTTCCACCGGAAGGCTGTCATTAGTTGAAATGTGGCCTTCAATTCGCAAAAATACGATCACTCGATGACCACTTACCACAATAATTTGTTTACATTAAAAGTAAATTGGAACTGAGGGGTCTTTTTAACATGGAGATGATCTATTGTACCAAGTTTATAACTTTCTGTTACATCACTTTACTCAAATTTACAAGGAAGCAGACATACGTCACTTGCATCCAGAAACTTTTGATGTAGGTCCCTGTTCTGTATGTGGGGGAGACATAATGTGAATAATCTTTTTTGTCCAGTATGTCGAATATTCCCGAAGTTTTATTTCTTCACGAAAAAAATATGTTTTCCTATATTTTTCCTCTACTCTCAGCTTGCATGATTTATTTGATTTTTTACGACTCGCTTATTTGTTGTTCCAGTGAGAAGTACTCCGTACAAGAGAAGAAATCTGGGTATAAGACTGTGATGCTCCTAACCGTCCACAACATCACGAAAGGTGATTACGGCACCTACACCTGTATCGCTCAGAACACTATGGGGAAATCGGAAGACTCTGTAAGGTTATATGGTAAGAATGTGTATCATTGCCATTTGGTTAACATGTTTTTTTTTTTACAAGTCCATCATTCAAGTCAGCGTTGGTTGTCAGAACGGTACGTGGGACCTTAGCTCTTGAGTCACAGTGTCAGTTTGTCAGTCTGTCAGGTCTGGTAACCCAGAAAGCAGACAATTTTTAGGAAAAAAAGGAAGGAAAGGAGACAAGGAAGAAGGAGAGCAAAGGGGAAGAAGAGAATCTTTTAGGATAGGCAGAGTTTAGGCATTGTTGAAATTACTTCACAGATTTTGATATGGTCTAAAAATATTCGATTTTTATTAAAGATTTTGTCAAAATGCTCCAATTTTGGTTGTTCTAAGTTCACGAATTAATTTTGATTATAGTGCGAGCCGCGGCCTTTTGTGCTTGCGAATACAAATCGGTGTGACATTGTTGTATCACTTATGCATAGCTTTTTCGATTTTTGTGACACTTAAGATTGACCATTTGCACTTCCCAGCATGACGCACTTATTCAGATATATGGCTTTTTCAAAAGATTTCCACTATACGCTAAAGGTAGATCAATGTTTAGCTGTTGCTGTCCTGGAATTGCAATTTTGAATGCGCAGTCCTCTGCGGAAATATGTAAGAAATCTGACGATGTCCTCCTACTTCTGCACAGTATTTTGAGTTTATTCCAGGACTACTAGATCTATATCGCACTGATGAGTAGCTAATAAGCAGTAGTGCTTTCTGCGGTTGCTCATAGTTACAGACATGCCCATCTCAACTACGTCTTTCTCTATTTACAGATGTTATGAAAGTAGTTGACTTTCATCTATATTCGCCGTTATTCTAAGGATTGAATTCCAAATTTATGAAGAAGGATGTTGTATTCTATACCTCTATAGGATATATGCCATCGATCTTAAAACATGAAAATTTTAAAAATTTCTTTTGAAGTTTATCAACAACATCAATATACTGCTTGTAAATCGGACTCCATATCAAAGATCCATATTCAAGCTTAGACCTAACCAAGCTAAAGTGTAATGTCTGCAAAGTCAAAACGTCAAAGAGATTTACAATTCCTGATACCGAAGCCATAGGTTCGGTAAGCGCTTGAAATGATTTGATTGATATGCTCATTAAAGGTTAGATGTTGATCAAAGTAGATACCTAAGTCTTTCACAGTTTCACTGCGCTCAAGAACATGTTCGATCATTGTATAATTATATATCATGGGGTTGTTTTTCCTTGAAAAAGTTACTACTTTACACTTACTTATATTAAGATGAAGTTGATTCTTGGCACACCAGCGTTGCAATTTATTTATTTGACCTTGAACAAATGCACAGTCTTCCAAGCATGAAACGGATGAATAAAATTTTAGGTCGTCTGCGAACATTAACTTAAAACAAGCCAAAGATTCACACAGATCACTCACAAACAATATGAACAACAGTGGTCCTAAATTCGAACCCTGTGGTACGCCACTGGTTGAGACATAAACATGTGATATGTAGCCATTATAAAAAACATACTGTTTCCTTTCAAACAGATATGATGTTAAGAGCGCTAAGTAAATGTTGTTGAAGCCCAGGTACTCAAGCTTTCGGAGCAAAATACTGTGGCTGACCCTATCGAAGGCCTTTGAGAAATCGGTGTACACCACATCCACCTGTCATCTATTGTCTTATCTATCGCACAAATATTGGCTAAATACCATTAAGTTTGTTAGTGTTGAACGCTGCCTTATAAAACCATGTTGGTCGATGGAAATATTATTTTTAGTGGACAGGTAAATTCGGTTGTACACTACGATCTCCAAGAGTTTTGCAAAATTATTGAGTATAGATATAACCCTATATTCACTGATACAGTGATAATTTTTTGACTTTGGAATTGGGAAAACTTTGGCAATTTTCCATTTATCGGGGAAAACAGTCGTTGTTAGGATTAAATTGAAGATAACCCGTAAAGGATGAACTAATTTCCTGATACAATCTCTAACAATAAAAGATGGGATTTGATCAGGTCCAGCAGTCAATTTACTTTTAAGCTTTCTACAGGCCACTAAAATTTCCTCATCTGATATTGGCTCACAACTAATGTCGACGAGTCCACTATGACTGAAATCAAAGTTCAACTCAGTATCGACATTAGCAGTTGAGTAAACGCTCGAGAAAAAATCAGCGAAGGTGTTGACTATACTTTGCGGATCACCAAATGACTCGTTTCCATACAACATTCTATTGGGAATCCTAGAAGTGTTGTTTTTACTATGTACGAAAGGCGTACGAAGGCGTTGACTGTACTTTGCGGATCACCAAATGACTCGTTTCCATACAACATTCTATTGGGAATCCTAGAAGTGTTGTTTTTACTATGTACAAAAGACCAGAAGGTCATCATTTAGCTGATTTTGAATGGTTTGAAGATAGATATTATATGCCTCTTTGGTTTTAAGCTTAAATATTTTCCTGATTCTGCCGAATTCTTGGTAATTTTCGTTAGCACCAGACCTTTTAAATTATTTGTGCGCTTTGTCTTTTTGTTTTACTAGTTTTATAATTTCACTGGTGTACCAAGAGGGACATTTATGCCTGAAATTTTTATATTGTGGAACGTGTGTATCAAATAATTCGTAAAGTTTGGTATAAAATGCATTAATTGCATCATTTGTGTCACTAGTGTTATCCAAGAAATCCCAATTAACCAATAACAAAGAATTATACAGCGAAGAAAAGTTAGCACGTCTAAAATTATATCTTCTTTGGTCAGTACTGACTGTGACGTATTCAGTCTTTTTGCAGACAGTTTTTAGTGTTACAGACAAAGAAGGACGATACACGTCTTCATCCACTAATGGAGCTAAATCTCTATAAACAATACAATCAATGTTACTTATTACTAAGTCCAGGATTCTATCATATTGGTTATGAATATTACTATACTGTTTCATGATCCAGAAGTTGAGCCAATTAACAATGTAGTCATTTAAATTATTTTCCACAAAGTTTGGAGAATTGAAATCACCCAGAAAGACAACACGTTTGGAATGTATGATTTCCCAGTTTTCTAACATTTCGAAAAAAGCTTCAAATATATCAACAGAAACATGTGGTGCAGCATATATGACAGCGAAATAAAGATTCTGATCAGATACAATGCATTTGCATGCCAAAAAATCTATTTCTGGGAAATTTGTATCAAACTGCGTAGTATCTACTACAACAGAGTTAAGAGCCGATTCAAATGCCAGTAGTACACCAACACCCATTGACAGGTTCAATTGATTATGTTTTCTGTCCTTACGATGAACGTCAAAAGAATTGGGAAATAATTCGAGAGAGTTTACTTCGGGATTTAGCCACGTTTCGCTTAAAGCAAATACATTATACTCACAGTCACTCACAGCAGGATAGAATTTGTTAATTTTGCTGTTTAGCCCTCTAACATTCTGATAGTACACGGTCAAAAAATCACTACATCCACTATTGGGCCGACCTAGTTTAAAGGAACAATCCTTGGTACATTGTTGATGAACTTGATCCTACAGTTATTATCTCCTGCTTCATGACGCCTGGCACCAGAACTTGCAATGCTGAGTCATAGCTGTCAAGTATTACCTTGATGGGTCTAACTTTTGTGCCGCAAAACATTCCTAATCTCATCACTTTTATGTTGGTTAGCCTCACATCAGGGACAGCTTCGCGTAACAAGTTGACGACAACTGTTTTATCAGAATCATTTTGCTCACTTCTGGCTTTATTTTGATCACGCTCAGTGACATTAAAGACTATTACGTTGTTTCTACGTCTTTCACGCTCTGAAATCTGAGATATGATGTCTTCCATGGAAAAACTTGAATCTGCATTTTTGGTGTTGTCAGCTATCAAATCCTTGATTTGATTACGCAAATCGATGATTAGTGCCTTCAAGTCATTAGTGTCTTTACCTATGGATCTGCAGTCCTTACAGGTCCAATCGTACCCCTTGCTCGAATTTAAAGTACGAACCTCATTTGCGCTGATTTCCACACAGGAATGCTTGTATTTCTGCTTACAAACACAGCACGTAACAATTTGATGAGGCTCACACTGTTGATTACAGCAGCTGCAAGGGACTCTAGCTGGCATAATTCTGAATTTTGTGTGCAAATGTTTCCTAAATCAACACAAGTTCGCCACTGGAGACTATTTCCACTTTGTTTCAATGAAAATTCCAGAAATTCCACCAGAGATTGTAGAGGTTAGCTATTATCAAAAAACTGTGTTAAACTATTAAAGATGAACCAGAAAACGTGCCCAATGCTCAGGAATTACGTGAGCGTAACTATGACACTCGCAAACAAATTTTCAATGGGGTCTCACTACCGATCTTAGAAGCTTTAACGGAGCTAGTAAAACACGTGTTGTTATACTCGGTATTAGGTACGTATTGAGGCTGCCGTAAATTTGTTCTCAAGGGTAGGAAATAAACCGTGGTTCTGTGTATTGGTAACGGTATACTTTCAGTTTTCAATTTGCAACCCTTCAAAGGGTGCAAAATTTCTATAGGCCGTGCTAACAATGTTCCTTTAATTTATCTGACCACAAACTTCAGTGGGTCAGTATACCTATTGTTCCGTTCAAAATCAAAAACAATTGTGTTTACCATCAGGAATTTTTTCATCGGTATCTGCCGCAGGTTGGGTTTGTTTCTCGGAGCTTTATTTTCAGGTCTAAGCGGAACCACATCAGGCATGTTATGAAATTTTTACGAACGCAGAAACGCTTTCACATTATTTTCCCATGTGAAGCTGCATTCGCTAAAAACAACAAAACCCTGTCCGTCCAGAGTTTCATAGTGGCGTGCTCGTTTTTAGAGTTAATTGCAGGATGAACTTTTGATCCAATTAGTCTTGAAAGGTTTCTCTTTTATCCCAGTGGTATTTAGTATGTAGGCTTATCAGTATATAGTTCAAGTGGTTGAATTGAATCAGCTCCAGCATGGTCGCGTTCGCCAAAACATAGGCTATGTTATATTGGAGGTCCCAGGGTAACATCTTTTATAGCTTTTTCATAAGCTAAAGCGTTGTCAAACGATTTTGAGAATCATTTTTGTATCTGGAAAAGCTATGCAGAATATGACGTGAAAGTGTGAATTGTGCAACTGTAATGGAAAAAAAATAGTAAATCCCAAATTCTCGGGATTTTAGGTGGAAGTGGAAGTTCAGGATCACTACAAATTTTGAAGCATTGCATTACTGGTTTGACTGTAAAAGCAGTTTATAGATGATGAGAAAGGGTATAAATATACCGGGTGTTTCAGTTTATTGTTGCATAACTTTAAGACTCGATAGAACTGTACCTGTAGTGTATTAAAATGACCGAAAAATTTTTTTTAGTGCAATTTTTTGCTTTTTGAATCAAAGAACTGATTCTTCTCACTTTTCGACATAAAAAAGCTCTCTTATGAATTTTCGTTATAGTTAGCCGTGTTTGAGATATTTCGATTTTTAAGGTTCGATGCATTTTTAATTATTTATGATAAAATAACGTTAAAAAGTCAGTATCTCGATAATTTTCAGAAGTAGGCTGTGCCTGCAAATATTTTTGAAATTGAAAGCAGAATAAGGTTAAACGTCAATTAGTTGACAGTTAGTTTTGTTGTCTGTTGAAACCTGAAGCGTTTTTTTGCAATTGTGAATGCACGAAATTTAGTTCCTTTTACCTGTTTTTTTTTGTAAGTTTTATGAAAATCAACATATTTGGTCGCATGGGAATCCGCATGCAGTTCAAGAAAGAAATTTTTAGCATGAATTTAGTTTGAACGAGTGGATTGGTATCTACCGTAATCGACTATTTGGGCCCTACCTTTTGCCTGCAAGGTTTAATGCTGCGACCTTCTTGGAATTTTTAAAGGCTGAACCTTCAAATATGTGGGATGATGTTATGTTAGATTTAAGAAGATTGGCCTGGTTCCAGCTTGACGGTTGTCCAGCTCATTATTCGAGAATGGTTAGAAACTGGCTGGACGAAAATTATCCAGAAAGATGGATCGGCCATGGAGGACCAGTCGCCTGGCCTCCACGATCCCCTGACCTAAATCCATTAGATTTCTTTGTGTGGGAATTTCTAGAAGAAAAAGTGTACCAGACTCCAGTAACCACAAGAGATTTGCCAATAGACAGAATCAGGAATGCATGTGATGAAATAAGGCCTTATTTGAATAATGCTATACCACGTTCGATCATTCCTAGATGTGAATTGTGTATTGAACAATTGGGCTTACATTTCGAGCAATTAATTTAGATTTTGTTTGTCCTAACTATCCAATAGCATTTTAGTTCTAAATAATTAATTTAATTTGTTAAAAATAATATTGGAAAATTAAACAAATTAATATTCTGTTTTTTTGTGTTTATTTGGAGTTAGGAATTATTACTGTGTTTAAAAACACAATCTGAACGATCATCTTAATTACTTGTAATGCCCAAATCGAAAATGTAAAAAAATATTATTTTCCCATAAATAATTAAAAATGCATCGTAGCTTAAAAATCGAAATATCTCAAAAACGGCTAACTATAACGAAAACTCACAGGAGAGCTTTTTTATGTTGAAAAGTGCGGAAAATCAGTTTTTTTATTCAAAAGGCAAAAAATTGCACTAAGAACAAGTTTTCGGTCATTTTAATACACTACAGGTACAGTAGAGAGCGCCCTCTAGCGGCTACAGTAAAACTATGCCCATGGTTCGTTTTGTCGTACCAAAGAACCCTTGTATACCAATTTTCACTGTTATGCATCAAATATTGTTCAAAATATTTAAAAAAAACTATTTTAGAAAGTAAATTTAAACACCCTGTATTTCGGAAGCCCCGAATTTTTCGACCCATGTTTATATAGACTTTATGCATTAATTTTAGAAGTTCTATCGAATCCTAAAGTTATGCAACAATAAACTGAAACACCCTGTATAATATCTATTCATATACCTACGTATACAAACATGCAGTTTTAAATAACTTGGTAACATTTCTTAAGTAAATTAGAACAAAAGAATTGTATGATTTCAATCCAGATATAGCCTAGTTGGACAACTTTATTGCAGACATTACACTCTACGGAATGTGTCTTTCCATTTTTAAACAAAATGAACCCCAGTGAACCCCTATTTGTTCTTGGGGCGTCCAACCATATTTTTTAAAGTTGGTAGTTCACTGTTTACGAACTTTCTGTCGTTTGCGAATAACCTTAACCTCACTTGTGTGACGTAGACAATTAATGTATACGCGTAAACGCCCATCACTGGTTGATGCCCACTCCAGTTGTTAATAGCAATAACAATAAAACATTTTATTACTAGCATGGCTCACAGACAAAACCATAAGTTCTCCTAAAGCAAAAACAAAAAACATGTTTTGTTGATAAAAGGCAGAGTTTGGGGATAGAACTCTTCCACTCAGTGGTAAGGGTAGAGAAAAACACCAAATCCTTGTTGGTATTCAGCAGCGGGTTCGGGCAAGGGTTGCATCACGTCATCAACAAATCGTAAATTATCGCCATAAACCAAGACGGTATAGCTGCATTGCCAATGGCGTGCTTAGAATTTTCAATATCAATTCATGGATAACTGCGAGTCTGAGTGGTGCGGCAATTGAACAACTTGAAATAGGCTTCTGTATCTGACCTGTCTATGTTCTGAAGAGTCCCATGTACGCATGGCAAGTTGCGTTACACAAAAGGCATTATAAGTACGTGTAAAATAAAGACGACATTGCAAAACGAATTTACCTAGTCTGCAGGTTTTGCAGAACAGAACCTTACGCACAATCACTGACGCCCAATGAGACCTCTGCATCCCTTATCTGAAAGATTGCATCAAACGGCAAGCGCAGCTACGTTATAGTCAAGCAGAATCGCATAGCAACCCATTGTTTCATGAGTCAGTAGACTACACAGTCCACCAAGTTCGTAAGCACATAGAACTGCGGCTTGTGCTATGAACAAGAGTAAATCGTGTGACTGTAGGTACAAAATTATAATTTTTCTACACTAACATCTAAGTTAATTTTAGGATTAACTTGAAATTCATGAATACTGATAAGCAATGCGATGACTCCAAACTGGCCTCTTTGCTCTACCTCCGTTCTTCCCTACTTTCTCCCTGACTTTTGGGACCTATGGGCCTCTTTGACAGTCAATGACGAATCGAAGAAGAAATACGACGTAGTTATACGTATGAATTATCGTTTTTTTAACCTTTTCCGCGCTTAGCAAAACGTGAGGTATACAGGGTAACTTTGAAGTTGAGTCATTAATTTTCAGATAATGATTGTAGAAGGAAGATAAACCAAAATATGTGTGTAAAAATAAATAAAAATGAAAAAAAAATGTTACCTTGTTTTATAAAGTATCCTCCCGACAAGTATTTCAGTGCGGACCTGTATTTGATCGTGCGGTCTTGGAGCACCGGCATATTCCCTCCCCTGTGAGGTCTTAAGTCACGAGCCCTTTGTACTACATTAACAAAGGCACGAGGGGTTGGGTACACTCGATTGGGAAACCGACTCCCCACCCCGTAAATAAGAATCATGTCCACAAGTTCAGCATTTTCGTAAACATGGGCCATTTTTGATTTCGTTTGAGCCACGCAACAGACACCACTATTCACTCACGCGTTACCGACTGACACTGACTGTATACAACGGAATGAATTACTTGTAAAAACATCGTTCCAAATTCTTTCGCTTTTTTGTTTCCAATGCGATGAACCGATAAGGCGGATTATATCCGTTGCCGCCAAACACGAGCACATAATATTATTATTGAGACAGGGCGGTACTCAAACTTCCAAACGGCTATAACTTTGTTACTTTAATTTTACCAGAAAAATGGTAAAGGAAAAAAACATTTCTTATGATCAGATCTACTCACTGTTAAAATAAATGCCTCAACTTCGAAGTCACCCTGTATATACAGGTTGTGCTACGGAAGATTACGCATTAGACTAAAGAAAGGCAACACTGTCCAATTCTCAGGTGGAGCGCTCACACTCGACCGCCGACGACGCTCGAGCTGCAGCAGCGTGCTCGATATCGCGCGTTGCCGCTTTTCTCGGTTTAAGTAATCATTGAATACATAACCTGTATCTGTTTACTACCGCAATGAGTAAGAAAGCCCAAATCGAATAAGTACATGTTCGCATTTGGATGACTCCCGTATTATAAATCTACTTTGGGATTTTTTCATAGTTTTGCATGACTCTCGTGAAGGAAAGTCTGAACTCTAAGGTCACCCTGTATATCCATCAGTCAAAGCGAAATCATGCGTCCAGTTACTATTTAAGTCTTTTAACAATGATATCTTATAAGGTTTCGGTGTTCGAAGTTCTGCTCTGTCCCCTCTAAGTTACCGACGAGGTGTTGTTGTCATCTTTCACTTGAATGATGAAATATAGCACTACAAGAAGACCAGACATTTGTGCTACATTCACTTGGATGTAGTTGACAGCCCATATATATCTTCCGTTCTTTCCAAACTCTTATAGGCTGCTTCTGGTAGGTTTATTAAGTAAGAATGTAAATTGAGCAATGCATGAAAAAAGATATTTTTCGTTATGTGTGCCACTCAACAAGCAGAACAAGGTCAAAGATAATATCGATCTGAACAAAATTCATTCTTTATTTGCAGAAATCAGGTTAACAACGACGAGTACCACAACAACTACAACAACTACTACCACAACTCCAACCACCACCACCACAACCGAGACGAATTTAATATTGGGTAAGTAAAAACTGCCTACTTCTAGAAAAAAAGTAGTAAACCGTAGCTGTCGTACTATACAGGGTGGCGCATCGAAAACGAAACAGACGCATTTACTGGTAGCTCAGTTTTTTTTAAAAAACGCTCAGACCCGAGGATTTTGATTTCGAGGGGGACACAAGTTTGGCAAAAAATCACGTTAGCAGGTGCAGCCCCCTAAGCGGAGGTGACACCGCCACCAAAATCTTAAATGGAAAGGGGGGTCGAGTGATACCTTATTTTAAAGGTCTTTCAATTCCCTTTATAATGATAAAAAATTAATGTACTTCAGTGGTTTTGAAGATTTATTGATTTAAAGCTTAAATAAAATAATATATACATCATCATTAGTGGAGACCAATACATTTGGAAGCAAAGTAATTTAAAAATGAAGAATCAACTGACCCGTTAGGCAAGTAAATGTTGAAAATGGCCACCATGATTCTCCATTCAATAATAAACATTTTGGTCAAAACCTTGCCGCACATTTTGCAATATTTGAGGACTCATTCACAATTCTTTCTCGCAGGTCTTCTAATGATGTTGGCTGAGTAGCATAGATTTTGCTTTTTATATGACCCCAGATAAAGAAACCCAAAGGTGATAAATCTGGCGATCTTGGGGGCCATTCAATGGTACCTCTTTTACCAATCCATAGATCTGATCTAAATATTGTCGAACACGTAATGCGTAATGTGGTGGGGCAGCATCCTGTTGAAACATCAACCTACTCGCTATGTACCGCCGATCATTCTGATTTTCAATTATGGCTGCTAATGCAGGATCTATGGCGTCTTCCAGTAATTCCAAATACATTTTACCGGTCAAATTTTCAGGTAAGAACAAAGGACCAACTAAATGATCGCCAAAATTACCAGCCCGAACATTTAATTTTATGGCTGCTGCTTATGAACCTCATGATAAATTATGGAATTAGAACAGGACCAATTTCGGCAGTTAGGATTTAAGAAAAAGGAACATTCGTCGGAAAAGCAAGTGTTGAATAGAAAATGTTCATCGTTTATAATTCGTCCACTCATATCTTCACAAGACTGTGATCGCCGATGAAAATCGTCTTCATTAAGTTGTTGTACCAGGTGAATTTTATACGGATGAAAACTATGGGCCTTTAGAATCCTTTGGACAGTACGTCGACTAACACCACACACAGTCTCCAATTTGCGGGTACTTAACGTAGGATCTCCTATCCTTAATGCGGGGCTTAGGTCAAAGCCCCCAGCGCAGGACCCCCAAGAAAGAGGCCGTCCATAAAAGTCGAGAACAGACAGTTGGAAGAAACGTCCACCACGTGCTTCCGCGACGCGTGCGCGATCGAGTCAAATTTCGGGAAAAAGGGGCAAAATTGGGGAGGGGGGTTAACTCGTTTGGCAGCACACACTCGGGGAATGCGCAGCGGTCTGAAGCACGCAGCGCCACGAAAGGCCTTCGGGCGGGAGAGGAGGGAGGAGCAGATTGCTCTTCCCCCCACTCCTCAAGTGTTTGAGGTTGCCTGGAACAGGGGTGGTGGAGGGACCGCACAGGGTAGGAGGGTGTTTGTGAACGTAGAATCTACATAAACTTGCCCTAAAACCCCCACTTCTATTGCTTCGTTCCTTATGGGATTTACAATGTTGCATTTTTTATTGGCGACTGACCCAGTTTCCCGAAATTTAGCTACAACTTCTAGAACATATTTAGATGCACGTTACTGTTCTCATGTCACTCATTAAATATTTCTGCTGTTCTATTAGCGCACTGATTATTTCCGAAAAATATTTCGATAATTTCAACTCTTTCTGATGTGGAATATACCATGGTTAATTTATGTAATAAAGCGTTACAAGCTATTTTAGTAACAAAGTTTGGTCAAATCAATCTCAAACTATGTACTAAATTCCTACTTAAAATAAGTACGAGATATTTCCATATCTTTCTTTAAGAAATAATTTTTTTGCCACAATAAAACGCCCCAACAGCTATTTTCAACACAAAATGATAAACAAACCATGGGCGTAGTGAAGAAAAGCCATTTACTTATTGAGTAAATTCTTTCAGTCAAATTTCTTCTGAAAGTAGTACAAACTAATCTGATGTACCTATTAAAGTCTACTTTAAGCTTTAAATCAATAAATCTTCAAAACTACTTAACTGCAGCCCATGTATTTTACATCATTATAAAGGGAATCGAAAGACCTTTAAAATAAGGTATCACTCGACCCGCCCTTCCATTTAAGATTTTAGGGTTGGTGTCACCCCCGCCCAGGGGGCTGCACGTGATTTCTTGCCAAACTTGTGTCCCCCTCGAAAACAAAATCGACGGGTCTGAGCGTTTTTCAAAAAAAAATGAGCTGCCAGTAAATGCGTCAGTTTCGTTTTCGATGTATTTTGCATGAGAGGGGAGAAATAACACGTCTAATTATGTTAATATTTCATTTCTGTTTGCATGAGATTACAATACAACTCGTTTCTTCATCTAAGTACCGCATGGGCTTGACGTACCACAACATGTAGATATATCTGGCCTCTGTGGCGACGTTGTTTCTGGTTGTATGACGCTTCCCATGTTCGCCTTCTTTTAGGCTATACCCGTATCCAGATGTGGTGCTTGTACTTCGGTGTTTTTGATTTACATTCATTTGGCCTAGATGAAGCCAACAAGTAGAAACGTACGTCGTCGCTCGGGTGACCAATCATTCTAATTTTGCTCCTGTTCCTTTATTGCGCACAACTGTCCTTCGTTTTTAACTAAAAACTCAAATTTATTTATCCGCTAGGGAGTTACGATGCTACTGACAGATATGCAGATACACATATACAGGGAGAGGGAGAGGGCGATATTTTAACTGTAAATGACAAACACTGATACGAGTAGGGGGAGAAATATTGGGCCGAATTAGTTGAAGCTTGGCAATACTATTTTACTAATAAAAGACACTCTGTATATAGGAATTTTTGTATTTTGTTCAGATATTAGGAAAGAGCACAAAAACCCCGTTCTATTTGAACGGACGATTGTGTAAGAGCTGGAGGTTCTGACTTTGGAGTTCAAAGCTGTGTACCTCATGGTCTAATAGTTCTATAATTTACGCCCTAAGACTACATGTGCCACATTAGAGCAATATTTAGAAGTAAGTGATGACTTACTTATAAGATGTTATTGATTAGCTACTTCATCCAGACCAATAAAAATATACTTCCAAGGCCGAATGGAGAGCTTAATTTTCATTTAAGATGTACATTTACATTTACATACAAAACATTATTACACAGCTGAATATCACAAGGAGTGTAAATGACAACGTGGGCTCTGTGGTATGCATCCAAATAGTGTGATTTGAGGAGGCAGTAAACGAACAGCTGTTTTTGGGTATTTTTCCGTCAGTCACTCAATCTGCTTGTTAGGTTAGGCTGTAAATGCGTACCAGGTTTCAAATAAAATGGAACACACATAATGTTTTGATAACTTTGGCCGTATTTTTTTGGCTTACAAACAACCCTGTATATCTTTGTCAAACTGGATATGCGTACCCCGTTTATTCTATCGAATCGAATGGAATACTAACCCGAAAAGAAAGACAGGTCTGGACTCATTCATAATCTGTCAAGGATTTCTTTTAAAAGCTACTAATATATAAGGTGAAGCCTATCCAAGCATACAGCTAAAGAAAATGAACTTTCCACCTTCCTAATATGCCATTCTCAAATTCGTCGCACACCCGATCATGACTATTGTACCTATGATGACAATTATACTGATAAAGATTGAATACTGTATAGATGTCTCACCATGCACAGGCTCTGCCTTCTGTGGGTTTTCATATGTATTTGCACGTTATTTACATTTCACCTGAAACATGTGTAATTGTAATTGAAATCAAATGAATATTATTATTATTAATCATAAATTTTATGTATGGGTACCACCGAGCCAATGTTGCCATTTACACTGAATGTATAATCTTTATAATCCTCTGTAAATGAATTCGATTGAGCTCCTCAATGCAAGTTCCTCAATATGTGGATACTCAGCCGATAAGGTTTAGTTCTTATTACGGATTAATCGATAAGATGATCTTATTTTAAGTCTAGCAATGTGGCGCATACAGTTTTGTAATTAATAAGTCTTAAAACAAACAAAATCAATTATCTTCAGCTCATACGAAATCTTCTGCTCAAAAACAGTTGATCACTGGAATGATGTTTCTGTGCTCTTTCCAAATATGTAAAAAAGTAAGAAATTTGAATATACACGGTAGGGCGGTTTTGTTAATTTTTAACTGGTCTTACCCTGTATTTCTTCCTCTTGTTCATATCGTACTTGATTAAATAGCATAAGCAAAGTACGCGTACCAAGTTTCAGAAAAATATAGAATGGTTAAAATGTTGCGAAGTCATGAAAAAGTTGCCAAAATTAATAAAACTACCTGTTCTTCGGTTATAAGAGGCTAAAGATATATCAATCGTGGGTTATTTAGAATAACCACAGTGTCCTCTACCTACAGTCAATATACATATATATATATATACAGGGTGTCCGCAAAGTTGGGGTTTTCCTTTACACGACGTGTAGACCTTGAAAACATAAGCAGTTTTTCTTAGTACCATATACACCAATGTCTTAAGGGAACCGAGATAAAGGGCTCTGCAACATCAAAAATATCTGAATACCGTCCTGTAGCCGCGATATCCCCGAATGGTACTAGGACACTAGCTCAACCCGACGACAGAACTGGGTCGGGGTCAGTATGTCAGGTCAGTATGCAACCTTCAACCGACTGTTACGGTCACGCGTGTAGAGGTAAACGAACCCATATAATCGATTGCGTTTCAAAAAACAACAAGAACTAGAGACGTGGCTAGAGAAGTGCAAGTATCAAAAACTAAAGCCCTTCAACCTGATGATTTTCCAGCAAGAGTGAGTGGCTTTGTGAGTTTTTGTTGCATCAACATGACAATAATCCGGACTTTTTGAAGTGCATATTGGTGACAGACGAATCTACGTTCACGCGTAATGGGGTGAATAACTTTCACAACACTCATGTTTCGTCATTACGCAACATTTTGCCATCCTTGTTTGCTTGCGTCTGCTCGGTAGCGCATCAGCTGATTTCATTTTCTGTTGGAGCGGTATGGTTTCGGGCAGAGACGTACTTAGCCCTTCTCGTCAACTGGAGAGTGAGTACTTTTTCCTTTATTTTTTTTTTTTACTTGGTCGCCCTCGTTTCACTACACATTACCTTTGTTATTTCAAGGGTAGTTGTTTCTGAAACGGAAAACCCCAACTTTGCGGACACCCTGTATATATATATATATATCTACCAGTGTAACACCCTGTATACCTTACAAACTTATACTCAACCCTCGTTTCTGCGTCGAAGGTTCGAAACAAGACAGTCGATTTCATCTGTTAAAAATGTAATCTTGCCTCTGTATTGCAGGATTTTAAATGCATAAACCTTGTTTTATTCTCTAGAGTATCTTACCGTATAATTTAAAATACCCCCATTCATGCTTTATTTACCTAGAACGAAATGTTGTTTGCGATTTAACTAGGCACTTTGCACGCCCACCACTGGCCTGAAAGAACGAAAGAACCGTTTCAATTTTATTGCACATGTGCGCTCTAAAAGTTCCTCAACTCATGCGGAAAGCTGGTTTTGTCGTCTAAGGAAGCCGATGTAGCCGCAAAGGCGAGATGTTCGCCTTCTACTTTCGCAATAAAATCAAAATGATGGGAATGGGCACTCTCAGTTACTTTTGCGACAATTCCGCAGCGGCATTCTCCGACTTGATAGTGTCGTCATTTTAATCGATCAAATCGCAGTTTTTCAGCCGCAGGTCAATCTCCAAGTTTGCTTACTCTAAACTTGACAATAACTTTTGTCGAGCTCTCAACGCCACATGAGCGCGGCATCCGTATTACGTAACTCAAAAGGCGATCGATTTTTTACGACATTGTGTAGGTTGTCCTATAAAATATCACCTTTGAAACAGCTGACGTTCACTTCATGCTCACCTGTGTTACGCGCGGAATTATTTAGCGGCACACTAGTAGTTACGTAGTGAACATGTTGACATTTTACCGTTTTTTTTTTTCATTACATGGGTTTTCTACGTGATGGCGCTGTCAGTTTATATAGCAAGCGTCGTTCCTGTCGTACAAGTACGACGAATGATAGTCATGTAACCACGTCTTCGTTAGATAAAAACTGAGTACGCTGTGAAGGAAGGCTTCCAGTGTTGCTCCAAATGACTTGAAGTTACGTCATTCCATTCTGTTGTTGCTCTGTCTCTACAGAACTATCCACAGTAGCTCCAAATTGTCGATGTTTGGCTGACTGTATGTTCATACACTGGGCCGCACGATTGTTGATGTAGATTTGAGGCGTTGGCTCTGATGTAGCGCTAAAGCGTCATGCATTTGTTATCCGCCCACAGCAACCGCACTAACATCGCGTCGTGTGAGGAGCATTTTGCGTACGTATAGCATCAAAAAGTGCGCCATGTCTTCGAAATTGCGCTTATGCTGTCCGTCCATTTCGGCCATTCCAGTAATGCTTATCAATTTCTTTTCAGAAATCAGCAGTCCCACGAAATCTACTCCTCCGCCTTTCTATGGTCATGTGGGTAAGTGTTAGTTTTGATGAGAATGGAAAATAAATCTAACTCCATTTCAGCATATTTAGGTAGCGTGCGAAAATCTAATATCAAAATACTCTTCGAGATCATCTGAAGCAAGGTCTAAAGTTTAATTTAGATACCTCCCGATTTTAAAAGTTACAATTGTCAGCCGAGTTTTCAATCACTGGATTCATCATTTCTAACTTAAAAAATTTCAAGTATCTGCGTGAAATTTTCGTCTCATAACCAACAAGTGCCAAATTCTGTATTTTTCCTCGGTTTTTCGTCATAACTTCATTGCTATTCGCCGGACCTTTTTACGTGTGGTCTCATCTTGTAGGACTCGTAAATACCTCAAGATATTATTTGAAGAGTGTTTTAGTTCCTGCCAATACATTTGATTGAAATTCAAAAACCACGTTTTCTCATTCTTTGTTGTAGAATAATAAGTTTTTCCACGAAAATTGATGTACCCATATTATGCGTCCCTCTTGAACAGCTTGCATCAATAAAACCAAACTTTACAATTATTTCGGGGAATTTTTTTTATTCGGATTGACCTTATTAGAGGTAAAGTGGTAATAAATTGATATGTCTCTCGGTTTCCATGACACGAGTAATAAAATGATTAATTAATTGCCAGGCTAATTCATTTTACATTTCACGAGGTTTATTGTGGTTTTGCGATACTGAATGTGACGTAGATGTTTAATGTTATATAGGCCTTTAATATGGTCTACAATTAGCAACTATGCCATTTTATGATGCTTTAATTAAAATGCCGATAACATGTATTATTATGCTTTTCACAATTGAGACAGTCACTGAGATGTATTACCATCACACCAACTCAGCGTTTGATGATCCTGATGGTGTGCGCCACGAAAAATATATTACAAACGAACTAGCCACACTGTGATACCTTTTTTATATACCGAGGCAGCCGAGCAGCCTGCTATGATGATCCCAAAGAAATTCTGTTAATCCGAATTTTTAACTGCCTAAGGTTGGTAGAACTGGGAAAAGCTTCCTCTTGTAGATTGTTCCACAATCTCGGCACCCTCGGGACAAACGAGCGTATCGGCCAGTTCTGGATGAGAGGCCAAAGTCAATCGGGTCTGCCTGGCGAGCACATCGGCAACGGCATCATGGAAGATAGATCTGAGGAGCAAAGCCCGTTGGTGTAGTGGTAGAAGAGAGCTAAATCGCCGACGGTCCGCCGCGCCGGTGCGAAAGGGCCCCGAGACAGTCTGTTAGAAAAGAGTTATCGATCAGTCGGACAGCCTTTCTCTGGACAGCATCGAGCATAAATAATGTAGTCGGGGCGGCAGCACCAAACGTCTGAGCCATACTCGAGGCTAGGCCTTATATGCCTTGTATAGAGTGAGAAGGTCACGCGGAGAAAAGTACTTCTTAGCCCTAAACAAATAGCCTAGCTTTTTCCCAGCAGCTGCCGCTATTGACGAGATGTGTTCGTGCCAGATAAGGTCTTCGGTGATGTAAACTTCGACCAGCCGAAATGAATAGCTCTTTGGCAGAACTTGCCCATATATCGACACCGGATGAGCGCTAGGACGCTTTTTGTTCGTCAAGATACAGTATTATGTTTTGGAAGCATTAAACTGTACATGAACGTTGCGTCCCCAAGCAGTGATAACCTCCAGGTCTCTCGTCAGAGAGGAAGCCGTCGCTAGTCTTCTTCTTTCCAGCTCAGCGACAGAAATCGGCTTGTCACTCTGAATTCCTGCATGTAGAATGCTGTCATCAGCGAAGCTGTGGATTGGGTTAATCGTGCAGGAAAGGAGGTCGTTGATATGTAAGAGGAACCAAGAGCGATCCCTGGGGAGCACCCGCGTTGACGTTGTGGGATGAAGAGGGGAACCCGTTAATTACGACGGATATCTGCAAAGCTTTTCTGGGAGGCCATAGGATGGAAGTTTGCTTAAGGAGGCAGCGTGCCGCAGCTGATACTGTCTATAAATTCTCTCCACTTCTTCTTTTGTGCCAGTTTTTGTGCGGTCCAACCCTGTGTTCTTGATCACATTATCTTAATTCTGTTCAGCCTTCCCGTTTTTCTTCTTAGAATAGGCTTAGCTTGCCATATGACTTTTACTTGTCGACTGCTATTCATCCTGTTTATGTGTTCTAACCATTTTAACTGATTCTACTGAATTAGCTTTAATGATAGCTTATTCTTTTTTATCACTTCTGACTTGGTGCGATCTCCAAACTCCTTCAATCATTCTCAGGAACTTGATCTGCATAGCCTGTATTCTTGTATTTGGTGTTTTGGAAAGAACCCATTTCTCCGAGACAAAGATCACGGTAGGTCTGTATATGGTCTTGAATAACTTCATCTTACTCTGTGCATCTTTGAGGCCAAGTAGCTTAAATCGTTGAGCGTTTCGATGAAGACACACTGTTTGTTTCTATATCTTGTTTTCCTCAAACATCCTTTGCCGAACGTTAATATTTAGAGGTGTTCACTTCCTTCTTCTTCTCTCCATCTAGTTCCACCCTTACATTTTCACCTACCACAATTTTTGTATATTTATTCTTATGACTTGGCTATTCGAACAGATTCTCCTTATCTTTAGGTTATGCTCTAAGTTGCAGTAATTTTTCGATAAAATCAACAGCAGAGGCACACTCCGACAAAGTTACTGACCTAAGTCCTTGTATTCTACTTGAAGATTGCTACTATAGATTTTTGGACCATTAGTCCTTGGCTGCAACGCCTTACTTTAAGGCCCGTATCGTCAGTCGTCCCTACAATTGAAGGGCGCCTTTATGGCTTCCTTGATTATCATAGTTCTCTACTTCTCCGTGTCAGCGCTCTATTCTTAGGTTATGTCACAAACATCTATTTGCATCAAATTGTGCTTGCTTTTGAGTTATATCATGTTTTATCAGCCTGAAATTTCCTACAATTTAAAAAGAAAACATATCTTGACAATAGGAGATCGCTGACGCTCACACGGGACAAGTGTAATCTAGAAATTTTTGAAGGAGAGAAAGGTATATGACAATCAAGGAGGCCATAAACGCGCCCTACAACTGTAGGGACGACTGACGATACGGGCCTAAGCTAAGCGGAGCCTTAACTTTCACTTCAGTTGGGCCAACTATTGAAATCTTGGATTTTTTCTCATCAAACACAAATAATAGAAATGTAGCAGGGTGTTACAGGTTTAAAATATTAACGATGAATATTTTGATAATATATAGTAGAAAACACCAACTTTATCACTCCCTAATCAAATCTGCAGCATAAAAATTACACATGTTGCAATTACAGCATATCAACCTATTTTCATTTCAATGCAAAATAAGTCTATAACGCATAGATGGCTGTGAAAAATAAAAGCCATGACAATTGTTTTTATTACAGCTGTCAGAATACGTTTAATATAGTTTTGGGTCGTTAAGGTTTTCAAAATGGGTAGAGGAAAGGTTATTAGTGAGAAAATTCGGTTACTGATAATGAAATTTTTTAATTCTGGGAAATCAAACTCAGAAATTGCAACTTTGTTAGTATTATCACGGTACAGTGTGAGAAATATTGTTGGAAGATATAACGTAACTGGTTCAGTTAGTATTAAGCCACGATATGTGAAAAAAAGTAATATCACAAATGCCTACCGAAGAGCATTAAGAAGAATAATCGTGAAAAACAGGCGTGCCAATTATTTACAATTAGGTGCTCTATGGAGTGACGCTGGTGGAAGGAGAATTTCGAGGTCCACAACTCAAAGAGAGGCCCACAAACTGGGATTTAGCACTTGCAAGGTAAGTTTTCTTATAAAAAAAGTGAAGTAATAACCCTAAAACTGCACAACTGGTTTATAGGCCAAAGAAAAGCCACTATTAACTCCACTGCAAAAGAAAAATCGGCTTAGATGGACTAAAGAACATAGACAATGAACACCTCAACAATGGTATGCAATACAATGGAGTGATGACGCCCGATTCGAAGTTTGTGTTGGTGACAGTCGCAGTAGAGTTATTCGCAAAAAAAATGAAGCATTCCATGTTGACTGTCTGAAGAGAAAAGTGAAATATCCAGTATCCATTATGGACTGGGGCAGTATGTCATCAAAACGAGTTGAAGACTTCATTTTATTGATGGAAATGTGGATATAAATAAATATTTGGCAATTTTAGAAGAATCGCTTTTACCTGTGATGGAGGAATGTTTGACATCCGGCCAAGATTTTGTGTTTCAGCAAGATGGTGCAGCGTGCCATACCTCAAAGAAGGCTATAAAATGGATGGAAGAAAATAATGTACCACTTTTGAAATGGGTTTCTAGCAGTCCAGATCTGTCACCTATTGAAACTTTCTGGCACGAGATGAAAAAGGTTCTACAACATCCTGCTCGTACACTCACCGAACTGAGACAAAAGCTTCAAGAAGTATGGGATTGTTTTACACCAAATTTTTGTCAAAACTTGGTTAACACTATGCCCCAAAGACTTTCAGCCGTAATAAAAAATAAAGGTGATGTTACCCAATGGTAATCTTTCAATTGTTGTTGTGACTAGAGTGTATCTAAAATGTTAGTAGTGATAATAACAACCAAAAAATTGTCCATGAAACCTGAAAAACTACATCCAGTCATTCTAATTAGAAATACATGTTGGTTTCTATCTGTATAACTTTGGCGTGGAAGAGAGAAAACAACAAACTCATTTGTAGTTAGAGATGTAATTTTGCTAAAATGTTACTACAGTTGCTTTTTTGTTAGATGCAACTTCATCTTGGTCATGTTTTTTCCAAGTCGGAGTTGTGCAATCAAAATTATGGGTATGAATAGCTGAAAAATTGAAGAATAAGTGGTGCGTAGCTCAGCGTTTCATAAGGCGCAAAGAATTTAAGTAGACAACAGGGTTACAGTGACTCGTTGGGTCCAAATAATGTCGAAGAACAAGTTAATTCCCAAGCTTCACAAAGTTCACCATCAGAGGTGATCTTTATTTTAGATTTCAATACATATCTGAACGTAGAGTCTTCCATTCCTACGATTACCAGTGCCAAAAGGAGGGCAATTTAAAAAATAAGGTGTTCTTGAGATGAGGCTCACGGTGAAATCTCGTTTTTCAGGTGGAAAGACCTACGACGATGACCCGACAGAAAACTGGCTGTTCCCTAGTGTTGCACCCGCACCTTTGGAGCTCGAGACCATTTCCAGCTCGCAAAAGACCATCGAGCTACCTTACAGGCTGATCACAACCATCGTCTCGCTTGTGATTGTAATCAGGTGACAAATGTGAATCGTGTGTGCTGAGTGAACGCTCCTCGTTAACCTTGTGTGATATAAGACGGTCGTTGTAAGTAGTTCGAACATATTAGACGATAGGATTAGCGTTAAGTGAAGGTACAGTTTAACAAATCTAACCTGAGCTGTGAAAGACCACAATCTCTGACGTCATATCCACGACGCATGTGACTTTCACAGATACAGTTGGCTTTGTCTGCTGTCAATGAAATGAAGATGGCGTCGAGCAGGTCGACTCAAAAGTTGCAATGCTTTGTAGCGGTTAAAAAAATATTTTTTATTATAGCTTCTCAAACTTTTTATTTCTGAAACGAAGTGACAGGAAACATGCATGTAACTGAGTTAGTTTACTTGACGACATCTTCAATATGCTCACTCCGAGCAATGGCGAGTGAGTGAACGTGTCAACAGGGTTGTATTCATTTGTGTCATATGGTTTGAATGCTAGAATTAATATATTTTCTAGCTATCCACAACACAGTTCTTTCATTCTCATAGCGCTTTAGTACTTACGCAGTCTCTGCAGAATCGATTATGAAAATTATAAAGCCTGATTGTCCTCGCTCCAGTGCATATTTCTCTAGTAACTTTTATTAAGGTTGGATCCAGAATTATAGAGATACCACTGATCATATTTCGCCAGTTTTGGATCAATCTCTAAAATCTATTCTCACGGATTTTCTACAAAAGTCATTTTGGCACATCTCTTGATGAATAAACTTGAAATTGAATTTTTTCTTTTTTTTTTGTTCTGTTATTGGCACTGGTCGATGACCAACTGGCCAGATCCTTATGTTCAGTATAATGCTATGCTTTAATAGAAAATAGAACATCCATTACTTAATATTACTATTGTACATTATTTCTATTATAGTTACATAGAGTATGCGAACACATATTTCTCTTTTTTTTAAGTTTTTTTTAACCAATACTTTTTACTTATTTTTTCCTTTTCTCTATTTTGTTTATAAGATTGTTTTTTTATTTATGCATATCTACATATATATATATATATATTACTTTATAATGATCTGCTTTTTTTTTAATATTTTCTTCTTTTTTTCATTTTTTCAAACAAACTCACTCTAATTTACATTTTATAATGTTAGGCCTACTTTCCGACAATGCTTGTATAAAAGTTCGTAAACTTGCTGGTTCTCAGAACTGAGAATTGTTTCTAAATTTAGAGGCAAAGGAAGGCGATTCGCTAAAATTTTATACCATTCAGAATTTTCGTTGTTAGAACTTGTACATTCTAATATTAAGTGTTGAAAGGTTCCTATATTTCCACAGCTGTACTAAGCACCACATGCATAATGCAATATACGTATGCGTTGTTTCCGATAATTTATGACAGCAAATTAGAGTACCTTGCCGATAATATTTTTTATTCTTTTTGTATTAGTTACATTTTTCCCTAACTTATCTCTGGTTCAGCTAAAATTATCAACCAAACTTCAAATCAAACATTTTTGTACATCTGGCAATGCTAGCAATGGTGGTTTTTCCTCTTCCTCCAAGCATAATAATTGAAGCTTATAAGAAGGGGAAAGGGAGAGTCTTACGCCAATGCTAGAAACGCCATCATCATTATTATAACTATACAATTCTATCTAAAATTATTGGAAGATGTTCCAATTTGAATGCATACGCAGCATATTGTGAATCTGAGTGAAGATACAGCAAGCGCAGACTTTGTAAGCATGCTTTATAAAGGTTCGAGACAGTCGTTACTTATCGCAGCACCAGTAGCCACTGGTCACAGATTGTATCCGATGAATTACCGAAAAGACAAGCTTAACCATCGTTCATTTGACGATTGCCATTGTACCGGGATTATTTGTATTTGTTCGTCGTATTTAATTTTGTGGGCCTCCAATGGAGAATCCTTTTTGACATGTTGCTATCAGGCTTTAATTTTATTTTCTTCGCAACAAGCTTGCCCATTGCTCACTACTGTGAAGAGCATGTGGAGGCTATACATACGTACATCATAACAAGAGAGGCACGAGCCTGTAGTAATGGTAATAATAATAATATCTTTGTTGCCATTTGACTTAAAAAACTATCAGCAAATTGTCAAGGAACACAAAATGCAAAAAAAAAATATTTAATAAATTGTGATCTGGTCAACACTAGAGTCAAAATGATAATAAATTAAATAATACAAACATAATGTACACAAAATAACATAAACAAACAGATTCAAAAGATGTGAATTAATCACAACTAAACAAAAAAATGACCGACGAACAAATTGAAAACAGATTAAAAATAAATTATATAATAATTCAATTCACAGTTCTAGTGCCAAGTATTCTTCAATACTTTAAAAAAGGCTTTTCATAAATAGACTTTTAACGCGGCATTGGCGGAAAGCTCTGATAAAAATTGTGAACCTGTTGAACAATCTGATAGGCATAAAGCGAGGCTAAGCTGAAGGGTACGCAGACATTATGTATTCCTTAGATTGTAACCACTCTCCATATTGCTTCGCGCTTGGTCCTTCTTGCTGACCTCGGGTGTACCAACACTCTACTCCACATGTTAATTCCATAATCTGTCGAAGCTTCCTGATCTCCTAATAATTGCCAGGATGTCCGGCCATTTCGCTGAGTAAGCAATATCTTTATCAGACGCGCTGTCGCCAAATATTTCTGCCCTTAGACTGCAATATACGGGGCAACAGCACAGAAAGTGGAAGGCTGTCATGTACTCCTCCCACCACATGGGGCCGATTGGATCTTTCCTCACCCTAAAAAGATATTAGTGTCTGTTTAGTCTGCAATGAGCGGTGATAATCTCGATCAAAAGGTTGAGCGAATCTCTATCCCTGTCCAGTAAACAGCGCGTTTGAAGTGTGTCGGGCTACGAACCTCTTGGCCAGTCTGCACTCACCTCTCGCCACGCTTTCCCCAGCTCCGTATATACTTACTTATTCAGGGCAGTTTCAACTTGACACTTGCTTATGCTCAGCCTATGCTTGACTGTCAGAGCATATGAATATGCTATGCTCGGTACACTGCTGAATCTCCTGGCATGAGACCATTGAGATAGCAAACATCTCTGCCTAGAACATCGTGGTGCAGGTTCCAATCGCGAAGCTTTCCTGCACGTCTTTACCTTCCAATTATTCTGCCAATCCACTGGATCCTGTCTCCTTGGAGAAGGATCCATCAGTGTAGCTAACGTGACACTAAGGCGGGAATATTATTTCTTCATGCATGCATTCTTCCACTCTTATCGGAGATATTGCTCTCCGACATGTCCACGATCTTGGAGTGACTAACCACCGGTTCTCGTAACGCCCACGTGTCCTCGCCGCGCAACATTACTTACGCCGATATGACCTCCTGCTTTATACGTGGGTACGTCCAGTGGCCGCAGCTCAGGTCATTTTGCATGCTGGGCTTCCAACATCAAAAAAATATACGCCGCCTTCATTGCTTCTGCGCTGGAGTATTTTTATATTTGTTGTATCGTTAGAATTTTAAACTTAACACTGACTTATCGTATCTTGACATTGATAAACCATCGTGATAAACTGACCCTGAACCATTTTAATTTCTCTCAAAATAACTTGAATATAATTTTCCTCCTGTTGTTTACTTAGCTTATATACCAAGTTGTAGCATATTTACTCTGTTTGAAACCAAATACTGTAAGGTACAGTGCCCCTTTTACCTGTTTCTGTGGTACGTACATGTTAGATCCGTATTGACTTTTATACTAGCTATTAATTATAAATGTACATCAACCAGGGACAGCGGTACTCAGAGCTAACGAGCATTTGGTTTTCAACTGTATGTTCATATAAACGCCATATAATCACCCTTGCTGACAGCGAATACGTTTGAATTTGAACTGTATTTTAGTCGCAAACATGTCAAATATAATAATGTTACGAAGATATTGCTACAAACACTGTATACATTGCATCGAATCTGTTAATTTATGTAGGCGCGAAGTGATCAAATATTTGTGCAGTTTCAGTACTTGTTGATTGATTATTCCAGCGAATGATGCTCATATCTATGCTTTCATTCTACAGCTAATTTCACCTATCCTTGCTTGCACGTGTAAAAGGAAGCCAATTCGATATTTGTTCCTTGGAACATTTTTGAGTTTGACGGAATTTTGCATAAAATTTTCTTCCACAAGACAAATGGAAAGCCTTGATGATATCCATAAAGTTACTTTTGGGAAGGATTATTTTTTACTGAGATGCTGAAGAGATGATGGTCCCGTTACTAGATTTTAAGCAAGCCTCTTCAATTACAAAATTTTTCGAATTAGTTACTAAACTAGATCGTTGACAGAGATGAAATAAGTTTAGGTTTTCACAGAAAAACGAGCTATACAAGATCTTTTATTTGCTCTATTTCTTCCTTCCTTTCTTTCCTTCTTTCCCTTTTTCCCTTAAACATGTTTGGTATCTGGGTAGTCAGACCTGACAGACTAACAGACCGACGAGACTTTTAACTAAAGAGCAAAGGTCCACCGGACCGCTCTGACGAATAATGACGAATAGTATACTGCAATGCAAAGCAATGCAATCCAACGCAACCATATTACTGCAGAGATTCTTTATGTTTTTACCATCAAGGCGGCGATGCAAGTACCTTCCCGCTTGATTCTGTATGCTATATTTACGATAAACGGAGCTAAAAAAAACCTACTGCAGTAAGCGGGGGTCTGTAACCTATTGTATAACTTCCTCCTATGCCACGTAGAATCCGAACTGTCATAACAGAATGGTGACAGTTCGTGTGCCGGCCTCATGAAGGTCTTTTTAAAGTGATACCACAAACATTTGCCTGAGTGAATTGTTTTTAGAATGTAGCGACTCCTGCAAAGTGGGACGATTATGCCAAAATAGATTAAGATTATAATATGACGTAAGTTGCTCAGTCAGGTGAACCTGATACGTTATTTTAATTTAATATAGTATAAGATGAGCGATGTAAATAAATGAGGCTCAATTAATACAGTAATCACGTAAATATGTCCAAAGCTAAGACAGCTCCAGCTTTGATTAAAAGTCATGTCGTGTATCTTAGGTTTCTAGTCACAAAGGAACACGGCGCTCAGTACAAAGGGGGTACAGTGAAAATGGCTTAAGTCATAGGCACAAATTTCGACAGTATGCAGGTTTTGACAGCTTCCATGGAACTGTATTACGGAAAACTAACAGAAATTGTGCTCCCCGAGTCATTCTTAAGAGACTTTGGCATCATTTCCCAGAAAGCACCCTCCAGAGAGCATTGTATGTTGCTGCGCTCAAAGCTTGACCACTGGAGGTTATAGTATACAGGGTGTTCATTTTAAATCTTTCTACCACGGATTTAGCGAAAACCAGTGATTAAAAGAAAAAACGCCAAAAACTACTTCACCCACTTTCACCCTCGGCCCCCAAGGTCATCCCCTTAAAAACTGAAAATGACAAGTGGTATCAACTAATAGCTTGTTTGAAAGGTCTTTCAAAGTCTCTTATTTTTCGTTTTCAAGGAAATTAGAAAAATCTTTATTTATCATAATTTGTTCAGATAGAAAACAAAAACACAATGATATAGGCGATGTTCAAATTTCTGACGTTTATTTTCAAAAATATGTGGGATATCGTGGCAGCATTCGATGATGAGTTAACGAAGTTTATCCAAACTTTCAGGTTGGGGAGTAAGCACAATAGATTTCCCACAGGAAAGAGTCAAATGGCGTTAAACCAGGATATCTAGTAGGCCTTTCTATATGCTATCTTCGCCCTATCCATTTATCTGGAAGCTCGTCTTGTAGCCATTGCCGAACCAGAAGAACGTACTGAGGAAGAGCTCCGTCTTGCTGAAAATATATTTCAGCCTCATCAAGTATAGGGTTTCCATCCTCTTCGATTTGGTGTTCAGTGGTTCTAGTGTTAAGCGGATTGATGGTATTTCCCAACATATCCATTAAAGTATCTATCAATAAAGAGTGGTCGAGTCACTTTGTTTCCTAAAATGCATAATTCTTGCAGTCGCAGCAACAGTTTTGCGTAATAAAGTATTAGCATTTATTCCAAGATGACCCAAAACTTCAACTTGAGCGGCTTCATCCAAAACTCTCCTATGATCACGTTCTTTATTTGCAACAGATCCAGTTTGAATAAGCATACCTATGCGAAGTTATCATACTCGTTAAGCGTGCCGGCAGTTTGCGGAGCACATTGATTTTGGGCACCAGAAATTAGAATCATTTCCACTCTTTCAACTAGTATGTAAATCATTTTGGAAGTAACATCTGAATCAGTAAATGGATTTTCACTGTCCCAAGATTGTCACAGGGGTAACTGACAGTAAATTAAATTCTTTCTTTCCCTTAGCAACAAATAACTAAAGAAGTGTAGCAATCAATACAGTTCGCCCAGATTATCTGTGCTGATAAAAACAATGCGGAAAAAAGTCGGGTTGTTATTTGGTTGTTGCCACGTTTAATCTTCCGAATTGCTGTTTATGTCGGTAGTTTTCGTTTTAAATTATAAACGAATGGTTGATTTGGCAAACCCTAACAGCAATATTTTTAACACTTATTGGTAGGAACAGTCATATTTTCGAGTGTTTTTGTTTTCTATCTGAACAAGTTAAGATAAGTAAAGAATTTTCTAATTTTCTCTAAAACGAATCGACTGATTTTGAAAAACCAAACGTCAAAATAAAAGACTTCGAAAGACCTTTGAAACAAGCTATTACTTGATACCCCTTGTCATTTAAAATTCCTAAGGGGATGACCGTGTGTCGAGGGTGAAAGGGGTGGAGTAGTTTTTGGTTAAAAAGGTGTCTTTTGAACGTAGAAAGTTTCCAAGTCAACTCCCTGTATAATATACTGGAAGTTCAAACAATTTTCTCATATGTAGTGTGAACTTATTGGAAAAAGATACTTGTTTTGCTTTCTCCTTGTCTCTACCCACGACCATGACATGACCTTTTGTCAGAGTAGTCATATTTGTATTTAACGTATCAAGACAAAAAATGCATAAAAAGCACGAGATCATCTCGTTACGCAAACCACACCAAAAATTGTACTTCCGAATTAAATAATGTTAGCGACAGTACTTTTAAGCGTAGGTTTATATGTTATGTAAATGAATGTACATATCTTACTGTAAAACGGTATATTATGTTGTTAAAATGATGGAACAATACAGATTCATTAAGAGCACTGTGTTTATTTTATTGAATCCTCTCCTTCTCTCCGAGGAAATGTAGTAGGGTGAAGGTAAGCAAGAGATAGGAACCGTATGCGTCACAATCCGTTCTTAACTTAAAAGGTAAGCTTCTTTTGCCAATTCAAACAACAGTATGTATATATATACAGGGTGACTTCGAAGTTGAGTCATTTATTTTAACAGTGAGTAGATCTGATCAAAAGAAATGTTTTTTTTCCTTTAACATTTTTCTGGTAAAATTAAAGTAACAAAGTTATAGCCCTTTAGAAGTTTGAGTACCGCCCTGTCTCAATAATAATATTATGTGTTTGGCAACAACGGATATCGGTTCATCGCATCGGAAACACAAAAGCGAAAGAATTTGAAACGTTTATCACGTTGTTTTTCGTCAGTCGGTAACGCGTGGGTGAATAGTGATGTTTGTTGCGTGACTCAAACGAAATGAAAAATGGCACATGTTTACGAAAATGCTGAACTTGTGGACATGATTCTTATTTACGGGGGGGCAGTCTTTACAAAATGCTGCCGGATGCATCACGGATTTATGCGGATCGGTTTCCCAAGCGAGTGCAACCAACCCCTCGTGCCTTTGTTAATGTAGTACAAAGGGCTCGTGAATCAGGTGACTTAAGACCTCACAGGGGAGGGCATGCCGGTGCTCCAAAACCGCACGATCAAATACAGGTCCGCACTGAAATACTTGTCGGGAGGATACTTTATAAAACAAGGTAACATTTTTTTTTTAATTTTTTTTTTATTTTTACACACATATTTTGGTTTATCTTCCTTCTACAATCATTATCTGAAAATTATTGACTCAACTTCAAAGTCACCCTGTATATACAGGGTGTTCGCAAAGTTGGGGTTTTCCTTTACACGACGTGTAGATCTTGAAAACATAAGCAATTTTTCTTAGTACCATATACACCAATGTCTTAAGGGAACCGAGATAAAGGGCTCTGCAACATCAAAAATATCTGAATACCGTCCTGTAGCCGCGACTCGCTACATCCCCAACTGGTACTAGGACACTAGCTCAACCCGACGACAGAACTGGGTCGGGGGTTGGGGTCAGTGTGTCAGGTCAGTATGCAACCTTCAACCGACGGTTACGGTCACGCGTGTAGAGGTAAACGGACCCGTATATTCGATTGCGTTTCAAAAAACAACAAGCACTAGAGACGTGGCTAGACAAGTGCAAGTATCAAAAATTGAAGTGTGGCAAACGCTGCGTGAAGAGGGGCTGTATCCGTTTCACGTCCAACGTGTACAAACCCTTCAACCTGACGATTTTCCAGCAAGAGTGCGGTTTTGTGAGTGGTTGTTGCATCAACATGACAATAATCTGGACTTTTTGAAGTGCATATTGGTGACAGACGAATCTACGTTCACGCGTAATGGGGTGAATAACTTTCGCAACACTCATGTTTGGTCAGTAGAAAATCCGCACGCTGTCCGTCGGGCACATTTTCAACAAACATTTTCGGTGAACCTTTGGGCTGGCGTGGTGAACGGTATGCTCATTGGACCATTTATTCTCCCAAATCGATTGGACGGGATGCAATACCTGGACTTTTTACGCAACATTTTGCCTTCCTTGTTAGAAGATGTGCCATTAAGTGTAAGACAATCAATGTGGTTTCTGCTCGATGGTCATGTTTGTTACCTCTGTTCGTGGTCTACTGGTCTGCACCACCGCCGGCGTCTGCTCGGTAGCGCATCAGCTGATTTCATTTTCTGTTGGAGTGGTATGATTTCGGGCAGAGACGTACTTAGCCCTTCTCGTCAACTGGAGAGTGAGTACTTTTTTCTTTGTTTTTCTTTACTTGGTCGCCCTCGTTTCACTACACATTACCTTTGTTATTTCAAGGGTAGTTGTTTCTGAAAAGGAAAACCCCAACATTGCGGAAACCCTGTATAATATATACCATGTTGCCTTATCCTCATCGGTACTCATCAGTACGGTATAGATCATGAAATAACGAACGAAAGCAAAGCGGATACAGTGATAATGAAAATACGTCTTACCAATGATCAGCAACGAGACTCAAACGGGACGCTATCGTATAGACGTGTGTCCAACTTCACTTACATCATTCCTTTTCAGGCTGCCTTATCGTATCCATTTTCAAGGTATTCAATCTGAAATTACTATTGAATGCTTTCAATTTCTAACGGGAAAAGAGTTGCGTCTACATGAACGTTAGTCTGTTTAAGACGACATATCTTTTTTATGTAGACTTTATTAACTAAACTTAATACAACTTGGTGGTGATTGTTAATATGTCTCATATGGAATCAGGTTTGGGTGGATTAAATTAGGTTAAAACTCGTTTACGTCACCTTACTAAGGCCGACTGTAAGCTGAGCTGAATCTCAGCTTCCATATTTTTATTGCACCAGATACACTGAGGGGAACTTAAATCGTCGAGTGACGTCTAAGACATGGTCTGCTCAAGGTCAATTGTCTAATATGAAATGAAAACTTGATGTTCGTGTAGTCTAAAATTGAAGAGTCAAAAGCTTTATGAAAGAACCTCGAATGTGGATAAATATATGGCAGAAATTGATAAAATTGACGAAACAAACCTGATAGTGCATGGTAAACCTCCCCAAATCCGTGATACAGCAGAATACTTTGGGAGCTTTGAAGAAGATGTTTTACCATAGATTCATTTTACCCTTCTGTACTAATGTCACTAATGACTTGGCCATTTTGGAATTTTTATGATTTGACTTACTGACCACTGTCTGGTAATTAAAATACTGCGAATATGGAAACTCTTTCGTTCTAAAGTTCTCGCGAGACGCTAATACAGGGTGTCCCGAAAAAGGTGCGCAATATTCTACCAGCGGTTTCTAGAGCTTAACAAGGGAAGAAAAGTTTATATAACCATAGATTGACAAACGTCCCCTAAGGGCGCTACGGTCTTTTAAAGGGGCTCCCCTGAAGGTGGTTTTTCCTTAATATTTCCTAAACGTGTTGAGATAAAGACATAAAATTTGGTATTCTAGCCTAGTTTTTTTATGCTGGATTTAAACATATTAACAATTTTAGTCAGTTTTGTTTGGAAGCAGATGCAACAGGGACGGACTCAGGTAATTTTAGCCCCAACATTTTTGTGTGATTCTAGTTTTGAAATTCAATTTTAGAATTAGAAAATTTAGGATTTTATACATAAAAAAGGTACTCTTATTGAATAATGATAGATTGTGCCAATTTGAATAAAATCAAACTAAAAAATTTGTCACATGAAAGGAATTGTACTGCGAATTTAAATGAATTGTTGATTATACATAGTTAGCCATGACTGCAAACTAAATTTGTTTTGATTTGTTATGACTCATTTTGACGTTAAGCTGACATTGTTAGCAGCGTAAAATTACTAGATTAAAATCAAATCGATTTAAATAATTATATTTTTCATGTAGAAAACCCTAGATTTTCAAATTCTAAAATGAATTTCAAAAATAGAATCACACAAAAATGTTGGAGCTAGAATAACCTGAGTCCGTCCCTGTTACATACACTTCCAAACAAAACTCTCTAAAATTGTTAATATTTTTAAATCCAGCATAAAAAACTAGGCTAGAATAGCAAATTTTATGTCTTTATCTCAACACGTTTCGGAAATATTAAGGAAAAATCATCTTCAGCGGAGCCCCTCTAAAAGACCATAGCGCCCTTAGGGGACGTTTGTCGACCCATGTTTATATAAACTTTTCTTCCTATTTTAAGCTCCAGAAACCGCTGGTAGAATATTGCACACTTTTTTCGGGACACCCTGTATATTGAAGCTACCCTTCAAAGGCTGGCCATTAGGTCATGTACGAGTACATTACGCCTTCTCGAGATGCGATGAAGACGACCCAAATAAAATACCAGACCATGAATATTGTCTTTAAGGCAGCAACCATAATACTGATACATGACTGACAATACTTCCAACCTAAATGGAAATTAGTCATTATGTTACTCATAAAAATTCAGTGCGAAAGATAACATAACCAATTGAACCAACTGATCTGAAATTGTTGTTCACTAAAAAGTTACTACAGATGCACTGATGTCAGATGTAACTTAACTTATAGGTTTTCACTGGGCCTGGTGCAACAAAAACTTAAATTCAGGCTGAACTTAGCATCCCAATCACTTTGCTAAGTGTTAGATTTGAGAAAGGCGCAAAAAGCGCTTTGAAGTGACTTCATAAACGCGCCGCTACTTTTTGTAAGTGAATCAGTGAGTCGGTATCACGGTAAAGTAAACTCTGTGCAGCATGGTTTCTTATAAAAATAATTTTCAAGGGAAAATTACGATTCAAAGGTCTTAGAGAACGCTGTAATTCCTATCATTTCAATTTTTTTATACCTTCCGCACAATTTATATTGCCTACCACCCCATAGGAGGGCAATATCGTATGCGTACACAATTAGTACTAGTTGATTAGGTGCCGATTGAAATCACTCCCTCTGTAAGCTTGTTAGTGTCACTGGTGTCCCTGCAGCAAATTGCCTTTCCCCGTTTGGTCTGAAAGGGCGTGACACATCGACTCCTTCTCCCCTTTTCAACCCTCTACCCCCACCTCTAACGCAAACAGGAAGCTCTTCCGATTACGTCCTGGTGATGACTAAATAAACTCGGCACTGGGGCATCGACGGTGTGGGAGGCAAGCAATCGAAAGCAAACTGGTGCATATTGAGTCATGGAAATTTGGGAAAATCGAGTTTTTCTCGGTGATTGCTGCTCCATTCCGGCTGGAGTGCGGTTGATTGTATCTGCTGGAATTAGGTAGGAAACTTGCTGATAGGGAGGAGTATGTTCAAGTGATTTGTGAGCTTTACTTGCAAAGGTGCGCTTTGAGATGTTACAGTCATAATCATTTACATGGGTCATTCAGACAAAAAATGGCGTCGAATAGACTGACGCCTTCGAAAAAGTTCTGCTAAAATTTTCCATGTATAGCAATGCAAATAAATAGATGTAGGTTTTTTCAAAGCGAGTGATGCACAATTTGGGCTTTTCATAATAGGGGTTTTCTCAGAGTACAGCAATGAGCGCATACGTGGCTCATTCATACAAGAACGATGGGGAATCGTAAGCAATTCAGTATTGCTTATTCGTCCTTGATGATTATTCAAAAATCGGACACTCTTTTAAATTTTGACTAAATTATATGTAATTTCATAATATTCAATAAGCTGGTGATGTTTCAATGACAAGCTGTCATCTCACACTTTGGCAGTATTTTTTTTTCAAAGTTTCATAGCTATTGGTTGCTAAAATTTGTTTATTGGAACTTGAAGCTCATTCGCTGTATTTGAAAGACTGTTACTCCATAGTTGGAGAATAACGGACTGTTGATTTGACAAACCTGGAGAAATCCACCCGATGTCTTCAGAAACAAAACCTCTTGACTATAACGTCTAAAGAAACTAGTTCCATCTCGCAGTATCGTCTCTACTCCCTTGCAAGACGAAGTGTAATCCCGTTCTTTCGCTACCCTATCCGTGGTAATCAACAGCGACTTGATCCTATCGTCATCCGCCATGTAGCGGCAGCTAATCTGCAGGCAATTCCCGAAATCGGTCGCTATAATATCAGAGCCAACTTCTCCAGCTCACTACAAATTGTACATAATGGAATTTCTTCGTAACGATGGGGCTGGAAATCCTATTTCGGAAAATTAGCCTTCTACGCCTCTTTGGCAAAGGATCGGTAAGGGTTGATGGGAAGGGGGTTGTCTGCCCGCCGAACGGGGGACCTTTTTGCATCCACAAGGGTTAGTTGAATGTAGTTTTGCACTTTCAACCATACGGTAGGCAATTTTATAGCTTATAATAGTTTTGGGGATGTTGTAATAGTCGGAGAATTTCGGCACGGCAGACCTATTGACGTTTGTGAATGATGGGAAGCCTATGATGCACTGATTTTTCAATCCGGCCTTCAGCTCGTTCATCAGAGGTAAATTGACCTTCACTATGCCTCAACGTCGAACTGCTTTGTTTTGTATATCTTCCGTCTACAAAGTTATCAGAGCATACAACAAATAAAGGTCATTTGAACCGCACTTAAAGCATTTTAACATATAATTATCATGTATAGGGGTATTGTTACCAAAAAGGCACAAAATGGGTCAGTCCGTTAACAACATGTCTTATGACACGCTTTTTGGGTCGCTCAAACCGGATTCACGGCCTATTCAGTCCGAAAGTCAATCATATTCGAGATACTGTCAAGAATTCAACTTTGTCAAAAAACGACAAATAAAAAATATCTAAAAACTGTTGCGCGTCTATAATCGAAATGAAAGGTTGTTTTCTGGGTAAATCGGGTGCGTAGATTCCAAATTCTCTGTCGATACAGTGCTGGAAATTACGGCTAGCCGGGAAAAATGGTTTCCAGTAACTTTTCACCCTAAATCCAGTCTGATGACACTTTAGAATTTTTTCACTATGATATTCATATTCAACACCCCAAATTACCTTATTGAGCAAAGCTTTGCTTCCATGTAGTCATCAATAATAAACATGAGTTTTTTAGCACCTTAAAGTCGCAGAAAAGTAGTATTTTTGCAATTTTTCGCTACATAATTAGATCTAAATGATAAACGGGATCAAAATACCTGGAATAAAGGTAATTTGAACCGCATTTAAAGCATTTTATAAGTATAACTATCATGTATAGGGCTATTGATAACAGAATCCCTTCAATCTGCATTTTTGTTGATTTAAAGAAAGCTTTCGACACAGTTAATCACAAATTATTATTATTAGAAGCATTGGAGGGAATTGGTTTCAGAGGAAACGCGTACTCACTGATCGAAAGTTATTTGTCAAATCGCCCACAATCTGTGCAGATATCAGGATCATTTAGTAAAGAAATGTATATTAAGTGTGGTGTCCCACAAGGAACTGTCTTAGGTCCGCTGTTATTCAATATATATTTAAATGATATTTTCCAAATTAATTGTGTTGGCAAAATAACTAGTTTTACAGATGATACTGCAATATTATATGAAGGCACTGACTGGTCTGATCTAAAAAATGTAATTGAAAATGATTTTATCAAAATTATTCGGTAGTTTAACAGTAAAAAATTAAGCATTAACTACTCTAAAACACATTTTTTACCATTTGGATCTTATGCTAGACATCTGCCAAATTACACAAATTTCTCCTTCAATATTAATGATCAAAAAATGCAAATTAATAGAGTGCCCAACATAAAATACCTTGGAGTGGTCTTGGATCCTCACTTACGATGGGACATCCATGTCAATTATATTTTAAAAAAAGTTAGATTTGTATCCTACAAAATTAAATACCTTGGGAATATATTGACAGAAAAATATCTTCGAACATTATACCATGCACTGATTGAGCCTCATCTCACATATGGTATATTAGCATGGGGAGCTGCATGTTCCTCACATATCTATAATTTAGATGTTTTTCAAAAAGGTATTGTAAAAATGATATTTAATAAAACCGAAACTTTATCCCACTGACAAATTATATGCAGATGTTCGAATGTATGATATAATTATATTATTTCTTACACAGTATCACTCACTACCATGAATTTGTAAACACCGACAAAAAAATTAAACATAATCATTATACCAGGTACAAAATTCGTGGCACAGTAGTTCCTCAACCGCATAAATCTATAATGCAGCGATCATATCTCTATTTAGCGCCTAAATTTTATGAAATTATACCTAAAGACTTAAAAGATTTACGTTTCGGAAATTGTTTCAAAAGAAATTTAAAAAAGTGGCTACATTCTATATCTAGGACTGAAATTCATAAACTCATAAATACGAACATCAACTAAATACATAATCTACTGTAGCTAATTTTTGTCCTTTTTTGTCATTTGCATTCTACAGTTTCAACTTAAATTATTGGTCCATGTACAGGCGATGCCTTCTATTGGGCCTGTTTTGATTTTATATTTATTTACTCATATTGTTTGTTATCTTTGTACATTGAGTGAGCCACCACTTACGCATAGACGTTATACTACACCTTACTATCGTCGGCTGTCTGAATCACTTCCGGTCGGGTGCGCCATCTAACGGGGCCCGCCAATCAACATATACCATCAACCCCGTTCAAATTTCCCGGCTAGGTTACCTTGGACGCCCCCCACCACTTCCACTGTGGCCATGCCCACCGCGTGCTCTGATTGGCGGATCAGACGGCGGGAAATTTGAACGGGGTTGATGGTATATGTTGATTGGCGGGCCCCGCGTTGATTGGCAGGCCCCGCCAATCAGAGCACGCGGTGGGCATGGCCAAAGTGGAAGTGGTGGGGGGGCGTCCAAGGTAACCTAGCTTCTACTTTTTTATTATTATATTATTATTATTGTTACCAAAAAGGCACAAAATGGGTCAGTCGGGAACGTGAGCGCAACATGTCTTACAATACGCTTTTTGAGTCGCTCAAACCGAATCCATAGCCGATTCAGTCCGAAAATGCCTCATTTCTAAGATACTGGCAAGAATTCAACTTTGCCAAAAACGACTAATAAAAAATATCTAAAAACTGTTGCGGGTCTGTGATCGAGATGAGTGCTTGTTTTCTGGGTAAATCGGGTGCGAAGATTCCAAATTCGAGGTTGATACAGTGCTAAAAATTACGGCTAACCCGGAAAAATAGTTTCATGTCTACTCTTCACCCTAAATCCACTCTGATAACACTTTAGAATTTTTCCACTATGATACTCATATTCAGCGCCCCAAATTACCTCATTGAGAAAAGCTTAGCTTCCATGTAGTCATCGATAGTAAAAATGGGTTTTTAGCACCTTAAAGTCGCAAAAAAACCGTTGTTTTGCAATTTTTCGCTAGATAATTAGATCCAAATTTCTCCATATTCTGGGAAATTTATATACACGTGGAACCACTTCGGATTCGGTTTTGGCAGAACAGTTTACATTACTAATGATCAGTAAACTAAAAGAACAGTCACTTGATGGACACTGAAAGATACGACAAGTCTTCACCATTGATTTTCTACTCCTCCTTATATTACTCTTTTTCAGTCATATTTGGGATCTTCTTGTTCAACCAGACTATTTATATATACTAAGTGACATATAAATCCGAACACCTAGTTTAAATGGTTTTATTTTAATAAAATTTTGTATAAGTACTTAATGAAGCATAATAAGTAAATGATAAAAATTTCAAAATGATTGCACTGCTTTAAAGCCCTTTGACCTTTAATAATGTGTGGATGCACCCTGATGTGCTACGCATTCTCCAACGCGCCTAGGTATGCTTCTGATCAGGTGGTCAATGTCCTCCTGTGGTATCTCATTCCAGGCAACCACGAACTCCTCTCGAAGTGCTTCTAGAGTCTGAGGAGGACGTTGCAAATTGAGCAATCTCCTACCCATCATATCCCACACGTGCTCAATTGGGGATAAGTCGGGAGATCTTGGTGGCCATGGCAACAATGTGACATCATTATGTTGCAAGAAGTCTATTGTGACTCTTGCAACATGTGGTCGGGCATTATCTTGTTGGAAAGTTTTATCTTCCAGGGTATCAAGATAGGGTAAAAGATGGGGTTCTAGAACTTCGTGGATATAACGCTGCGTCTTTCAACAAAAAACTGTGGATTCCACCTTTCACCACGTCGCCTTCTAACCCTGGCACGGCCATCGTGCATGCCTAAACAAAATCGAGACTCGTCACTAAAGACAATACTGTTCCATTCCTGATCCCAGAGTGACCGTTGTCTGCACCACTCAAGGCGATTACGTCGGTGGTCTCGAGTTAAAGGGAGGACGCAGTGTGGCCGGTATGAAAACAAGCCAAAACTTCTCATTCGTCGGTGAACACTTCGCATGCCAATAGGTCTTCCGTGTTCTGCAAACCATTCATTTGCAATGGACCTGGTAATGGAGAAACGGTCCCTTAAGGCCAATAATCTTAGGCGGCGATCTTCACGGTCTGTTGTTCTACGGCGGCGTCCAGTGCCCCTTGCTCTTTGCGTACGGCCTTCTCGAAGCCATGCCTGACAACACCTAACCACAGTGTCTACACTTCTTGGCACTCTAACTGCAATTGCCCGAAAAAAAAGTCCAGCTTCCCGAAGTCCCACTATACGGCCCCTATCAAACTCACTAAGTTGACGAAATCGTACAGGTCTCCGTACTCTAGGCATCGTAACCGATCGTAAAGGATGTTAAGAACCAACATCCGTCAACGTTGATTCATTACTGCGGCTGAAATATTCATTTTTACAGCGTTAGTGAATTAAAAAAAAGCAGTATAAAAACCGGAATGTCCAACTGATAAGGCTGAAAATTTTTTCACTTGTTATTTACAGTAAGGTAAATACATTCACCAACTTTTATTAAAATAAATCCATTTAAACTGGGTGTTCGGATTTATATGTCACTTAGTATGTTTATGTGTATATATGTTACATTTCTTGCTTATTGTTTGTGTGATATTTATCTTCTATGTTGAATTTATCTTATTGTAACTACGTAAGAAGTGAAATGCATGATTCAACACCCCTTGTATAAATATTCAATCAGACATATCTTAACTACCCCACATATCTTCCAGGATAAAGGAAGACCATTTATCCTTTGTGCAAGCAAAAAAAAATCATAGAAGAGGAACTGTTCGGGGCGTAAATAACAGACAGACAACGGAATCCCCCAGTGACTGTCTGGCTGTAGATCACCGTGGAATTCCTCTACATGTGGCGAATGGTCCGGCCATTCGCCATGCATTATTACGTCAGATTGCACAGGCGGGGAAAAGGTTTGGTTTCAGACAAGAAAAGTAGATTCATTTGTTCATCATTTCAATCCTTTATTCTCAAAACCACATGCGAACTTAAGGCAAAAGAGATTGTCATTATGACTTTATTTTTACAGTGAAGCTTCTCCAAAGACGTGTGAGTAATATGAGTAAAGTTAGTAGGTTAATCGTTCCAAATTCCCAACGAGCGATGACTAAAGGAATAGTCAGTCTAACCGGCCCGTTTTGGATACGTAGAGCAACATATCAAAATTGGGCAGTGAAAAGGTTCTAGTGAACTTATAAAAAGACATCACCATGGATAAATTACTTTTCTTAGTATATCGGTAAGAAGACGCAAACACCAACCGCCTGTTGATGAGGATGTGGCTTGTTGTTGTGTGTTAAGATCAACCATTCGAATTTTTCTCTGGTTCCTCATCCCTCCAGTTCCTTTGTCATGAAAAAGGTCAGCGCATCCAGTCTGTGTTCCTCCTGAGACTAACTGAAGCAAGCTTTTTTAACGTAACTTTTCTTAGTATATCGGTAAGAATACGCAACCACCAACCGCCTGTTGATGAGGATGTGGCTTGTTGTTGTGTGTTAAGATCAACCATTCGAATTTTTCTCTGGTTCCTATTCCCTCCAGTTTCTTTGTCATGAAAAAGGTCAGCGCATCCAGTCTTTGTTCCTCCTGAGACTAACTCAAGCAAGCTGTTTCAGGACTGCCTGGATGAGGTTGATTGAGGCTTTGTTGGCATTGTGCAACCCACAATGTTTGCTAATCTTCTTTTGGAAGGCTGAAGAGTATATACTTGAGACAGCCTTGATACTAGCTTTCAGCCCATATCAGTTACAGCTAACAATAAACTTGCTGATAAGAAATCAACAATTGTCAGTGGCTGTGTTACATTGATCACGATAGATGTCTTTCTCTGTATGTGCCCTTCCCTGGCTTGGCAGAGACAGATGATGGTAGATGACTTGTCCAACGGTAGTTTGACCTCCTTTGGTTCGAGTATCGAGAGTTGTGGAGCTAAATGATGTTGCAGCGAGGAACGAAGACTCATTGATGTGGGTGTCTTGTCCAGAGGTAACTCGGGCGGGTCAACTAATTTTGGAGGGTATGGGACTCGCAATGTGGAGAGCTAGTGGATAGTAGAAGAATTTGGGAAAAAAGCAGCGATGGAGGTACCAGTTATCTTCACAGTGTTCTCAGTCAATATCCCCAGAAGACATTATATGTTATTGCAGTTGCATCTGCCAGCGGTGTTTGGCATGCTGATGGTGGTTATCGCACATGCGTGAGCGACGTGAAGGCAGTGAAGACCTCTAAAAGAAAAGAAAATAATCCTCCAAGCGGTGAAGCAAGACAATTTGTGATTACACTGATCAACAGCCAAAAAATATCCTGAATAAAATCAACAAAATATTACTATTTTTAATGTGCTAAAACCGGAATGAAACTTATTTTTTCAATATTAGTTCAAGTTTTAAAAATACGGTAATTATATGTGTTCCTGCTGTGACAGTGTTAATATACTGTAATTCACAAGAATGCACGTGCTACATTTTCATATTCGGCAAGGAAAGATGATGTAATCGGCACGATTGTGTTACGTTACACATACGTGTACATTATATTGTTTTATATTAGCCATTTTTTCCTCAGTTGGCTGACAGCGTTCATGCAAGATGTCTCGAAAGTGTGTAAACAATCCAGATCAGTTTTGTTACGTGTGTGGTGATGTGACTTTTGCGTCTTAGAGACGGTCTATTACTCCACTAATAACAAAGGCATATCAGCTTTATTTCGATTGTAAACTAGGTGATCAAGACAAACAGTGGGCACCCCACATCTGCTGTAATACATGTGCTTCAAGTCTGAGGAGCTGGTTAAATGGCAAAAAACGGTCTATGCGCTTTGCTGTCCCAATGGTTTGGAGAGTGCCTACAAATCATATTAATGATTGTTACTTTTGCATGGTACCTTATGTTGGACAAGCCACAGGTATGTCCAAGAAAAAAAAATCGGTTATTAACTACCCAAACATACCATCTGCGATGAGACCTGTGCCTCACAGTGACGAAAATCCTATTCCAAAACCCCCAGAATCCTACACTTGTGAATCAGAAAACGAATCAGATCATGGCGATCGAGTGATTCGTCAGGAAGAAGATATGCCATCAACGTCAAGAGATCCTGATTTTATACCGAGCACGTCATGCCACCAACCGCACAAAATAACACAGTCAGAATTAAATGATCTTGTAAGAGATTTGGAACTTCCAAAATGTAAGGCAGAGTTACTTGGATCAAGACTGCAGCAGTGGAACTTGTTAGAAGACGATGTTTCGGTATGTGTTTTTCGTAAACGCCACAAAGACTTAGAACCATTTTTCAATATGGAGAATAACTTGGTTTTCTGCAGTAACATTAACGGCTTACTGGCGGCTTTAAATATAAACTATAACCCAGAAGAATGGAGATTGTTTATAGACAGTTCAACATTGAGTTTAAAGGCAGTGTTATTGCATATTGGAAATACTTTACCATCTCTTCCTGTAGGGTATGCAGTTCACATGAAAGAATCATATGACAATATGAAGTACCTATTGACATGCATAAAATACGATGAGCACCAATGGCATATTTGTGGCGATTTTAAAGTTGTTGCACTTTGACTTGGGCTGCAGCTAGGCTACACAAAGTCTTGCTGTTTTTTTGTGTGAATGGGACAGTCGGGCAAAGGCACTTCATTACACCAGACAAAACTGGCCTGTTCGTCAATTCCTTGAGCCAGGTCAAAAAAATGTACAGCATATGCCATTAGTAGATTCGAAAAAAAATTTATTACCACCACTGCATATCAAGTTGGGCCTAATTAAAAACTTTGTCAAGGCATTAGATAGAGATGGGTCAGCTTTTCAATACCAGCGTCAGAAATTTCCAAGACTAAGTGAGGCAAAGGTTAAAGAAGGTATTTTTGTTGGGCCACAGATTCGAAATATTTTGAAAGAAAACACTTTAACAGGTATTGAAAAAACTGCTTGGAATGATTTCCGTCTGGTGGTCACTAATTTCTTGGGAAATAGAAAAGCTGACAACTATAAAACCCTTGTCAAAAATATGCTGTCATCGTATCAAAAGATGGGCTGTAATATGTCCCTTAAGATACACTTCCTACACTCACTCCTGGACTTTTTTCCTGACAATTGCGGAGCCGTAAGTGATGAGCACGGCGAACGTTTTCATCAGGATATTTCAACAATGGAAAAATGGTACCAGGGAAAGTGGAATCCTTCCATGCTTGCAGACTACTGTTGGACTCTTGGTAGAGATGCTCCAGGAACGATCCATAAAAGGACAGCAAAAAGATAGTGATTCTTATAAGTATATGAATCTTGTTACTTTTTTTAATATATCCTTAAGAATAAAAAGTTTTTTCTAAACCGCAACTAATTTTTTTATTTCATTGTCATTTTTGGATTCAGCGCCCCAACATTAACAAAGAAGTGCACTTTTCCCACAAGATACAATTAAAAAACTAAAATTTGTTGTCCAGTGATTATTGCAGTTGCATCTGCCAGCGGTGCTTGGCATAGTGGATGGTGGTTATCGCACATGCCTGACCGACGTGAAGGTAGTGGGAACCTCTAAAAGAAAATAATCCTCCAGGCGGTGAAGCAAGACAATTTGTGATTATTTGTTGGACTGGTCACAGTGGAATTGCCGCCCATCACGAAATCTGTCATACGTTTGTGAGGTGTATGACGAACGAGAAGATTACTCCCTCCCTCTGAAGTCGCTGTGAGCTTTGAAGTACCACAGGTCACTTAAATAAAGTCTACTGTGCTGCAAGCAGAAGGTGCGGAGAATAAAGGTCTCTTGATTCATTTGTAATTAATGTGAATATCAACCAAACAGCGGTTATAGCAAGCTCCATTTCAGCGATTGATTACTGGTTGTTCAGCAGAGAAGACCTGGATCTCAGAAATCATCGCGATTAAGCCCCAGCTGCTTTCTCTATATGATGTGACCATGCATTCGGGAAATGCCCCCCGATGCATTATTGCTACCTGCAGAGTAGCCGTGGGAATTTATAGGATCGCTTTGAGCTGATATATTTCGCAGCGTCGCGGAATTACCAGAGAATGAAGCTTCCCCTGGAATACGCGAATGTTCAGATTTTAGCCGCGTAATGCGATTAAAGTTTACGCGCATACCTGTTTATTTATTGTGACTGTGTGGGAGCCGCGTGTTTGGATGACACCTAATGGACTTTTAAGTGTGCGCTAATTTGATTTACTGTCAAAAGTTTAAATAAATCGGTTTGCTCGACGAGCTGCTGATTGGTCGACTCAAAGCCGTGCGGGTTTGAATCTCTGCAACTTGTACGTGCTTGGTTACGATGTCTGACTCAGCCAGAATAACTTAACATTTTAGCCTTAATACAGACCGAGAAATTAACTTAAAAGTATGGACTTCCCGTTTCAGATGGAACTATGTTTAGTATTGACAGATTAATCGCAGAACGATTACTGAAATAGAAAGAAGCACAAGCTCTTTGCCCAAAGCATTAAATCACTCACTGCTCGACTCCGTCACTGTGAAATTGCAAAGAAGGCTTGGGTAATATTGGAGACGGGTATGAGAAATCCAGGGTATACTGGTCAGAAACAAACAACAGAGCAGTCAGTACCTTAACAAGAAAAGTCGTACTAGCTAGTTAGATAGGAAAAACATTTAAGGTACAGGGGTGCTTAGAGGTCTGTCTCCACATTATAAGTTTGTTCGTACAGTGCTCGATGACTGTGTCTGGGATCCGGACGAATGAATTCCGTCTATACAGGGTGACTTCGAAGTTGAGTCATTTATTTTAACAGTGAGTAGATCTGATCAAAAGAAATGTTTTTTTCCTTTAACATTTTTGTGGTAAAATTAAAGTAACAAAGTTATAGCCCTTTGGAAGTTTGAGTACCGCCCTGTCTCAATAATAATATTATGTGCTCGTGTTTGGCAACAACGGATATAATCCGCCTTATCGGTTCATCGCATCGGAAACAAAAAAGCGAAAGAATTTGAAACGCTGATCACGATGTTTTTATTCAGTCAATGTGTTAGTCGGTAACGCGTGAGTGAATGGTGGTGTTTGCTGCGTGGCTCAAACGAAATAAAAAATGGCACATGTTTATGCGGATCGGTTTCCCAATCGAGTGCAACCAACCCCTCGTGCCTTTGTTAATGTAGTACAACGGGCTCGTGAATCAGGTGACTTAAGACCTCACAGGGGAGGGCATGCCGGTGCTCCAAGACCTCACGATCAAATACAGGTCCGCACTGAAATACTTCTCGGGAGGATACTTTATAAAACAAGGTAAACATGTTTTTTTATTTTTTTTTATTTTTACACACATATTTTGGTTTATCTTCCTTCTACAATCATCTGAAAATTAATAACTCAACTTCAAAGTCACCCTGTATAGCGCAGCAGAATGAACGGAATTTCTGTAGCGGGGTCTTGGACACCGTCACTGACCGGTTAGCGACTGCTGTACGAACAATGCGACAGCTTGCTATTTTTCACTCTGGCAGTGGATTCTGGTAATAAATGGCAAATCTTATTTTGATGCTTGATTATAACTTAGTTTGAAATAGTTGTCACTGGTGTTTATAAAAACACAACAGCAAATTTGAAGCACTGCAAATCATTCAAAACAGTACAAGATTCGACAATCTGTTCAATAACCGCTGAAGCGCTTTTATCGCACTTCTATACGGAGAAAAAAATGCGTTGGCGACCTACGTTGTATGACACTTTTATTTAGGTACTCTATTCAGAGATATCAAGAAACGAATGACAGCACGACCAGTCCAATCGCAGGTGCATGCAGCCTTGTCAACCCTGAGACGTGTTAGGCATTCTGGAATCCGATCACGTACGGTATGCGCGGATATGTTTGGGCTTAGCTTCTTTCTGCGATACAAAAACTATAGTATCGATCAGTGCAGAATAGTCAGACAATACGAGAGCGGGGATTGCTTAAGCACCATTTGATAATGGGGTCATATACCTATGTTTACGTTCACATTGTTGTTTTTTATCGCTTACTGATAACCGTTTTATACTGAATCCGCTAAAGTAGTGTAAAGTAGTAAAGTTTGTGTCACAGTTCATTTTCCGCGAGTAAATTAGCAATAAATAATAACTAGCAACAACCCCCTCGCTAACATCGTTTGATTCTCAGAGCCGGATCAATCAAGTTGAAAACGCTATTATTGTACTTTGAAAAAGACCACTCTGGAACCGAAACATTAGTAAATCCTCCAATTCTTCATTTGTGGTTCTATTTGGTGAGTGAAACGTGAAAGTTCATCGGCGAGACAACAGGTTAACTTTCAGATGAAACGTCGACGACCCATGAAGTTCTATCTCATCAACCCCAATTAGGAATTTACGCCTATGACATTATTCCACCTGAGATCCCACGTCAAGGGCGGAAAGGTAAGTACATTTTCGGTTTAAATTGTTAGCCTGCTGATAAATCTTGTCAGGGGTGACATCGACGCTGCCATTTTGACTAATTATTTAGATTTATTCTCTTCTACCCTCCAAGATGGGAGTGGAAAACGCTATCGAAAATGATTTACATATTAATCGACCACCCTTTTCGGGCAAGTAATTAGACACTTAACCGATTAAAATTCGAAGTAATTCTAAGAACATCACGTCAAGGGTACTTCAACTCTCTCTCGGTAGTCTACCTCAGAATAGTGATGGTATAACTGGCAAGGTTACTACACCCTGCAAATAAAATATACAATACCATTCCAAGGCGTCCAAATGATATTGATGAGCAGCAAGTACTTAGGTAGATGAATTAATGGAGACAAACGATATCTAAGAAATTTCTGGCAAAAACTCTTTGTCTAGTAAGTGTTCGAAAGCTATCTGCAAGCGTGTTGTGGGAAGAAGCAAATGCAATAAAACAAACATGAATCAACAATCAGCAATATTGAAAAAAAAACCTGGACTTCATTGGTGACATTTTAATGACTATACTATACTTTGACAATATTTTTTTTTCAATATTTCTCTCAAAAAAATTGGCGAATGGATCATGAAGAACATTCGCTATATTTGACATATGTACCTACTCTTTTTTCTGTTACATTATTGGTGGAAAATAACGGTTTGTTAACCGGAAAGTCTTGGTCAAATTCGCACTTAGGCAACTGAAACAAAAAAGTTGGTAATTTGTGTGAAACAGGAACCTAGGCTCTTGCCATTAGAGAGATATATAGGTATAAAGGCGTACCTTCCGAATATTTAGGAATAATAGTGAAGATTGCGGGACTGTAGAACCTGCTTCCACTATCAGAACACCTAATCGTGGGCAAACAATGCGTGGTACCACTATGATGTAGCAGATACCTCAGCTACTATTTACACTTGGCAATAATGGAGTTGCAGGTAATATACAGCCTCTGGGTGCAGAGATCCGCTATGTCGCACTTTCCCCTAAAAGAGAGTATTTTTACTGAAATTATGAGAAGAGTGAATATGGTAAAAATATCTGCTATCTACATAGAAATACATCTGTCACCATTCATCACAGAAACGTCCACAAGATCGTCGAGTCGAACCTTCTCACCCGCTCTCCGCAAAAACATAGCTAAAAAAAGGTCAAGCTCTCCCTTTGCGAAAGACGTGCAATAGCTGAGCTGTGCACCAGCTTCTATTGATTTTATTAATATAATTTTTTACTCCCTAGTCATTTATAACGGTAATGACAGTAGAATTTATCATAGGAATTTTAGTATTATGGTGAGCGGAAGATTGAACGACGGGACCTGTCTGTTTTTATTATCCTTTCTTATTGAATCTGCAGGAAATGTGGCTGCTTTGAACGAACTTGAATAGATGGCATAGGAAGCATGGGCGCCACTTGGGTACATTTTTCAGAGGCTCAGTGTAAAATCTAAAGGATCACGTAAATAAGTTTAGAAGGGCAACATCTCTTCAGGACAAGGTTTATATTGAAAAAGTCAATACCTAAGGGCCGTATCGTTCGTCAATCGTTCATAGAATTATAGGATACTTTTATAGCCGCCTTGATTTTCATAGAGTTTTCTCTTCTTTAGAAAGGCTGTGATATTTCTAGATTTCTATTACTCCATCAGCGTCCTCCTATTGTGACGCTATGTCTTCTTTTTGAATTTACGGGCTATATAACAGATAATACCCATATAAACTAAAAGCATGATGAATTCGATGAAAATAAATATTTGCAACATAATCCCAAAATAGAACGCTGACATGGAAAGTAGGAATCTATGAAAATCAAGGAGGCCTAAGAGTGTGGTGAACCAGACTGGTTGAAACACCTTCACGTCAGATAGTTGACAAAAATTTTACATATATGTTCAGTTACACTACAGTGATAATGAGTAATTCTAAAAAATACGCAAAATGTAGTTTCTTGTCATCTTGTAATTCTAAGGTTAAGTCCAAAGTACAGCCAACTACATGAGGAATAGTGATGGCTACAGGAATTCGTTAAGGGAGGACGATGTTTGACAACCGAAGAGCGGAGGTGAAGCGTGTCCAGGGGGATGTCGCATGTCTCCACGACTTAGCAAGAAAATTTTTGTATCAAGATACATGTGTATCATTTTTTGAATGCAAGCGAAGCGGGTGTCCCCCGCTAATGACCAAAGCCGCTCCTCCCAAAACTCATGTGCTTCCGACATCAAGGAATCCTCCCTTTGTGAGGGAAGTAACCTACAGGCCATCTACGTCTAGCAACTGCTGAGGTCGGTTCACGCCGACTTGTTACCAGTGAAGCTTCTGGTACAGCCATGAACTTTGCTGCTGGTCGCATACTATGCACAGGCATTCTTGTAGTTTGGACGCTTCATTTTCTGCCAGGAGCACCGCTATCTATTGTCCATAAAATGAACAATAGGCATCAATAGGAAGCTTCTAATATACATACAAAGCAATGCCGGCATACTAGCAATAATGGTTTCCAACATCAGGGATTAACTCGGGTCTCCTGACCTACTATCTGTCTGATGGAATATTAGGTGTCGTAAGAGCATTAATGCTTTTAGACTCAGTTCTGTATATCTAGTAAGAAATAAGACAAGTTAAAAATAAGCTTTCATTGACAGTTATTAAGAAAACTAAAAAAGTAAAAACATATTTATTTCGATTGGGAGTAAACCATTTTACACTACTTAACCTTTAAAAGTAATGAAGGTTTTTTGTCATAAGTTTCCAAATAAAGTATATATCAGCTTACTCTTTCTATACTTTTTCTTTTACTCTTTTGTAGTATTTATGATGTTAAATAACAGGTTTAGTAGTTTCTAGATAATTTACGTAAAGAAGTAAGGGATACCTATATTTTAGCTAAAATATCTAATGTTAAAAATCTAACACTGGTGGTTATTATACATAAGTATTTATCTAATATTATATTCGATTAACTTATTTATCGGGCACTAGGACCAGATTGTCTGTTATGCAAAATGAAAATGAGTCCCACCCTCATGAGCTCGCGTCCTTTTAATACACAGTTCCTATAGCCACCATTTCCATCATCAGATCAGTTCCATGACAATATTCCATTGCCATGTTAGACGTCCACCATGTTTGAGATAGAATGATGTCACTAGCACTATGTCCATGGCAGAAAGTAGATCCAAAGATACGGGGTGTCGAAGTAAGGATTTCGACATCGAGAGAAAATCTCTGCGGAGTGAACGTAGGTACTATATATACTTATTGAACCTGAAGTATTAACAGCTTAGGCAACAGTTGACATTGACATATTTGCTTTCCGCCTCTATAACCACGATCGCAGACAGCGCTGTTTCGTGCTCATTAGCAACTCATCAGTGCGGCATAGGCCTAGTAAGGCTGGAGACAGTTGAACGAAAAGAAACAAGTGGATATGGCCGTAGGTTAAGTATCTGACAATCTCATCTTATCCCAAACGATGAAGGTGACAGAAGACCCTCACGCTTCTACTCGATAACTTGAGATTCTACGAAATGCTCAGACAAATGTCGTACCTCCAAAATAATTTTTTATGTTTTTCCAATACCATGCACTTGCTTACTTTCCGTTCAATTGTCTCCGCACTGGTGGGTTGCTGTTGAGCACGAAACACCGCAGTCTGTGGTTGGTTGTCATGCCTATATGCACAAAAAGCCATTGTTGGTCTGCTCTGTAAATACTTAGTATTTCGGCAGCTAGATGGATCCATCATTTACGTAGTGCAACATGTATCAGTGCATTGCGTAGAACATCGAACACTTATGAGCCGGGAGCGTCATTCTTCGTATGGGATGGGAATAAAGATCAGATTACCATTGGTAGGTAGAGAACGTCAGATCTTTGGCAAAAGCAATACATTCAAAAGCTGTTCTTACTGCAATAGTGACGAAAGTGGGACGTTTCGACATCAACAGAAGACAAGACAAGTGTAGTTTCTGTGCCACGAACTTTTTTGAAACGACGATATTGGATTTGGTTTTCCTGTATTTTATAATGCAGTGATTTTCCTTGCTGAGAGATTGTTTTGAAACAATTCCTGCTGTAAAAAAATGGCTTGGATGTCTTAGAATGATATGAAAATAATGTAAAACTTAAAACTTGCCCTGTCGTTTCCGTGCTGCGGGTACGAGGGATGTCTTTTAAGTTTTGCATATGGATATAAAACAAAAGATAGGTAGTTTTAAATGACTTTTTTGTTTTTCCAAGTATTCCCCACGAAGATTAATATACATCTGCATGCGCTCGAACCAATTTTCGAAGCACTTACTCCGCTCGTTTGCTGGCAGATCCAAAACGGTTTTTTAATGCATCAACTGCTTCTTCTGGTGGAGGATAATTCTTTTTTCGGGGTTGATTTTTCGAAGCTCGGTGATGACTTTTGGCAAACAAATGGCGGTATACCAATCCGCAGTAACAGTTCTTTGCTCATTAAGAGGAGTTGTTGCAATATGACCCGCTTTTGACACAAATGTCGCGACCATCTTATTCGAAACACTTCGAGAACGGATGACTTTTGTTGGCTTTTCTTCACCTTGGAACACCCAAACAGCCGACTGTCGTTTATTTTCTGGTTCATAACTGTAAATCCACGATTCATCACCACTAACAATGCTGTACACATTTTTTGAATTTCCGAAATTGAAACGGTCAAGCGTTTTTTGACACCAATTAACCCTGGCTGCTTTCTGCTCTTCAGTGAACAGGTGGGATATCCAACGAGAAACTAGTTTTCTTACTCCTAATTCTACATGTAAAATTTTTTGAATCCAGGTCATTGAGGTCTTCAAGGACACCTCAATCTCGCGATATGTCACATGTCTATTTTCAATGGTGAGTTTGCGCACAGCATCGACGTTTTCCTGGGTGACTGCCGTTTTTGGTGCACCCACCCTGGGATCGTCGCTAAGACTCGCCCGTCCACGTTTGAATTCTCCATACCAACGGGAAATTGTTGACTGATGTGGCGCTTCGTTGCCGAAAACAGACAGTAACTCAGCAAGGCATTCTTGTTGCGATAATTGTCTCTGAAGGTTGTAATAAATTATGGCGCGAAAATGATTTTGGTTGAGTTCCATTTTTCTAATGACTTGATGACACTTAAAAATTCACGTATTGTTGTGAAACTTTGAATTTAAGTTTACTAAAGCGTGAGGTTAAGATTCAGGACTGACGTTCGATCCGCGCAGCCTACTATGTTTCTATATGCAAAACTTAAAAGACATCCCTCGTAATCCATGATCTTCTAGTCAAGTTTGTTGACACTAAGCTCACCGCGGTAATTTGAACTTTGAAAAAGATCAACTTCTGCAAAAAACAATTTATACATATGTTGTTAAATTTGGCCAGAAAACCGCGTCCTATGAATGCGGAAATAAATTAAAGAGGCAATCAAAGGATACATTTTTGAAATCAAATTTGCTCGACTTTCAAAGCTCAAACGCCAAATGCTCACATAAACGCTATCCCAATCCCCCCATTTGCGCCTATGACGCCGAAGATCGAAATTTAATGAGTTTTTTGTTTACTCGGATGAAGCTTTTGTCACCAGGCAGGAAGTAATGGAGGAAGTTTCACAGGAATCCGGGGAAATTCTTGCCCTTGCGAAATAATTAATTGCGGCTAAAGTTAACCCTCCTCCCTGGTTGCTAACAGCCGAAACACATCTGATAAGAGCCCTTATGAGGTTGAGAGGGAAAGTTTGATGTAATTGAGGATTCCAGGGACTGAATATATTACTTCGGGGTGCCCGGCATGTTTGAAGCAACATATGCTTATTGCTGAGGTGGAAGTCAACACAACAAGCATCGACATGTACCTCTTATAGAGTTTCTCCAAATAAGTAATTACGATAAGTACAGCAGAAAACAGGAAACAGGCATTAATAGGTTCTGGGAGATTGGAACGAAGATTTGCTAGGTAACACTGGTCAGCACTGGTTTTGCCACACGAACTTTGACAGCTAATTTTGTTTTATCAGTCTACCCTCATTATTACATGACAGCTGTCATATGTCTATTAGCCTCATATTTGTTGTGATACGGTAGTAAATTAACAGAAACGCTTACAAGCAAATCCTTACAAAAATATTTGTTGTTGAATTTGAACACTTTTTTGTGATTTATTAACCCTGTGAATATGTCGAGGAAGTGTAATAATGATCCTAACTCTTTTTGCTATGTCTGCGGTGAACTAACATTCAAAAAACAACGACGAAATTTTACGAATCTTGTGTTGGAGTGTTATCACCAATGTTTTGGGTTTTCTGTCGCCCATCAAGACAAATCCTGGGCCCCTCATGTCTGTTGCATAACGTGTGTGAAAAATTTAACTGCGAGATCACGTTTCAGATTGCTATTTTTGTCTCACAGACATAAAAGGTATAAATTACAAGAAAAAAAAAAACACAGTTATTTACCCTAACTTATCTTCGGCTATAAGACCAGTCTCTCATTGTAAAAAATTGCCAGAACTGATACCAGTTGCAACTACGTCTGTTGAGAACAATTCACATCCGTCCACTTCAGGTGAATGTGTTGACGAGGACGATGACTTTGAGTTAAAAGGAATTGTAAACGAGCCACATTTGATAACTCAAGGAGACCTAAATGATTTGGTTCGGGATTTAAATTTGTCAAAAAAGCAGTCAAAACTATTAGGACCACGTCTAAAAGAATGGAATTTGCTACATCATAATACAAAAGTTAGCTATTTTCGAAACCGTGATCAACACTTCAGAACGTATTTTTCTCAGGATGGAGATTTTGGTGTTTTGCAATAACATAAAGGAGATTATGAAAGTGTTGGACATAGATTTTGATCTCTCTCAGTGGCGTTTATTCATTGATTCTTCGAAAGCAAGTCTAAAAGCAGTGTTATTGCATAATGGAAATAAGCTTCCGCCTGTACCTCTGGCCCATGCTGCAAATATGAAAGAAACCTATGAAAATATGAAACTTTTACTTGAAAAAATAAATTACAGTACATATTCCTTCAAAATCTGCGGTGATCTTAAAGTTGTTGCACTATTACTTGGACTTCAGCTGGGTTATACAAAGTTTTGCTGCTTTTTATGTGAATGGGATAGCCGAGACAGAACTAATCACTATATAAAAAAAACATGGCCTACGCGTGCATCGTTAGTTCCTGGGCATAAAAAACGTAAAGTATTTACCCCTTGTACAGCCAAATAATGTGCTTCTACCACCATTGCATATCAAATTAGGATTAATAAAAAAATTTGTGAAGGCAATGGATCGCAATGGGAGTGGATTTTTGTATCTAAAAGAAAAATTCCCTAAAATAAGTGATGCAAAGATAAAAGAGGGTATTTTTGTTGGCCCTCAAATTAGGGAGTTAATAAAAGATTCAAGATTTGAAGAAAAATTAAGCGATTTAGAAACATCTGCATGGAAGGCTTTTAAAAATGTTTTTTGGGTAACCACAAGAGTGACAGCTACAGAGAGTTGGTTAGCGAGCTATTATTGTCATATCAAGCATTGGGTTGCAACATGTCCCTTAAGATATATTTTTTAGACTCGCAACTGGATTTTTTTCCTGACAATTTAGGGGCTGTCAGCGACGAGCACGGTGAGAGGTTCCATCAGGACATTTCTAATATGGAAAAGCGGTACCAGGGCAAATGGAGCCCAAATATGTTAGCAGATTACTGCTGGACAATTAAAAGGGACCAACCAAAAGCTAAATATTCAAGAAAATCTTAGATTATTAAGTTATCTATAAAAAAAATAACTTTTGATTCACGAGATCTGTGTTTTTTCTTAATATTTTAAATTACTCAATAGAATAAAATCCTTGTCTAGCAAATTTTTTTTAACTGTTTATTTTTTCTTACAATCACCAATTAAAGTAAAAAATATCAAAAAAGTCCGTGTGGCACGACAAAGTTAAAATTTTGTTGACCAGTGTAATTTGCTAACTTAGTTCATAGGGATGCATCATGCGTTTCCTTTTTTTTTTTGTAGACAATTTATCACATTTTTGAAGCCCCGTCCCTTACAGTACAAAATGCAATTGTAAATAAGCGAGCATGACTTGTATTATTGGAAAATCTTCAAGTCAATCCTTTTCAAGTCGACGTAATTTGTAGTATTTTCGAAAATATTGGGATTTCCTACCTAATATGACATCAATAACAGATCTTTCATCTAGTCCCTCAAGGGTTAACACCACTACAATGGTCTAAATAAAGTGACATCTTTTCTGGACGAAAAGATAGTAAGATAATAATACCTGATGAAGTTATCAAGAAAATGCATTGATGGACAAAACAGGTAAACACTGCAACTTGACGAGTAAGAGCTGCCTAAGTTTGTGAACGTCTTGCAAATTCAAGGCCTGCGACCTATCATGTCCCAGACATGTTCAATTGGAGATAGATCAGGCGATCGTGGTGGTCAAGGTGAACGGTTGATGCGATGTTAATCCATGTCTAAAGATGCTCTGGCATTTTAAAAATCATGCGTATATGTTCACCTTTTCTGTCACTCAGTATAGTTAAGTAATAATTAAAGTCATCACAAAAAGTATTTCAAGATGACGGCATCGCAGTTATTTTTGTAAGGCACAATAGTGTAGTGTAGCTGCTACAAATTTGTAAATGTTGTTCTTTGTTAGGTTGACGATTATCTAACTTGTATCGTTCGGTTTTAGATGAAAAGAGGGTAATCATTTATTAATAAATGATGATTCAAGTAGCTTATATACAGTCCCCTACGTATTTCTCTCAAACTGTTATTCTAAGGATATTGTAAAAAAATTAAAGAAAAATAATGACAATTGTGTCATGTTGCGTGCCGTTTCGAAGATTCCCGTTTCGACAAAAATGCTGCGGTGACGCCTTTTTGAATATTGCTCGATATATACTAAGTGACATATAAATCCGAACACCCAGTTTAAATGGTTTTATTTTAATAAAATTTTGTATAAGTACTTAATGAAGCATAATAAGTAAATGATAAAAAATTCAAAATGATTGCACTGCTTTAAAGCCCTTTGACCTTTAATAATGTGTGGATGCACCCTGATGTGCTACGTTCTCCAACGCGCCTAGGCATGCTTCTGATCAGGTGGTCAATGTCCTCCTGTGGTATCTCATTCCGGGCAACCACCAACTCCTCTCGAAGTGCTTCTAGAGTCTGAGGAGGACGTTGCAAATTGAGCAATCTCCTACCCATCATATCCCACACGTGCTCAATTGGGGATAAGTCGGGAGATATTGCTGGCCATGGTAACAATGTGACATCATTATGTTGAAAGAAGTCTATTGAGACTCTTGCAACATGTGGTCGGGCATTATCTTGTTGGAAAGTTGGATCTGCCAGGGTGTCAAAATAGGGTAAAAGGTGACCTGGAACCATAAGCTATAGCACCCCAAACCATAACTCCAACAGTGTGATGAACATGTCTTTCAACAAAAAACTGTGGATTCCTCCTTTCACCACGTCGCCTTCTAACCCTGGCACGACCATCGTGCATGCCTAAACAAAATCGAGACTCGTCACTTCTTGATCTCAGAGTGACCGTTGTCTGCACCACTCAAGGCGATTACGTCGGTGTTCTCGAGTTAAAGGGAGGACCCAGTGTGGCCGGTATGAAAACAAGCCAAAACTTCTCATTCGTCGGTAAACACTTCGCATGCCAATAGGTCTTCCGTGTTCTGCAAACCATTCATTTGCAATGGACCTGGCAGTGGAGAAACGGTCCCTTAAGGCCAATAATCTTAGGCGGCGATCTTCACGGTCTGTTGTTCTACGGCGGCGTCCAGTGCCCCTTGCTCTTTGCGTACGGCCTCCTCGAAGCCATGCCTGACAACACCTAACCACAGTGTCTACACTTCTTTGCACTCTAACTGCAATTGCCCGAAAAGAAAGTCCAGCTTCCCGAAGTCCCACTATACGGCACCTATCAAACTCACTAAGTTGACGAAATCGTACAGGTCTCCATACTCTAGGCATCGTAACCGATCGTAAAGGATGTCAAGAACCAAAATCCGCCAAAGTTGATTCTTTACTGCGGCTGAAATATGCATTTTTAGAGCGTTAGTGAATTAAAAAAAGCAGTATAAAAACCGGAATGTCCAACTGATAAGGCTGAACATTTTTTCACTTGTTATTTACAGTAAGATTCATTTACCAACTTTTATTAAAATAAAACCATTTAAACTGGGTGTTCGGATTTATATGTCACTTAGTATACATAATTTTCTTTTTAGTTACGTAAATATATTATGGTCAATAGCTTTGTCCAATATTATCATTTAACTAGCATTGCTTCTACCATAAAGATTCTCAAATAGATTTAAGGCCTGCCTTCAAAGTTTATTTTACTGAAAATTCAAGTCTTGCCATCTATATCACAAAACAGGAACATCCAATATGAGTACTGTGAAGCTTAGTTGACGGTTGCTTGTTAGGGGGAACATCTGATCAATAATCTGAGTTGCTGCTGGAAATCTGCGCAGTTGCATTATAGATGGCGCTACGAAGAGATCAATAGTCTTGGTACAGAACATCGGATAGGGTGGAAAGGCTATGGTATATTTTAAAAAACTTACACTTTGTATTATCACAAAATTTGTTTTCCAGCTATTGCAGCATGTATCACATATTTCAGTTATTAAACAATTAAACGGTATCTAGACGTTTTTATTTAATAAATGTGGTGCTTAGTAGATGAAGATGTAGATGGTGCTTGTTTACTAAAGAGCAGCATCCAAAAAGGCTTACTGTGAAATCAACACGCTATTGCAATAGGAAAGCAATCTTTTGTCCTCAATAATGCTTTTAGGTGTCCCACAACTGGTAAAAACCACTTCTAATGTTCTGAAAATAATGTCAATGCTATCACATATTATAAGCAGTATAGCAGTAGTTAAAAGTAGATTCCAGCTAATTGCAGTATGCTATCGGATAATCCTCGACAGCTAATGATCAATTAGCTTTGCTGATAAATTGAAACAAGAGGATAATGTTTGACAGAGAGAAACAACAATACAAACAAGAACAAAGCAATATGCAACATTCAATTCCAACTTTCAGTAATTATTAGTAATAGTTATTTTCGATAATGCTTTATAGTACCTTAAAAACATTTCAAAACTATTTTGTCATCATCGCTGGTGTTGAAAGAGGTTGATAGCTTGAGGTGTAATATCACTATACTTGATCCAAAGTATTAATGGAATTTTCCCATATAATAATTTCTAATAACCCGCTAGTGAAAAAATAGAAGGTATGATATGAACTTCTCCTTTAACTTTTCCATAGCTTGAAACAAATTGAGTTATCGATTAGGGTAATTGTGAGTTTGTAGTTTTGTTTTTATTTAGTCATGATAATGGCTTTATCGATACAAGTTAGAGACTGTTAAGAGTTGTGAGATAGGGGAAATCGGGCCTGGTTAGCTACAAATATTAAACTTTTACCGCTGCCTAATGGCAAGTCTCGTATTCAACAACTACGTATTTTTTATCTGCAACTAAAATAAACTAAATTGTAATGTTATTTAATATACAGAGTGGCGCATCGAAAACGAAACAGACGCATTTACCGGCAGCTCAGTTTTTTTTTGGAAAAACGCTCAGACCCATTGATTTTGTTTTCGAGGGGGACAGAAGTTTGGCAAAAAATCACGTTAACACGTGCAGCCACCTGGGCGGGGGTGACACCAACCCTAAAATCTTAAATCGAAAGGGGGACCGAGTGATACCTTGCTTTGAAGGTCTTCAAATTCCCTTTATAATGATATAAAACTAATGTACTTCAGTTCAGTAGTTTTGAAGATTTATTGATTTAAAGCTTAAAGTAGACTTTAATAAGTACATCAGATTAGTTTTTTCAGGAGAAATTTGACTAAAAGAATTTACTTAATAAGTAAATGCTTTTCTTCACTACGCCCATGGTTTGTTTATCATTTTGTTGTTGAAAATAGCTATTGGAGTGTTTTTTTTTGTGGCAAAAACTTATTTCTTGAAGAAAGATAAGGAAATATCACGTACTTATTTTAAATAGGAATTTAGTACATAGTTTGCGATTGATTTGACCAAACTTTGTTGCTAAAATAACTTGTAATGCTTTATTACATAAATTAACCATGGTATATTCCACAGCAGAAAGAGTTTAAATTATCGAAATATTTTTCGGAAATAATCAGTGTGCCAATAGAACAGCAGAAATATTTAATGAGCGACATGAGAACAGTAACGTGCATCGAAAATATGTTCTAGAACTTGTAGCTAAATTTTGGGAAACTGGGTCAGTCGCCAATAAAAAACGCAACATTGAAAATACCATAAGGAACGAAGCAACAGAAGTGGGGGTTTTAGGGTAAGTTTATGTAGATCCTACGTTAAGTACCCGCAAATTGGAGACTGTGTACGGTGTTAGTCGACGTACTGTCCAACGGATTCTAAAGGCCCATAGTTTTCATCGGCGATTACAATTTTGTGAAGATATGAGTGAACGAATTATAAACGATGAACATTTTCTATTCAACACTTGCTTTTCCGGCGAATGTTCCTTTTCCTTAAATGGCGTAGCAAATCGTCATAACTGCCGATGTTGGTCCGATTCTAATCCCAGTATTTATCATGAGGTTCATACACAGCAGCCACAAAAATTAAATGTTTGGGCTGGTATTTTACATTGCGAAAAGGTTGATGTTCAAACAGGATGGTGCCCTACCACATTACGCATTACGTGTTCGACAATATTTAGATCAGACGTTTCCAGATCGATGGATTGGTGGAAGAGGTGCCACTGAATGGCCCCCAAGATCGCCAGATTTATCGCCTTTGAATTTCTTTATGTGGGGTAATTTAAAAAGCAAAATCTGTGCTACTCAGCCAACATCATTAGAACACCTGCGACAAAAAATTGTGAATGCGAGAATTCAAATTACTCCTCAAATATTGCAAAATGTGCGGCAATTTTTTGAGCAAAATCTTTATTATTGCATGGAGAGCCTTAGTGGCCATTTTCAACATTTACTTGCCTAACGTGTCAGTTCATTCTTCATTTTTAAATTTCTTTGCTGCCAAATGTATTGGTCTCCACTAATGATGATGTATTAGTTTTCTTTAAGCTTTAATCAATAAATCTTCAAAACTACTGAAGTACATAAATTTTATATCATTATAAAGGGAATTGAAAGACTTTTAAAATAAGGTATCACTCGACCCCCTTTCCATTTAAGATTTTTGGGGTGGTGTCACCCCCGCTTAGGGGGCTGCACGTGCTAACGTGATTCTTTGCCAAACTTGTGTCGCCCTCTAAAACAAAATCGACGGGTCTGAGCGTTTTTCAAAAAAAAACTGAGCTGCCAGTAAATGCGTCTGTTTCGTTTTCGATGCGCCACCCTGTAGAGGGCAGCTGTGAAGAAACATGGAGATCTGACGATAATCGTCCTAAACAACGCATCAGTAGACTTTATTGAACTTTTTCCTCTACACGAGTAGCTAACTCATTCTATCAATGCCTACTTCTTTGAGTGAGTTAATGAGCTATTTCTGGAGAGAGACAAATAGGCAACGCTCATTTGGAGTTAGTGGACCAATTTGAAAATTGTTAGGAGATTAAGACTTTTCTCCACGATGCCCATGACCAGATAAGAAATAAAAACAGAACTAACTTCAAATATCATCTGATCGAATATCATAAAATTAAACCCCAACTCTTTTGTTAGTAAAAGATGGATGGATACTTTGGTGGAAAACTATGCCAGTATTGCATATGCTATGCAACTGAAGAGCATGTTATACTAATGCATCGTACCATGTCCAGAAGGCCTCTTGGATTAACTTGAATACATTAAGAGGTAAGAACAGAAGTGCTTCAATGATAACCTGATCGAATATCAGGAAATTGAACCTCAACACTTGTGTTGGTGAAAAATTAAAAAAGTGACCTTTCAGACAAATTATGTTAATCTATAGCTACTGTACGCAAAGCATGGCATTAGTCTTGTCCTATGAAAATAGTACTAATGTACTTTGGTGGAAAATTACGCCATTATTGACCGAACACACAGCACCGAGGGATATAATGTGCGAGGAGAATAATGACCGTTTCCATCGAGGTATGCATATAATTTTTTCTCTACCATAATACATGACCATATTTATTGATTGAATTGCAATGTACGTCGAAACGTCATTCGTTTTCAACTCATTTTTGAATACTTCAATTTATCAGGTAGTATGGGATTTCCTAGCCGTCAAAATAATGGGATAAATAAATGCAATCAACAACAATAATTTCAGTTGTAAAATGGATTCTGTAGTAAACAAAAATAATAAGTTCTATTAAAAAATGACGTTATGTAAACTAATCCTGCACCTCCCAGACAAAGCTGTCATTAGTCCATAAGAAATTATGTACGGCACGGGTATTATATAAAAAACCTATAAAACGTCAAAAAAACAAAATGTCAATTTGCAGACTGGGTAGTTTTTACTGTTCAAACAGTCATGCCACGTTTGCTCACTAGGATCCATCTATGGAGGAATGACTCAACTACACACATTGTTGGTTGCTTATGTTTTGTGAAGCCGAGTAGTCTATAGCTTTCATCTCTGAGAAGAAAGTTGGTTGAATAGCAAGACCGCATCTGGAAGATGGTGTGTATTGGTATGCATGTGTGTAAAATCAGTGATATTTGCTGTGTGAGAGAATCATTACTGGATATGCTGCCAATGAAGTATATCTAACAGCTGTGCCCGACGGGCTATTTATATGTTGTCCTTTCTGAAGACAGGCTATGTTTAAAGTTATAAACTACGATTTTTACATCTGATAACGTTGCTGTGACTAAGCTCGGCAATCGCTTACCCAACACGGCGTTGCTCATTTGAATTTGCTTGGTTAAAAAATTAAACATTAGGAGTTGCAGCGGGTGGAAGAGGATGCATCTCAATTTTTTATTCTTAAAACTCTCCAGTAGTCGCGTGTCGATACGTGCGACGGCGATATGGTCCGGCTGATGGTCGTACCTCGCAGTTGACAGTCGCTTCCGTGCTACTGTGACCTGTATGCTGTAAAACTCAATACCGTCATCCACCTGTGATGAGTCATAGCAACGATCATGTGCGCTCGCAAAAATTTCTCACTGGGGGAGGACGAAGGTCATTTAATGTTTTTGTCATACATGCTCGTAGCCACATTTCTTCTCAGAGGGGCTAACTTGCGCAGAACATACTCCTTCTCGCATTTGCATGGGAGGTATAGAGACAACTGACTTATAACGCTATTGTTATTGCAACCATTTAAATAGGTGCAGGGGAAGGTAGATTCTCCTTGTAGGAGAGCGGTAAGTAATGGCAATTCCTCAGGTTGATATTGAGGAAAATACTTACTAACTTCCATATAGTATATACTTCAGTATACGCGAAAATGGATCATCAAGCGTACACACCCCTTGATCTTTCTCAATAGAATAACATAACTCCCAAGCAGCAATCAGTTTTAGCTTTGGTAATAAACCTGCGTCCTCTTAGCTGTGCCTTTGAACACACGCATGGCGCCAAGTCAAGACTATAACAACACATTCCTTCCAGATTAAAAAAAAACTCCTCTCAAGTCAAGCGACCACGATTTCTTAAAATAAAGCCGCAGCTATAACTTTGGACATAACCTCTCTTCAGAAAGGACAATACATAAACAACCCATCTGGAACAGTTAACAGATATACTTCATGAGCATATATTCAGTAGTAACTTTCTCATATAGCAAATGTCACTGATTTTATATACATACAGACCAATACACACAATCACCCAGATGAGATCCTGCTACTCTGCTAATCACCACATTTCCCTCCTTTCACGATGCCTACTTTAGAGACTATCTCGGCATTCTGCAACCAACAAAGCACGCCGACGAACTGACTCGCAGAATGGCCTGTTGACCATGTCGCTAGGTCATTCGTCCATAGGCGATACTATGGGCCAGGTTCACAGCGCTCACAGCGAGAAATAGCGGAGTAAATAAAGGTTTTTTGACGTAATAACCCTGCGGAGGTACGTGATATCACGTTGGCACATGAATTATCTAAAACTTATTCCGTACCCTACCTATAGGTCTTTGTATGGTTTTTGATAGGTCACACTAAGACTACAAGAATTGTTTTTATCTCTCTCATCGCATGCAATCGTCTTCTATGCACGGACATTTTGTTTGCGTAAGGTCATAGACATACGTTTTTAGTTTTGTCTCACATTCTTGAAGCTTTTCTCGACAACGTATGAGTTTCCCACATTTATACAAGTCACTGGCAGTATGACAACTTACTTGCCGTGGTCATGTGACTTGAGTTTTCCTTCAATGACCTTCCTTTGATATGAAACATTGCTAACTGAGAACACAACTACAGTACAATATCGAAAGCCTGTATTTTTGTATAAGCGATTTTAGAAACTGAATGGAAACGACGATCTTTTATTACCCAAAACATCTGTGTGTTCAAGAGCGAGCAGCAGCTGCTTAGGTTTCAACTTGCCCAGTTTGCAATTTCTCTTAGGAAAGTTTACTTATATTGTACGAAATTATGACGTATCGGCCAAAAATCATGTATCCAACCAACCTCAGTCTCCCCCATTCCAAAACGGCGTATCGACCGTTCTATCGGGATGACTAGGCTATCAGTTTGATTAATCCATAACTGCCCTTATTCCTAGAGATATACGACTCCAGGTGTATTAATGACTTCACATTTTATATCATCCATAAATTGACTAGCAAATAAAGGACAATGGAAATTGGGAATTTTTATGTTGATTGCGTTTGTTCCGTGCGCAGTTACTTTTATCTGATGACGCTACTTTAATGGTCAGTAAAAAGAACCGTTTGCTTTTGGGTGAGTGCATTTATCGCATACTAGAAATGAGAAATGAATTCGTTGAATAAAGGGACGTCCCCTTTTCCTTTTAACTAACTTCTGAAGCTGAAACAACCGAAGTTGCTCCTTCGTGTGGCCGTGCACTGTCGAACCAATTATTGGCAGCCAGATCTTCACTAATTTGTCTACCTCGGCAACATATCACAAATCGGACAATTTTAAACTGATTTTGAAGGTTGACTGAATCAATGCAAAGCTTTGTGTGCAGGTTTACCTTTTCATCATTAAATCAATCTATATCATAGATATATTTAATTGGTATTAGTAAACATAAAATGACACTTCATATGTCATAAATACGTTACCACCAGAGTTCACTGGCCAGAATTCTGATCAGTAACACTAGATTCAAATAGATTATGACAGCACCGTTAGCGTTAAAATAAGTGTGCAGCTAAAATGTCTCATTATTTGACGGAGTTTAGCAAAACAACCAGCAGCTGAGCTATTTCGCTAACCACTTCTAATTTTTTTTAAGTTACGCATCTCACAGAGTTATCAAAATTATACTAAGTGACATATAAATCCGAACACCCAGTTTAAATGGTTTTATTTTAATAAAATTTTGTATAAGTACTTAATGAAGCATAATAAGTAAGTGATAAAAATTTCAAAATGATTGCACTGCTTTAAAGCCCTTTGACCTTTAATAATGTGTGGATGCACCCTGATGTGCTACGCATTCTCCAACGCGCCTAGGCATGCTTCTGATCAGGTGGTCAATGTCCTCCTGTGGTATCTCATTCCAGGCAACCACCAACTCCTCTCGAAGTGCTTCTAGAGTCTGAGGAGGACGTTGCTCAATTGGGGATAAGTCGGGAGATCTTGGTGGCCATGGTAACAATGTGACATCATTATGTTGAAAGAAGTCTATTGTGACTCTTGCAACATGTGGTCGGGCATTATCTTGTTGGAAAGTTGGATCTGCCAGGGTGTCAAGATAGAGTAAAAGATGGGGTTCTAGAACTTCGTGGATATAACGCTGCGCGTTCATGTTACCTCTGATGAAGACTAAAGGTGACCTGGAACCATAAGCTATAGCACCCCAAACCATAACTCCAACAGTGTGATGAACATGTCTTTCAACAAAAAACTGTGGATTCCTCCTTTCACCACGTCGCCTTCTAACCCTGGCACGACCATCGTGCATGCCTAAACAAAATCGAGACTCGTCACTAAAGACAATACTGTTCCATTCCTGATCCCAGAGTGACCGTTGTCTGCACCACTCAAGGCGATTACGTCGGTGTTCTCGAGTTAAAGGGAGGACCCAGTGTGGCCGGTATGAAAACAAGCCAAAACTTCTCATTGGTCGGTAAACACTTCGCATGCCAATAGGTCTTCCGTGTTCTGCAAACCATTCATTTGCAATGGACCTGGTAGTGGAGAAACGGTCCCTTAAGGCCAATAATTTTAGGCGGCGATCTTCACGGTCTGTTGTTCTACGGCGGCGTCCAGCGCCCCTTGCTCTTTGTGTACGGCCTTCTCGAAGCCATGCCTGACAACACCTAACCACAGTGTCTACACTTCTTTGCACTCTAACTGCAATTACCCGAAAAGAAAGTCCAGCTTCCCGAAGTCTCACTATACGGCCCCTATCAAACTCACTAAGTTGACGAAATCGTACAGGTCTCCGTACTCTAGGCATCGTAACCGATCGTAAAAGATGTCAAGAACCAAAATCCGCCAACGTTGATTCTTTACTGCGGCTGAAATATTCATTTTTAGAGCGTTAGTGAATTAAAAATAAGCAAATGATATGAATATTGTATTATGGGTAGAGTGTTTCTGGCGGTTCAGATAAGATGGGTTTCAGAGACAGCATCATATGAGGCCTCAACTGGTTACTATTTCTCAAATTTTCGTTGAATGATACAACGTCGTTTATGAGCTATCTGAGGAAAATTGACATCCAGTGGTGCTTTCTACATCACTTAGGCCCCATTGGGCCATTCTTATGGCGGGATTATGAGCAATCCAAGATTTCCGAAAAATAGGTTGACGCGTACTAGCGGAATTTCCTTTACACTGGCCACGGAAGGTCAGCATTGATGGGAGAACTGGGCAATAACAAAGCAACATGGTCAGTAAAAGACCGTCTCTTCCTGTTAACAACCGCTACATAACTGTGTGTCACTGAATCCCATGCTACAGAGATGTTTTCTTAACTGACAGTGTCCAGACAAATAACACAGTTGTTAGAGCTCCGATGAGGGAATTGCACAGCAGCTCTGGGCCCAGTACTCTGGTATCAGTAGTTTTTTATGTCAGTTTGTCAGCTATAACACTAAGCTTGGATCGTCGCCTTCACCCAGGTAAAGGTTATTTGTTACTGGTAAAAGGGTTCGCAAGATGCAATTGGCACTTACTGTTCTACAGTAGTACTAGGACATAGAGATCGCTGGAAACTTGTTGTAGTCCAAGAGCCGACCATAATGCCTTGGTTACATCGAGTCAGAACTGGTCAGTAAGCTATTTAGAACCAAAGAACGTAAAATGTGATGACTCTTGGAAGCCCAAAAACAAGAAACGGTGACGCTTGGCTAGAAGTGAAAACAAGAATGTGAAAACTAATTGAGTAATGTAGCCATGCGTGCCCGCTCATCACAACAGATAATAATGAAAGCAGTAAGCAATTTAGGAAAATGGGAAATCTGAATGGAATTGCAGTTCAATCTGATTTTGGTCCAGGAACGGCTCGGTTGGTTGGAGCTGCCACGGGAGCTTTTACTAGCGTGCGGTTTGTTAAAAGATTGATTCCTCGAGAAAGAGTGGCCCCCTCAATTAAGTGTTGGTTTATCTGAAGGTTATTTTAAGATTCTGCTATGTACACAGTCTCTCAATAAATCATTGTCTAAAGATAACTGTTGCTTTTCTCAGAGTTTTGTGAGCTATTGAAAGAGGGCACCTATTCTATGAAACGTGGTTTCCTGGGGTATACCCTTCATACCAGTATATGATGTTGTACCAAATAATTTACGATCTACTTGCCTGCTGAACACTCCCAAGCTTAAAGAGGTCGACCGGTGGACTATAAAGGCAATCCACGAGATATCCCCCTTGATATAACTATATAACTATTTGGTTCGACTGTATACCAACAGATTCAAACCATGTTATTAATGCAGATGCTTAAGAGGATGTATCGTCATTGGAGAGCACCGTGGGAATTTCATTGTATTAACATATGTGTACTTTTTGCCTTGTATATGCATGAATGCATGTATGAAGGTGACCGATCAGGAATGCCTCATAACACTCATGTATCAAACATACGATCGTATCACCCTCAATAGCTTCCTATTATTCCCCGGAATAGAATGCATGCGCTCATACGTTCTGTTTCTCGCAGATTAACGCAATATCGCTCCAACGAACGGCAGAACAACTCAAATATAATAGAGCCATATACCAGATTACTCCGCACCTTGTTGCACATTACGGCTCTGGATCGTCCCGTTACGTCAGCTAAAAGGATTACAAGGAGACAGCTTGATGTCTATCTCTACCGCTCCCCAGAAAACAATAGCTATATGCATTAGAGCCTTTCCGCCTTTTGATGCCGCTGAACGCTCAAGCTATCTCGTAAGCGCGCAATACGTACAGGTGTTAACCAGGAAGTCGCAATATGTTTGAGCGTTATCAGAAATTCCAAAGTTTGGCCGCAAGGCAGATCACTTTGGTAGCAACACTTGGTTTGCTCTGCACCAGCAAATTCAGACTTAAAGGCGCCAATAAATATTATTTTGTCTCCTGATCCTCAGTCTGTAAGAGAGTTGCACCTGGCATAATTACACCGGTAGCAAAGCCCCTCGTAAGTTTAATACCTTAAAGCTCCAAGATCTGAATAAATTTTCCCGACCGACTGCACTCCCTGACAAACTATTCCCAATACGGCACTTAAGGGGCCATATTTTTCATATAATGTACCCCGTGACTTTATATCTTAAGTAAACTCCTTCTAAAATGTGTAAGCCATGGTCGATACCTCATCTATCTTTTGAGAAAGGCCTCGAGGGTAACGCACCTGTGCAGCCAGTCCTCGACTTTTCGATATCGAGAAAGGAGTTTTTCAGATTCCTTTTAAGCACTAACAAACTAGACGAATGCCTGGTAGTGCGCAAATTTTTCATATCTTAAGTGACTAGTGTATTCTAAATAGGTTCAGTTTAAATACTTCCAAATGTTACGTGTTGGCATTCACCAATTCGTTGAAATCAGTGAGATCACTCTAGCGAGAAAATAACTGGACAAGGATATGGTTGTATGGTTTCACACAGATCTCTTCTTCTAGGAGTAATAAGTACCACGACAAACTTAAGAAAAAGGTAAGCTTAGGACTGACCTCCCAAATAGCAACAACTTTCCTATATAAAGGTTTCACCGTTTTAGAGATATTGAATTTTTTCTAAAATTAAAAAAAAATCGAACGTTTTCATCTGTGGTCTTTAGCTGCATGTACAAATAAGGTTATACTTTACTCATTTTTTCTATAAAATACTTCTAGATAGTTGCTTTATCATATTCAAATGCAATGTAGTTAAAAGATATTAAGGAACCATGATAAAAATTTTCTGACATACAGCTGTGTGTAGTTTGTATACGTTTTTACCATGTATCCAGCTTTCACCAGGTTACTTGGTGTTTCCCTCAACCTAAACGTGAATGACATTTAGCAACATCCTTGCATACTACTGTAAGTTAACTTAACATTCATTTCGCACAATTGTTGCTATTCTTCTCAATATTGTTACAGCTCCTGATGATGATGGCAAGGACCATTGAAAGCTGTAGAGATTAATAAAGTAAAAAGAGTACTCTTTGCTTAAATTTTTGTCGAAGTACCCAACAAAAGGCGGAAGCTTTAATTTTTCTTCTAACTGGTCTAGACGACAATGACCACGTCTCAAGTTATGTATATATATATAACATAAAATGTTTATAAACTACGGCGGATGTGGGAGAAAAATAGTAAATTGTTTTTTGAAAACTTGCGACTAAAAAGGACTTAACGAAAGATCGTAAGAAGAAATTCGGTCGCGGATGACATTTCCTATCCTAGAATGAACTTGCTTTATGAGTCTATAATTAATTGTAATTGCCTAGGATGCGTAAATGTATATAACGTATTCTGCTTGCGATGACCAACCTTGTACAATATTTCGCCTCCCAAAAAGTGATCCAAGATGAAATGAGGTATCCGTGTGTCATTTATAAGAATTTCCCAGAACTCTGTTCTTTCTCTCCGGAATAATTAGTAATCTAGTTTGAAAAGGTTCATGCCTCATAGATGGCGTTAAGCTCATGTTCTTGACTACAGTACCATCTATGAGATACTAACCTTTTCGATGTGGATTTCTAATTATTGCGGAGAGGAGAAACATAGCTGTGTCAAATTTTGGACGCTATTTTCTGAAAGATGAATGCCAGTACTTAATCAGTTTAAATTGCTGCATTTATACCAGATATATAACAAACTTTCAAAGACCTTACATCGTAATTAAAATTGGGGTCAGAAATGGATATGGCGACTCCAGAAAATATGTTTTGAATTGGTTCAATCAGGAAATAAATAGAGATCAGGGAAATTGTTTCCGTCTTGAGGTTAAGAGCATATCAATCCGACTAACTGGTGACAATTTCTGAGCAAGCAGTATCAGGTTCTCCTACATCCCTGATAATTCTTCAGCTAGTTTTAAGATGGATAATTTTTTGCCTGCGTATGTAATTTGCTAAAAAATTATATAAAATCGAATAAGAAAAATGCACTAGTTATCACTAACCTCCAACGAAAAACGTTAACATTAACTTCTATGTTTCAGATGCACTGGAGATTTGGCCAAGTACTTTATTGACATCTTGCATAATGGGTCGTCTAAGTAATACTCAGATTCAGAGACAGTACAAAGATAGACTCTGGGGAAGTCACTCCGTCAATTATTAACTTGATTAACGTATTTAAGGCAATCCATTAGTTTTGCAGAATTACTGTGGGAGTTGAAATGTCCGCAAATTCACATGAGGCGAATCAAGGGAAACTTATTCTATCAATGGGTGCATTAAGTATTCCATTAGCTCAGTCAACATTTACACATACCTGAGAAGGCGTTGAGGCAATCGGAGCTCCACAGAAACATTTCGTACAGTAAAGAGTGGAATCGTAGTTGATTATGCTGTGAAATAAGACTAGGACGGCTTTGTCTGAGTGATCTTTGGAATATCAAGTGCTTGTTGAAAATATGGATTAATTTCCCAACATTCACTCTTGCTGAGAAAATGAAAAAATACCAATAACCTTGGAGCAACACGCAGGTACTGGAAGTGATGATAAGTAACGATCCGATTTTTGACTCGCCCGGATTAGTGACACTCTGGAGGGCATCTTCTGGCAGATTTTCTCAAGAAGTCAATGTACGAACAGCGATAAATGTAGAGTTCGACATAATTGGATTGAGAGACATAAGCTTGTAGGGCAGCAGGGATAAATTTTGTCAGTATTATGGAGGAGACTCCGCAAAAGCAAAGTCAGTTGGCTTATCGGTAGGAATGAGACGGGTCACTGACCGCTCGTTCAAGTGAACATGGCTTGAATCCGTCTATTCTGGATCTTGTATAGCGATCAAATAGTTGCGACCTAGCACTTTTTCACTGACAAGCTAAATTTCATCAAAACCATATGAATATTTCAGCTCCTTTCGGTAAGAGAGGTACACAATGACTACGACATCGACGCAAACGTTTTTCAAGATTTGTTCGTCAATAATGCGGATGGACTGGTTAAAAAGTACATTGTAACTTGTGCTGTACACGGTACATTAGACCGGAATATGGCAGGATATTTTTCGGAACTTAGGAAGGTGTTACAGCATATATCATGAAATTAAAAAAGAAAATTCAACAAACGCATCTTTAGTTTTTGGTTGCTTCTATTTCATTTTAGAACCGTTAGTAGATATAGTTAATACATGTTTTTTCAAGAGTTGTTTTCCCGACATGTTCAAAAGAACCTGTTTGAAAAAAGGTGGTATACGTCCTGATATTATAAAAATTTATATAATACCCAGTTCGTCTAATATTCTTCAGATCAACTACCAAGTTATATTAGGAACACACTCGCCCTCTGTGATTGACTGTATGATTTTAAATCAGTAGAAACTGCCTCGGATGAATTAAGTAGCTAAGCTAAAGATAACCAACTGGCCTGTGAGGATAAGGGTATTTCCAGTTTGCCAGTTGGTGGCTTAAGGGGGAAATTAAAAAAAATTCTAAAGTAGCGCTATATACAGCACACAGAATATTTTTATTGACATAAAAGGTATACGTTCGTACCCATGACACATATATATTCATTCCTCTTGATTTCTATGTTCTTGTACCAATTTTCATTCCTATATTGTTTGATATATACAGGGTGACTTTGAAGTTGAGTCATTAATTTTCAGATAATGATTGTAGAAGGAAGATAAACCAAAATATGTGTGTAAAAATAAAAAAAAATAAAAAAAAATGTTACCTTGTTTTATAAAGTATCGTCCCGACAAGTATTTCAGTGCGGACCTGTATTTGATCGTGCGGTCTTGGAGCACCGGCATGCCGTCCCCTGTGAGGTCTTAAGTCACCTGATTCACGAGCCCGTTGTACTACATTAACAAAGGCACGAGGGGTTGATTGTACTCTATTGGGAAACCGATCCGCATAAACATGTGCCATTTTTTACTTCGTTTGAGCCACGCAGCAAACACCACTTTTCACTCACGCGTTACCGACTGACACTGACTGTATACAACTGAATAAAACAATTGTAAAAACATCGTTCCAAATTCTTTCGCTTTTTTGTTTCCGATGCGATGAACCGATAAGGCGGATTATATCCGTTGTTGCCAAACACGAGCACATAATATTATTATTGAGACAGGGCGGTACTCAAACGTCCAAGGGGCTATAACTTTGTTACTTTAATTTTACCAGAAAAATGGTAAAGGAAAAAACATTTCTTTTGATCAGATCTACTCACTGTTAAAATAAATGACTCAACTTCGAAGTCTAACTGTATTTTTTGTTAATGTTTTTACTCTTCGGTTGTATGTATCTTTTCCAACAATCACACGCTAAAAATGCTTATATGCAACCTGGTTAATAAATCTATCTAGGAAGGTTAGTCGCCTTTTTCTCCTCAGCAAAGTCTTAGAGAACGATCTATCACTTTCAATGCTGTCATCAGCATTTTAATGAGTATAGTAATGTCGCATGTAGCCGAAAAACTGTACACCACTGCGTTAAATTCACCGCTAACAATAACGCATTACCTGTCAATCGATGATATTTCCGATATATTTTTTTTGCAACACCAGCACTCCAGCAGCAAAATCATCAGCAATCCGACGTGCAGTCATAAACCTTTGTCGATTGCGTAATCCGGCGATTCTGCAATGCACTCGTTTGCATTTTTGTGCAGCTCATGTCAGTTATTCCCAAACTGGGATCTGTGTATTAAAAAATGGTTTACGTGCCTGAATTCCCGGCATCGCCCGCATTAACGTTCCGATGAAAAGTAGATTAACCTTTATGCATAAACGGTCTGTTCACTTGTGCAAGCTACCAGCTTCCAACATTTCAAGAGGATGCAATTCAGGATTTCGGCTTTTTATGTACCTAGGCAGTAGCAGCTCGTTTGGTGGGTCAAAATTCCAAGGCACGATTTTACTATCAAGCGTTTTCACCTAATGAATCCAGTCAATCTCTCCAACTAGCGATGAACTATACAATCATTGTAACAGGAGCCAATACTTGTTATTAGCTCATGTGCTATCTAATCTAGTTTGTAGATACATGAACCACTGTTTCCCATAGCCTTCGGTCGACTGTCCAATGCCGTCAGATCAAAATAGGGACTATGCATGTTCTTTTTATTGATTAGTTATTTTGAAATGTCTGTAGTAATTTTACACGCCTATTTGGCAATACTTAACACACACATTACCCCGTATATTTGCGCTCAAGACTTAGAAATACTTTGTATGGGAGGTGCACTAGCCGCTGCCCGATCTCCGAAGAATAGACGTTGACCAGTCTTCCGAGAATATGAAGGTATTTTGCGGAATGATGAATCACATCTATTTTTAGTACCGCCTCCTTGAGCAAATAATACCAGGGTGTATGAACGATGTCCTCGATTATTTCAAAACAATTAAGCTCCAATTATATTCATTAGATTAAATGACTAACTCTAAACGTATACTTTATCTGAAGTCACTTGAAATAGCATAAAAACCTTTGGTCGGCGCGTCCTTTGTAATTTCATGACGTATCATAGGCGTGCGGTCATTTATTTAGAACGATAATAATAATGTTTTTATATCACAATAAATGGATTTTACTAACTTCTTATTTTTTTGATTTGGGATAAAAAATACTTATATTGGGAGTTTAATTTATGTTGACTGAAAGTTAAGAAATGGAAAAATTACAGAATTCCAACGTTTGACATAGGCAAATATTTACATAGCAGGTAGGCATATAAAAAGGTATATGAAGACTTACATTATAGGTATTTATATATCATCCTCGCCTTCGGAGCTGTCGCTAGAGTCATCTTGTAGAGGAATTACAACGGGATTTACAGGAGGCAATATTCAATATTCATTTTCTTTTTCAATAATATGCCTAGAACACTGATTCCATAGGTCTGTGGCAGCAATATGAGATACTGCATCTCTTATTGTGGCCAATAGCGATTCACTTAATTGAAGGGTCTGATTATGTTTTCTTACTTTTTTTTAAAGAAGCCCAGACCAACTCAATCGGGTTAAAAATGCAGTAATAGGGAGGTAGACGTAATACTCTTGTTTTTTGTGCCTGTATTCGGAACTTTGTTTTTCTGTCGGGAATGGTATGGCGCATTGTCCATAATAATCACTGAATTTGGGGAAATGTTTGGTATTAACTGCTGCTCTATCCACTTTTCAAATAAGTCGGAGGTCATGTCCTCATGATATTCGGCACATGATTATTTGATATTTTTGGCAAATAACAGCAAGGCATTAGGTATAAATCCATTTTCACTGCCAGCATGGAGAATAATGATTCGTTTTCCACGGTTGCATGGTGTATTTAAAATGCACTTGTTGCTGTCGTCAACCCAGACGTACTGCACAACATCATGGGTATCATACCACGTTTCATCCAGGTAAATCAGATTTATTTTCTGCTCTCTATAGATTTTAACTTTGTGCAAAAATTCTTGGCGCAATTCAACGATTCGAGACGACTCCATAATCACCATTCTTTTATCTAACTTTTTGTATTGAAATCCACACAGTTTTACAATACAGTGCAGTAAGTCTAAGCATTTGAAATTATAAAAATCTTCAGGATAATATTTTAATTTATCCCGTATCATTTCCAGCGTGGGTACCAAATTTTCTTTATAAAATCCGTATATTATACGACGAATATCTTCCTGAAAACCCACGTCTATTCTTTTTAATTTTTGCCCTATGCGCTTTCTGTGGAAGGAATGGTTGACTACATCTCCCCTTTTTATAACCCGATAAATGGTAGACCGACTGATTTTTGTCAGGATACAAATTCTGTTTAAAATTTGATTTTGCGAGGAATCTGGATTTTCGTTTTTCAGACAATCATACATATTTAGGATTACTCTTTGGGTCTGTTCCTCTAAATCTTTATGAAAGAATTCTGCCTGCACAGGTTCATCAACCATCTCCTCGTGGCTTGGAACATTTTCCCAAGGTCTCCAAAGAGCCATATTTAGGACACACAAGAACAATCAACACAACAATTAAATCAACAAGTAAACTGAGTATTCAAAAGTCAAAAACACACAAGCTAATAAAATCTATGAAAAAACATGGACAGACTAAAGAAAACACGTTTTTTCACCGCTACACGGCACTGGCTAAACTGTTTCAATTTTCAGTAGCCACCTGCACTTGTTCGGAGCTCTGAAATACACGCTTTCTCATTGGCTATGTCCACGCATAGACGTGCTTTACTCCACGTGGACCGGTGAAACTGCCTTTGATCTTATACGGGGGATATTTGCTGCGAAATTTGGCGATTTTTGCAGCAACAGAGCGTGTTAAATATAGATATATAAAACGCACCCGGTATTTCACAGTGTTTCAAGTGACTTCAGATAAAGTATAAGTAAACCTACAGGAGCGTAAGAAAGTTAATCTCGATACTAAACATTGCGCGTATTCCAATCTCCTAAGTTCCATTTTCTCCAAATCAACAATACGTTCTCTCACTGGTATTGATTCTACTCTATGGCCTTATGCCAGAGTACAAGGATTTTCATAGCCAGCATAAAATAATGATAGCAAAGTATGCAAAAGTTGACCTACATACTATGCATGATACATACAGACTTCATTTGTCCAGAATTGCGTGGGAAGTATAGTCAACCTACTTGACGTAATTTGTATCTTCAAGTACAACTGTTTAATATGCGCTGCAACCTTTTTGAAGTACTTCGGCGTACACGGCGAATAGCACTGATCAACAGCCAAAAAATATCCTAAATAAAATCAACAAAATATTACTATTTTTAATGTGCTAAAACCGGAATGAAACTTATTTTTTCAATATTAGTTCAAGTTTTAGAGATACGGTAATTATATGTGTTCCTGCTGTGACAGTGTTCATATACTGTAATCCACAAGAATGCACGTGCTACATTTTTATATTCGGCAAGGAAAGATGATGTAATCGGCATGATTGTGTTACGTTATACATACGTGTACATTATATTGTTTTATATTAGCCATTTTTTCCTCAGTTGGCTGACAGCGTTCATGCAAGAAGTCTCGAAAGTGTGTAAACAATCCAGATCAGTTTTTTTACGTGTGTGGTGATGTGACTTTTGCGTCTCAGAGACGGTCTATTACTCCACTAATAACAAAGGCATATCAGCTTTATTTCGGTTGTAAACTAGGTGATCAAGACAAACACTGGGCACCCCACATCTGCTGTAATACATGTGCTTCAAGTCTGGGGAGCTGGTTGAATGGCAAAAAACGGTCTATGCTCTTTGCTGTCCCAATGGTTTGGAGAGAGCCTACAAATCATATTAATGATTGTTACTTTTGCATGGTACCTTGTGTTGGACAAGCCACAGGTATGACCAAGAAAAAAAAATCGGTTATTAACTACCCAAACATACCATCTGCGATGAGACCTGTGCCTCACAGTGACGAAAATCCTATTCCAAAACCCCCAGAATCCTACACTTGCGAATCAGAAAACGAATCAGATCATGGCGATCGAGTGATTCGTCAGGAAGAAGATATGCCATCAACTTCAAGAGATCCTGATTTTATACCGAGCACGTCATGCCACCAGCCGCACAAAATAACACAGTCAGAATTAAATGATCTTGTAAGAGATTTAGAACTTCCAAAATGTAAGGCAGAGTTACTTGGATTAAGACTGCAGCAGTCGAACTTGTTAGAAGACGATGTTTCGGTATGTGTTTTTCGTAAACGCCACAAAGACTTAGAACCATTTTTTAATATGGAGAATAACTTGGTTTTCTGCAGTAACATTAACGGCTTACTGGCGGCTTTAAATATAAACTATAACCCAGAAGAATGGAGATTGTTTATAGACAGTTCAACATTGAGTTTAAAGGCAGTGTTATTGCATATTGGAAATATTCTACCATCTCTTCCTGTAGGGTATGCAGTTCACATGAAAGAATCATATGACAATATGAAGTACCCATTGACATGCATAAAATACGATGAGCACCAATGGCATATTTGTGGCGATTTGAAAGTTGTTGCACTTTTACTTGGGCTGCAGCTAGGCTACACAAAGTTTTGCTGTTTTTTGTATGAATGGGATTGTCGGCCAAAGGCACTTCATTACACCAGACAAAACTGGCCTGTTCGTCAATTCCTAGAGCCAGGTCAAAAAAATGTACAGCATGTGCCATTAGTAGATTCGAAAAAAAAATTATTACCACCACTGCATATCAAGTTGGGCCTAATGAAAAACTTAGTCAAGGCATTAGATAGAGATGGGTCAGCTTTTCAATACCTGCGTCAGAAATTTCCAAGACTAAGGAGGCAAAGGTTAAGGAAGGTATTTTTGTTGGGCCACAGATTCGGAATATTTTGAAAGATACACAGTTTGAAAACACTTTAACAGGTATTGAAAAAACTGCTTGGAATGATTTCCGTCTGATGGTCACTAATTCCTTAGGAACTAGAAAAGCTGGCAACTATAAAACCCTTGTCAAAAATATGCTGTCATCGTATCACAAGATGGGCTGTAATATGTCTCTTAAGATACATTTCCTGCACTCACACCTGGACTTTTTTCCTGACAAATGCAGAGCCGTAACTGATGTGCACGGCGAACGTCTTCATCAGGATATTTCAACAATGGAAAAAAGGTACCAGGGAAAGTGGAATCCTTCCATGCTTGCAGACTACTGTTGGACTCTTGGTAGAGATGCTCCAGAAACGATCCAAAAAAGAACAGCAAAAAGACAGCGCATATAGTGATTCTTATAAGTATATGAATCTTGTTACTTTTTTTAATATATCCTAATAAAAAGTTTTTTTTCTAAACCGCAACAATTTTTTTTATTTCATTTTCATTTTTGGATTCAGCGCCCCAAAATTAACAAAGAAGTGCACTTTTCCCACAAGATACAATTAGAAAACTAAAATTTGTTGTCCAGTGTAGGCGTAGTCTCTATGATGAAATCTGTATTATGTAGGTTAACTGCAGCCTATAGATGGTGCAAATATATCGCAGTCATTTGTCAGATCAAAAAAGAATTTACAGTTTGGAACTCAAAAAATATATAAGAAAAACCGTTTTGCAGTAATGCCCTTCAAGAGCGTATGTCTCCACAGAGGAATTGCGCAACACATATTTATATTTTGTGATTACTGCCAAGCCTTTTTTATAAATAAAAGGTAATTGTAGTATGTCTCCTTTTTTAATTAATTAATAAATCAAGATAAATAATCAGCCAATGCAAAACAACTGTCTAGTCGTCTAGTGGCATGTAAATTTAGGCACTAGCTCAATAAAGCGGAGAGTAAGGGAGGTCAAGATACTAATCGGATCTCGTTTTGCTTGACCACCCACACAAAAGGAAATAATCTAATAGCAATGACGTCAAACTAAGTACAGAGATCCAAATAAAACGCAAGATACTTTAAACAATCACAATATGTTAACTAGCAATTAACACATACGTTCAATAATACTACGTTCCACCACTGCTTTGTAAAAAAAATATTTAAAGTGGCAGCTCAAGAAAATGTCTCTGCGATAATAACCCTGCTAAACGTTTACCATGGTATACGAACACGATAGGCTTTAAAAATATTATAGCGCCAGAAAAATTTATTGAGTCATAAGAAAACTAAAACCTAAACTTAGGTGGGTTGTTAACTTCTCCCAGTCACAGCTCTAGACGCGACATGACTCTAGCTCGTAAAAGCTAAGGCTTTTTGATAAAAATCAGTGGCCAGTAGTGGACAGTGTCGAAAGGAACTTCACAAGGTTTCGCTTGTTTCGCACTCAAAAAAAAAATCCAGCAAAAAAATATACTCTCTACTCTTTTATAAGATAAAACTTGAAAAACCATGTATACAGGGTGACTTCGAAGTTGAGTCATTTATTTTAACAGTGAGTAGATCTGATCAAAAGAAATGTTTTTTTCCTTTACCATTTTTCTGGTAAAATTAAGGTAACAAAGTTATAGCCCTTTGGAAGTTTGAGTACCGCCCTGTCTCAATAATAATATTATGTGCTCGTGTTTGGCAACAGGATATAATCCGCCTTATCGGTTCATCGCATCGGAAACAAAAAAGCGAAAGAACTTGGAACGATGTTTTTACAATTATTTTATTCAGTTGTATACAGTCAGTGTCAGTCGGTAATGCGTGAGTGAATAGTGGTGTCTGTTGCGTGGCTCAAACGAAATAAAAAATGGCACATGTTTATGCGGATCGGTTTCCCTATCGAGTGCAACCAACCCCTCGTGCCTTTGTTAATGTAGTACAACGGGCTCGTGAATCAGGTGACTTAAGACCTCACCGGGGACGGCATGCCGGTGCTCCAAGACCTCACGATCAAATACAGGTCCGCACTGAAATACTTGTCGGGAGGATACTTTATAAAACAAGGTAAATTTTTTTTTTTATTTTTACACACATATTTTGGTTTATCTTCCTTCTACAATCATTATCTGAAAATTAATGACTCAACTTCAAAGTCACCCTGTATTTGCATAAGGAAAGCAAAGCAAAGGCAAAAAAAGAAAAACGTATCAAAGTAATACAAAAGTAGGAGGACGTCCCCACATCATCGCTGGTTGTCTATGAGCAGATACTAAAAACCAAAGTTACGAGGGAGCAACGATATTTTATGAGTAAATTTCTGAGATCGTCATTAATAAAATATTATAACATTGGTGTCCAACGGATTTCAACACAATACTAAGTCGCTAAGAAAGAAAGGTATATGTGAGAAATTGTACTTCCAGGATCATGCAGTTTCAAGCTCAATAGATCAATAAATTATGAAATTTAGTAATACCCTATCATTAATAAAGAGCAGTGCCACCTCATGCTGGAAGGCACTGGATGAACTCAAAAGTACAGACACCTTGCATATTTGAACAACACAAGCTCTTGCTCTGTTATACAAAACACTATACGTTATTTAACAGAACGTAAAATTGCAATCACCTCCGAGCTCTCTATGTACGTACATGTAAATGTTGATTTAGCTAATGGAATACTTAATGCACTTTCTATTGATAGAATGAGTTCACCTTGATTTGCTCTATGTGCTTATATCAACGTCCCAGACCTACCCTGGAAATCGATAGAATGTATAGGTATCCAGTTGTGGGACAAAACAGCATCAGGCGTACCCAAATGATGCAGACTCACAAGAAGAACAGTATTGAATTGTTATTTGGTACTTGTGTGTCCTCCAACAACTATATAACTCATTGATTCCCAAAGTGGTCTATATCGACCCCTAGGGATCTATGGCAACCTGCAAGGGGTCTACGTCAGCGAAAAAAAATTTGGGGGTCATGAAATGAATATGGGGGTCCACGATAGTGGATCTCAACACATACACTGATAGTACCTATTTACTTACATCATACTATCTTATAATGTCAAAACATATACATTATTTATAAAACTACCTATGAAGTAAAACATTTATTATATATGTTTATAAAACTGTGTAAGTTGTAGGATGTTGGTATTCGCTTTGTGGTAGCAATACATTTTGAACTTGTAAAAACCTGAGAGTCGCAGTCTCAGAGCTTCGCTACCTTGCACTGACTTGTTCAATTTGTCACTCTATAAATACTTATGTGGGACAAATACGTTTATTCGTTTCCTGAATCTTGAAAAGGAAAGTGCTAAGAAAATATTTTAAAAAATATAAACAGATAGTATATCACACAAATTATAGTGAGTCAGTGTTATTTTGTTTGAGAGTGCTGGAGAAAAGTAGTACATTATTTTTTATTAAATTCTAGTTTTGTACTCGTAGTTAGCAAAGATACATAAATTACGCCAATCATGACTTTAGTTATTAGTAGTTAAATATTCAATCATGCAAAATTACACGAGTACTCCTCAATAGTTTCTTTTTGAAAGTTTTAGCAATCGGTAATATAATTACAGTGCAATCTCCGTAATTCGAGTTAATTGTTGCAAGAAGATGTTCGAATTATGGAATGTTTTCGGAAAAATCAAAAAATATTTTTAATATACAGCTGCTGGATTTTCTGTCTTATTTAAATAATATAATTTTTCCCACATGTCCGAATCTAAAAAGAAATGTAGACAGTACAGTGTTGATTATTTGAAATTTGGCTTCATTCCATCATTGCCGGACAAACAATCGCCTATGTGCCTTTTATGCAACAAAGTTTTGGGCAATGACGCTATGAAACCATCTAAACAGCAATATCATCTGAGAAGATGTCACCCTGATAAAACAGAAAGATTTGAAATCCTTTCAAACACTCAAAGATAAATTTCAGAAGAGACCTACACTGGACAGAATGTTCGCTTCGACGTCACAAAGAAATGATGATGGTTTGCGGGCGTCTTAAAATATCTCGTTACTTATAGCAAAATCCGGAAAACTGCATACTATCGGAGAGAAGTTAATTTTGCCAGCCGTTGAAGAGGTTTTAACAACTTTTACACAAACCTACATCTGATATCATTAAAAGAATTCCCTTAAGCAACAATACTGTTGAAAGACGTATTGATGAAATGAGTTCTGATATTGAAAGCTTCTTATGTAATTATTTGCAAACGACCCATTTCTCTATACAACTGGACGAGTCAACTTTACCTGATAAAGCAGCATTATTATTGGCATATGTTCGTTTTATTATGAATCAAGAAATCTACGAAGAACTGCTCTTCGCAAGAACTTTGATAACCGACACTAAAGGTGAATCAATATTTCATGTTTTGAAGGACTACTTCATTGTAAAAGCAATTCCTTTATCAAATATAATATCAGTAACTACAGATGGAGCACCTGCCATGGTTGGACGTTATCGTGGATTTATAAGCTACTTAAAACAAAATGTGTCAGGGGTGTTAGCAATACATTGAGTCATCCATCGACAACATTTAGTTGCTTAAAATTTGAGTGTTAGATTGCATGAATCTCTTCATTTAGTCATGGATGCAGTAAACCGAATCCGAAGCAACGCGTTGAATACGCGGTTATTTGCGCAGTTGTATGAAGAAAATGACGAACACTTTCATCAATTACTCCTTCACACTGAAGTACGCTGGCTGTCGAAAGGCTTATGTTTGACAAGATTTTTTGCACTTTTTGAGATCATTTTAGAATTTCTGGATACTAAAGATAAAATTTTAAAAGAAAATTTAATGAAGAGGGAAACAGACATCGCCTATTTAACAGATTTGTTTACAAAATTTAATATGGTTAATTTGCAATTACAAGGCGACTGTTTAAATTTGATTAAAACAAAGTCCATCTTATCAGCGTTTCTTGCCAGAGTTAAACTAATGAAGCAAAATATTGGACGGGGCGAATTTTCTCAGTTCCCCAATTTGTCACATACAAGCTGCCAGGAAGACGACGTTTCAAGTTACGTTCAACATTTAAATGCCCTCTATTCAGATTTTGAATCTAGGTTTGAGGATATTTTGACTATCGTAATACCACCACGGATAATTAATCCATATGGTGACATAGAAGAAACGAATGTCATAATACAAGAGGAACTGACTGAACTAAGTACAAACGAATAACTTAAGGTTCAGTTTAAAAACGGATATCAGCAATTCTGGCTGCAAAACAACATACCCATGACTTATCCCGTATTATGGAATATAGCGAGGAAATTTTTAATTTCCTTTCCATCGTCATACCTAGTGGAAAGGGGGTTCAGCGCTGTTACCAATCTCCTAACGAAAAAAAGAAACAGACTGGACATCATTAGCCGAGGAGTTTTAAGATTAACCCTTACAAAATTGACGCCAAATGTTGATAATTTATTATTAAAGCATCAGGTTCATCCTTCTCACTAAAAATATTGACTTATTGCTTATGTTATTTTATTTATAGATTATTTTATGTTTATTGGTGTCTGATCAATAAATGCCCGCATTTGGAATAAGTGTCCGCATTGATTTTTTTAAAGAAACCCCTTTATAGAAAAAAAAATATTGTTTAAATTATTCTGAAAATTCAAGGATAGGTACACACTAAAATTCGTTAATTTTTTGCCTATTTTTAGATAATTTAAACGTATAAGAAGCGGAATTTAATCAAACTAACAGTGAAATTATTGTAGAACATACGTTTATGTTATAATTAATAAACGAACTCGCTTATTGTACTATTTTAAGTAAAAAACTTTTTTTTTTATTATTTTTCACTTTCTTTTATTTTATCCAACTTATTTTTTTTCAATGCGGGCACTTATTCCCAATGCGGGCACTTATTGGTCAGACACCTATTTATTTAATGTTACGTATGTTCTACATAACAGATACAAAATTTTATTTTGAGTAGTGTTAATTTAAATTCAATTGATAAATGTATAAATTAACATGTGTTTTTACTTTAAGTTTTTAACACTTCACTACAGTTAGAAATTTACAGGAAATCAATATCAGGTAAGTAGGGGGTCTACCCAACACGAAAAAACACGGAAAGGGGTCTACGACACAAAAAAGTTTGGGGAACTCTGATATAACTGGTAAAAGCTCGCTGACAGTCCAAGGCTAATTCCACAACTCATCGGTTGGTAAGAAAGGCTGGTAAATCCTAAATTTGTATGTGAGAAAGGTTTTGCACACAATTCATTGGCTTGAATCTTAACAAACACAAAATAATATCAAGTTGCCTTTGAAAACAAGAGTTTGTTTACCCACTGTCAATTGACATTTATTTATTTAGAAGTTGTCGCTTCAAGACGTCCTATAAATTAGAAAGAAGAAAAAGTATCTATAAGTTGGTTGGGCAGGTACCCAAATCTTCCTCTAAGCCAGTCTTTCCCAAAAAAAATTTACACCGATGAAGCTCTGCAGGCAGGACACTGCGGTTGCTGTGAGGATCTTTGATTTACTTTATTGCAGATTGTTCTACAATCTCGTTACCCTAAGGACAAAGGAGCGATCGCATCGACCAGTCCTGGATGTAAGCAATTTATGTCTCATCTCACAAAAAGGATAAGTCTCATATGGATGGGCGGTTATTGTTCAGAAACCGGATATAGGTTATTTTTCAATGGCTTTAACCTGCACCAGTTAACCAAAACAAATTTAGTCGGACGCAGATAACCAAAAGTGGCGGATTAAGGACGCCCATATCCATTGCGATTTTTGTCGATAAATAACAAAAATAACCTTTGTTCCGGTTATTTTTAGTTTGATCCGATAACCGGTAAATGCACATTATAAAATAATCGGTTAAACAAATTTGGTAAACCGATTATTCAATTACGCGGCTTTTTTACCCATCCCCAATATAAATAAAACAAATAACCGAAAAACCTTATGTACCCTGGATAACTCAAAATATAAGAATTTTAATCAGACTAAGAGATAAAGCTCATAAAAAATTTCAATAATCAAAATCACAGGCTCATTTTGAATATTATAAACAACTAAGGAACTATACAAAGCATGCAATTATCCGAGAAAAAAAATACATTCTTTAACTTACTCTCAACAAAGAAAGGTAAGGAATTTTGGGACACTACCAAAAAGCTCAGCATAACATGCGAGAAAACTCACTCAACTATACCCGAACACTTACAAAATGTAAATGACATACACAATTACTTCCAGCAGACCGACAATTTACCAGACACTGCTTCCCAAGAATTAATAAATTTTTACAAAAACAATGTAAACATTAACGATTCTCTTAGCTTCCAACTGTTAGACAGGGCCAGTCTAATCAAAATTGTAACTAATATCTCATCAAATGCCATTGGAGATGATGGTTTCTCCATAAGAGACCTAAAGTTATGTAGGTATTCCATTTTGTACGAATGCCTTGCTGAATATAATCAACACATGTATTTTGGGGGGATTATTTCCAGAAATATGGAAGAAAGCTATTGTTAAACCCTTACCAAAAATAGCAGAACCTAAAGAACTTACAGACTTGAGGCCTATTAGCATATTACCCGCTACATTCAAAATTTTAGAAAGGCATATTCATAATCAAATTAGATTTTTTTGTGACACAAACGATATCATACCCGATAGTTAATCCGGTTTTAGGAAAAATTTTAGCACAAGTACATCATTAGTTAATATCTTGGATGATATCAGACATCATCAAGAACAAAAAAATAGTACGTGCATGGTTCTTCTCGATTTTAGTAAAGAGTTAGACACTCTGAATCATGAAATGTTACTAGCTAAGTTACATTACCAGGGGTTTTCGCAGAACTCCGTAAATCTAATAAAAACATCTTAAGCAACCGTTCAAACTGTGTTATGTTAGCAAATGATTCTGCTATTTACAAAACCGATTTTAAACCTATAAAAAGAGGAGTTCCTCAAGGTTCAATTTTATCTCCTTTGCTATTCAATCTACATATCTGACATGGTCAAATCGGTAAAGTTCGCAAAGATAAAACAATATGCAGATGACTCACAAATATATCTCCCTGTCAATAAAACCACAATCCATATTGCACAACAACAACTAAATTCAGATCTCCAAAGAATTGACAGATTTGCAAAGCATCACAATCTTAAAGTAACCCCCTCAAAATCGCAAGTAATGTTTATGAATAAAAACAGTACTGAGAGAGAACATTTTGAACAAAATTTAGTAATTTCTATTAACAATGACAGAATCCCCATAGTTCAGGAGACAAAAAATCTAGGCATTATATTTGATAGCTCGCTTGGCTTCGGCAGTCATATAAAAAACAGAACAAATTTAGCTTACATGCGACTAAAAAATATAAACAAATTAAAAAAACATTTATCAGCCAAACAAAAATATTATTTGTGTAATACCTCAATTTTATCACTTTTTGACTATGGAGATGTCGTCTATGGTGATTCGCTATCGTCGCGAACCAAAAAATGCATACAAAAAGTTCAAAATAGTTGCATGAGATTTGCGTTTGGAATTCCATATCGAAACCCTATCACTCCTTATCTGAATAACTACAACATATTACACATGACGAATCGCAGAAAATATCACATGTATTCTTTTATCTATAGGGTTATAAAGACAGGTCAACCGCCCTATTTAAGAGAAAGATTTGTGCCTTTGCCTAGTCCCCAGAGAAGCATAAATAATCTCAATTTTATCGTACCTAGGCATAGAACGCGTTCCTTTCGACGATCGTTTGCCTATGTGGCGGTTCACTTATGGAATAATTTACCAACTTCAGTTAAAAGCTCATCGTCAAAAACATTCTCAAAACTGACAAAAACGTTGTTACAGAATCACCAGCTACTTTAGCAGCGTTTGTGTGAGCAAAAATATCCTTTTTACATTCCTACTCGCTGACAGGTTGTAAAGATTTGTTTTTCGCGTCCGTTGCCAGCTCCCGGGGGTTCTTTCTTCGTTTTTGCCTTTTTTGTGTTTCACCGCCTCTTAATTTGCCTCTTTATTGTATTTTTTTTATTTTGTTTAAGTACTTTTAGGGTATTCAGGGCTTTCTCGTATGGACTCTTTGTATTAAAGGGTCCAGTGTATCGGTTTAAAGCATCCCACAATAAATATTCGCTTTGGCTGCGAAAATTTCGCGGCGATGAATTCGCGATCAGATTAAAACGCGGCGGTTTACGGACAGGCTCAGACTTGTGCGAAGCGAATGCGATTGTTCCAGCGTTTTTATCGCGGCGTATTTCAGTTCGCCTTTGACCGCGTTTTTGACGCCGTTCTTCAAAAATTCGCAATGGCAAAAACGGAATTATTGATAGAAATAGTGAAAAAGTATCCTTGTTTGTATGATTTGTCGCACGATGAATACAGGAATGTGAGAAAGAAAGACAAGATTTGGATGGAAATAGGAAAAGAATTAAATGCAAATGGTATGTACCTAATATTTTTTATTAACTTGTTAAATAATTTACAGTTTACACAAATGTGAAAACGAACATTCTATATATTGGGCATAGGCATATCAGAATTAAAATAATTTACGAATTTGCCACGAGTAGAAAATGCTAGCCTTGCTGCCCGCCGAGGATCATTTGCTATATCAGTAAAAGCTCCAAGCACGGGTTCTGGGGGATCTAAGAATTGAAAATATTTGTCATCGCCACTTTTACTTCGTAAAAAATTGTGTAAAACACATGCCGTACGTACAATTAGAATAGTAGTATCTACTTTAGTTTCTAATGCCCTGTAAAATATTCGCCATTTTTGAGACAAAATACCAAACGCATTTTCCACGACCCTTCTAGCTCGACAAAGTCTTACATTGTATTTCTCTTTTCTGACGTCTGTTAAAGTCTGCTTATAAGGAAATGGTCTCATAAGGTATGGTTTTAAAGCAAATGCTTCATCACCAATTAAGACGTACGAGCAGATTTTATTTTGCCCAGTGAGAAATCTAGGTGCAGGGACACTCATTAAATTTTGTTCAAATCGTTTTCCCATGTTTGAGGTTTCGAAAATACCCCATCACTATTTTTTCCGAAACCACCAATATCAACACATATAAATTTATAGTCCGGGCCAACAATGGCCATAAGTACTATTGAATATTTATGTAAATAGCACCAGTAATTGGAGCCACTGTTGTTAGGTCTCTTGATTGTTACATGTTTACCGTCCACGCTGCCAATGCAATTGGGAAATCCCCATCTATTTTCAAATTCTTCAGCACATTTTTTCCATATATTCTCTTTTGGTTCTGGTAAATATATATGCTCCATATGTCTGCATATCGCTTCACAGACTTCGGTTACGATTGCACTCACTGTTGTAAAGCCAACTCGAAAGCTATGCCCAATGGTATAGAAGGTGTCACCAGTGGTAAGGAATCTATAAAAAAATCGTTTTTAGGTGATGAAGTAAAAAAAAGGTGGAAGAATATCAGAGACACATTTGCAAAATATATAAAATCTACCAAACCAAAGACCGGCCAAGCAGTGGGCAACATAAAAAAATGGCAGTGGGCTGACTACATGGAATTTTTCCGTCCTTTTTTGGCATTCGCCAAAACGTCGTCTAGTGTGAAAGATATTGACGTCATACATTATGAGACTGCCGAATTTAACTCAAATATATATCAGGAAAGGGCTGGAAATGTAGAAACCGAAAATTTGGAAGACCGCGGCCATGGAGAAGATGAAAATGCTGATGTAGATGCAGAAGATGCACAGAACGTCTCGGCAACACAGACAGCACCACCTTCTTCATTGAACACTACAGCAGTGACTACTCCAGGGCACACCTTTCCGCAGACTGCAACTACACTAAAATATAAAACGAGCAGAAAACTCTATGAACCACCATCTTCGTCTGTACAACAGCTCATTAATTATTTTGAAGGTAAAAAACCTAAAAAAGAGAACGAGGCCATTGATTCATTTTTCTTGGCACATGCACAGCCTGTGAAAACACTTCCCTTAAAGCGTCAGGCCCGAATAAAACTAAAAATATCCGAATTAATAGCGCACGAAGAATTTGAACATATTGAAGAAATGTCTTCAGCGTCTACCCAGAATTCTGCAAGTATGTATGATAGTAGTATGTCGTCTTTCCCAAGCGGCACTGGGTTTACTCCAATAATATACCCAACAGAGGAGGCAAATTCTGCCTCGAATTATTTAGCAACATTTAATCCTAGTGGCAACATTTAGTCCAATTATTACAATAAAATATTTATTTCACGATCCCTGAAGTTTTCGTATTCGATAAGCCTACTAATTTTAATACATATAATTTTTTTAACTGAGTGTAATAGCAAGTCGTTCTTCTGGCGAAATAGCTTCACGATAATTTGTGTCAGATTTTCGTATTACATCTTTCACCAAGTTCAATATTTCATCGAAACACTCTGGAGTCATTCTAAAATATACGTAAAAGCGCTGTTCATCCAGCCGAAGTTGTGGCATCAAGGTATGGTATTCTCCAAATTTATTTCGTTCCAAGTTAATATCATGTACCCACTTCCTTCGTTTCCTAAACAAAATTGAAAATATTTGTTTTATGTACTTCGTTAAACTTAATACATACCCAACTATCAAATGGCGTTAAATAAACATAACTTACCGTGCATTTTGTTCCTCTTCTAAAGCAAGAAATAGAAGTGCCTCCTCTTCTTCTGAAGACGAGCTCATTGCAAAAGGCAAAAATAAAATGTACGCAACCTGTCGAAACCTTCACGTTCGCGGAGCGAATAAGACGCTTTGGTATGAATAAACAGGCGAAACAGATTGCGAATTTTGCTCTGAATTTCGTTGCGAATACTTCGCCGCGATTATTTCGCGCCGGTTTGTGGGATGCTTTATTACTCTATATGTAGAATTTCTTTTGTTTATGATGTTTATTCATGACGAAATAAATATTTTGAATTTGAATTTGAATTTGAATATAAAACACTGGATATTTTTGAATTAAAGTGATTTCCGGGGCATTAGGAAAGAATTGACTCTCTCAGGTGAAATAAGTTTGAGAACTTCTGCTGTAAAAGTAGAGACCCGAATGCTTCGATGATGTCACGCTATCGTCTCACAGCAAAGAAAGGCTAGAAAATGAACCGGGTATAATCCTAAAGTAGAAAGTTGTTCGACCGTCAGGACAATAACTTCCTCAACCTGCCTCACTTCCCCTTCCTTCCTCTTTCCCCTCGGACCCCTCGCCCAAACTTCTGCGGATCCGGTAGCGAGTTTAGACGCGGGCGGTTTCTGTGTAAGTAGAACTAATGCCATTTAACAGAAACTTCGTTCCTAGTTGGATAACGGTGGCAAGGGGGCCGGCACTTTTCCTATTTATAAGAGCATCCCGACGGTTAATTTGACCACGCTTGGATTTGGATGGGAAACTGTTGGACGTGGACACTAATGATCGGATCGTGATCGTGACGCCTGACTCGAAAAACAGAGCAGCTAAAATTAGTTCACTTAGGGCAGGGTTGGAGGTTGAACTGTCAAATTTAGATGCGAAAGGGACAGAGTAGATAGAAGGTAGCATTATTCTATGGCATCAATACACTTTGAGTGTTGGTATGAGCGGCTAATCAGCAACTGTCATCTTTGTCTGTCTATAACCTAACTGGCACCATCTACAAAATACTATAAAAGTTTTGCAATATGGCTTAGCAAACGGACGCAGGAGGTTGCATATTACTTCATGTTGAGATATGTCCATGGGTGCATAGTAGCCGCCAGAAGCATGTCTGTTGATTTAGTTGTTCATCCGTATTGACAGCGTAAGGTGCGGGTTATGGCATCGAGGTCACGTAGCGAGATAAGGGCAGTTTACATAGAATTCCAAAGGGATAATAATAATAATAATAATATTTATTTACTCTAAAATACAGGGAACATGAAACGAGTAAATAAATATAATATATCCATAGGAGGACAACGCCTGTGCATGGATCATATGTATGTTGAATTGCAAAATATAATAAAATAGAGAGAAAAAAGAAATTATTGGTAAGAATGGTAGAGCATTTATTGTGTAATATTTGAGATTATTTTATTAATTTGATTTCTCCCAATCGTGTTAATAAATTTTTTTAATTTTTTTTTGAAGCCTAATGTATTGCGTAATTGTTTTAAATTATTTGGTAAATGTTCGTACAATTTTGGAGCTATATACAGGTGACATCGTTTCATTAGGGATTTGTTTGGTTTAGGAACATTTTTTGCGCGTAATTTATATCTGGTTTTATGATTATGTTTAATTATGTCGTGTTCACTAATAGTTTTGTGATAATGAGTGATGGTATGTAAGAAGTAAAGTTGTTTAGTATCATATACTTGTGCATCATTATATAAGTCATTAGTTGGGTATAATTTTGATTTGCCTAACATTGATTTTAAAATTCTTCTTTGAAGTACATCTAAATCGTTAAAGTATGTCGTGCATGCAGCACCCCACACTACTATACCATATGTTATGTGTGGCTCGACTAAAGCTTGATATATTATTCGTAGATAATATTCAGTTAATATACCGGTTAGAAATTTTATTTTATATGCTATGAATCTAATTTTCTTTAGTATGTGAGAAATATGTACATCCCATCTCAAGTGGGGATCTAGATAAATTCCTAAATATTTTGTATCATTAACTCTATTGATTTTTATATTTTTATCATTTACCTTAAACCGAAGGTGGTTATATTTTGGTAGATGATTAGATAGTGATGAAAATGGTAAAAAATGAGTTTTAGTAAAGTTAATTGTTAATTTTCGGTTATTAAAACACTGAATAATTTTGCAAAAGTCATTTTGGATAATTTCTTTTAAGTCGTTCCAATCCTTACCTTTATAGAGTATAGCAGTATCGTCTGCAAAACTGACTATTTTACCAGTACTGTTAATTTTGAATATATCGTTTAAATAAATATTGAATAACAGAGGACCCAAAATTGTACCTTGTGGAACACCACATTTAACAAACATTTCTTTACTATACGAGCTTAATAATTTTACTGATTGCGGTCTATTTGATAAATAATTTTCCATTAAAGTATACATCTTTCCACGAAAACCTATTCTTTCTAAGATTTCCAAAAGTATATTGTGGTTAACTGTGTCAAACGCTTTTTGTAAGTCCACAAATACGCATATCGATGGTACTTTTCCATCTATATTTTGGATTATTTCATCTACTATACTTAATACCCCATCTGTTGTAGATTTGCCCGCTATAAAACCATATTGATTTGAATTTAGAATTTTGAATTTATTAAGAAAATTAATCATTTTATTAAGGAGTAATTTCTCAAAAACTTTAGCTAAACTTGATTTAAGTGAAATAGGTCGATAGTTAGTGACGTCCGTATTATCATTAGATTTATAGATAGGTATGATGATTGCTGTCTTGAAAGCTGATGGAAATACTCCAGATTGGAAGGATTTGTTAATGATATAAGCAAGTGGTTCTGTTATTTGTTTGGCCAGTATCTTTAGATGTTCAGCTCTAATTTCGTCAACTCCAGGGCTTTTTTTATTTTTTAGAGTCATAATGGTATTGAAAACATCCTGATAGTCTACTTCAGTTAATACAAATGAATTATTCAGTCTTGTTTCATGCAGATGAATATCAGCATTTTGTTTGATATTATTTGCTAAGTTTCCTCCTATATTCGTGAAAAATTCTATGAACTCATCACATATTTGCTGAATATTGTTTGTTTTCTGCCCTGTTTTTGTTTTTATTTCATTAATATTGTTTTTTGGATAGGATGACTTATTGAATATATCATTGACAGTGGACCATAGGTGTCTAGAGTCATGTGAATTATGATTCAATTGTTTTATATAGTAATTTTTTTTGCTTTTCTCAAAAGTTCTATAAATTTGTTTTTATACTGATTATAATGATCTATATTTTCTTTCGTGGGTAAATATTTCATGATTTTATACAGTCTTTCTTTTTCGTTTGCAGATTTTATTAGTCCTTTGGTCATCCAATCATTTCTGCTTTTTTCCTTGTGACTTATTTTAACCTTATTAGTAGTAACTTCAATTACTTTTTGAATTTTGTGTATTAATAAATTTGTAGCTTCGTCTAAAGAATTTGTTAAAAAAATTTCGTCCCACGATTCCGTTTGTTCGTTAAATATTAATTTTGAGTTGTCAGTGAAATATTTGTATTCAAGGTTTCTTTCATTTTTTGCCCTTGGGCAGTTCTGGTTTTTATTTTGTGAAGATATCAATAATACAGTGGAATAATGATCTGTAATATCGGTTTCATAGATAATAGGCATGTAAGAAAAAATATTGGAAATATCCGTTATAAAGCAGTGATCAATGCAGGTTTTACTGGTGGGTCGTGTTACTTTATTTATGTATGATAAAAAACCATTACTTGATAAAATGTTTAAATATTCTTTTACCTTAGAATTTTCCTCTAAAATGTTTATATTGATGTCGCCTATAAATATTTGATTATGAAGGTGATTGTTTTCATTGTTTTTTAATAGTTCATCTATGTCTCTTATAAATGTATGAGGATCTGAAGATGGTGGTCGGTAAACACAAGTAATTTTGACTCTACGATTTTCAATTTGCATTGTTAGATTGATACCTTTTAGTTCATTGTTGATTGTAAATATGGTATGGTTATAAGGCAGATTGTTTCGTACATACACCATCACTTCATCGTTTTGATTATGGTTACCAAAATTATACAATGTATCGTACCCTTCTAAATGAAACAGAGTCACATCGCCCACTTGCCATGTTTCGGATAGAATGATTATATCTATATCACTTTGTATTCTTTTCAAAATTAATTTAAAGTAGTCAAAGTTATGTTTTATACTTCTGATGCTCATGTGATAAATTCTAACAGATATTTCAGGATTTTGTAAAAAAGAATCTAGCTCGCTAGTATCATGAGCAGTATTAGTACTAATACGTTGAATTTGGAAGTTATTTACATAGTCGTGTGTCATAAATGATGCAATAATAAAATTTTGGCTAAAATTTCTTCTTTCTTAAAAAAGGATTTTCAAGTTGTACTGCTGTTGATAATATAGAAAAGTTGGACATTTTTTATCTAATGGTGAGTGGTTGGTACTATAATTTTTGTTATATCTATAGTTTGAAAATTTGCAATTACAACATACAACCGGTTCATGCTTACAACAGTCAGTATCGTGTACATCCTCTTTGCTGCAGTTGGTACAGGTCTTGTTATTGCGGCATTTCTTCTCGGTGTGATTGAAGCGAGGACACTTCTTGCATTGCGTTATTTCGTTATTATCATGCACTGGTAAACATTGCCATCCAAGAAGAATTTTTCCATTGTTATCTTCAAATATTGCCCTGAATAATTTGCCAGAAATGTCTGCAAATAATGTGTAACATTTTTTCGATGGGAGATACTTTACATTTTGATTTTGATGATAATACGAGTATCACTCTGGAGGACGCATTTATGAATGTAAACAGATCCATGATGCAGCAGCAATTAGTCAACGAGTTACAAAAACTCGTAAAGAAAGATCTAATATATTATATAATTAATAAAAAGTTACCTGAAAATGTGATTTCAACAATGAGTGATGAAGTAGTGAAATTTTTGGAGAAAGAGCAACAAGATGACGAAATTTTCCACGACTCCATATCGACGGAACAAGAGGTATGCCGCAATATTTCTTGTTTAAATAAGTATGGTGACCTAAGGGTAGCTAGATGTGAAGTTAAAATGCAGAACAGACTTATTGGGGAACTGCAACAATCAAACAAAAGTTTGAACAGTATATATCACTTCTACAAGCCCAGCATAATAGTGAGGTTATACAGAATCATAACAATACGTCATACACTCAGTCATGCCAGAATGGTTCTACCGACGGTTTGTCTCCTCCAGCAGAGACAAGGGGGCGAAGTCTTGCATTGGGCAGAGCGGTTACAGTATCCGTACCAACGCACAGTCTCCCACCACAATCATCATCCGTCCCAGTGAATTTTTCCTCAGCCAGCAGTAGCGAGACGACGACTCGAAAACCATCAGACGAATTAAACACTGTTGATCACTTCAGGCAGCAGAGATCTGTTAACCCTCAGCGGTCAGCGACTAATCACTGTTCAACTACTATAACATCGCAGCAAGTTTCACGACCAGTGTATGAAGCCCAGTCTCAAAGAGTATTAAGTAGTCCAATGTCTGCTAGTTAACCAATCCAGAACGGTGATAGCGACAGCGGCTGGAAGAGTGTGACACATAAAAGAAAAAGACCAGTAGTTGAAACATATAGTCAAACAAGTAGTAATGTACCTTCAGCTGTTCCTAAGATGGCAACTCTACATGTGTCCAGGCTTGATCCTACAACAACTGATGAAGCGATGAAAATCTATTTGACACCCCATTTTCCTGAACTTCTAGTTAATAACATAAAGTCGAAATATCCGGAACGTTACGCTTCCTTTAAAATTTCGGTTTATGAAAATAACTTTAAATCAGCAATGAACCAAGAACTGTGGCCCCAAGGTTGTTATGTACAACGTTTTTTCTTTCGGAGAAAAACAGTCGAACCGACCCAGTATTTATCGATCCTAAATTACTTCTGTTAAATCTAAATGGGATAACGTTTGACAAAATTGATGAGCTATCGTTTAAAATGTCTATGTTCAAAAACTTGTTATTTTATTGCTTTAACGAAACATGGACTAATGGTCAATCAATGGTAAGCTATAAAATTGATGGTTATGAATTAGCAACTTTTTATGCCCGAACTAATCAGAAAAGAGGTAGTGTTGCTATATACATTCGTAAAGATTTACAATACAAGCCAATAGATCTGAATAAATATTGTTTTGAATTGGACATTGAAGTTTGTTCAATATCTTGTACCATTTCAGACAAAAAAATTAAGATAATAAATTGCTACCGTTCACCTAATGGTGACGTAGGCGTATTTTTAGAAAAAAATTGAAGAAATTTTAAATACTGTTTTCGATCCTAATTATTTATTGCTTGTATGTGGCGATTTTAATTTTAATTGTTATGAGTCAAAATGTATTAATTTTATGAAATTGTGTGATATTTTCTCTATGTTTGGTTTGTATCATAAAGGCGGTTGGCCAACCCGAGTGACAGATACTTCGGCCACGAGCATTGACCACGTTTTTACCAATATTACTCAGTTCGTTTCCTGTGTCTATGATAATACAGTTTCAGATCACAGAACGACTCTGGGGGACTTCGATCTTTGCTCCAAGAAATCGGACAAAATTTACCTGAACAAAAGAAGTTTCCATCAAAACGCAATTAGCGACTGTAAAGAATCTTTATTAAACGAATCTTGGCTGTCAGTTTACTCTAGCTTTACAGTTTCTGAGTCGTTTGGTAATTTTTTTAATATCTTTTTGTACTATTTTAATAAGCATTTCCCTTTACATAAAGCCTGTAAGGGAAACGGCTCAAAAAGTTGGGTTACATATAACGTAAGAAATTCAAGCAATAATTTGAAAGATTTATATCATACTTCACAAATAAATCCAAGGCTAAAGTCACTGTATAATGATGCTAAAAAGGCACATAAAAAATTGATCAGAGACACAAAAAGATCATTCTACCAAAACAAAATTGTATTCTCTAAAAATACCACCAAAGCGTGCTGGCAAGTGGTCAATGCAACTAAAAATGAGAACAGAGTTCGAAAAAATATAGTTCTACATAAAGATCAAAATGAAAAAGTGTACGACCCTCAGCTGTTGGGAAATATGTTCAATGATTTTTTAAAAATGCTCCAGATGATATAATACAAAAAATTAATACCTCACATAGTGCAGCTGATTTAAAATTTATGGTCAAAAATTACTTCAAACTTTACCCTTATACAGATAATGAGCTCAGTAACTTACTTTTGAAAAAATTAAAAAATTCCAAATCTTACGGTTTTGATGACATTCCCAATTTTCTGGTAAAAGAAGTACTACATCTTATAATAAAACCAATAACACACCTTATAAATATCTCATTTTGCTGCGGAGAGTTCCCAAGTAGGCTGAAACTAGGCAAAGTTATACCAATTCTAAAAAAAGGGAACGAGCTCGATATTACAAACTACAGGGCAATCACTGTGCCGTCTGTACTTTCTAGAGTGTTTGAATATGCCTATTTCGATAGACTTCTTCTACATCTTAAGAACAACAATATCTTGTCTCAAAACCAGCATGGTTTCTCAGATGGTAAGACCACAATGTCAGCCATACATTCCTTTTATGAGAAGCTTATAGAATACATCGACGCGGGCGAGTGCCCTACTGGGGTATTTTGTGATCTAAGTAGGGCATTCGACTGCGTTGATCACAACAAATTCTTGGAGATTGTTGTTAAATATGGTTTTGTCGGTCAGTCTCTTAAATGGGCCAGATCGTTTTTAGTCCAAAGAAAACAATATGTTTCACTAGAATATCTTGATGCAGAGAACAATATAAAAAACTTTGTGTCAAGTACGTTAGACATTTCGATTGGAGTCCCTCAAGGCTCTATTCTTGGACTAATCTTTTTCCTCTTATACATTAATCGGTTTGATAATGTTCATCCAGATACCCATTTTACAGCATATGCTGATGACGTTTCTGCGATAATATCAAGTAATTCAAATATAATTTTGGAAGATAAATGTAACAACTTAATTAGGAATATCAATACATGGTTTAACCAGTACTCACTTTACTTGAATCCTTCCAAAACAACGTTTATTCGTTTTCATCAATTGGAAGGCCCACTGCGAATTTCTCACATCAAAAATGTACTCTCAAAGCTATGTGTTGAGGCAATTAAAAACCATCTTAACAGCTGAACAATTGATACAAGTTTATTTTGCTAATGTGGATTCGAGATATAAGTTTCAACATTTTAACTGTCCCTTCGTTGTATATATATGAATCGTGCTTACATGTTTTTAAAAATAATGAAAAATTCAAGCGGAATTGTGATATGCATAATTATGATACAAGGATACAATAATTTATATGTAAACTTTAGCAAATCAAAAGCGGCATTTCGATCACCTAATAAAATTGGTCCGCTTCTTTTTAATAATTTACCATGCCACATTACCTCGGTTAAAAATATTAACGCCTTTAAGTTCCTGTTGAAGGAATTTTTGATAAACAGGTGCTTTTATCGTGTTGATGAATTTTTGAACATAGCAATTTGAGATTAGTTGTAGGTTTGTAGCGAACGAAAAATTTACAATTCCAATACAATTATATATTGTCTGTATGGAAATAAAGGTTATTGATTGATTGATTGATTGACGGAAGAAAGGCCGCGAACGTCAATATTAGAGGAAAACATTAGTGCTGCGAGGAAAATGCTTGACGAAGTCCAGAGATTTACATATCAATAGATAGAAGAGACCTTACATCTTCAAGCTTCAGCAATTGATTCAATTCGGCACAATTCGGCATGTCCATTTACACGTAAGAAAACTTTGTTCTCTCTGGGTACCGACTTTGTGCCGGAAGATGCTGCAGATGTTTGATAAGGGACAATCTCGTTATGTGAACAGCATCGCGGCAGGTGACGAGACTTGACTCTATTATTACGACGTTCCGACCAAGGCTCAAAACAAAGTTTGGCTCTTTGATGATTGGGACACACCTGTAGCTGTAAGAAAATCCCGATCTGCCAAGAAAAAGATGATAGCTGTATTTCTCAGATTATGGAGCGATTTGGATACACAGAAGACAGTCACAGCTGAGTGATAGGGGAGACCTAGGAGAGTTGTGACAATTTTTACATAAGGGGCTATATCTGGCTGAAGAAAAATTCCACAGTTATGACTCGTGTGAATTAATTTAGCGCATTTCTTTATGTTTTCAAAACCATCACCAAAATTAATTAAAGCATTATACTTTCTGAAAAAAATCAACAAAAACAAATACCACTCCCCCTGTCACAACTTTCCAACCACCGAGATAAGTTGTGACAGCATTTTATTTAATCTATTACACAGTACGCATAATATAAATAAATCTAACAGGTTTTTTTACCAAAACAGTACTTTAATCATCTTCTAGTACCTACCAACTAAAACAACATAGTATTAACATTCTCATAACAAGTAATTATAATCTTTTAATTAACTAAATATGGCGTCCCTTTGAGATCAGTCATATTATTATTATAATCAATACAAAATCTTAATCTAATCAGATTCACAATTATGGCGAACGTAATGCAGCTCGTCTCCAATACAATCTACGTGTGCCCAGTCTTTGCATTCCAGGCATTCGACCTACTGCTCATTCGATCTGCTGTCTGCATAGGCTTCAAGGCAAACCAAACAAAAGCAATTATTTTCTTCTTCTTCTTCATCACTTGTTCTATTCTTCTCATTAGTCTCCTTTGATTTTTTAGGCTTCTTCTTTTCTTTGCGTAAGACACGCTTCTTAACATTCTTAGAGCCAATTTCACCAACAACAGTCCGTTATTCTCCGCCTATAGGGTAACAGACCGTCAGATACAGCGAATGAGCTTCAAGTTCCAATCAACAAATTTTAGCAACCAGTAGCTATGAAATGTTGAAGACAAATACTGTCAAATTATGAGATGACAACTTGTCATTGAGACATCACCAGCTTATTGAATATTAAGAAATTACATATAATTCAGTCAAAATTTTAAGAAATGTTTGATTTTTAAATTAAATTCATGTTTTAATTACTATTGTTGATTTTTTACTCATGTTTATATTATTTTCTTCAATTGATATGTGATACTGGGTGTTTTTTCCTATAAACCTCTTGCAAATAGCCATTAAGCACCTGCTTGATGACTGGCTCTACCAAAAGATATTGCTCGTTTCCAAACATTCATTCATTTACTTGCCGTTCATCAGAACCATTATGGCACCTTAGATTGATATTCCCACAAAACCATTCGGGTATTTTGATATCCATACATCCATAAAGTTGAATATTTTTCATTGTTCAGGAACTGAACAAACATCCACACTATATTCACAGCGATTAAGAAATTCCCAAATATATGCCTTAAAGCTACCAGCAAACCTAAAACCTGCAAAAAAACTACAAATTTGCCATTATTTTTCTTTTTTCACGAGTACACATTCTAGGTTATATTTATATTAGACATTATTTGAATACAGCTGATTATTGCATTTCAAGGAGTGACACATGTGTGGTATCTGTCAACTCTTGGTACCAGTCACAAAACGTATACTCTGAAGGTTTAATTCCATGCTATTCAATGATAACACGGTGACTTGTGTGGTCAGCGGCCATTTTGTGAGGGTGCGACAGGGTTGCCAGATTGTGCATTAATATCCCGTTTCACCCTCCTGGTCCCAGTGGAGTAAGTTCCGCCAACTGTTGAAATATACTCTACTATGCTTTATAAGACTATTCGTGACATTTTTCCCAAAATCATTGCACGACACTTGAAAAAATGCAAATGAAAATTTAAAATTATTTCCATGACGCCGCAAAATAGCTCCGTCGGTACCTTGGCTTATACATCTTGCCAGTTGGGATGTTCGTTACGATCCTATATCTAGAAGTATCAATACATTTCACGAGTATCGTCATCTTTCGATCCGGACTGTGTCAGAAAGAGTGACTGCCATTTGGCTGCGACATTACCCTGCCAAATCAGACATATCTTTCATCATTTTCAAAGAAATTGTACAAAATCTTCAAATTTATGAAGATAGCGAGTTTCACTTCATACCTTGTTACCAGACTTGCCCTAATCATCAGTTGCTGCCGTGATATTCATACCAACCACTGCATCCCCACGGCTAGGCGACCTGTATGTTAAATTTGTCTTGATAGGGCAGCGGGTTATGCTATAAATAATATGTCACAGTGTATGTGCACTGATTGCAACGGTTAGATGATACCAAAAATATTTTCATAAATAGTAGATCTTTGCCATTCTGGATCGAACAATCTACCAAAGATGTTTATAATCATGATACCTAGTGAATTTTAACGAAAAAAATTCAAAACCAGCAAATGTAAAAGATTCATTTAGCACCCTCCACCACGGGACGTGATCGTCGTTAGACTTGGCAACCCTGCGAGTGACAGATAGATATCCCCGCCAGTCAAAAAGACAAACAATAAACATTACTAGTTTTTATGATTTTTGGACTTAAAAGACATTATTTGTGAAGCATTTCTCATAATTTTTTGTCTATGTCCATAGTAATTGCATTATGCATAAGGGGAAACGTCCAAATCTGCTGCCAAATTTAACAGCTAGAAAATCGACCTATTATGTGCCGCATTCCCATTAGCTGAGGGGGATAACGGATTGTTAAATGTAAACCTACTGGGTGATTTTTTTGCTAGTATCTTTTTGGCAACACCGTTTTTGACAGATGACGCGTGAATCGTGTCTTGTGTCATTGTCAAACGTGTTCAGTTTGGTCTATAATTTAACCATGAATCGACTTACGAACGAACAACGCTTGCAAATTATTGAATTTTACTATCAAAATCCATGCTCGGTTAAGAGAGTGCATCGAGCACTGCTTCCAATTTATGGGCAATTTGGTCGGCCTACTGAGGGAGCTATTCGGAAGCTTGTGACTAAATTTCGAACCCAGTTTACATTATTGGACTTTAAGCCACCAACACGCAGACGTAGAGTGAGGACTGAAGAAAATATTGCGGCTGTATCCGCCAGTGTTAGTGATGACCGTGAAATGTCGATTCGCCGCCGTTCGCAGCAATTGGGCCTCTGTTACTCCACTACGTGGACAATTTTGCGACAGGATTTGGGTGTAAAACCTTATAAGATACAGCTGGTGCAAGAATTGAAGCCACACGACCTCCCACAACGTTTCCAATTTGGTGAATGGGCGCTGGCAAAGTTGGAGGAAGATCCACATTTTTATCGAAAAATTGTGTGCAGCGACGAAGCTCATTTCTGGTTGAATGGGTACGTTAACAAGCACAATTGCCGCATCTGGAGTGAAGACCAGCCAGAAGCATTGCAAGAGCTACCAATGCATCCCGAAAAAATCACTGTTTGGTGTGGATTATGGGCCGGTGGCATCATCGGGTCGTACTTCTTCAAAGACGCCCAAAATGGAAGAGCTGGACATGGCTGACACGTGGTTTCAACAAGACGGTGCCACATGCCATACCGCACACGTAACAATGGCCCTATTGACAGGCGAGTTCGGTGAACAGTTTATCTCACGTTTCAGGCCCGTCAATTGGCCGCCTAGATCGTGTGATTTAACGCCGTTGGACTATTTCTTGTGGGGCCATGTTGAGGTTAATGTCCACAGGGATAAGCTAGCAACGATTGACGCACGGGAAGCCAATATTGAAGCATTTATTCGTGAGATACCGCCCGATATGTTGGAGAGAGTGTGCCAAAATTGGGCCTTGCGCATGAGCCATCTAAAGCGGAGCCGCGGCCAACATTTACATGAAATAATCTTTAAACATTAAATTATATCGACCGTTCTATCAACTCAAATAAAGATTTAATCGTTTTTTCAAATTTTTTGTGTTTTTTTTGGAAAATCCAGTCCTATACCTCTTAAAAAATCACCCGTTATAACATATATCAAAATACATACAAGTTGTCTTGTTTTTTTCTATACAAAAGCATCATGTTGGAATCAAAAGTGGTCTTGTTTATAATACATTCGAATTTTCACGATTTCATTCAATATTTCAATAGAAATCACAGATATTCAGAGACCTTTCACAGCTTCCGTCAAATGGCATTTCGATACGGTCTTTTCCTATTGGTCCAACTGACCGTCAAATATTAATGTTGGTGAAATTGGCCCTAAGCCAGGTTGTTCGAATCGTAAAGCTTCGATGATATAAAGTACGTACATATGATGGACTTTTTCCACCAGCAGTTTTCCTCCCACGAACAAATTCCTAGGCACAGCCCGTAGAGCTGGCCCGTTATAGATATAGAGATTGATAAGCTTCGGTGGCGCCTGGGTTGCACTCAGGAGTTTTCACATGGCTGACAAATTTGACAGCACGTTGATTAAATGTTGCGAGCTGTCAAAGCTATACTGCGGTATTATACACATTATACACTGGTATTCAGCCCAAAACCGCTGTATAGCTGACCCCTTTACGTTGGCTGAACGGCTCATTATGACAGCAAGAAACCAAATTTTCTCCGTCGTCTCGTTCGGAAACACTATTCCCTCAAAGTAACAAAAGTCAAACAGTTTAGTTTGCAAGAACAGCAACGCTACAATGAGAAATTCTCGTCGCAGCTCTAAACAAAAAATAGACGCGAGGGCGAAGTTTTGCCTGCACAGATTGTTCCCAGAAGCTAAATACAAGGTGCCGGAGAAGTCTGGAAGTTACGTCAAACTTTTAGTGTTTTATACACGATTGCACGTCGAGGATTGCATCTTGATGGTTCACATTAGAGCTATACGAGTACATGTTGAAGAATTGTCTCTAAGCTGAGATGTGTTACACATGGCCTAATTAGCGGTCAATCAAAACTCATACTACACAAGTTCAGCTGAAAAACTGTAGCAAAAAATGCAAACTACGGAGACCAAAAAACACATTCTATCAAGGTGGCTGCTGTGATTTGTGTGCAGTCACCAATTCTTTGCCTGGGCTGAAGCATGTACCAAAACAAATAAAAAAGGATCTGGAAGAATCTGTTGCGAAGAGTTTCTCATTTATTAAAACTAATGCTGTAGGGGCTGATGGAATCTCACTCATTATGATAAAATACATTTTCACTTTGCTCTTAGACCATATTACATTTATAATCAATCACGCAATATCAACATCCTGTTTCCCTGATGCTTGGAAGCAGGCATATCTATTCCTAAAGTAGCGATTCCCACGTCTGTAACGCAACTTAGACCAGTCAGCTTACTTCCCGCATTTTCGAAGCTTTTGGAACAAGAAATGAAGATACAAATATCTCAGTATATTTTCAGTAATGAAATAATTCCATCAATGCAGTCTGGATTCAGGGAAAACCATAGTACAACAACTGCTCTAGCCAATGTCACTGATGATGTTATAAGAGGCCTTGATCAAGGAAATATCACTTGTTTAGTTCTGCTGGATTACACAGAAGTTTTCGATATGATAGACCCTGAAATTCTGCTATTTAAGCTGTCTTACTATGGTTTTTCTGCTGCTGCAGTGAATTTGATAAGCTGCTATTTTTCAAATAGAAATCAAGAGGTCTTAACAGCTTCGAAAATGTCACAGTCAACTGCTATAAGTTTTCGTGTTCCTCAAGGTTTCATACTGGGACCTTTACTTTTCTCTCCATATATATATATATATATATATCGGATTATGTCCATAATCGCACAATCCATCACTATGCTGATGATACCCAAATTTATTTTAGTTTTCAACACAAAGATTTTAAAATAGCAGAAGCATTGCTCAACGAAGACTTAACAAGGCTAGTAGACGTCGCGTGCTCGCATAATCTAAAAATTAATCCATCTAAATCTTCAGTTATGGTTTCCGGCTCACAGAACCAAAGAACATTGATCGAAACAGAAGTTAACCTTAAAATCTCTGATTGCCGGCTTCCTATAATGAATGAGTGTAAAAACCTGGGACTCTGGACTGACACAGAACTAAAATACAAAAAACACGTAAATTCGTTATGTAGTGCATCATACTGCATTTTGAAACAGTTTTATCCACGTAGGCAAATGATATCTACTTCTGTAAAGCTGAAACTGTGTAAAACATTGATTATATCAAATATCAGTTATTGTGGCAGTATATATGACGCAGCTCTATCATATAGTGAACAAAGCAAATTACAGCGTATTCAGAATTCGTGCGTCAGATTTTCTTGCGGAATACGAAAGTTTGATCATATTTCTTATAAATTTAAGGAACTTGGTATTCTGCAGATTAAGGGCATGCAAAAGCTTCACTTATTCGCACTCACGGATAAGGTCTTAGCTACCAAACAACCACAATATTTGCATAATAAATTAACACGATGTAGTGACATAAATCAACTGAATACAAGGAATAGGAATATGTTAGTGATACCCTTACATTCTAAGGCTGTCTACAAAACATCATTTAGCTACAATGCTATTAAATAATATAATGATCTGCCTGTTACATTCCAAAACTATAGATTATTTAATTTTAAAAAGAGGCTTAAACTAAAACTACAAGTCGAGGTCTGATGATGAACACAAAATGCTAGAAATATGGACTATTCTTGTAATTGTTCTTTTTTTTGTGGTGTTAATTATTTAGTAATTATTGAGAATTATGGATACACTTTGTTGGTGGAATGTTTTATTATATACATGTATATATATATTTTTTTTTGTTAAGGTTAAGGTTAAGTTGAAAAACACTAACCTCAGCGACACTTCGCCTTTTTTGTACTTTTACTTAGGTACGAAATAAAGCCCATTTATTATTATTATTATATAATTCGTGTAGCTGGCATCCGACAGCGTCGGTAGCAGGTCGCGGGGTCACTATGAAAAGGTGGGAAGCTGGGTGCCGATATTTCGATGTTAGTAGTTAGCACTGTTATTCAAACATATTTAGACTGTAGGTTTTCACTAAACATCTTTTTCGATCCCTTATATTTTATAAGAGTCTGTTTTCCGTTTCTTCAAATTATTTTTCATTTCTTATTTCAGTGTTTCCCAAATAACTACAAATAATATAAAAATTGGAAAAAAATTACTCACCAAACCGCCCTTACACCTATTTTCAAACTTGTGACCAAACAGAGACGTCCAGGTTTTGACGAAAGGTGCAGTACTTATTCAGATTACACAATGACAAGAGAAACAGAACGACAGGTGGATTGTATATCATGTATATGCAATAAAAATAATAATGATACAGTGTTGCCATACGTAGCGGAATTCCGCTATTTGTAGCGGATTATTTTGAGAAGAGCGGCGTAGCGGCGGTCGAGCAAATTAGCCCAAAAGGTAGCGGAATTTATTACATACAAAACTATCATATTTATTTCACTGTTTTAACGTTAGTAACGTTGTAAATCCTAAATAGGCAGTGGATAGAGACTGATTTATTATCACATTAATAATAAAATTGCATTTGGTGCCGCTTGAGCCATCTAGGAACAGAGAAGAGAATTATTCCACTTGCCTTTTTTTCAATAACAGATGGCGTACGTACTGCTTTCAATAGTAATCGTTTCTAACAGGTCTCAGCAGGCAGACATAATATTAGGTTTCTCGCTTTGTATTGTATTTTTCAGCTCTGGGTATATACTGTTTAGTTTCGTCTATATTAGTGTTCTTATTTTTGTGTTGATCATTTTATTGATATATCATTTGCTGCAGATTTTAATATTAAATCTACTGGTAAGTAACAAAACTGCTTAAATATCTAACATATTATAGTTTGATCGAGAAATAAATCTTAGTCGCGAAATTTGTTTTTAACGCTTTTTCTTCTGGAAAAGAGGAATAATGGAAAGACGACAGCAGACCATTAACGATTTTTTGATAAAAATCCTTCTAAAAAACAAACGGTGAAACCAAACGTGGCCGTACCATCCACTTCGACTGCATCTGTGTCGGACTCGGAGCATCCCGAACCTGAATACAGACAAAATAGAAGAGCGGAATCTAGTAGAATTAGGTCTGAGCCTGATAATTCGATTTGCGAATCTCAGGATAACCAAGAGACAGAGCAACCTGTTAAGAAAAAGACACGAAAACAAATGTTTACTTCATCATGGCTAGAAGATCCGTTATTTAAAGGCTGGTTGGGACCTATTGAAAATAACAAGCTGAAAGCAAAATATAAAGCTTGTAATCAAATAATGGGTGCTAAAAAATCAGATTTAGTGAATCATTCGAAATCAAAAAGGCATGCCACTAATGTACAAGCAATTTCGAATGTAAGAACGTTAGATAGCACTTTTCAGTCTCGGGAAGCACGTGAGTTGGAAAAACGGCAAATATTTGCTTGCTTAAGATATAGTCTTTTAGTTGTAAGTCATTATATAAGTTTTAGAACTGTTGATCACATAACAGGAGTTAGTCAATTATGTTTTAAAGACCCATTTCTCTCTAGCTCACTTAAATTAAAAATATCCAAATGCATTAAAAATGTGCTGGCTCCTGTTATTAAAGACGAAATAATTTCAGAATTGGGAATTAAACCATTCTCTATTTTATTGGATCAGAGTACAGACCTGAGCAATACAAGACTACTATGCATTCTTGTAAGGTATATTCATAAAAATTCAATTAAAACCCGTTTAGTAGATATAATTAAAATAAACGCAGATGAAGGTACCGCCATAGGTTTATATTCTCTTTTTAAAAAATGCGTTATATCCAATCAAGTAAAAATTACCAATATTGTTGGATACTGTTCCGACAACGCTAGGTTATGATGGGCAATAACGAATCTTTCAAAACTTATCTTTTAAAAGATAATCCTAATATAATTGTCAATGGCTGCATTTGCCACTCTGCTCATTTAGTGGCGGTGGTAGCGGCAGCTGAAAAGATTCCAAGCAACGTTGAAGCTCTTTTACAAAACTTATATTCTTACTTCTCAAGAAGCCCAAAACGGCAGTATGTTCTTGAAGAATTACAGGAATATTTCAAAAAGTCAAAATTAAAAGTTTTAAGCACTAGTAAAACAAGGTGGCTTGCTTTATCCAAATGTGTTGATAGAGTTTTGGATCAGTGGGACATCTGTCTTATCCTATTTAGATTAGCTTTCATTGAAGACAAAAATCCTGTAGCAAATATAATACTTAATGAGTTACAGAATCCATTTGTTAAGCCGTATTTAATGTTTTTTAAATTCGTGTTGCCCACTTTTAACCAATTTAATGCTCTCTTTCAATCAGAGAAAGTTATGCTCAATATCATATCAATAGAGAGTGAGCGATTTGTACGTCATCTATGTACAAACTTCATGCGACCAGAATATTTTAAAAATGAGAAATTATATAATCTAAATCCTAATGATCCCCACTGCCTATCACCAATTGAACAAGTGAATGTTGGTCCGCATACAATGGATGCAATAAAACACTGCAATAACACGGCAATCGAACAATTTAAATTAAAATGTGTCACATTTTACCAAAAATCGGTAGAAGAGTCCCTTAAAAGATTTCCTATCAAAGACAACTTCTTTTCAGAGCTAAAGTTTCTCTCACCGGTTGATGTGATGAACAATCGTCTTATTATAAGTGATACCTTTCATGACGCCGTTTTAAAAAAATTTGCCCTTCATATTGAAACCGAAAAGGCAATTTTGGAACTAAAGAAAATATGTATTTATTTTAGTGATAGTGAGAAGGAGGCAATTTTAAAAACAAAAAGTAATGTCATTGAATTTTGGTCGTTTGTAAACGGCCTCAAAAATTTTAATGACGAATATTTATCTCGCAATATAGGTAAACTGGCTCTGATCATTTTCACATTGCCTCATGGAAACGCAGATATAGAGCGAACTTTTTCTTATATGCTTGATTACAAAACAAAAAAAAAAGAAATAAAATAATACCATCAACTTTGTCTGCACTACTTACAATTAAATTAGACTTGGAATCAAAAAAACAGTGCTGTTTATCCTATAGTTTTAATGAGAATCTTTTAGACAAATATAAAAAGAATTTATATAATGTAAATAAGGAAAAACAAGCTGAAGAAGAAGTAATTTCTGATTCTGACTGTGAATAAAATAAGCAAACGTAGGCATTTCCACGTTTCCGCTTCTTCTTTGTCCTTATTTTTTGATTTTTTTTTCTATTAAGATTAAGATATTGGTGATAATTTCTATTTTTTTATTAGTTCCTAATTCTAAACCAAAGACAGTTTTGTTTTTTTAGAGGTATACTTTTTATGTTTTTACGAAAAATTGCAATTATATTATGTTACTGTTTGTATTTTTAGTAGGGTTTTTAGACAGTGTTTAAAAAAAGTAAATATGTAAAAAATATATTTGTTGTTTATTTTAAGCCTCCCCCCCCTTAAATTTTTAGACCATAGCGGCATGTAGCGGAATTTTGCGATACGTGTGAGGGATATTTTAAACTTCGCTCTGGCAACACTGTAATGATATGAGTCATCCTGCATATACACAATCACTCTATGCCATTATAAAACCAACTTCGTATAGTTAGAGACCTTCTAACAGCGCATAATGGCCTGTAATGTACACCTGTGCAAATTAGGACTGTATGAATGTATGAATCAAACTAGACAAGACCCAGTCTAGAGTATTGTTCACACGTTTGGGGTGCTGCCGCCCCGACTATATTATTTATGATCAGGTTTTGCTCCTCAGAGCTCTCCTCCATGATGTCGCCGCACTATGTGCCTGCTAAACAGACCTGCCTGACCTCAGCATCCCATCCTAACAGTATCGAACTTTATACATCCAGAACTGGCCGATACGACCGCTCCCTTGTCTCGAGGGTTTCAATTTTGGTACAATCTACAAGAGCTTTTCCCAGTTGTACTAACCTCAGGCAGTTCAAAACTCGAATTAACAAAATTTCTTTGGGTTCCTATTCACGGCCGCGGTGTCCTGGCGTTTAGGTTTCTGCCTGCAAGGCTACTGAGGTGTAAAAAAAATCAGCCTTACACGTCTATTGTGAGTAGTGTAAAACGCGGGATCACCCAAGACATCAGCTCTTCGGAAAACCAAAATTAGAGCCGAAAAAATCCAAATTAAGAACAGTCTTTTGACCATCTATGCAGTGAATGTTAATTTACGTATATGCACCAAAACACTACAGCAGTACCCTGTAGGAAGCATCAAACGACGTACAGGACCTTTTCGGTTGAGGTACATATTCTGCGAAGCCAAAAAGAGGTCAGATTTTTAGAAAAATGTCGGCCTTCTTGAGTGCCAACATAAACGATTTTTCTGCTAGTGACTGTACGATTGTATCTATGTATCTGTACCCTTGGAAAGTCATAGCTAACGAGTGCTGGATCTACCTGCTTAAGACCTCAAGATGTTTCGGAACGCTTTAGTATTGTACGAGAAACTCTATCTCCACTATCGGCTTGCCCAGTTATGCAGATGGAGCATATGCTATAGACAAAGCTTGCATGTCTACAACAAATCCACGTGTACAGAAAAAAATAAGCACTATGCTTTAAAACGTTAATAATTGAAAGTCTTTCTATGCATCACGTTGACAAAGGCAAAGTTCTAACTCACAGATTGACTGTGATATAACAATACCGGAAAGCAGTAGTTGAGGTTTTCCACAACCAAAACAATATCATATTGAGTTACTACACATCTGAAATACAAACCTGTTGCTAGGTATTGAGATGTCACGGAACGGGAAGACAATATCCCTTGAGGACCATTATTGCATTGCTCTTGCTCTGATTAGACTAACAGGATTATACTGTTCAACTCTGTTTCGGTAATCATATTACTGCCCACCCAGGGGTTATTAGATGCTTAGTACAGCTACATAATAGTACTAATTACCGTTTTCTGTATTGTCTGCAAATCCCGATCAAGCAGCAAAATCGAGTATACGCATTTGGACGTTTTCTATTGGTAAAAACGTGGCTAAGCGTACGTTTCCACTACAACTATTGACACATGTATCAGAAATAATAATACAATTTGCAACATGTGCCCGACACTTTTGAATGCCAAAAATGTTTCGTTTAATGGAAACGTACATTTTGCTGTATTATACTGTACCAAGATGTTACGTCTCCAGACGATAAAACTTTCAGGGCTTTCGTCTACTTGTGTTTTTTCTACACGGCACTTTGAAAGTATGAATATTGCTGTCACCCGCAGTACTGTGGAATGAGTTTATCGTACAGGGGGAGTGAGAAGGTTTTGAAACTCTTCGAAAAATAAAACATGTGCTGAAAACGGCGTCGAGTAGATTTAGTATACTTTCCACGTAATTCTGGAAATATGCAGCATCTTCAGTATCAGGTCAACTTTCGTGCGTTTTTATAGCTGGTCATGTTATAGGGATGGGATCATAAATTTCTGCGTGAAAAAGCATCCTTCACACAGGTGCAATATCAACGTCAAAGAACGAAGTTTATGCTATTTTTTTCATTTTAGTTTTTTGGCACTCTCCGTTGTTGCCGAATCGATTTTCAAAAACTACGAAGGTTTTTGTCCTCGACCTGCTAAACTTTTTGATCAAAATCTGACTGGTACTTTCCTAGTAATGAAGGCGTGAAGGTTTAACGTACTTGCAGGCAGACGTACAGACCTCACTCACGGAAATCTCAAATTATTCTTATTTTTACAGCTTCTGGTAGGATTTTCCACAATCTTTGTATAAGTTCTTTGGAAACACTTTGTATAAATACCAGCGCAGATTATCCTGCTTCAACTTATCACATTGCATTAGCGATATTGCTCCCTTAACAATCTAACACAAGGCCATTTCAATTATCGCAAGATGCCCCCGGAGCAATCAGAGACGCTACTCGAACACCCCGAAGCGAACTTGAGCTTCCGCTGCAGATAAAAAGCTAATGTTCCACGCCTATAAGGTAATAAGACGCTGCTCATCTGCCATTCTCCAGGGAAATCAAAATAAAGTGTTTACTTCTGTAGTTAAGTCGTACTTGTCTTCGGCATCCGTATAAGCTTTGTGTATTCGAGACTATGTCTTCGAGAAAAGGAGTGGCGTTCGGATGGACACCTTAGATTGAAACTGAAAGCGCAATAGTGTAGCGTTTATTGAGAACACCTTGGTACGTAGGCTAGTTCGAAAAATAGCGTCTTAATGTATTTAAATAAGAGGCTACTGCAATTCCTGTTCAGTTAGACTATCCAAAACGTAGTACCTGAAGACTGATTAACTTGTCATGACAGTTCCAATGAATCCGACGTTGGTGACAACATAATATGTTATGACTGTGTGTAACCATGACCAGACCAGACAAGCGGGTACGATCGACTGCCAGACTATGTACGAGCCCCTTCCCACTTCAGTTGGCCCACTTCAAGATTTGCACCAAAATATGCCTTTATAAACTAAACATGACGAAACTATTTACTTCTAAAACAACTTATTTTCTCAAAAACATTTGAGATACACTCTGGTCGTAAAAATACATATTTGAAATCACTTAGACCTATAACTAATAGAATATCTGAACAAATAAACAATGTGCGAATAAATGCGCGAAGCTAACAAAGCAACAATTGAAAGATTACCATTGGGTAACATCACCTTTATTTTTTATTACGGCTGAAATTCTTTGGGGCATAGTGTTAACCAAGTTTTGGCAAAAAATTGGTGTAAAACAATCTCATATTTCTTGAAGCTTTTGTCTCTGTTCGGTGATTGTACGAGCAGGATATTGTCGTAGAACCTTTTTCACCTCGTGCCACAAAGTTTCAATAGGTGACAGACATGGACTGCTAGAAATCCATTTCAAAAGTGGTACATTATTTTCCTCCGCCTTTTTTGAGTTATGGCACGCTGCACCATCTGCTGAAACCCAAAATCTTGGCCGGATGTCAAACATTCTTCCATCACTGGCAAAAGCGATTCTTCTAAAATTGCCAAATATTTGTTTGTATCCACATTTCCATCAATAAAATGAAGTTTTCCAACTCCTTTTGATGACATACTGCCCCAGACCATAATGGATGCTGGAAGTTTAACTTTTCTCTTCAGACAGTGAACATGGAATGCTTCATTTTTTTGCGAATAACTACTGCGACTGTCACCAACACAAACTTCGAATCGGGCCTCATCACTCCATTGCATTGCATACCATTGTTGAGGTGTCCATTGTCTATGTTCTTTAGCCCATCTAAGATAATTTTTCTTTTGCTGTGGAGTTAACAGTGGCTTTTCTTTGGCCTATAAACAAGTTGTGCAACTTAGGGTTTTTACTTCACTTTTTTTTATAAGAAAACTTACCTTGCAAGTGCTTAATCCCAGTTTGTGGGCCTCTCTATGAGTTGTGTACCTCGAAATTCTCCTTCCAACAGCGTCACTCCACAGACCACTTAATTGTAAAAATAATTGGCACACCTGTTTTTCACGATTATTCTTCTTAATGCTTTTCGGTCGACATTTGTGATATTACTTTTTTTCACATATCGTGGCTTAATATTAAATGAACCAGTTACGTTATATCTTCTAACAATATTTCTCACACTGTACGGTGATAAGTCTAACAAAGTTGCAATTTCTGAGTTTGATTTCCCAGAATTAAAAAATTTAATTATCAGTAGCCGAATTTTCTCACTAATAACCTTTCCTCTACCCATTTTGAAAACCTTAACTACCCAAAACTATTTTATTCTATTCTATTCTATTCTATTCTATTCTATTCTAACAGCTGTGATTAATAAAAACAATTGGCATGGCTTTTATTTTTCACAGCCACCGATACGTTATAGACTTATTTTGCATTGAAATGAAAATAGGTTGATATGCTGTAATTGCAACATGTGTTATTTTTATACTGCAAATTTGATTAGGGAGTGATAAAGTTGGTGTTTTTTACTATATATTATCAAAATATTCATTGTTAATATATTAAACCTATAACACCCTGCTACAGTTTTATTATCTGTGTTTGATAAGAAAAAAACAAAAATTTCAATAGTTGGGCCAACTGAAGTGGGAAGGGGCACGTAGAAGGTATTTAAAATCGATGACATATGTGTATACTTTAATAGCAGGGAATGAAGTTTTAATAAAGAATTACCATTTTACATGATACATATGAAGCAATAATACCTTTTGGAATTTACAACAGGTTTTCCCTGTTTGAGATTCTCAAACGCAAAGGGCCAATAAGACGTTTTAGACATTTCAGAAGAACGAAAACTATAAAAATTTCAGAAGTGAAGGTAATTACAGTGTAAACCAGTGGCATATAATACGAGATACGTAAATTAAGTGATGATACTGGCCAAGTAGCGTTGGCAGTTTAAGGCATTTTCAGAAGGGATAGACTCGAGTGACGATTAATCACGAAGCATAAGGCCTTCATCTTCAAGGACCGAAGAAAATGTCGACATAATCCGGGATCTTATGCATTCAGATCGTCGGTTCACAGTCAGAATGATCGGCGAAGAGTTAAATTTGATTGACACCACCGTTCATCAAATCAAGAACATCTGTGTGTTACGTTTTTGTCCACATTTCTATAGTCTGTGACTGCACTCTCAATCAGCAACCTGTACTTTCTTAATAGTTCGGCTGTAATACACAATCATTATTTTAGATACTACCCTGCTCTTTTTATCCTAGGCGTAGAACAAAGGACTCTGGCGCATACATTAATTTTCCTGATTGACGTACCAGTTGGACTCTGATGTTCCGAATGTTTTTTCATGGATTACTTCGATAATACGCGTCAAAAATGATTTGTCATGAAAGATATGATGCACGTTTTTACAATGGGAAATTTGGATTTTCCAGCATTGATGTGTTGTTGCGCTGACGAATACAAAATGGATTGGTGGATTGATGTGGTTGGCCGGAATAATGAAAAACGGTGAAAGGGCTGTACGATAGTAAAAGGAAAGCGATGTATTTGAGCAGGGCGTCTGATGGAATATTTAGTAAGCGCTTCTATACCAAAGGAACGTGAAGTTGATGAGGTATGACACGCCTGAAAATGGCACAGCACATGACGCTGAAAAATTCCTGGTGGCGCTGAGTCCAGTGATAAAGTCTCTAGTTTTCTATAGATAGATGACACAATATTGTCCATCAGAAGTAAGATGCTTCATTACCTGAATAAATAAACGTTTATTTCTCATAGACCATACGGATACCGAAACATTAAAATTATATTTATAGGGGATATGTGCTAGATGTGACATTTTGTTGCATCTCCAAATGAAATATTTTAAGCAAATAATTTCATGATGTAAGGGAATTCTTGAATATGTGATATTCAAACCTGTTCTTATATGTGCTGACCGACTGTCTCAGAACGAAGGTAACGTTTTTCGCGCTTATGTATGTGGGTGGACAAAAAACTCCACGGACTACAGGCAAAAGCTTGATGGATTTTGACGTATGAGGTGTCGTTGAGTATGCTTTAGTGCGAGAGACACTGGCTACATTTAGATTTGAGACATCCGGCCAAGGTTTTGTGTTTCAGCAAGATGGTGCAGCATGCCATACATCAAAAAAGGCTATAAAATGGATGGAAGAAAATAATGTACCACTTTTGAAATGGGTTTCTAGCAGTCCAGATCTGTCACCTATTGAAACTTTGTGGCGCAAGATGAAAAAGGTTCTACGACAACATCGTGCTCGTACAATCACCGAACTGAGACAAAAGCTTCAAGAAATATGGGATTGTTTTACACCAAATTTTTGACAAAACTTGGTTAACACTATGCCCCAAAGAATTTCAGCCGTAATAAAAAATAAAGGTGATGTTACCCAATGGTAGTCTTTCAATTGTCGCCTTGTTAACTTCGCGCATTTATTCGCACATTGTTTATTTGTTCAGATGTTATAGGCCTAAGTGACTTCAAATATGTATTTTTTTCGACTAGAGTGTATCTAAAATCTTTTTGAGAAAATAAATTGTTTTAGAGGTAAATAGTTTCGTCATGTTTAGTTTATAAAGGCATATTTTGGTACAAATGTTGAAGTGGGCCAACTGAAGTGGTTTGTGATTGCTTTATCAAAATCGGTGCTTTTTTCGATGTTCTAGCGAGACATCTGCAGGACCTAATGGCCCACCAAATTTTTTAATAAAAGGAGTACTTATTTGTTCCAGGTATGTCTTTTAAGTTTTGCATATGGAAATAAAACAACACGGTAGATAGTTTTAAATGACTTTATTTTTTTTGCGAAGTATTCTCCACGAAGATTAATACACATCTGCATGCGCTCGAACCAATTTTCGAAGCACTTATACCATTCGTTTCCTGGCAGATCCAAAACGGCATTTTTGAATGCGTCAACTGCTGCTTCTGGTGACTGGAACCTTTGACCACGCAGTCTCTTTTGAATTTTCGGGAAAGTAGAGAAATCATTAAAACTTAGATAGGGACTATATGGAGGATGGTCCAATAATTCCACGTTTTCTTCCGTTAAATACTGCCTTGTTTTTTAGGCTGCGTGCGAGCTTGCATTGTCTTGGTGGAGGATGATTCTTCTTTCGGGGTTGATTTTTCGAAGCTCGGTGATGGCTTTTGGCAAACAAATGGTGGTATACCAGTCCGCAGTAACAGTTCTTTGCTCACTAAGATTAATTGTCGCAATATGACCCACTTTTGACATAAATGTTGCGACCATCTTTTTAGAAACTGTTCGAGAACGGATGACTTTTGTTGGCTTTTCTTCACCTTAGAACACCCAAACAGCCGACTGTCGTTTATTTTCTGGTTCATAACAGTAAATCCACGATTCAACACCACTAACAATGCTATACACATTTTTTGAGTTTCCGGAATTGAAACGGTCAAGCGTTTTTTGACACCAATTAACCCTGGCAGCTTTCTGCTCTTCAGTCAACGAGAAACTAATTTTCTTACTCCTTATTCTTCATGTAAAATTTTTTGAATTGAGGTCTTTGAGACCTTCAAGGACGCCTCAATCTCGCGATATGGTCTATCTTCAATGATGAGTTTGCGCACAGCATCGACGTTTTCCTGGGTGACTTCCGTTTTTGGTGCAGCCACCCTGGGATCGTCGCTAAGACTCACCCGTCCACGTTTGCATGATATGGCGCTTCGTTGCCGAAAACAGACAGTAACTCAGTAAGGCATTCTTGTTGCGATAATTGTCTCTGAAAGTTCTAATAAATTATGGCGCGAAAATGTTCTCGGTTGAGTTCCATTTTTCTAATGACTTGGTGACACTTAAAAATTCACTGTAGTGAGAACAGTGCACGTATTGTTGTGAAACTTTGAATTTAGGTTTACTAAAGAGTGAGCTTAAGATTCAGTACTGACGTTCGATCCGCGCGGCCTACTATTTTTCTATATGCAAAACTTAAAAGACATCCCTCGTATACCAGTTTCTTTTTTACATCGACACACGCCTAGTTAATTGAATCGTTGCCGTTTCTTCAAATGCCGTTTCACATTGGATTGCTTTATCGAAATCGGTGTTCTTTCCGATGTCCTAGCGAAACATTTGTAGGTCCTGATGGCCTGCCAAATTTTTAAATCAAGGGAGTACCTACTTGTATATTTAATCAAACCTTTGGAAAACCTGATTAATTCATCATTTTGTACAGGTGAATTTCCAAGCTTGTCGAAGATAGCTAAACTTATGCATGTTACACAAGAAAGGTGATACCACTGATATAAATGATTACAGACCGGTAACAGTACCTTGGTGCTTCTCAAAAGTTTTTGAATATTGTTCTTTAGACAGGCACTTAGACAGTACAGATATTTTCAACCGCTTTTCCAGCATGTTCATCCAATCGATTGAGTCAAAACAGTGACTCGTCTTGTGATGCCAGCTGGATATTCTATCATGAGATGTTGTCAAAGAATATAACTGCTATTCTGGGATTAAATCATTTTGATCGAATACGTCTCAGTATGTGTCGCTTACTCACAGACATCAAGAGTATGCAACACAAGCTAAATCTACTTGAAGGTTGATGTAGGTGTGCCGCAAGGCTCTGTTCTGGGACCTGTTTTATTCATAGTTGGTGTAAATGACAGAATATCTAATGGAAGTGAAACAACGCTATCAAGTACGTGTAGCAATCTGTTAAGGTGCCCACAAATTAGCAACCATGTGCGTCATACAAGTATGTCAACCACGTTTGCGCGTTGATGGTTGCCGGTGTGTGGTGCAAAAGCCGCAAGCATGTGCGTCGTACAAGTTTTCCAGACTAGTCGGAATTCATCAACGCGCAAACATGAATTTGCAAACAAGATTGTCGGTGTGTGTCCTCTCCACGCATGCATTTTGGGTACAGTGTCTCGCGTGTTTATTAACAGTTTGTCGTCGCTTTTGATAATGTCTGATGTAAGACACTTTTCAAAAGCCTTTTTGGCAGATTTTATTGAACTTTACAAAGGTTATCCTTGTTTATGGAAAACTAAAAGTGATGATTACAAGGATAGAAATAAGAAAGATGCAGCTTATTTAGTTTTATTGAAAAAATTACAAGAAATTGAGCCAAATAGTACAAAGCAGTGTGTGGTAGCTTTAGAAGAGAAATAAAGAAAACTGAAGATTCCAAACGGTCAGGCAGAGGGTCAGATGAAATATACAACACACATTTATGGTATTATGATTTATTGCTATTTACCAAAGATCAAGAAATGCCTCGAGGATCGGTCAGCAATTTGGTTGAGAATCAGGAAGGTGAAAGCGAACAAGATGCTAATAATGAAGATGAGGTAAGAAAAGTACAATTTAGTTATTGCAATACAAATTTATTTGTTAAAAATACTATTTACTACATTACATGGAATTAATGCACCATCTTTTGCTGCCATTCCACTGCGCCCTCGTTATTAAAATAATGCATGTACAACTCTCTGACTTGTTTTGCCTCGTTGTTGACTCTTTGGTTGAGACTTTGTTGTAAACGAATTAAATTAGTTGGTTGTTCATCCAGTTCAATAGTGCCGGTACTTGTATTTTATGTGTACATATTATTATGTGGTGCATATACAGTCGCACATCTTCTGCTTAAGTAGTTATGCAAAACACAGGTTGCCATAACAATGCTATCAATTGCTTCTAAATTAACAGAAATTGCTGTGTGAAATATTCTAAATCGATTAGACAATATTCCAAATGCATTCTCAACTTTACTTCTAGCCCGCGATAGACGATAATTGAAAATTTTTTTCGTTATTCAAATCTCTGCGACTGAATGGCTTCAAAAGATTTTGTCGAAGGGTGAACGCTTCATCGCCAACAAAAACGAAAGCCAACAGTTGGGTTATTAGTTTTGTATTAGAAAAAACGATTATTACTTCATTGTGGTTTCAGTTTTTATTACATCAGTTTAGCTTGAATTCATTAGTTCAGGTTCTAGGTTTTTTCATGATTTTTGTTTTAGGTTTTCGTGTTTTCTTATTATTAAAGTTTTGCTGACTATATTTTTTTATGTTAAAGTAAACATTGTACATATATTATACTCATAATAATAAATGCAATATACTAAAAACATGCATGTATTTTTTTTACCTTCATATACTCGTTTTTCAATACGTCAAATATTGCTCGACAGGTCTCCGGTATTATTTTACCTAACGACTGAGGAGAAATTAAAGTTGAAAACTTTAAATCCTCGTATTTTCTTCCTGTGGCTAAATAGCGAAGAGTGGCTGTTAATCACTCATGTGGCGAAATTGAAGACCTCAAAATCGTGTCCTGTTTTACAATTAATGGAGACACTAAGATTAGTAGCGTTGAGTAGCTTTCTTCATCCATCCTCAGGTAATTTCGACAATCGTCAGGTTCTAAACGTAGTTCTTCTAGCAGACTAATATGGATATATTGTGGGCGTTTTAAAAGCCATTCCTTTACCCATTTCTTCCGGATAGGTGGCTTTTTAACTAATCTATTTGTTTTCTTTTTAATTAAAGCAGCGTACGCCGCTGCCAATAGAGTGTACTCGTCTTCACTGCTCATTATGCACTTTCAAACTAACTTGCTTAACAATCTTGTATGCAGGTCTGGGCTCAAAATCTATTGACATACATGTATGTCACGCATGTATGAAAAAAGTGTATGACGCACATGTTTGCTAATTTGTGGGCACCTTTAGACAACACTCATGACTGATTTTTGCAGAATCAGCTGCGCTTGACTTCAGAAAAACATTAATTCTATTATTTCATAACAGGCAGAAAAGATAGTGTCCTTGGGACTTATGCTAAAAGATACTTCAATGCAGATCAGCCGGAACACAACATTTCTTGATGAAAACCATAATTTTGAAAAACGCTTTGTTTATTTTACAGCCAAACTGAACCGTCAACTTTATCAATTTGAGAATCTGAGGACCGTTTTTAGTCAATCTAAATCAGTTAATTTCTGTTAGGCCCAGATGGAGTCGCGACTGAGACATGGACTGTGTTTCACAGGATACTCTTCAGACTGACAGAGCTTATTTTTGAGCCAAAAAGAAATAATACACAGTAGATAGCTGGAGTAACAATTCCGTCTAGCTATGTCGAACTAAATAAAAAATATCAATTTTAACATTGCCATCACTTCAGACAGCGTTTTCGCCTTAACGGTGATGTGGATACCGAAAAACAAGATATCTATACATAATGAACCCTCTTCATAAAAGAGAAGCATATCCTCGGAAGTATAAGGTAAAAGTATAAGGTCTGGCTTCGGATAAAAGGGTAGAAGTATAAGCATATCTTTGTTTTCATATTCATAATGATTACCTTATACTCGCGAGAGTATCTTCCAAGAAGAAGTAAAAGGTTGACTGGTATTTGTATCTAGAGCGACATGTCCTGATTTGTTCCAGCTTGAAGTTGACAGCTATTCATTCATTTTATGAATATATCTTAGTTTCATTTAATCCTTCATTTCTTATATAGTTTGTACTTGTCTCTATGACCATTCATATATACAATCTTGTGTCAAAAGAACAATAAATAATTGAAATTGGAATCTAAAGCCACAAAGAAAATTTTACACAGATGGTAATCGCACAAAATAAGGGATTTCTCTATTATTGAGAGATGTAGGGCATACCTGCTCTACTGAATATATAAAAAATAATTGCTACTATGGTAGTCAACTCTTCCTATATTCCTTTTTTGATATCCCAGAAACTAGGCGAACTTAAATTGAAATTGGTATAGAGGCGAAAATAGTGAAAAAAATGTTTGACGATAGTACCATTGCAAAAATGACATTAAATATCCAACTTTTCGAAGAATTTGACACAGTGATCCTAGCTCATTTTTTGTTACCAGAGGTTGTCAAAATCAAACGTACCACTTTATTTTGATTGGAATGTTGCATTAGAGTAATTATAAGTAACACTGACTCCGATAGAGTAATCAGTTGTGAATATCTATAAATAAACCCGATTTTAAAGAGGAGATGTAGAAATGACAAAAATGTAGCTAGACCATAGTCGATTTTTGCTCAAAAAATGGATTGCTGTAAATGTCAAAAACCATGAGATTTGAGTGAACAAAATTTACCAAACATGATGTGGCCTGTGCACAGTTGCAAAGTGATCCTTCAATTTCCAAACACCCTGTATGTTCATACTCAATGGACGATGGAGCACACGTAATATATGTCACATATAAGCATAGGAATATCTCAGATTCTATAGATCGATAAGTGTTAGAAACGGTGGCCCAAGTACCTCAAAAACTTTCAATATATCGTAGTAGCTGTTTAATTTTTTGAAAAATATGGGAAAACAGCAAGGTTCCGTTCATACTGGTGTATTCAAGGCGTGTACCCACTTTCAGCTTTGTGGATATTCTTGCAAACTTGCTACGGATCATACCTATCATAAACCAGGTTCATATTTTAATAAATTCAAACTTTTCAAGGCAGTGCTTCTTACATACGAGAACGAGGAACTTGTCTGTACTGCCGACGAATAACTCGTAACCGAATACCTCAATCCAGGCTGATCCTTTATCGATGCTCCGTTAGTTTTCGCTGCTCTGGAATTATCAACCAATCATTTCCTTTTAGTTGTTCTGGAACTTCTAAGGAAACTTCCAACAGAACGTAATCCGCTAGTTTTCAACGAAGTTTTGTCTAAGGAGAACATTATAAATTCCTTAGCATCGGTAATTTTCTAAAAAGAACAAGAATCCCGGGACTCTTATGCAATTTGCTGGAGCGGTATGATCAAAGCGCTCAAAGCCTTGAAATTTTCTGCTTCCTATAGTAAGTAGCGAGAGGTCAGATGCAGCGCTCGGTAATTCGGGGAAAAAGAATGATTCTGTGTGAATAATTAATCTGAAAAATGCATATCTTGATCTGTAAAGGTCGTAGAACCAGCAGCCGCTTTATTAAACTAGGGCCTGGCACACGTTTTTGCATAATTTAGAATGATCGTTTTGATGCTTTGATAATTCATATAACATCTTCAAGTATATGGCCTCTTGGGTGACTTCTCGTATTATTTCAATTTTATCAGTAACAAATCAAAAATGACGAATTAATATCAACCTTTTAGGAGATTCATTTCAATTTCTTAGCGACTTCAGCCAAACTTACAGTACATATCGTCGTTGCCTTGATGGAAAATCCTATTTTTCCAAATCGGAGCTTTCTGAATATCTGTATTGCAAATATGAGCTCCGTGACCTGATGTACACGAGTTTTGTAATAAGCAAGTAGTAATTCTTTAGAGATATACTAAAAATCGATGTGAATGGAAGCGAAACCAATTTTAAATTTAAAAGAGTTTTTATGTCATCATGCGTAACCGAATCCGCTGATTAATCTGTCCATACTGCAGCGCACCAACCGTATACACGGAATAAGATACAACTCATTGCAGAAGGCCGCGCAGATGTGGGAATGGACAACGTTGTCAAATGGACAATAATTATAGAGACTACAATAATATAGTTAGAGGATCCTTCTTAAATGAAGGGTTTCTACTTGGTTTGGAGGATATTTACTAGATAAACCAAATCGACCAAAAGATCTTTAATAAAAATATAGTAACTGTTCTGAATAGACATGCTCCGATAAAAACAAAGCAAATAACCGAAAAACCTTATGTACCCTGGATAACTGAAAATATAAGAGTTTTAATCGGACTAAGAGATAAAGCTCATAACAACTTTCAAAAATCAAAATCACAGGCTCATTTTGAATATTATAAACAACCAAGGAACTATACAAAGCATGCAATTATCAACAAAGAAAGGTAAGGAATTAAGGGACACTACCAAAAACATAACATGCTAGAAAGCTCACTCAACTATACCCGGACACTTACAAAATGTAAATGACATACACAATTACTTCCAGCAGACCGAAGATTTACCAGACACTGCTTCCCAAGAATTAATCAATTTTTACAAAAACAATTTAAACATTAACGATTCTCTTAGCTTCCAACTGTTAGACAGGGCCAGTCCAATCAAAATTGTAACTAATATCTCATCAAATACCATTGGAGAGGATGGTTTCTCTATGAGAGACCTAAAGTTATGTATCCCATTTTGTACGAATGCCTTGCTGAATATAATCAACACATGTATGTTGGGGGGATTATCTCCAGAAATATGGAAGGAAGCTATTGTTAAGCCCTTACCAAAATTAGCAGAATCTAAAGAATTTACAGAGTTGAGGCCTATTAGCATATTACCCGCTACATTAAAAATTTTAGAAAGGCATATTTATAATCAAATTGGATTTTTTTGTGACACAAACGATATTATACCCGTCAATCCGGTTTTAGGAAAAATTTTAGCACAAGTACATCATTAGTTAATATCTTGGATGATATCAGACATCATCAAGAACAAAAAAATAGTACGTGCATGGTTCTTCTCGATTCTAGTAAAACGTTCGACACTCTGAATCATGGAATGTTACTAGCTGAGTTACATTACCAGGGGTTTTCGAAGAACTCCGTAAATCTAATAAAAACATACTTAAGCAACCGTTCAAGCTGTGTTATGTTAGCAAATAATTCTGCCATTTACAAAACCGATTTTAAACCTATAAAAAGAGTAGTTCCTCAAGGTTGAATTTTATCTCCTTTGCTATTTTCAATCTACATATCTGACATGGTCAAATCGGTAAAATTCGCAAAGATAAAACAATATGCAGATGACTCACAAATATATCTCCCTGTCAATAAAACCTCAACAGATATTGCACAATAACAACTAAATTCAGATCTCCAAAGAAATCGCAATTAATGGTTATGAATAAAAACAGTAATGAAAAAGAACATTTTGAACAAAATTTAGTAATTTCTATCAACAATGACAGAATCCCCATAGTTCAGGAGGCAAAAAATCTAGGCATTATATTTGATAGCTCGCTTGGCTTCGGCAGTCATATAAAAAACAGAACAAATTGAGCTTACATGCGACTAAAAAATTAAAAAAATATATCAGCCAAACAAAAATATTATTTGTGTAATACCTTAATTTTATCACTTTTTGACTATGGTGATTTGCTATCGTCGCTAACCAAAAAATGCATACAAAAAGATCAAAATAGTTGCATGCGATTTGCGATTGGAATTCCATATCGAAGTCATATCACTCCTTATCTGAATAACTACAACATATTAAACATGACGAATCGCGGAAAATATCACATGTATCTATAGGGTTATAAAAACAGGCCAACCTCCCTATTTAAGAGAAAGATTTGTGCCTTTGCCTGGTCCCCAGAGAAGCAGAAATAATCTCAATTTTATCGTACCTAGGCATAGAACGCGTTCCTTCCGACGATCGTTTGCCTATGTGGCGGTTCACTTATGGAATAATTTACGAACTTCAGTTGAAAGCTGAAGGTCAAAAACATTCTCAAAACTGACAAAAATGTTGTTACAAAATCACCAGCTACTTTAGCAGCGTTTGGGAGAGCAAAAATATCGTTTTTACATTCCTACTCGCTGACAAGTTGTATAGATTTGTTCTTCATGTCTGTTGCCAGCTCCCGGGGGTTCTTTCTTCGTTTTTGCCTTTCTGTGTTTCACCGCCTCTTCATTTGCCTCTTTATTGTTTTTTTATTTTATTTAAGGACTTTTAGGGTGTTCAGGGCTTTCTCGCATGGACTCTTTGTATTAAAGGGTCCAATGTATCGGTTTTATAATCGAGAGACTGTCCTTTTTTGGTCATTGCTCTACAGGGTTATCCAAATTAAGTGTCCACCATTAGTAACTTTGTTATTAGTGAAAATACAAAGTTGTTTGAATTAGCAAACTAGTAGCATTTTTAACGCTGGTAAAAATGAGAAATAAAAAAAAACAATTGAGAGTCGTTATTTTGATTTTTTTCAGTAAAATAACATTTTTTTAAATGGAAACCCCTGTATATTATATTTTTTTCTGTTAAAGCATCAAATTTTAAACAAAAAAGCTTACAATAACTTTTCTCCTAGGTTACAAATTGTTGAAGTTATGGCCTCCAATCTGAAACAATTAAATTGTATCGACAAACTTTATTTTCAACATCAACTCATAATCTTACAAAATACAATAACAATTTTTTTTAAAGAAGATGCTCGAAAACACCACCTTGTTCTTCAATACATTTTTGGGCACGTTTTTCAACTGCTCGAACTGTCTTAAGTATGGGCCTACCATCTATCTGGGTTATCTTTTCCCTAACTGCAGTCTTTAACGCGTCAAGGTTATCGTACCTTCGCTTGTAAATTTGGTTCTTTAAGTAACCCCACAAGAAGTAATCAAGTGGGTTTAGATCTGGTGATCTGGGAGGCCACTGTATTGGTCCATTTGTTCCTATCCACTGATCATTAAAAGTAGTACTTAGAAAATGATAAGCACCTCTGGAGTTGTGGGCAGGTGCGCCATCTTGCTGAAAATGCAGATGATGTCTACTTATAAGATCCAATTCGTCTAAGAAATTAGTCAGAATTTCTGACCTAAATTCCACATATCTTTCACCAGTTAGGGTTCCCTCATAAAAGAACGGGCCAACAATTTTTGAACCAATTATACCGCACCAAACGTTGAAACTGAAACGGACTTGTGGGCCTCTTGGATTTACTAACAAAAGATTTTCTCTTGACCAATAATGGTGGTTTTTTCTATTAAACATTCCAGAATTTGAAAAATTTGATTCATCTGTCCATAAAAGGTAACGAAAGTTATTTACATTTTGGCGACAGAAGCTAAGATACCAATGGCAAAAAACAAGTCTTCTCTATGGATCCCCTGCCAAAAGCGTTTGAACTGGTCGGTACTTATACGGAATAAATTTGTATTTTTTTAAAATCCTTTGAACAGTACCATAACTGAAATTAGAGTCCTTGAGAATATCTGCTATTGAATTCTCACGATAAGCTTCAAAATATCCAATAACTGCAATTTCCGTGGCCTCGCTTATTATGAATTCTTTTTTTGCCCTTGTTTTAGCAAAAACATTTTCGTTGCCCCTAAATTTTCGATAAAGTCTCAGAAAATATCGTTCATACGGTTGAATGCGAGCGGGATATAATTCACTGTAGTATTCTCTTGCTCTCAAGGAGGATTTTCTGCACACTAAATAGCATTCTAACATATCACACTTTTCTTCATGGGAGAACATTTTTCTTTAAATTAATGACACAATAAAGCTTATAAACAAGTATTTACACTAATGTTTGACATTATTTGATTTTATCATTGTTTTCCAAAGCCTTCTAGTTGCGAGTATGTCCAGTTTAACAATTTGTCGCTTATCTTAATGCTGTCAAATCGCGAACGCCATGTTGTTTTCATAGCCGTCTTAATATTATAATACTGCAAATAATTAAAAATATTTATCTTTATTTTGACTTTATTTTTGACTTTAGCGGAAAAGTCATTGTGAACTTTTTTGTTTAAAATTTGATGCTTTAACAGAAAAAAATATAATATACAGGGGTTTCCATTTAAAAAAATGTTATTTTACTGAAAAAAATCAAAATAACGACTCTCAATTGTTTTTTTTTATTTCTCATTTTTACCAGCGTTAAAAATGCTACTAGTTTGCTAATTTAAACAACTTTGTATTTTTACTAATAACAAAGTTACCAATGGTGGACACTTAATATGTATATGTAGAATTTCCTTTGTTAATGATGTTTATTCATGACAAAATACATATTTTGAGTTTGAATTTGAATCTGAATTGCCGGTAGGGCAGGGAAAGAATGTCTATGGCCTAATTTTATGGCCCTGTTTGGCTGACTTGATCCGTTTGGTCTCTCTGTTGTACGTGTTCGTGACTGTCGTTTTTCTCAGATTATTTAAATTTCCCTGAACTTAATCCTTTATGATTGAGGTTTTGAAAAAAGTGGCTTTCTCTCATCTTTATTTTGGAAATATTCGGAATTGTGAAACCTTACAAGTGCCATATTTTTGGTTATTTAAATTCTTAACCTACCTCCATTTAACCGACTTCCTATTCCGTACCGTTTCCAGTTTCCCAATGGTGAGAGTCGAATTTGACACACCCGGTAGAGGCCCAATTTCTTTATATGCAGAGGCAATGCAAAACCATCTATTTACCGCAGCATTAGTTATTTTCAAGATATACTTACCGCAACTAAGTAGGCGCATCTATACGAACCTATTTACCCGCATGCACCTCGTTAAACTCAGCAATGTCATACGAAAAGTCGTATTTTGAGTTTGATGAACTCCGCTCACCAAAATTAGGCCTCCAGGGAGGTTGCATCAATCTGGAGCGAAACGCGAGAAAGTTTTTTCGAAGACAGTTTCCTTCTGCAGGGAGATGTTATTCGCGTTACCTTTCACCCAAATGCGTAATGATGCTCTTACAGACGTAATTGGAAAAGTTGTGGCAAAGCCGTAGTGAGGTCTATATAAGAGGTAGTGAAGTTATTAGGAGGTTCGACTTGGAATGTGAATCCAGCTACCGGTGAATATAATGATGGAATGGAGTAAAAATAGGAGTTCACTAGCTGTAAACAAATCAGTATGTAAAATGCTAAGGAGGTTTATTCCTCAAAAATAATCGCCTATTACACTGGACAACAAATTTTAGTTTTTTAATTGTATCTTGTGGGAAAAGTGCACTTCTTTGTTAATTTTGGGGCGCTGAATCGAAAAATGACAATGAAATAAAAAAATTAGTTGCGGTTTAGAAAAAAAACTTTTTATTTTTAAGGATATATTAAAAAAAGTAACAAGATTCATATACTTATAAGAATCACTATATGCGCTGTCTTTTTGCTGTTCTTTTATGGATCGTTCCTGGAGCATCTCTACCAAGAGTCCAACAGTAGTCTGCAAGCATGGAAGGATTCCACTTTCTCTGGTACCTCTTTTCCATTGTTGAAATATCCTGATAAAAACGTTTGCCGTGCTCATCACTTACGGCTCCGCAATTGTCAGGAAAAAAGTCCAGGTGTGAGTGTAGGAAATGTATCTTAAGACACATATTACAGCCCATCTTTTGATACGATGACAGCATATTTTTGACAAGGGTTTTATAGTTGTCAGCTTTTCTATTTCCCAAGAAATTAGTGACCACCAGACGGAAATCATTCCAAACAGTTTTTTCAATACCTGTTAAAGTGTTTTCAAACTGTGTATCTTTCAAAATATTTCGAATCTGTGGCCCAACAAAAATACCTTCTTTAACCTTTGCCTCACTTAGACTTGGAAATTTCTGACGCAGGTATTGAAAAGCTGACCCATCTCTATCTAATGCCTTGACAAAGTTTTTCATTAGGCCCAACTTGATATGCAGTGGTGGTGATAAAATTTTTTTCGAATCTACTAATGGCATATGCTGTACATTTTTTTGACCTGGCTCTAGGAATTGACGAACAGGCCAGTTTTGTCTGGTGTAATGAAGTGCCTTTGCCCGACTGTCCCATTGACACAAAAAACAGCAAAACTTTGTGTAGCCTTGCTGCAGCCCAAGTAAAAGTGCAACAACTTTCAAATCGCCACAAATATGCCATTGGTGCTCATCGTATTTTATGCATGTCAATAGGTACTTCATATTGTCATATCATTCTTTCATGTGAACTGCATACCCTACAGGAAGAGATGGTGAAATATTTCCAATATGCAATAACACTGCCTTTGAACTCAATGTTGAACTGTCTATAAGCAATCTCCATTCTTCTGGGTTATAGTTTATATTTAAAGCCACCAGTAAGCCGTTAATGTCACTGCAGAAAACCAAGTTATTCTCCATATTGAAAGATGGTTCTAAGTCTTTGTGGCGTTTACGAAAAACACATACCGAAACATCGTCTTCTAACAAGTTCCACTGCTGCAGTCTTGATCCAAGTAACTCTGCCTTACATTTTGGAAGTTCTAAATCTCTTACAAGATCATTTAATTCTGACTGTGTTATTTTGTGCGGTTGGTGGCATGACGTGCTCGGTATAAAATCAGGATCTCTTGACGTTGATGGCATATCTTCTTCCTGACGAATCACTCGTTCGCCATGATCTGATTCGTTTTCTGATTCGCAAGTGTAGGATTCTGGGGGTTTTGGAATAGGATTTTCGTCACTGTGAGGCACAGGTCTCATCGCAGATGGTATGTTTGGGTAGTTAGTAACCGATTTTTTTTTCTGGGACATACCTGTGGCTTGTCCAGCACAAGGTACCATGCAAAAGTAACAATCATTAATATGATTTGTAGGCTCTCTCCAAACCATTGGGACAGCAAAGCGCATAGACCGTTTTTTGCCATTTAACCAGCTCCTCAGACTTGAAGCACATGTATTACAGCAGATGTGGGGTGCCCACTGTTTGCCTTGATCACCTAGTTTACAACCGAAATAAAGCTGATATGGCTTTGTTATTAGTGGAGTAATAGACCGTCTCTGAGACGCAAAAGTCACATCACCTCACACGTAACAAAACTGATCTGGATTGTTTACACACTTTCAAGACATCTAGCATGAACGCTGTCAGTCAACTGAAGAAAAAATGGCTAATATAAAACAATATAATGTACACGTATGTATGACGTAACACAATCATGCCGATTACATCATCTTTTCTTGCCGAATATAAAAATGTAGCACGTGCATTCTTGTGAATTACAGTATATTAACACTGTCACAGCAGGAACACATATAATTACCGTATCTCTAAAACTTGAACTAATATTGAAAAAATAAGTTTCATTCCGGTTTTAGCACATTTAAAATAGTAATATTTTGTTGATTTTACTTAGGATTTTTTTTGGCTGTTGATCAGTGTTATTTCTCGTGATTAGTGTGTCTACCATGTTATGCTCGATATTGCGCGTAAAGTGTACCCCGTAGGGTTCCTGTCCCTTCACACATCGTGAGGATCAGGATGACCACAGACATAAGATCTTAACCAACAAAGAAACTGTACGCAAAAAGAAAGCTGTTTTTGCTCTGGACCTGAAACCGAAAATTTTTGATTTCTTCAATAGAACTTACAGCAAAGATAGATGTATGACGGTTTCAGCCAAATACAGTATCATTAAGCTCTACTCACGACATGGAAATCTTATTTGTAGATAATCGAGAAACAACGAAAAAACCTCCAATTACTAAAAACCGCTAAACAGGTCACATATTAAACTTGAACATCTGTTTCTTGGAAACAAGAAAATTGTCATGTAATCATCTTTGTAGCATTTACTCATGAAGAAAATAAAAACTATCGAAAATGGATGGGAAGCATAAAATCGCAACCTACAAGGGATGTCTTTTAAGTTTTGCATATAGAAGAATAGTAGGCTTCGCGGATCGAACGTCAGTACTGAATCTTAACCTCACTCTTTAATAAACTTAAATTCAAAGTTTCACAACAATACGTGCAGTGTTCTCACTACAGTAAATTTTTAAGTGTCACCAAGTCACTAGAAAAATGGAACTCAACCGAGAACATTTTCAGGCCATATTTTATTACAACTTTCAGAGACAATTATCGCAACAGGAATGCCTTGCTGAGTTACTGTCTGTTTTCGGCAACGAAGCGCCATATCAGTCGACAATTTCCCGTTGATATGGAGAATTCAAACGTGGACGGGTGAGTCTTAGCGACGATTCCAGGGTGGGTGCACCAAAAACGGCAGTCACCCAAGAAAACGTCGATGCTATGCGCAAACTCATCATTGAAGGTATACATGTGACATCACGCGATTGAGGCGTCCTTGAAGATCTCAAAGACCTCAATTCAAAAAATTTTACATGATGAATTAGGAGTAAGAAAATTAGTTTCTCGTTCGATACCCCACCTGTTGACTGAAGAGCAGAAAGCAGCCAGGGTTAATTGGTGTCAAAAAACGCTTGATCGTTTCAATTCCGGAAACTCAAAAAATGTGTACAAGATTGTTAGCGGTGACGAATCGTGGATTTACTGTTTTGAACCAGAAAATAAACGGCAGTCGGCTGTTTGGGTGTTCCAAGGTGAAGAAAAGCCAACAAATGTCATCCGTTCTCGAACTGTTTCGAAAAAGATAGTCGCGACAAAGAACTGTTACTGCGGATTGGTATACCAGCATTTGTTTGAAAAAAGTCATCACCGAAGAATCATCCTCCACCAAGACAATGCAAGCTCGCCCACAGCCCAAAGAACAAGGCAGTATTTAACGGAAGAAAACGTGGAATTATTGGACCATCCTCCATATAGTCCAGATCTAAGTCCTAAAAGCAATAAAGTCATTTAAAATTACCTACCGTGTTGTTTTATTTCCATATGCAAAACTGACAAGACATCCCTCATACATCCCTATAATCGCAAGACTTAGTTCAATCGGGATCCTGGCATTTTGTAATAATAATAATAGTAATAATAATAGTAATAATAATAATAACAATAATAATAATGAAAATCATGAGTCTTTATTAAAGAATACATTACGTTGATGTAATGTTCCTTGAAGGGCGAAGTCTAGAAAACATCTACTCTACTCAACCTTTCGGAAAATGACAATAATAAAGTGAATAAAAAAGCAGGCTCAGAGAGTAAAACATTAAAGCGATTTTGTCAATGGTTATTTTTTGAAAATAGGTCTTGTGGCGGCAGATTAAAAGGCCAAAAGCTAAGGTATCAAAGTCGCTCAAACTTAGCTTCAGATAGTCCTAACTATTTTTGAAAAAAGTTTATGAAAAAACAATTTGGGAGTGGGAGGCTGAGGAGTCTGCTGTCTGGGATAAGCGGTAAGTGTGACGGGCTTAGTTTTGGTCTTAATACCGCGTTGTCGCGTCAGGCTGTAACGGTTTCACCGTCCGATTGTATTGATTAAATCACTTCTCGATTTTCATTTCAGAATCGCAACTCATTAATCCCATCTCTAGCTTATCCCGTTTCTAGCTTTTTTACTTGGAAACATTTCCGCTTGGAGCGCGCTTGATGCGGAGTTCCTGATCTGTGATCTTCCTCGCGCTTCCTTTTCACTTGAGCCGCCGATCTAACAAGAGCTGAGAATTTTGTTCTCTGTAGCATGAGGTCATATAGCACCATGTGCTAGCATTTTGTAAAATGTGTGTCCAAATAAGATAAAATGGTGAGTTTTATAATACTATATACGTACAGTTTTATTGCTGGATCTGCCTGTAGTTTATAGATAATCGATATGTAAGTGGTTTATTTTTTGTACGATTTTAAAATATCCATCGAACGTCATTTTCGACTACTTCGATCATTCGCCATAACTTTAATCAAATCGAGGTAGAAATCGTTCCACATCGATTTTACCTCTGTGTGCGTATCTATATTCATAGTTCAGTGAAATTATGAGTACGTTGATTATGAATATTCGATATTTGTGTTTTTATATCAGAAGCATGTGGAGACATTTTTGATGACCACCATCTTGTTTTACGCTTTTTTTGCTATTTCATGATTTTATTTTATGAAAGGCATTTACAATTTTCGGTTTGATTTTATCAAACTATGTAATGTAATTCTAACCTAGAAAATCGTTGGTTCTCTTTTGAGGCAGACTGAGATTGGAAATGCCTTGGCCATTGGGGCACGTTGCTAATGCACACGGTTCTTTTTCAGATTGGGATGACCCTCTTTCCCTTTGTCTTTGACTAGCTTTGCCTTTGTCTTTGACTTTGCCTTCCTTTGTCTTTGACTTTGGCTTACCTATTGCCATGCCTTCACCCATGCATGTGCCTTGGCTGCGCCATCACTTACAGCTTCATCCTTGATGAAGATCACGTTTAAGTTCAACTTCACTGCATCCTTCGCCTACATCTAGTTTTGAAGCCACTAAATGTGAGGTCACCCCTCATAACTGGGACCTCCACTTGAAGCACCTGGCCATCCTCGCTTCAGTCCAGTCAAAATGGACCAGCTTAGCGAAAGATAAGTGGATGATTTTGTAACAGCGCCAAAGATTTAAATGTTTTATTTTGTTCTTTAAAATTGTAATGTAATGAAAATCTTTTTCTAGTTAAATAAAATCTGTTAAATTTTTGTGTTCTGTTTGTTCTTCTATCCTCTAGCCATGCCATGGTCGACACACAGCTACACGCCTGTAGATGTCTTCATGCCACCGACTGAGCTACCGGAAGCTAATGGTAACCCCCTTTCTGTGATTGTGCAGAAAAGTTGGAATCTTCATTGCATTCCATCTTTTCTGGACTTTTTGCGGAAAGGAAGGATTACAAGGCGCGTTGTGAGTCAGGGAGTGTCGATGTTGTCAGATGGACTACCAGTATGTCAGAGAAAGAATGTATATGCGCTAATTTGTCTGTTCCACTGACTGGATCCGATAAGTTTCTCTGTTATACATGTTCGTAACTTAATTGCACTGAACATAATATTTTATGATCTGCTGCACATAAAAAAGAATGTTCTTGGTTCAAGAACAACTATCTTCAATTGAGGACTGTAACTTCGGTATGTTTCTAAGACAATATTTGGTCAATTTCCCAATTGTAAGTGCTACGTGTCTTTAAAACTAAGAAATTACCTCATTTGAAGTATCTGTGATCTAGAATTAATATCATAACTTCATAGAAAATCATGCTCTTGAATCAATACGACTCTTTTTGTGTGCGACGGCGTTGACTGAGTCAACCTACTTGACGCCATTTTGTCTGGCTAGGCGATATTTCATTATCATAGTATTTTTCAATAGTATGATGGGAATATTGGACCATATCGTCTACTAGCACTGTAGGCAGAAAAACATTTCCAAACCACAATTTTATATCAAAGAAATGATATTGCGTTCTCCACAGTAAACATTCCTTCTTTTGTACTTCACTTCCGCGTATATCTAGGCTCCACCCGTATTTTACTTTTATGGTCCTTTTAGTTGCGATCCAGCATCCAATTAACTTATTAGGCCATTAACGGGGCATCGCAAAGAGTAAAGGCTCAATGGTAGAGACAGTCCTTGAAAATACGAACCTCAAAAGCGTTTCGCTCCGAAAGCAAAAGTAAAAAGATGGACGAGAGCTTTGGCGAGAGCTCTTGGAAGTGTCCGATGAATTATTTGCATTTTCCAGACATTTTCGTTCGGCGAAAGAGGCTTTTGTAAACAAAGTGCTTATGGCATTCGCTAACGAAGGGCAAACGTACTCTAATACCGTTAACCTGAAGGAAAGGGGAGACAAATTATTTCCGACAAACCTGAGCGTTATACATTATATTCAGTACAAACTGATTTGCGGGTAAAGTGGAACAAATTTGTTTACCATGCTTTAAAATAAGAAAAATTAGTTAAAGGATTTGGGGCCGATTTCACCAACATTAATATTATGGACCAATGGGAAAATACCTTATCGAAATGCAATTTGACAGAAGCTGTCAAAAGTCTCTGAATACTAGTGATTTCTATTGAAATAATAATAATAATGAAAATAAATTGAATAAAATCGTGAAAATTCGACTGTATTATAATCAAGACCACTTTTTCATTCCAACAAGATGCTTTTGAACAGAAAAAACAGGACAACATTCATGTATTTTGATATATATTATAGGTTTACATTTAACAATCCGTTATCCCACTTCAAAAATCGGCGTTCGCGGTAAGAAAATTCTGAATTTTTAGTTACAGTTCTGCGTTCGCGGATCATATCGAATTGGCACAGAACTGATTCCGCATTGGTCCTGACGGTTCTCAGATATTTGGTGAGACTAAAAGTTCGATCCGGCTGATCATGCGCATTAGCATCGTTATGGACATTTGATATTTCATCTTCCGCTGCCTTTGTTCGGGTTTAAAGTGTTTAACCTATTCTGTGAAAATCTGTCACCTGTGCTTTTTAGTGCTTGCTGTTCCATACATATGTTTTGTGTGTTCCATCTCAAGTTCTTCAGATTTTGTGCTTGAGATGTCGGACCATTTATCGTTTAGTGATGTTGATTTGGAAGAACTATTGGACGTTATTGAAGTACCGACAACACAATAGTGTCAATCGAATAGCAGCTTGGCAACAGCACAAAATTGAGGGCAAATTGGCAACAGTGTTGAATACGCAAACAGTTCCAAAGTCGATCGCGGTAAACGAAAATCTCGAACTAGAAAATAACTGGACATGCGCATTTGTGTAATTCTGGATGGTTCAGTTTTAGTTCCGAACTGGTTCTTTTTTTGACCCGCGAACGCAGTTTTTGTCTAATATAAATATAACCTAGAATGTGTACTCATGAAAAAAGAAAAATATGGCAAATTTGTAGTTTTTTTTGCAGGTTTTATAGGTTTGCTCGTAGCTTGAAGGGAATTACTTAATCGCTGTAAATATAGTGTGGATGCTTGTTCAGTTCCTGAACAACGACAAATATTCAACTTTATGGATGTATGGATATCAAAAAACCCGAATGCTTTTGTGGGAATATCAATCTAAGGTGACATAATGAATGAATGTTTGGAAACGAGCAATATCTTTTGGTAGAGCCTGTTATCAAGTAGGTGCTTAATGGCTATCTGCAAGAGGTTTATAGTAAAAAACACCCAGTATCACATATCAATTGAAGAAAATAATATAAACATGTATAAAAAATCAACAATAGTAATTAAAACATGCATTTAACTCAAAAATCAAACATTTCTTCAAATTTTGACTGCATTATATGTAATTTCTTAATATTCAATAAGCTGGTAATGTTTCAATGACAAGTTGTCATCTCATACTTTGACAGTATTTTGTTTTCAACATTTCATAGCTATTGGTTGCTAAAATTTGTTGATTGGAACTTGAACCTCATTCGCTGTATCTAACGTTACCCTATAGGTGGAGAATAACGGACTGTTGTTGGTGAAATTGGGCCTTAGACGTTGGTTCCGTGGGTTACGTTCCGACTTCCCATGCCTACTGGCGGAGAAGTATTGTCGTGAAAGTTTCCGAAAATGAGACGCGGTCTGACATCATCCCTGGCCGGGATGTTATAGTGTCGTGGCTGACGCTCATGACGTGTTAGACTAGTGTGGTCCAGCGGCGTTGCCAAATGGCCGCTACTTAGAGCGTTGGCTTTGATTCTGTTGAGATGTTGTTGATCGCTTAGCAGAGTTGGTGCGCCTCAGCTAATAAGCATCACATCAAGCAGCAAATATTTGCAATTACGGATAATATAGCAGAACGATGGCGTCGAGTGATACGTTGATTTGTGACAAGAATACGTAACCGACCAATGGAGGGTAAGTTGTTATTCATGAGAGGGGACTAGTACGTTTCCTTGAGGTACCCTACGCAGTTTGTACGTTTGGAGGACTTAACAGGTCAATTTAAACTTGTTATATGTGTGCGCTTTGATGAATATAATAGCTGATCTATTCAACGGTTATGCCTGGTATGTCAACACTTTCCAGTTTATGTATGAGGACAATACGTTCAACAGTTGAAGGCTTAAGTCAAAGTTTAATTTTTTTCATCCAGCGACATTGATATATAATGTACACCTTCATACTACCACGAGTGATCACCCTCTATTAAGTATCCATCGAACAAAGAGACCAAACCTAAACATATTCACGTATACTCCACGTGATCGTGCTCCAGAACGCCGAGCACGTTACAGAGCCGTACTAAGAATAAATGATTTGTGGTTCTACGACACGGTCAAAAAGTATGCAGAATTATTGCAGACATGTATAGGGTCCAAACGTAAAGCTTGGAATGAATGTATTTTTTTATTTAACTGTCATGAACTAAAAGAAAACAACTGTCTATTGTTGTTTTTAGTAGAAGTGTTTTATCAAGAAATTAACTCGGAATGTGTCGTAAGGCACATTTATAAAGCAGGCTTTTACAAAATGTCGTGACACATTAAAACGATAATTGCATATGCATACGAGTATACCTAACCACCGCTTGTACAGAGACGTCAGTGTGCAAACAGTTAATTTAAATATTATACTAAAAAACGAATAGATAGGTAGAGTTGAAAAAAAAGGAGTGAATACATAATAATATATACTAAATATTATACAAAAATTTATTGCATTTGAAAATGAAGATCGTTCTAGATTTGAGGCCATGGAACTCCCACTGCCATCAAGATTTATGATTGAAGGGGCCACGTGAGTATCAATGATACCATCTAATTCCCATATTTTAGGTTCGACCTTATCTTTTACATGCTGATATATTTTCCCACTTATTCGGTGTTATTCTTTGTATAGCATCATAAAATATTTTTAAGGTAAAAAATTTAAAACATTTATTTTCTGCTGCAAAATATTTTTGTATGTCTGCCCAAATGAGCTCAATCGGATTGAGCTCACAATGGTAAGGAGGCAGTCGAAAAACAGTTTTATTTTGTTTTTTTGCCATTTGATCAATTATGTTCAGGTTATAAATATTTTTATGCGACTGGATAATTTGTAACAATTCTGCCTTAACCGTTGTATCATCATAATCAGTCTTTTTATTTTTAAGCCATTCTTGAATTTCTGATTTTTTTTGTTGACGTTGTTGGAATTTTCTCTAATTTTCTCATGTGGAATGAAGCATTATCTAATACTATAACCGAATTATCTTCAAGCTTTGGTAGAGTATTTGAGAAACAATTTTCGAACGAGGCTCCATCCATTTCTTCATGGTAGTCGCCCATTTTTTTTTTGACTCAAATGCCCATAAAGCGTCGGACACAAATCCATTTTCATTATGTGGCAAATTATCAATCGCTTACCGTTTGCTAAAAATAATTCATTTTGGACACTTTAAAACCGCTCCTATTGGAGGCATTATAAACCCTACAAAATGATTGTTTGATTTCTTATTTCGATATAGTTTAAGCATGTACAAAAACAAAAATAAAATATTATTTTAGTTGAAATTCCTTGTCTTACAAATATTGAAAAATATGTAGGTGTTAGCTTTGCAAACAATGTCCTGAACACTGCTTGGGTCACTCCTTCCTTGCATTTGGTATTTATAAATGTTGATAAATATTTCTATTTTCGCTAACGCTAAAATAAAGCCTGTTAGCTCTTTTTTTAGGCGGTGTGCAGCTTAAATCAACAACTTCATCAGCTGTATCCGTATCAGACATTTTGAGTTCTACGAAATTAAACTGACAAATCTAATAAGCACACAGTAATACCAGTATAAATCTGATGCGAACTCTGTAACTGTACGGCCAGCCACCGGGACAGCCTGCATGTACGGTCGTATTGTCTCCCACTCCACCCTCTGCCCAATAACAGTTATGCTCAGTCTCTCTTGAAATATATCAGTGTACTTATCACGCAAAATCACGCGATGATCACTGTTTTGGTTTAGTCTCGTTCTTCGATACATACATAATAGTGCCTTACACGCCCCACATAGGCGCCACATAGGTCGATAGATGACTTAAACCGCATCCGCTCAGAAATGTGCACATCGTCGGCAAATAATGAACAGTCTGCAAAGGTGTATTCCTCGCCGCCGGCGGGGGTGCTATTGGTCTATAAAAACTGGCTGGGCCGACACGTGGGATGATGCCTTCCCTGAGATTACTCGGGGCAAATTTCTCTTCGTGGGACTGGACGTTCCTTGGCCAGAAAGTAAGTACGTGCTTCATTTTATCGTACTTTCATTGCGAGGCATTCTATTTACTTACTTTCACTTCTTAAATGTAAGGTATTGGTGGCTTTTCGGTGCTTAACCGCCCAAACAATATGACTTTCTCAACCAAAGTGTTTGGTTGTTGGTTCTCATTGATACCAATGTTAGGCATGAATTTTCAATTTCAAACGCATTTCACCCTATTCTGTGAACTAATAACGTTAATACATCGCTAGAAATCTTTCATCCAAGCTGCAGCAGCACAAGCGCAGCGTAACAGGCATCAGCAAGTCAGTCAGTGTAGTAATTAGTTTCTAAGCTACTCATCTGGCCATACACAACCGGATTACAATCCCTTTCTGCTTCCAACATAATTATAATAAGATCGACCATTGAGGTGTGTACCCGGCTTCAATCCACTTACCGATACAATTCGCTCATAAACGGGATGCTGTGTGGGTGCAACTTCTGTTTGCTAACAAGGCGCGTGCAACGATACATGTCAACAGGATTTCTAGTTTAAAAATGCAGACGCATACATTCAGGTCCAAGAAGGTAAGGTTTCATGGCAGTATTTTTAGTTAAGGCTATTATTATTATTGATATCGATGAAAAAAAGGCGCCAAGTAGGCTGCATTTCCTACGTAATGTTGTCATCAGTTCGTGCTAGCCCCTTTAAACAAGTTGGCTACGAACGTGTATAACAAAAGACTAAAGACATCAAGTTAGTCAAACATGTTAGTGCATTAAAAATTTGCACTTTTAGCATGTCTCTCTGTACAGTTATGGGTCTCTTAAGGATCTTGAATCCTGAAAAAATATGCCACCCGCCGCTTCCCAAAAAGTTTTGGAGGCAGATACACTTTCACGCCAAAGGATGACTATCCCCTCCCTCTCACAAAAATTCCTGAGGACGCACATGATCGAACTAAGGTTGTTCCGATCCACGAAAAGTATCGATACTATGTATTGATTCGTATCGTTCTAGGAAGTATCGATACTCTAAAATATCGAAATGAAAACATCGAAACCTTTCGATACGGAACATACACTACCGAAAATTGAAGTTGTTTTTTCTACACAACTCAGAATAATTATTTTTTTCAACTGCATGACTAGATTGTCAAGCGCGTTCATTGATGAGAATGGGTAAAAGCCTCACAATCGCATAACTCCCACCCAAGATAACTTCAAGCACAATAAAAGTATGACGTTAAGGTGACAATTCTTATTTTTGTACGAACACTGTTTCACTGAACACAAAGTTTATGTATCAAGAAAGTTAGGAATTTCCGGGCCCATGTTCACAAGAACTTTTTTATTTATACACCTACATACAATTATTTTATATTCTACAGGTATAACCCAATTACAGTAAATGCTTAAAATTAACAAAGCCATAATAAGAGACGTATGTTATTAAGACTTAAACTAAAAGTATCATTCAGCCTTACTAAGCTTAGAGAACAATCAGAGTTCAAAAGACTGCCCATGACATGACTCAGTGGTTCCAACATAGCATTGTTGAGGCCAGTAATCCGCCGTTTGTTGACAACTCCCTAGCGTTGGAATGCGGAAGTACGAGTATATTTTTCCAAGTGAGCCCCGATACTCAATTTCATAGTGAGCGGGTCCATGTCAAAAAGGATAAGGCAAAAATATAGGTCTTGATGACAGTTAATCTGAGTTAAAGAAACCTAACAGAGTGCTAACATTTAAGGTACGAGGGATGTCTTTTAAGTTTTGCATATAGAAATAAAACAACACGGTAGGTAGTTTTAAATAACTTTATCGTTTTTCGAAGTATTCTCCACGAAGACTAATACAAAACTGCATGCGCTCGAACCAATTTTAGAAGCACTTATGCCACTCGTTTGCTGGCAGATCCAAAACGGCATTTTTGAATGCGTCAACTGCTTCTTCTGGTGACTGGAACCGTTGACCACGCAGTTTGTTTTTAATTTTCGGTAAAGTAAAGAAATCATTAGGACTTAGATCGGGACTATATGGAGGATGGTCCAATAATTCCACGTTTTCTTTCATTAAATACTGCCTTATTTTTTGGGCTGTGTGCGAGCTTGCATTGTCTTGATGGAGGATGATTCTTCGTTCGGGGTTGATTTTTCGAAGCTCGGTGATGACTTTTGGTAAACAAATGGTGGTATACCACTTCGAGAACGGATGACTTTTGTTGGCCTTTCTTCACCTTGGAACACCCAAACAGCCGACTGTGGTTTATTTTCTGGTTCTTAACAATAAATCCACGATTCATCGCCACTAAAAATGCTGTACATATTTTTTGAGTTTCCGGAATTGTAACGGTCAAACGTTTTTTGACACCAATTAACCCTTGCTGCTTTCTGCTTTTCAGTCAACAGGTGGGGTATCCAACGAGAAACTAATTTTCCTACTCCTAATTCTTCATGTAAAATTTTTTGGATTGAGGTCTTTGATATCTTCAAGGACGCCTCAATCTCGCGATATGTCACATGTCTATCTTCAATGACGAGTTTGCGCATAATAAATTATGGCGCGAAAATGTTCTCGGTTGAGTTTCATTTTTCTAATGACTTGGTGACAGTTAAAAATTCACTGTAGTGAGAACACTGCACGTATTGTTGTGAAACTTTGAATTTAAGTTTACTAAAGAGTGAGGTTAAGATTCAGTACTGACGTTCGATCCGCGCAAAACTTAAAAGACATCACTCGTAAACATACTTCATGACCTTACGCTGATCGGATGTAATTTTGGTATATTGAAGACCAAATCAGTGTTGCATATTCTAACTTGCTTCTGACGAAAGTATGAAATAAAGATATTTTAATAACCCCTTTCCGTTTCTGATACAGAAGCCAACTGGTCTAGTGGGGGCCGATGAGATATCAAGTATATGCTGGTTCAACATTACCATTAATGTTATAATTATCATATACTGAGTAGTTAGCCTTCCTTGTAAAGACACAACCTTACATCTTTGAAACATGCAAACTAAGACAGTTATAAGAGCACCATGATAAAACTAAAGCAAAATTATCTAGCAAAGTGACACAATCATCGACTATCTTGACTGACGTATAGATTTTGAGATCTTCAGCAAGGAACAAATGACAATGAAGAAGACACTTGAGATGCAAAGACAAGCCATTGATAAATATCAATAATGGATCTAAATTTGACTCTGATATGCACACATTCTGTAACATCCTACATTTATCTAAAGGTCAACTTTCCAACAACTTTATAATAATAAATAATAGAGCAAAGGTTATATGCTTCCTAGCCGTATATATTTTTCTATGATTCATGATGTCGTTAACCGTTATCCTGTTTCTGTGGAAGCCACTGTCTGAACTCACCTTCCACAATATCTGTGTTTCTGTGCTCCGTGGACAGGACGGCTGCCATTACGCACCGTAAAACATTCAATAGCACTGCGACAAGCTGCCTCCAATCTATTCAGAGCGAAATTTCATGGAAGCATAGTCACAGCGGCGATCAGATGCGTTATTAGACAGACCAATAAATTCATCAGTTTCTAGTAATAATTAATACGGATGCACTTCTGGTACACTGAGCCAGTCCACTCGTGACTGCCTATACAGAAAAGCTTGAGGGAGGATATTATGGAGATCGAATAGCTGTATGCTGAAGCCTGTTTGGAAGCGATATCGCCATAAGGTGGCCGCGGTAGTATACTTAGCTGAGAATAAGAAAACAGAACGCCGAACATAAATAATTTGACTTGAATGAAGTCTGAGGTACAGTTAGACCTAAGAGGAAGTTTTGATTGGATTTTAAAGCCATACACATTCGTCCACTCGTTAGTGCATCATTCTGAGAGGGTGAATAATGTCTTGTAGAGGTAGTTCATTTCGAGCTTGCTGTACTTGGCTTTGAGATTGGTATTTACTTGCCAGTTTTCATCAGAGGTGATATAACGTCATACGCGTCTCCATATTGCTTAAACTACAAATATCTGCCGTAGGTCAGCCTCGTCGTTCGATAACGTCTGAAAGGTTATAGCTCATATTTTATTTAACTAAATTTACAATTTTATAGAGATGATGGTCTAACATATTTTTTATATCATAAATCACCTAGTTGCTCAAAATTAGGAGATTTATGCATATGAGTTATTTAAGTAAATATTAACAATATTCATTAGTACATAAAAAGCTCTAACTTAAATATACAGGGTGTCCGCAAAGTTGGGTTTTCCTTTTCAGAAACAACTACCGTTGAAATAACAAATGTGTAGTGAAACGAGGGCGACCAAGTAAAAATAAATAAAGGAAAAAGTACTCACTCTCCAGTTGACGAGAAGGGCTAAGTACGTCTCTGCCCGAAATCATACCGCTCCAACAGAAAATGAAATCAGCTGATGCGCTACCGAGCAGACGCAGGCAAACAAGGAAGGCAAAATGTTGCGTAAAAAGTCTAGGTATTGCATCCCGTCCAATCGATTTGGGAGAATAAATGGTCCAATGAGCATACCATTCACCATGCCAGCCCAAACATTCACCGAAAATGTTTGTTGAAAATGTGCCCGACGGACAGCGTGCGGATTTTCTACTGACCAAACATGAGTGTTGCGAAAGGTATTCACCCCATTGCGCGTGAACGTAGATTCGTCTGTCACCAATATGCACTTCAAAAAGTCCGGATTATTGTCATGTTGATGCAACAACCACTCACAAAACCGCACTCTTGCTGGAAAATCGTCAGGTTGAACGGCTTGTACACGTTGGACGTGGAACGGATACAGCTCCTCTTCACGCAGCGTTTGCCACACTTTAGTTTTTGATACTTGCACTTCTCTAGCCACGTCTCGTCTACGCGATTACCTCTACACACGTGACCGTAACCGTCGGTTGAAGGTTGCATACTGACCTGACACACTGACCCCGACCCAGTTCTGTTGTCGGGTTGAGCTAGTGTCCTAGTACCACTCGGGGATATCGCGGGTCGCGGCTACAGGACGGTATTCAGATATTTTTGATGTGGCAGAGCCCTTTATCTCGGTTCCCTTAAGACATTGGTGTATATGGTACTATGAAAAATTGCTTATGTTTTCAAGATCTACACGTCGTGTAAAGGAAAACCCCAACTTTGCGGACACCCTGTATATAAAAAGACAATATTTACAAGTAATTTTGAAACAAATTCATGAACTGGGTGTGTTTCTTATAGATGTACAAATTACATTGCATTACGAAAAAATGTTGAGTCAGGGTATCTCTATGTTTGAGGGTAGAATGTATATTTCAATGCCAAAGTAAGTCAAATAACGTTGATTAATGTTTCTATGGCCCAGTGGTACCAAAGTATCGCAAGATGAAATGCTATATTGATGATTTACTTATAAACTTTCATTCTTCACTTTATGTATGTATAAGAATATCAAATTCAGCATCATTCCTGGAATAATAAAGATGAAGAATACCTTTTTTCTTTCTTATAAATCATTTTAAAAATATATTTTTCAGTGATGTTTATTTGTTCTATCACATTTTTGTAACACGAACGTCCCTAAAACCCCTCAGCCGTGCAATTTTTGAAAAAATGAATCCAAAAAAGTTTTGGGATACCTGAACGGAAATGAGTATGACCTACTGTAACGTGTGAAAAGTACATGAACGCCCTAAAACCTGACAACTGCGTATTTTTTTCAATCACACATTCAAATAAGTTATCCATCGATGACCTTATGTATGACCTAGTCAATGACCTCTGTCGTTACAGTGACTCACACTCATTGAAGTATATACGGCCGCTTGACCTCGATGCGAATTTGCTGTCAGAAATAGTGATTGCTACTCCAATTTATGAAATTGACCTCCAAGACCCACTGACGTCATTGTTCAGGTCACGTTTGAGATCACTAGTTGCTTCGTGCTTCCTATTTATATTTACAAACTTGACCCCCAAATGACCTCTAAGGTTATTGGTTACGTAATCATTGAGGTCATCGATAAATTTGAGTTCTCTTTTGTCAGACACTGAAGCTCTTCTTAATGCCCTTTTCTCAAAAAAATAACCTGAAAACGAGATTTCAGGATATTTATATATTACATTTTTATTCGTAAAAATTAAAAAACCCAACTCAAACGAAAATATAATAACTAGTTTGGCTGTGAGGTCTTTCTGGTCCTTCAGGGGTATGCCGTCCTGAAAAATACGGAGTCATATATTGACGGAAAAGGATAAGCAAAAAATTAAACTTTCCGGTAAAGAGGAACTTTGGTATAATATGCGCCCGAAACTTTCTGTGCGGAGATTTTTAATAAAAAGTATTTTGAGGATCCAATAACGCCGCGTCGAGATCATGCCCTTCTCGGAACTTTTCCGTATTCTCCGCGAAAACTCACCATCTGCTGAATGGAAAATTGAGTAATATCTTCATATATACTTTCCGGACTTACAAATATGCCCGCGGAATCCATTGCTAAATATTGGAAAATCCCCAGAGAACTTTATATCTACCGCGACAGCACTTTTTGTTCCGAATGGACTCGATTTCCGCGATCAATTTTGTACTCGATTTTATTGTCCATCTGCATATTTTTGCACAATATATCTTCCGAGCTGGAGTACCTCGAATACTTATGCTGTATAGCTCAGTGGCGTATATACAACTTCAGATAGTAGGGGGCCCTGTGGCTTCGATGGGGAGTGTGGCTGGTCACAATCACGGGCATTCACAGTCAGGGTAAAAGGAGTCCGAACATGCCCCCCATCTCTACCAGAAGTAGCAAGAAGTTAATCCTTTATAAACGTTATGATAGTCTTTATTTAAATGGGTGATAGAGGTGGTTAAAAGTTTCATATAACATGGGGGTCAAAACGAAATTTTTTTGAGAAAAGCGCCTAAAGTAAAATAAAATCTGACAACGCCGCAATGTTAGACGCAAATTACGACGGAACGCAGTGCAAATAAAGATGGAGTTTGCTATTTTTGCATCTTAGGTATTATTTCATTATTTTATAATGTACTCGTAAAAGGCAAACAATTAAAAAAACAGACTTACTGTCTCAGAGCTTCACCTGGTGTGTCAAACTTTATCGAACGTATTAAAAAAATCAACTTATAAATAGAGAACACAATTTTGATACATACATTGTTTTTCCCTTTAAAACCCACGCTGCACTTTTTTTGTATTTAAAGAAGGTGTTCAAAATATCGTCCTCCACTTTCCACACAAGCTTCATTACCACGAACCCAGTTTCTTCTTACTCTAGGTCCTCGAAGTTGTCCATTTATTATATCAGCCGCAATAAACATTTTTCGCGAAGTTGTGCTTCAGTTGTTATTGGACCAGCCCCATAAACCATCCCTGTAAATTCTCCCCAATGCCAGAAATCCATCGGTTGAGGTCAGGAGATCTTGCTGGCCATTTTCGAGGATCAGGAGCATTTCGACCGATCCTGCGATTTGGATAAGGTTCATTCAAATATTGAATGCCGCCCCTAAAAATGTGTGGTGGTGCCCCGTCATGAAGAAACCACAAATTCTGTCTCCCTTGTAATGGCATGTTGTCTAAGGTATGTTCCAAAGGTTCTGGTAGGTTATTGACTATAAAGCCAAGGTATCCTTCTCTTGACAACTTTGGGGGTAACTCGAATGGGCCAGTTACCTGATCGTCAAGAATACCCGCCCAAATATTTATTATTAAAATGTTGTTGGAAATGACCTTCACAAATGGTATGAGAATGTCATTGGGCCCACGTATGAGTATTATGGAAATTTAATATCCCGACTCCCGTAAAAGTACATTCGTCCGTCGCTAGAATGTTTTTAAAAAAATCCGGGTTTTCAATGTTTTTGTGCAAAAACCACTGACAGAATGTTAGTCTGCGAGGATAGTCTTCTGGTAACAAGGCCTGCACTTGTTGTATATGGTAGGGATAAAGCAAATTTTCTATGGACTATGATATGTGATAGTCCTACGCGGCGGCCTAATTCCCGAGTGCTGATATCTGCATTGATTTCCACGATATTTAAAATTTGTTCCTCCTGCTCTACAGTAACCTGTCCTTCACGAGTGGGCTAAACACTTCCTGTATCTCGAAGTCTTTGGTACACTTGCACAAATGTCCTTCTGTCTGGGTGTGCCCGTTGGCGAAATATGTCGCGATAAATTTGAGCTGCAAGATTTGAATTCTGACGAGCTTCACCGTAAACTAACAACAAGTCGGCGAACTCTTGATTCGAGAACATTGTAAATAAACACCATGACGTACGCGAACAAAAACAAAACAACATACTAACCACTGTTACCGTTTGCGATCGATTGCCGGTTCGATCAGAGTGATGAAATACCGACGCGCTGTTGTCATGTGTGTTTTAAGTATTTAATTTAATGGAACCTACTTTTGGCTTAACTTAGAAAAACTTAATGCCATTTATTTGTTAATTACCCAATTTAGAAACGTTTTTTTTTATATCGAAACAGCCGCGTAGGCAGAAGCCTAAATGCCGGAACACCGCGGCTGCTATGATGATCCCAAAGGAATTTTGTTAATACGATTTTTGAACTACCTAAGGTTAGTAGAAGAGGGAAAAGCTTCCTCCCGTAGATTGTTCCACAATCTAGACACCCTCGGGACAAAGGAGCAGTCGTAAGTTTGACACGGTTAGGATGGGACGCCGAAGTCAGGCGGGTCTGTCTGGCAGGCACATCGCGCGGCGGCATCATGGAAGAGAGCTCTGAGGAGCAAAGCCCGTTGATGTAGCGATAAAAAAGTACTTCTTAGCCCTAAACAAATAGCCTAGCTTGTTCCCAGCAGCTGCAGCTATTGAATAGATGTGTTCGTGCCAGATCATGTCCTCGGTGATCTGGACTCCGACCAGCCGAAAAGAATGGCTCTTTGGTAGAATTCGACCGTCCATCACAACTGTATGAGAGCTAGGACGCTTTTTGTTCGTCAAAGTACAGTACTGTGTTTTGGAAGCATTGAACTGTACAAGATTGTTGCGTCCCCGAGCAGTGATAGCCTCCAGGTCTCTTGTCAGAGAAGAAGTCGTCGCTAGTCTTCTTTTTTCCAGCTCAGCGGCAGAGATCGGCTTGTCACTCTGAATTGCTGCGTGTAGAGTGCTGTCATCAGCGAAGCTGTGGATTGGGTTGATCGTGCAGGAAAGGAGGTCGTTGATATGTAAGAGAAACAGTGTTGGAGCCAAGACCGATCCCTGGGGAACACCCGCGTTGACGTTGTGGGATGAAGAGGAGAATCCGTCAATTACGACGGATATCTTGCGGCCAGAGATAAAGTCAGCCACCCATCTGCAAAGCTTTTCAGGGAGGCCGTAGGATGGAAGTTTGCTTAAGAGGGCAGCGTGCCACAGCTGATCGAACGCTTTCGTGATGTCAAGAGCAACGACATGAGCCTCACCATGAGACTATCAGAAGAGTGTAGGCTTGGTCCCTGGTTTGTCTCGACTCGGTAGACTACTAGCGACTTTTGTCACTATATCTTATGAACGAAAGATATCCTAGGTTAAAATGATCGAATGACCTCATCATAGTATTACTATTTTGACAGTGAAATAAAGTTGTTGAAAATCAATCAGTTGAACAAGCTGTACGTCTAAGCAAAACGTTCTCTGTTAGAGACTTTTAGGATCGTATTTTACTATTATATTTTTAGATGATAAGCATAACACAAAATGTTAATGCCCTTATTTGCGATAACGTCTTTGTCTTTTTGTCTTCGTGCTGATGTGTCGCTTTTATTAGAATTTTGGAGACACATCATATATATCATTTTGACCCTGAACAGCGTTTTTGTGGTTTTCGGAGAGTATATACTTTTACCCTGTAGAATAAAAACGGTACAGCTCCAATAAATCTTTTCATACTTTTCGATTCTGTGGGCTTACAAATATGGAAAAATGCTATCTACATCATAAAGAGCTTTGAAGCAGCGTCAGTGAATTATCGAGGAAAGCAAAGACGATTTTATTGTTGTGTGTTGTATAGCGTAATGCTTTTTAATGTTTTTACTTTCTACGCCACTGGGCGAGAAATCATTACAACCATCGTTCTTCTTCTACTCAAGCTCACCGCCCGACGAACCGAACATCTAATATTGATGAGAAGGTAATGCACATTACAAGCGTTATCGTGGAAACCTATAATAAACATGCACCTTTTAAAAAGAATACTGCACAAGCTTTATATAAAACTAATAAGACCGTGGACGCCTATAATAACTTCAAATCGCATAGAAACCGTGCTCTTAACATGATCAGGAGGGACAAAAAGACATATATCGAAAATTTGGCAAATGAAAATGATTCAAAAAAATTGTGGAAATCTCTCAAACAACTTGATATAAATTTTCGTAGTAAACCAACCCTTCCGACAAGTTTTAATGACCCTACCAAAATTAATGATTATTTTATGTCTGTTTATAGCTATAAACCACTAGTTTTCGAAAACTATTTCAAAAATAAATTAAGCTCTGAATATATTCTATCATTGAATAAGATTTGTTCAAATGACGTGTTACAGGCAATAGGGAGCCTAAAATCTGATGCGAAGGGAATTGATGGTATATCCCTGTCAATGATCCAGCTTTGCCTGCCAGTTATTCTCCATCACATCGTCCACATCTTCAACGACTGTTTGGAAAAAGGCTACTTTCCAAACACATGGAAACAAGCTCTAATTATTCCAATTCCTAAAAAAATGAAACCCACTGAGTATAATGATCTCAGACCTATCAGTTTATTACCAATTTTATCCAAAATTTTACAAATAATTATAAAGTTCCAATTGACCGCTTACCTAGAAAAATTCTTTATACTTCCCGAAACTCAATCCGGATTTAGAAAAAATTATAGTACGGTACAACATCTGCCCTACTTAATCTGCAAGACAATATCTTAAGTGCTTTAGATAAGAAAATGGCACTAGCCTTAATCTCTATAGACTATTCGAAAGCCTTTGACAGCATCAATCATAAATTATTACTTGCTAAATTAAATTACATAGGTATTGACAGTGTATCCCTTTCATTTTTCGACAGTTACCTTCATCAAAGAACTCAGTGTGTTTTTCTCAATCAAGAAATGTCTCAAGTGACAATAATTCCCTCAGGCGTACCTCAGGGCTCTGTATTGGGACCGCTTCTGTTCCTCATATATACGTTTGACTTAAGCAAAAGTATTGATAATTCTCATGTCCAGTCATTTGCAGACGATACGCAATTGCTTCATTATTTTAACCCAGATAATGTCAATAATACTACTCAAATTTTACAAAACGATGTTAATAAATTAATTAAATACTCTTTAGATCACGATCTACTTATTAATCCACAAAAATCTAAAATGTTATTAATTTGCGCACAAAGAAAAACAAACAATGTAACACAGCTCTTGAATATTCAGATAAATAACCAAATCTTGCAATTTTCTGATTTCGCAAAAATTCTTGGTGTTGTTTTTGACACAAAATTAAGGTTTATTGAACCTGTTAAAAGTCTATCTCAGAAAACCTACCTACGGTTGCGCACTCTTATAGCAAACAGGTATTTACTAAATTTTAAGATGCGTAAAAAACTATGTGAAGCATTGGTCATATCTATACTAAATTATTGTAATATCGTATACTATACTTGTTTAGACAATTTCACTAAAAACGTTATTGAAGTTATTCAAAACAATTATATACGATTCATTTTAGGCTTACGTAAATTTGATCATGTATCAGCGAAATATCCCGTTCTAAACTGGTTAAAAATTAATGACATGGTCAAGTATCACTATTCAGTTTTTGTTCACAAATTGCTGCTCACGTCTAAACCTTATTACTTGAAGGGAAAAATTTCATTTAATAATGATGTTCACTGTAGAACTCTCAGATAAAATAATATTAGAATACCCCTGCATACGTCTACACTTTTTAAACGCAGTTTTTCTTACAATGTTGCTATTATTTATAATGACCTTCCTAAAGTATATAAAGAATTTTCATTACCTGTCTTTCGACAAAAAGTTAAAAAAAATATTATTACTCAACCCTCCACACATATAATTTACGTAATCATTCATTTCTTTTTTATTCCATCTTTAATTCAGATTAATAATTTTTTGGTGCATTTGGGTTTGGAAAGTACGCCTTTTTGAAAATTTTACTTTCGATGTAATGAACCAAATCTATTTGTGGATAGTGTATTCTTTTGAACATCTGCTAGAGACTATATGGTTAAGTGTAAGAGTAGCAGCACGCTAAACTTCGCCATATAAGTCTGACATTTGGCTATACTACAATGTAATTGTGGATAAATAAAGACGTCTATTATTATTATTGTTATTATTATTATTAGTATATACGTATACACAAACCACGTACGGAGTCGACAACTCGCTGCAGCGATGTAGGGCAGGTGTGGAAAGGGACAACGTTACCAAGTGGACAGTAACAACGGTAAGGCAATTAAAAAATGTGTATGGACTAATCGTATGGATCTGTTTGACTGACTTGATACGTTTGATTTCTCTGTTGTACATGTCTGTAGTTCAATCTTTTCTCAGATAACTGCGCTGAACCTAATCCTTTTTGAACTGTTGACGGCGTTGCGTAGGGAGTGCCGAGTCAACCCACTTGACGCCATTTTTTGAGTGGCATGTCTCTAAAAATATTGCAGGAAAGACGATCCAAAATTCCATGTACCACGCAGGTGTATTTTCCTGCTTTTGAAAAGTAGAAAGTGATATTTCTTTCCGTATTTTTTGTGATCCAAGGCAATGTACCTACATACACATTTACGTTCATATAAGAGTTTTCTATACCATACTGAATCAGCAAAAAAGATTGTGTAAGATTTGAAGGTTCTTTTTACTAAAAAGTGGATAATTCCAACTTTGTCATTGCGAATTACTATAAATAAAGAATGAGTGCAGCTGCCTTTGTGCCCAAATTCCGACTTTGTAGTTGCTGTAATTAGCAAAAATGTCTAAAACAGCTATCCATTATCCTTTTTTATTCAGTGTTGTGTGCAGGCATCAAAATAATGAACAGAACATTAGATGACATTTTTTATGTCCGCTGATTTTTACAACATTCAAATCTACTGAAGAATTAGGAAGCATTATTAACATCTCAAATTAATTAAATGAAAATTAAACTAACATCTTGTAATGTTAATATTGCCCTCCAAAACTTCATCTCAAGGGTGTAGGAGTTATGTCGCTGTTTTTTAAACTTTATTAATTAATATAATAATTGTATTGTATTCCTTTTTTCTTGCTCATCACTTTTGGTTTATAATGGGTGATTTTTTTGCTAGTATCTTTTCGGCAACACTGTTTTTGACAGATGACGCGTGAATCGTGTCTTGTGTCAAACTTGTCCAGTTTGGTCTATAATTTAACCATGAATCGACTTACGAACGAACCACGCTTGCAAATTATTGAATTTTACTATCAAAATTCATGCTCGGTTAAGAGAGTGCATCGAGCACTGCTTCCAATTTATGGGCAATTTGGTCGGCCTACTGAACCCAGTATAGATTATTGGACATTAGGCCACCAACACGTAGACGTAGAGTGAGGACTGAAGAAAATATTGCGGCTGTATCCGCCAGTGTTGGTGATGACCGTGAAATGTCGATTCGCCGCCGTTCGCAGCAATTGGGCCTCTGTTACTCCACTACGTAGACAATTTTGCGACAGGATTTGGGTGTAAAACCTTATAAGATACAGCTGGTGCAAGAATTGAAGCCACACGACCTCCCACAACGTTTCCAATTTGGTGAATGGGCGCTGGCAAAGTTGGAGGAAGATCCACATTTTTATCGAAAAATTGTGTTCCGCGATTCAGCGACGAAGCTCATTTCTGATTGAATGGGTACGCTAACAAGCAAAATTGCCGCATCTGGAGTGAAGACCAGCCAGAAGCATTGCAAGAGCTACCAATGCATCCCAAAAAAATCACTGTTTGGTGTGGATTATGGACCCGTGGCATCATCGGGTCGTACTTCTTCAAAGACGACAATGGCCGGAACGTAACTGTGAATGGCGAGCGCTACCGTGCGATGATAACAAACTTTTTTTTGCCCAAAATGGAAGCGCTGGACTTGGTTGACATGTGGTTTCAACGAGACGGTGCCACATGCCACACCGCACACGAAACAATGGCCCTATTGAGAGGCAAGTTCGGTGAACAGTTTATCTCACGTTTGGGGCCCGTCAATTGGCCACCTAGATCGTGTGATTTAACGCCGTTGGACTATTTCTTGTGGGGCCATGTTAAGGCTAATGTCTACAGGGATAAACCAACAACGATTGACGCACTGAAAGCCAATATTGAAGCATTTACTCATGAGATACCGGCCGATATGTTGGAGAGAGTGTGCCAAAATTGGACCTTGCACATGGGCCATCTAAAGCGGAGCCGCGGCCAACATTTACATGAAATAATCTTTAAACATTAAATTATATCGACCGTTCTATCGACTCAAATAAAGATTTAATCGTTTTTTCAAATTTTTTGTGTTTTTTTTGAAAATCAAATCTTATACCTCTTAAAAAATCACCCGTTATTAACGATCTTATCTCACTTTTCGAGTCAGTCATTCAATCTCAGTCACAGCGAACACAGATAGTGTAATTCCCGTTCGTTCCATGTACATTATTGTTTTTTTTTAAACGGAGCTCCGACTACATAATTCCCTTTAGAAACTGTGATCCGTAGTGTAACGAATTCTCACGTGTGACACTTCGCTCTTAAACTCCGTAAGCATTTCAAGAGTTTAAAACTCGCAGCTATGCCACAACCTCCCATCACCATATGTCTCAGCAGCAATAACTCCCAGTCGCAGGCGGCGTGGCATTCCTGCGGCAGTTTTTCCTAAAGCCAACTCGGCTTTTTCCCGACCCGATGATCGACGATTCTTCTGACGGTTATTAGGTAATTTAAACGAAAGAGGGCGCGCTGGGAGAGGGAGAGGGAGGCAGGCGAAATAAACGTCTATAAATTCCCGTTTGTCTGTCAGGCGGCAGATAAGAGGCAGTTTGTTGTCATTCCATCTCGGGGAAAAATAGAAAAATTGCTGAAGCCGCGAGCGCGATCTAGCAGCACCGCGAAGCTATGATAAGACATCCAATAAACGCAACCGGGATGATGGATCAGAAGGATGTGTGTACAGCGTACGCTCTGTGTTGGTTTTAAAAAATTAATCAAAGTATAATAACAGTTATTTGAGAAAGTCTCACATAACATATTGTAGTGAAGGGAAGCATTTACTAACCAAACTAATTTTTTATTTCTCCAGAGTACTAATTTATTTACACATTAAAACCCTTATAGCGATTATTTTATACAGGGTGTTTCAGTTTATCGTTGCATAACTTTAAGATTCGATAGAACTTTTATAATTAATGCATAAAGTCTATATAAACATGGGTCGAAAAATGCGTGGCTTCCGAAATACAGGGTGTTTAAATCTACTTTCTATAATAGTTTTTTTTTAAATATTTCGAACAATATTTGATGTATTATAGTGAAAATTGGTATACAAGGGTTTTCTGGTACAACAAAACGAACCATGGGCATAGTTTTACTGTAGCCGCTAGAGGGCGCTCTCTACTGTACCTGTAGTGTAGTAAAATGACCGAAAATTTTCAACATAAAAAGCTCTCCTGCGAGTTTTCCTTATAGTTAGCCGTTTTTGAGATATTTCGATTTTTAAGGTTCGATGCATTTTTAATTATTTATGGGAAAATAATATTCTTTTTTACATTTTCGATTTGGGCATTACAAGTAATTAAGATGATCGTTTAGATTGTGTTTTTAAACACAGCAATAATTGATAACTCCAAATAAACACAAAAAACAGAATATTAATTTGTTTAATTTTCCAATATTATTTTTAACAAATTAAATTAATTATTTACAACTAAAATGATATTGGATAGTTAGGACAAACATACAAAATCTACGTAAAGTAGTTGCTCGAAATGTAAACCCAATTGTTCAATACACAATTCACATCTACGAATGATCGAACGTGGTATAGCATTATTCAAATAAGGCCTTATTTCATCACATGCATTCCTGATTCTGTCTATTAGCATATCTCTTGTGATTACGGGAATCTGGTACACTTTTTCTTTTAGAAATCCTTACACAAAGAAATCTAATGGATTTAGGTCAGGGGATCGTGGAGGCCAGGCGACTGGTCCTCCACGACCGATCCGTCTTTCTGGATAATTTTCGTCCAGCCAGTTTCTAACTATTCTCGAATAACGAGCTGGACAACCATCAAGCTGGAACCAAGCCAATCTCCTTAAATCTAACATAACATCATTCCACATATTTGCATGTTCAGCCTTTAAAAATTCCAAGAAGGTAGCAGCACTTAACCTTGCAGGCAAAAGGTAGGGTCCAAATAGTCGATTACTGTAGATACTAATCCACACGTTCACACTATGACACATGCTGAAAATTTCTTTCCCGAACTGCATGCGGAGTTTCATGCGACAAAATATGTTGATTATGAAAATTTACCACTCCACGTCTAGTGAAGCATGACTCAGGACGTCTATGGTCATTTCTAAGAACACGGTGAACATGGCTTGCTGAAATTCCCAAGGCACCAGAAACTCTCCTAACACTTGTGGTCGGATCTCTATCAAACTCACGCAGAATCATACGGGTAAATCTGCGCTGACGAAAATTTATGTTTTGATCCCTTTGGAGATTTCGAAAACCATTTTCAATTATTTGGCGATGCACTCTTACAAATACTGAGCGAGTTGGATGTCGTCTTTTTGGAAATTTTAGTGCGTATTCGCTGGCTGCATCTGCTGCGTTTCCATTTACAAAGCCATACACAAAATAAATATCCGCTAACTCTTGATTGGAGAATAAAAATAGCATTTTTATAAAACTTACAAAAAAAACAGGTAAAAGAAACTAAATTTCGTGCATTCACAATTGCAAAAAAACGTTTCAGGTTTCAACAGACAACAAAACTAACTGTCAACTAATTGACGTTTAACCTTATTCTGCATTCAATTTCAAGGCACAGCCTACTTCTAAAAATTATCGAGATACTGACTTTTTAACGTTATTTTCCCATAAATAATTAAAAGTGCATCGAACCTTAAAAATCGAAATATCTCAAAAACGTCTAACTATAACGAAAATTCTCAAGAGAGCTTTTTTATGTTGAAAAGTGCAAAGAATCAGTTTTTTTATTCAAAAAGCAAATAATTGCACTAAGAAAAAATTTTCGGTCATTTTAATACACTATAGGTACAGAAGAGAGCGCCCTCTAGCGTCTACAGTAAAACTATACCCATGGTTCGTTTTGTCGTACCAAAAAAACCTTGTATACCAATTTTCACTGTTATATATCAAATATAGTTCGAAATATTTAAAAAAAAACTATTTCAGAATGTAAATTTAAACACCCTGTATTTCGGAAGCCACGCATTTTTCGACCCATGTTTATACAGACTTTAAGCATTAATTTTAAAAGTTCTATCGAATCTTAAAGTTATGCAACAATAAACTGAAACACCCTGTATAACCCGGGTATCTAAGTGGGCTAAGTAGCTAGGTTAGGTTTCTTGTGAGTGCATCAATAACGATCCTACGCTGCGGCTCTTTGGTCTATTGTGGCTCACACCTACTAATATTTCCCCCATTAGGTCCGACATCCTGAGGAAGTCGATCAACTTGTTTGAAGAAATATCCTTTAGGTCTTCTGCTTGAAGTACTACATCTCCAAGGCTGTTGTACCTGATTCCGACAATCACATGCCTAACTGTTTCATCTCCCTCCATGAACAGTGTGTACTCAGCGTCTTCCACCATCCCCAGCCTGTTCATGTGGTGACGCAATTTGCAATGATCAGTGTACAGGCCTACTAGAGCTTTGAGGCTATTCCTGTCCAGCCGTAGCAAAGAGTACCTTCTTTGTCCAGATGAGTATAGTTGCCTTAGCATGGGTTAACCCTGCTAATCCCTCTAAGTATTGATAGATATTTATGTCCGTCTCTGCAGAGAAGATTATTTGTTTAGCCGTATTGTATGCGATCTCAATCGCTGGCTCAGGCCCTATGAAGGGTGTGCTAGCCCCACTCATTGCCAGAGTGTCAGCTGTTTCGTTTCCCTCTAGACCTGTGTGTTCTGGTATGAGACGGACTCCATTTCCCTCTTCTATGCCACAGAGACCTTGCCTGCAATTCCACCCTAATTTCGATGTCGAGTAGGTAGAGTCAAATGCTTTTAGTGCGGCTTGACTATCTTAAAGCCTCAGTTGTCGTTCTCCGATCATTGTGGCACCCAGTTCCATAGCATATAGCTCTACTTAGAAGATCAATGCCCAGGTTCCTAAGCTAACAGATTTTATATTCTTTAGCTTCTGGACGAAGATACCAGCTCCAACACCAACCTCGGTCTTGGAGCCATCTGTGTATGTACAGATATCTTTCCTGCGTGGAATTGTCACTGAGTAGGGTTTAACATACCTGTATATCATTGATAATCATTTTTTATTATTAGATGCGAAATCTGACAGCTGACATGTATCAATATACCTACCGTTTAGTGGTTAGCTCGCTCCTGAGAATCGTTCAAAGTTGTGATGGCAATTAATGTTCATTTCTGGTTGTCAAAGCGATATATTATCATAATTATATCTGCAGAGGAACAATATTTTACATGTTAACGTATTACATAAAGGCATTTGTTCTGCCCCCGTTTTGCATTTTTGATCTAATCCACAAACGACCATGGTGTAATCTTGTTAAGGAAAGAGGAGGGTCCCATATGAAACCATACGCCATAATCCTTAGAGATAAGCACAAGATTAAGCTACATATTTTATCATATAATATAAGCATTAAGCCCAATGACTTTATATGTTATCTCTACGGAACTATGAACGTAAAGAAAACTGGAAATGCGATGTTGCAATATGCTTCAAATATTTCCTTAAACATGCTGCATTCATTCACTCTACAAATATTTTCAGATCATTTGCAACCCCAATTACTATGGTTAAGGTTTATGTTTGTGTCTCGCTGATGTATTTCTATGTTATACTGGCTATTTAATGAAACCACGTCCTCGTATATAGGAGGTGAAAATACTGACAGCTCAGTTAGTACCCTGCAACAGGCCTCATTAAAAATTGTTATGCTTTGAAATATAACTACCGTGAATTTGCATTCAAAGTTGCCACCACCTAACAATACACGCAGCCACCACAAAGCTTAACATAAAAACCTGACCATTTTGCCACTTGTTGTTCATGGCAAAGTAAATCAATATGTAAAAAGTTCTTGAATTCTTATAGACATACCTTTTTTGCCATATGCTGGAAAGTGAAGATGTCTATCCTGCGGCCTTCCAAAAAACACAGTACTGTATCTCAACCAACAATAAGCAATTCACTTCGCCTAGTCGGAGTTCAGATAACCGAGAACTTGCTTTGGCACAAACACAGTCGCAATAGCTGGGGCTAATAAATACCACAGGTAAGACCATCACTTGAGCACAGCTCACAATTTTGGGGTGCTGCCGGCCCGACTACGATGTTCGTACTCGATGCTATCCGACAGCCTGGGTATGCTTCCGTGGGCGCTCGGCGATCTGACTTCCTTTTACCTCTATGTTAACGGGCTCTGCTCTTCAGAACTCACATCTATGATTTCGCTCCACGCTGAGCCTGCGAGATGAACCCGCGAGGCTTTTGTCTCCCATTGTATCCTCCGCTACTTTATTCCTGTGGTGTCTTAATTTGTTTGTTTGTTTGTTAAAGATTTATGTAGCAGTAATGCTGCAATGTCAATTTTGTAAAATTATTCGTTTCCACATTTCATTCAATCCATTTTCTGTTATTTTACATTCATGTCTTAAAATTACATCACTATGCATTTTGAGTATTTTTAAAGTATTTTTTTAATTTTATTAAATTCAAGTACTTCCTTTTGAAATACAGATTTGCTAGTTATGCGACTATTACAATTTTACAGATCAAAATCTAACACCTCTCTGGTATTTAATTTTATAATATAGTACTCCCTATATAGTGAATAATACGAGGGATGTCTTCTAAGTTTTGCATATGGAAATAAAACAACACGGTAGGTAGTTTTAAATGACTTTATTGTTTTTCGAAGTATTCTCCACGAAGATTAATACACATCTGCATGTGCTCGAACCAATTTTCGAAGCACTTATTCCACTCGCATTCCACGCATTTTTGAATGCGTCAACTGCTTCTTCTGGTGACTGGAACCCTTGACCACGCGGTCTGTTTTAATTTTCTGGGAAGTAAAGAAATCGATAGGTCTTAGATCGGGACTATATGGGGGATGATCCAATAATTCCACGTTTTCTTCCGTTAAATACTGCCTTGTTTTTTGGGCTGTGTGCGAGCTTGCATTGTCTTGGTGGAGGATGATTCTTCTTTCGGGGTTGATTTTTCGAAGCTCGGTGATGACTTTTGGCCAACAAATGGTGGTAGACCAATCCGCAGTAACAGTTCTTTGCTCATTAAGAGGAATTGTTGCAATATGATCCGCTTTTGACACAAATGTAGCGACGATCTTTTTCGAAACACTTCGAGAACGGATGGCTGTTGTTGGCTTTTCTTCACCTCAGCACACCCAAACAGCCGACTGTCGTTTATTTTCTGGTTCATAACAGTAAATCCACGATTCATCACCACTAACACCAAATAACCCTTGCTGCTTTCCGCTCTTCAGTCAACAGTTGGGGTATCCAACGAGAAACTAATTTTCTTACTCCTAATTCTTCATGTAAAATTTTTTGAATTGAAGTCTTTGAGATCTTCAAGCACTCCTCAATCTCGCGATATGTCACAAGTCTATCTTCAATGATAAGTTTGCGTACAGCATCGACGTTTTCCTAGGTGATTACCGTCTTTGGTGCATCCACCCTGGGGTCGCTTGTTGCGATAATTGTCTCTGAAAGTTGTAATAAATTATGGCGTGAAAATGTTCTCGGTTGAGTTCAATTTTTCTAATGACTAGGTGGCACTTAAAAAGTCACTGTAGTGAGAACACTGCACGTATTTTTGTGAAACTTTGAATTTAAGTTTACTAAAGAGTGGGGTTAAGATTCGGTACTGACGTTCGATCCGCGCCGCCTACTATGTTTCTATATGCAAAACTTAAAAGACATCCCTCGTCAAAGGCAAGAGTTATCACAGCTTAGAAAATACAATATCATTATCCTCGCTCATTGCTGAAGAAGCTGCTTTGACTAAATATTCACTCTGTAGCATGATCCCTCTTGAACTGAATGATCTCTAGAGAATACCATGCTCCTTTAGGTGCCTTGAGCTGCTACTGGGCTTGTCTTAGCTATGGTTTCTGCAACTTTGATCACCTCATCAATCATTTCATCTTTGCTCCAGAATACACTAGATACCAATCCACAGCTGAGTGCTTCATCTGCAAGCATTTTTCGAGCAGTGCAGCACAACTCCCTTGCTAAACTCTCAGAATTAATGATTTTAGGTAGCCTCTGCAATATTCCTGCGGCCAAACCAACATCAACCTCTTTTACTTGAAAGACAGCATCTTTTGAGCAGTACCGAATGCCAGCAGCAGATAAGAGATCAACTCCAGCACCTATACAGAGAGAGTAAACAGCTGCTAAAACTGGTTTCTTGCATATTTCCAATGCTGTGAAGCGGTCTTGGGAGGACTTTATGACATTTAATAGGTTTTTACTTTTCTGACAACATCATTTTCTCCATCAGAGCTGAGAGGTCAATACCTATGACCAATATTTCCGAGGAAGCTTTTCCCAGTTTTAGTAACCTTAGATAATTCGAAAAATGCATCTAAGCATCTTTAAACTTCTCATAATAGTCGCGGTGCCCTGTCGTTTAGGTTTCTACCTAAGTGGCTGCTTCAGTATAAGAAACAGGTATCCTTAACCCTAGAATCCTACGCTGATTTACAAAAGATAACCAAAATCGTTCGTATCTCTTTTGTTATATTTTTTGGGCGTCAGTGTATTTAAGGACGCTTGGATACGATTTTCCTTGTTGGGGTATAGCTGTACCACAGTGTACTGTTAATTTGATTCTACTATGGGTACGGTTCTCGGATTAAGGCTCAATTGAGGTATGGAGTTCGTCTGTCATATTTCGGCAACACTGGATATATCGGAGATAGGCCGATCCAATCTGGAATTCTATCCATATGAGAACGCGCGATCGATGCGTTTGTCTTAGCTTCTGGGAGGCTCCAAAGGGCCATAAATAATGGAAGAGGTTCTTTACGATCGGACGCTGGAAAAATAGAGGGGTGGATGATAATTATTCAATTATTTACGCCGTCGGTAAAGCTCGCCCCGTAACAGCCGGGAATTTTGTCTAACACGTAAGTATAAGGTTTGGAAAATACCTGCTGGTTGAATATTTATGATGCGATTACATTTTGTATCTCGAATATAGCAGACACAGGTTATAGTTATAAAATATGGAAGGCGTACCGGCATTTTGTACCAAATGACACCTATTGCAAAAAATTATGGCAACTGTAAATAGCTAGAGCATTAAACTGGGAACTTGCTTGCAGTTCAGCAAGTCATGTCTTTGCGTGCCTTTTTTGAGGTTCGAGATGAATTTCCTGATACTTTCCGATAATTTCATATCAAACCCTATTTTTTGACTCCGCCTTCTCGCTTCCATTAGCATCTACTAGACCTTAATATGACGTGATTCTACTGAAGGCAGAGCCTAAATACCGATGTATCTCGACTGCTGTAAGTAGATTATCTTGTTTTGCAAAACGGGGAAAAGCCTCCTCAGGGCCTAATTATTTTACAATCTTACACTTATATCTTACACCCTAGGAGCGGTCGTATCTGCCAGTCCTATATGAACGAAGTTCCATAGGGTTCGTCTAACAGGCTCAACGCGCGAGCCAGATCGTCGACCATCGGTGCGAAAGGGTCGCGAGACTTAGGGAAATTAGGAAAGTACTATCGATCAGTCGGATAGACCTTCTTTAAATAGCTATTGCGTATCGACAATATATTCAGCGTCGCAGCACCCTAAACATGTGACCAGTACTCCAGACGGAGCTTTATCTCGGGTTTGTACAGTGAGAGAGTTTTGCAAACAAAATTGCTTCTTAGGCTTGTTGATAATATTGACGTGCCTAAAGCTGGTTGGACCAGAAAAGGCCCTTCAGAAACTTGAAAGAAATGCAGAAGCCCGAAGGGTTCATAATGAAGGAAAGTTAGGATGCTAGTAGATACTGCAGGTCTAATCTTACCAGAACCTTGTACATAACGAGGAGAGTTGATACTTTTAGGTCTGAACGGTTTAAGTGAATTATACATCCTTGTGCTTCTTCTTGATTTAATGTTATTTATACTAATTAGGTAATCTTGTTAGGATCATCATCAGGTGTGTACCTACTCCTCTACTACCAAGTACTTCAGTGATAAAGCGTAATGATACAGCTCTTTCCATGTGATACGTCTTTTATTATAGTACAAAATATAGCATATCAAATATCACAGATCTCATTAGGCGAAGTTTCCCACGGGAAGTAATGTAAGGTCTGTATTGGTAGCTGCAATGACCATTTTCAGGTAGTCTAGCTCTTCTTGGTGCATATCCCAGCCTGTAAGCTGACCAATCACCTAAAGAAATAGGAAATACTCAGAGTTATAACACCATAATAGAGAATAGTTTTTATATAAATTCAAAAACGTTATTAGCTAAAAATGGAGAGTATTTACAGATGTTACATCATCAAGTGGTCAAAGCCGATATGTTGCATATAAAAATTGACAAATTCTGTTCAAAATACCTAAATCATTTGGAACATAATTGTGTTTAAATAAAATAAGGTGAGACCTTGAAAAGGTATGAACAACTTTTGTTTGTTCCTTTTTGCCCATTTCAGTGACGATAGAGCTATCGCCACCAAAGCGATTTTCATAACTCACAAAGTTTTCTTGTCATTGCCTTAAGGGTGGACCTTTAATAAAGGATAGAGTAGAGATAGAGAAAAAATAGTGCTTAGTTCTAAATGGCCCACTCAGTTTTGTACTCAAGTTAGGACACCGGCAGTAATTTCCATTAGCAGAACACAGAAATGAATATATTGAATGAATATATACTTTGAAAAGAGAGGTCTGCTGGTGAAAAATTAATCACTGCTTGAAAATTCCCAATGAAATTAGAGCTTAGAGAGGCCCAAAGAGAGATTGAAGAGCCAGCACCATCTATGAGACATCAACAGAACTAAACACTTTAACTCTTTTCAAAGTAGATCTTTACATTCAATTTGTACCGTGTAATTGTCTCATAGATGGCGCTTGCATCTTCCAGATCTTTTCTTGTACGCGAGTATCCAGTATACAAAAATTCTGTCTCTTGAGTTCTTCGACCCGCAGCTTTCACCTAAATCATTAATATCTATTTTTGTATATGACGACTTTGTCTTATTAAAGATATCGTTAAACAGTTTTTTATTTCGTACGCGGAAACCGTGTATCGAATAAACAAACAAACGATCAAATTTGCTTAGAGATGATTGGAGATTTCATTAATTATTTTTATTTTAAGAGAAAACCTGAAGCGTACCATTACCTTTGCATTGATGGCAATAAGAACAGAAAAACGTGCATATCTTAACTATTTGTGTTCTCGAAGAAATAATAGGCAATTTTGGAAAACTCTGAAAAACATAAAACATAAATAATTCTTCTTCCTTTTCACTTCCGCCATCCTTAAGCCATCCTAATGAAATAAACAGGTCTTTCGTGTCTGCATATACTGAAAATAATGAATCTAGTGCTCTTATTATCATATATTACCACAGCAAAATGAGTGATATCAGCTTCTTATTCAGCTTTGGTGACCAAAGTGTTGTACTGGAGCATATATCGAAGATAAGATCAAATGCATCCTGACGGCATAACTTTGTGTATATCAGAATTATTAAATCCATTGACACACATTATAGACTGTTGCTTAGAGAAAGGATATTTTCCTCGACTTTACTTAAGATCCCTGCTCCAAGTGAGCTTGCTCGTTTGAGACCTATCAGTTTACTATGCATTCCATCCAAACTGTTAGAAAAAATAGTTAATGTACAGCTAGATCAGTATTCAATAGATCAAAACATCCTGCCTAAGTACCACTAGCGTTTTAGGGGAGGGCATAATACAACCACTGCTCTTTTAAATCTTAATGATGAAATTATACGATTGCTAGATAAGAGGCTTGCCACTCTACTTGTATCCTTGGATTCTTCAAAAGCTTTTAACACCATTGACCATTCACTTATGTGCGCAAAACTGTATCATTATGGCCTTGACCATACAGCGTTGAACTTATTTTGCAATTACTTAAGTCTTCGTAAGCAAAGCGTTATTCTACATAACAAAAGACCTGAGATAACAACAATAACATCAGGAGTTCCTCAAGGTTTTGTTTTAGGCCCGTTGTTATTCATTATATACACAGCTGGTATCTTGAAATCCGTACAGTACACACACATTCAATCTTATGCTGATGACACGCAGCTTCCGTTTCATTTTAAACCATCTCTTGCGGAACAGGCAAATGATTCAATCAACACTGACTTATGAACAGTATCTGACAATTGTAAAGAACACAATTTGAAACTAAATCCTGATAAAACCAAACTTGTGCTTTTCTGTTCTGATCACAAGCGAGAAAACTTGAGCAGTGGTCTGACCCTCTTCTTGAATGAACAACAACTCTATTTTTCAACTAGCTGTAAGATCATGGATGACAAGTTACGTTACCAACAATACATTGAAACGATATTTCAGAGGTGTTATTTGAAACTGCGATTACTGTATGGCAATAAGTACACTATTAACTTCAAGACGAGGAAAAAGCTGGCTGAAAGTTTAGTGCTATAATTTATCAGTTATGGTTTGGTAGTTTTTTATCCATGCCTGGACTATTCGACTCAAATGCGCCTGCAGAGTTACTGCAGAATAACTGTTGCCGTTTTGTCTGTAACTTACGTAAACTTGACCACATATCTAATAGTTTTAGGCTGTTACAATGGCTTAATATCAATTCTCTGTTCAAATATTTGTACCTAACAACATTGAATCGTGTATTATATTCTAAGAGTCCTGTATATTTAGTAGAAAAGCTGGCCCTAGGTCAAGTATACATAATGTCAATACAAGACAACAACACCATTTTAGAATGCCTATGTATGTAACTTCACTCTTTTACAGATCTTTCACGTATAATGCAGTGTCTCTCTTTAACACCTATAGCAGGAATGTCGATATATCAAATACTAATAAAATTTGTTTCAAACTGCATCTCAGACAACATCTTCTAGGAATTCAGCATAGCATCAATGAATAAATGCCCTGTCCTTTTTTTAGTCAGATTCATAGACATACGATCGTTTACTGTATATGTAAAATACCATATTTGTATGTCAAATTAGCATTAAGCTTCGGTCTTTAGAAAGGTTGAGTGTAAGAATAGCTGTGCTAAACTCCGCCAATAAAGCCGTTTATTATTATTATTATATGTATGCCAAATTTCATTAGAATATCTAAAGTGGTACTACAGCTATCACATTGTCTATGTTTGAAAGGTTTTCCACCCTGTATTTCAAAAGTTAAGACGTTTGTAAAGTGGACACAAAAATCGCCTCCTTAAATATTAGCATTCAATTAGGAAGTGCCTTGTATACGGACAGACAGAATGCGTTAATTAATGCTTCATCAACGTAATTGAAAACGACGTACCTTGAGATTGGGACAATGGCCCATGAGAAGTTCTACTGACGTGGCTGTCAGCCATTTCGCGCAAGAGAACCACAACTCCTCCAAATTGGAAAAGTCGCACTCTGCACACAGCCTGAATATATCACCGTCAGTCATAAGTATCACACAGCCCACCACCATCCTCTTCAAGAAGGGGGAATTCATCAGGACGAATCTAATAACGTCGTCCGACATATCACAGTACAAAAACTCCACGTTCTGCAAACTCATGAAGTAGCTGCTGGAGTCCGAGTAAGTTAACTTCATCTGGAAGCACTCAAGCGTCACTAGATTAGGAATTAAGGAGCATAGGAGCGACAAGTCTAGCGAGACGTCCTTCACTCTGCTTAGTTTGAGGACTTGAATCTGACTGCCGGAGCATCTCAGGTAGCCCGTCAGCTCTGGTGCGCTGTACTTCACGAGTTTCAGCGTGTGCAGCTTACGTAACTTTGACAGCTTTCCTAAAACTTCATCGTCGGGACTTTCTAAGTGAACTGTTTCTAAATCGGGGCAGAGGGTTGTTATGGCTTCCATTGAATTCAGCGTCGTTCCTAGTAACAAAGTAGATTCTGAGTTTGTGGGAAAGCATTGAATGCTGTTAGAGTAGTAGTTTTTTTCCAGATATTCGATAAATAATGAGAAATTACGCCAAAAGGAATTTTGCCCCACGTAATTCTGCTGCGATCCTCAGAATGTTGCCGTAAGGCAGTTATTATAATTTGGGGTTATAGTACACTAAACTCTGGCACGGGTATTACGTGAAAAACATTTATAACGTCAAAAAAAACCTATAAAGTATCATCTTGCAGACTAGGTAGTTCTTAGGGTGCAAACAGTAATTCCACGTTTGAACACTAGGATCGTTATGAGCATATATCTATGAAGGAATGACTCAACTACACGCATTGCTGGTTGCATATGTTTAGTGAAGTCGAGTAGTCTGTAGTTTTCGTCTCTAAGAAGAAAGTTGGCTGAATAGTAACATTGCATCTGGATGATTTTGTGTATTGGCCTGGTTGTATACAGGGTGTCCCAGAATATGTGAATCAAATTGCAATGGGAGATACCTTAGATAATGACCTCTCAATTGCGGTAAAGACCTGACAAAAAAAACGTGTAACTTTCGACGACAGGTGCCGCGTTTAGGGTTTATTTTAATTTTTTCTTCACTATTATTATTAGCAGACGATTGGCGCATGAAACTACAAACAGTTTTATTCTAAAAGTCACGTAATTTTGAAATCGCAGTGCTATTTTGGAATTTTTCTTCTGCACCAAAAAGTTTCTTGTAAGTTCGACTAACAGCGGTATAAAAAAAAATGTATGGGACTTGTTTGGCAAACCTCTCCGAAAAATAGCCCTGTTAATGAAGATTCGAAAATGGTACAAATCAGGTAATTTACCTCAACAGAGTAGGAGAATAAGAGTTCTTAGAGTGCAAGGGTGAAATGGATCGAATTTCAGAATTACACTTTTCAAATCATAATTGCTTTTCACGTTGATCGAATGTTCAAACTATTGTTACACAGCTCAATACTTGTTTAAAAAAGTATAAGAATCAAAAACTGGTGTTTCAATGTAAGGTAAACTTAAGGAAACACAGAAAAGTACTTTCAATTTTCAACTTTAATCAACCAAAAACATCAATAAAGAAATAACCAATTACGATTCTCATAGAAGATGTTCAAAGCGTCTGCCACCAGTATGAATGCACAATGCACATCTTCTCAAAAAAAATTGTTTTAGGCGCCGCAAGCTCATAACAGAACTTTGTTGTGCAGCCTGGTTAATACGCTCTCTTAGTTCTTCCAGCGATCCAATCGGTGTGTTCGGTCGCGAATAAATTTTATCTTTAAGGCAACCCCAATAAAAGAAATCTAGAGGGTTTAGGTCTGGCTACCTTGGTGGATATAGAATTGGCCTCAGACGGCTAATCCATCGCCTAGGAAAAGCCTCATCAAGGTAGGCCCCCAAAATGGGCTGGGCATCCGTCATTTTGTAGGCACCTTGTTTGTATTGAATCCTCTGGTTCTTCTGCTAAAAGTCTCGGCAATGTGTCTCTCAATAGTTCTAAATAATTTGCCGAATTTAATTCTGCCATTAAAAATCCCAGTCCATAAATTGATTTTGAACGGGTACTGAGAACGGTCCTCTCTTATTAAATGAGGGTTTGATATTTGCCAGCTATGTAGATTGTGGAGATTTGCGTAGCCATCTTTCTTACAGGTGGATTCGTCACTCCACAAAACTCGATTAAAAAAGTTGGGGTCTTCTCGGCTTAGCTCGATCATTTTTAGGGAAAATTGTACACTCGGTGCATAATCTCTATTTAAAAGAGACTGCACTTTTTGCACGTGATACGGATGGTATCTTAACATTTGCAGTATTCGGTGTGCCGATGATCTTGGAATGTCAGTTCTTCGTTCAATAGCGCGCAGCGACGTCGACGGATCCGTTGTTACGTGCTCTACAACAACATCGTCGTTATGTCTCCGAGGTTTTCCTTCACTACGAGGACCACCAGGAAATCGAGCCCTGCTCCCTTCTTAAATTCTGGGGATAGGTGCGACAACACAAATAATTTTAGCCGACCTTGAGCGAGCTAGCATGTGTTTTGTTCAGTCTACCGGACATTGAAACAACGTTTTGATGCCGATTCTAATGTTTTAAGCAATAGTTTGAACGTACAGGCAATTATGATTTAAAAATTGTAATTTTGAAATTTGACCAATTTCGCTCTTGCACTCTAAGAATTTTTATTCTCCTACTCTGTTGAGGTAAATTACCTGATTTGTACCATTTTCGAATCTTCATTAACTGGGCTATTTTTCGGAGAGGTTTGCCAAACAAGTACCATACATTTTTCTTATACCACTGTTAGCCGAACTTACAAGAAACTTTTTGATGCAGAAAAAAAATTCCAAAATAGCGCTGCGATTTCAAAATTACGTCACTTTTAGAATAAAACTGTTTGTAGTTTCATGCTTCAATCATTCGCTAATGATAATTGTGAAAAAAAAAATGAAAATAAACCCTACACGCGGCACCTGTCGTCGAGAGTCTGACGAAAGTTATACTTTTTCAGAAAAACTGATTTTTTGTTTTAACGCTAAGGTTACACGTTTTTTGTCAGGTCTGTATCGCAATTGAGAGGTCATTATCTAAGGTATCTCCCATTGCAATTTGATTCACATATCCTGGGACACCCTGTATAAAATCAGTGATACTTGCCGAGTGCAAAAATCATTACATTAACAAGTCCACAACGTGCCAAGTTAACCCCGCCTCACAAAAATTCCGTTCACTCTGGTGATGGTCGCGACATTTGTGTCAAAAGCGGGTCATATTGCAACAATTCCTCTTTAGGAGCAAAGAACTGTTACTGTAGATTGCTATACCACCATTTGTTTGCCTAAAGTCATTACCGAGCTTCGAGAAATCAACCCCGAAAGAAGGATCATCCTCCACCAAGACAATCAAGCTCGCACACAGCCCAAAAAACAAGGCAGTATTTAACGAAAGAAAACGTGGAATTATTGGACCATCCTCCATATAGTCCCGATCTAAGTCCTAACGATTTCTTTACTTTCCCGAAGATTAAGAACAGACTGCGTGGTCAAAGGTTCCAGTCACCAGTAGAAACAGTTCACGCATTCAAAAATGCCGTTTTGGATCTGCCAGCAAACGAGTGTAATAAGTGCTTCGAAAATTGGTTCGAGCGCATGCAGTTGTATATTAATCTTCGTGGAGAATACTTCGAAAAACAATAAAGCCATTCAAAACTACCTATCGTGTTATTTTATTTCCATATGCAAAACTTAAAAGACATCCCTCGTATGTCTAGTAAGGGCATAGAATGATAATAATAATCGTCCCGTATTCAACGAATTTTATCAGGGATATGGAATGCGACACACAAAGAAAAGAGCTATAAAAAGAGGAAATTTACATGAAAATACTAGAATATATCACATTAAGTGAAATATCAATCATACTAAAACCTACTAGTCGGGAAAATGTGCAATGAACAGGTTTATTTTATAAAAACAGCAATCGAGCAAAATATGCTTTAGTTCACGTTTGAATACACAACGAGTCCCGATACTCAGCAGGTAATATGTTAAAAAGTGTTCATCCACCGTAAATTGTCCATTTTTTAAATATGTGTGACGGACTGACTTTGCTAGTAATAAAAAGATCTCTTTGTCATGAAAATGTATCTGCAATTTGCCCTTATTTTGGGATTTTTGGGGTTTGTTTTGTTTTTATCTTTTTTGCCCTTACCTCCATCGCCACTGGCCCGATTTCCAAAAACTGTGAATATTTTTCGTCCTTGGCATGGTAGAAACCTTGTGTTGAAGGTTCAACAAAATCTACTAATACTTTCCAAGTTAGTCGCCGGCCAAGGATTAGCGGGCTTGACCGACGGAAATGACATGGCTTTTCATTATGTATATGTTATGTAACGTCTAATAAACATATCTCATTTTCAAAACTTTTCGCTAGTACAGTACTTCATCGCCAGTGTCGTGTTAAGTAAATATAACAAATGCAGGTCAATGCATTCTAACAATATTTTACTGGTTTTTAACGAGTTTTTTTCGGTAAAGAACCATGTTTAGCAGAATTAACTCGAATTTGAATAACAAATGGTACAAGGTACTGAAGATTTTTAAAATATTTTAGGTATACTATTATACAACCTAATTTTCGTAACTGTCTTACATCACTTTTTGAGTAATCGATAATTGCAATTCTACGTATGACACCCTGTATAAACTGTGCTACCAGGAATACTATACAGGATATCCTATAATAATATCGCACTCTCTCGAATGCGTACAGATCACAAAAATCCCAACTGATCAATTTTTTTGAAAATAATTCTTGTTACAACTGTGTTTCTATCGATCTAAACTGCAGGTCAATCCCAAAAAGTTAAACAAGAGATAATGGGGCTACCTCAACCATTTGTCCTCAGCGCTAGCCGACCTTCAAGATCAACTGTTAGAAGCATAATCAATCCTACGCGTACATCATCTTTCGCCTGTTCTCTCAAGCTGCCGTAACCCATCTGGTGGCACTTAATCGGATCACTAATTTATTGTCAGAACTACTAAATTTTGGAAGTGATGGAACTAGTCTAGTTTATCCATTACCAAAATTGATAGAAATCTACTGAAATAACCATGTCTACTTTAAACATAGCTCAATTTTTAATGTCACACAGAAGCACATCTTTTCCAGCTCAAATATCAGACAAACATTTTTAAAATAAGTAGATATCCAGTGACGCGCTTTAGGGGCTGGATCTCCGTAAGGAATCCAGATAAGACAGTCTGTATAGGAACGAAGATACTATTACATCACTTACCTGTATCATGAATATATTTCAACTTCGTTCTGTAACTAGGATTCTTTTCGTAGATAATTTGCAAAGAGCTACCAGTATAGGAATACGTCTTTACAGAGCGGAGATTCGGACAGTTCATCATTATATGAGCAACCAGCTCTGGTCCGCTATCTTCTTCTTGACATATGTCTCTTTTTCCAAAGTTGCCGATATCAAGTACTTGTAGCCTGTCGCTACTCAGCTTTCGGATGCCTGTAACAGTACAACAACAATCTGATATGCGTATACGATACGATAACAGTTCGATTACCGCGGGAACAACATCACAACGTTCGAATATATACTAAGTGACATATAAATCCGAACACCCAGTTTAAATGGTTTTATTTTAATAAAAGTTGGTGAATGTATTTATCTTACTGTAAATGACAAGTGAAAAAATTTTCAGCCTTATCAGTTGGACATTCCGGTCTTTATACTGCTTTTTTTTTTATTCACTAACGCTCTAAAAATGAATATTTCAGCCGCAGTAAAGAATCAACGTTGGCGGATTTTGGTTCTTGACATCCTTTACGATTGGTTACGATGCCTAGAGTACGGAGACCTGTACGATTTCGTCAACTTAGTGAGTTTGATAGGGGCCGTATAGTGGCACTTCGGGAAGCTGGACCTTCTTTTCGGGCAATTGCAGTTAGAGTGCAAAGAAGTGTAGACACTGTGGTTAGGTGTTGTCAGGCATGGATTCGAGAAGGCCGTACGCAAAGAGCAAGGGGCACTGGACGCCGCCGTAGAACAACAGATCATGAAGATCGCCGCCTAAGAATATTGGCCTTAAGGGATCGTTTCTCCACTACCAGGTCCATTGCAAATGAATGGTTTGCAGAACACGGAAGACCTATTGGCATGCGAAGTGTTTACCGACGAATGAGAAGTTTTGGCTTGTTTTCATACCGGCCACACTGGGTCCTCCCTTTAACTCGAGGACATCGACGTAATCGCCTTGAGTGGTGCAGACAACGGTCACTCTGGGATCAGGAATGGAACAGTATTGTCTTTAGTGACGAGTCTCGATTTTGTTTAGGCATGCACGATGGTCGTGCCAGGGTTAGAAGGCGACGTGGTGAAAGGAGGAATCCACAGTTTTTTGTTGAAAGACATGTTCATCACACTGTTGGAGTTATGGCTTGGGGTGCTATAGCTTATGGTTCCAGGTCACCTTTAATCTTCATCAGGGGTAACATGAACGCGCGCGTTATATCCACGAAGTTCTAGAACCCCATCTTTTACCCTATCTTGACACCCTGGCAGATCCAACTTTCCAACAAGATAATGCCCGACCACATGTTGCAAGAGTCACAATAGACTTCTTTCAACATAATGATGTCACATTGTTACCATGGCCACCAAGACCTCCCGACTTATCCCGAATTGAGCACCTGTGGGATATGATGGGTAGGAGATTGCTCAATTTGCAACGTCCTCCTCAGACTCTAGAAGCACTTCGAGAGGAGTTGGTGGTTGCCTGGAATGAGATACCACAGGAGGACATTGACCACCTGATCAGAAGCATGCCTAGGCGCGTTGGAGAATGCGTAGCACATCAGGGTGCATCCACACATTATTAAAGGTCAAAGGGCTTTAAAGCAGTGCAATCATTTTGAAATTTTTATCATTTACTTATTATGCTTCATTAAGTACTTATACAAAATTTTATTAAAATAAAACCATTTAAACTGGGTGTTCGAATTTATATGTCACTTAGTATATTTGAAGCATGATTGAAGTATCTTTAACACGCAAGAAGTCTGATTAACTTGAAAATTTGCACAGCGGTAAAGAGATGATGACAAATGTAAAATAAATTGATTTGAATTTGATAATTTTCGAAAAAATTGAATTTTGAAATTTGGAAAAAAGTAGTTTTGAGAATTTGGAGAATAATTCGAAAATTTGGAAATTTGAAAAATATTTTGCAGGTATGGAAATTCCAAAACATTTGTAAATTATTGAAAATTTCTAAATATAATTAGAAACATTTGGAAGCAAATTTGGATTTATCATGAGAATTTGAATTCTGAAATTTGGAAACAAATGTTTTTGATGATCCGAAGGTTGGTTGCAAAATTTGGAAATTTACAAAACAATTTGAAGTGTGAAAGTTGTGAGTTTTCACAAAAAAATTGGGAATTGTCGAAATATGAGAGAATTTATCAAACATAAAAAAATTCCAAAAGTCGAGCTCTTGATTATATTTTTGTTGTTTTTTCGAGACTAAACAGTCAGAAACAGCAGAGAAACTATTTACTATTCAGTAGTGAATAATTTTCAAGTATAGGTAGTTTGTGCTACTGCATTAAAAGTCCAACTATAAAGTATGAGTAAGTAATTTGAAATAAGGTAAAACTAAGATATTAACAGAAAATTCATTTCTAGTGAAAAAGCGTGAGATGCAATTGGCTATATTTTTATAGTAGCTCCCATTTTGTAACGACAAAAAATAATCCAAACATTCAATACCAAGCAACCCACGCTTTTTTAATATGATGATATGAATTTTACATTTATCTATTTCCAAATTAATCATAAGACATACTTGATTTTCAGACTTTCTGTTGCAGTAACACAAACTCTCCTATACTTGAAAATTATTTTCTACTTTTTAGTTCGATTTGCTATTTATTAAAGCGTGTTTTTTAGTTATGTTGAGCTGTAATTTATTTAGATGAGTTTAGAATTAGTAATTTATAATAAATTTTCGTCCTGTCTGTTGACTTGGAGAACTTGGATAATACTCAATTTTTAGATAATGGAGCTGAAACGTTGGTGATGGTACTGTACTGTCTTAATTATTCAATTCTAGTAACTAGCGGGATGGCGTAAGAAACAAAGAGGTGTCATTTTCTGTATGTTCCTTTTTATGCTTTTGATGTATAACTCTGGTACATTAAAAAAACCACAGATAGTTATACTCGTAAAACGTTTTTGAAGTGCTCAATTTTCTGGACCTGTTTATCTATTATTTTCGGCAATTCTTATACAGGGTGCGGCAGATAGGATGAACGGTTTTTAAAAAATCATAAATTAGTTAATTTTTATTCGAAAACAAATTTATTGATGGAATCAGGTTCACAAGGAAATAGAATTTGAGACAGTCAAGTGTGGAAAATCACATCAGGCATGTGGTGGCCGAAATCGTTGATGTAGTGCTGGAGGTGTTCTTGGAAGTTCGCGTAGGCTCTCTGCAACATCGCTCTCTCAACTTGGGCGACTTCCACGCGAATTTCGCTCTTCAATTCGTCCAGAGTTCGGGGCTTGTTCGCGTATACTCTAGCCTTGAGATTTCCCCATAAGAAAAATTCGCATATGGATAAATCTGGGGACCGAGGAGGCCAATAAACATCGCCAAACCTGGAAATAAAGTGACCAGGGAAGAGAGGGCGAATGGATGCTCGGGCTGTGTGGGCGGTCGCCCCATCCTGCGGGAACCACACACGTCGGATTGGAACACGTCGCCGTCGTAATTCAGGGAGAAAGGAGTTGGTGACCTGTCGAACGCGTTCAACATTTTCAGGAGTTCGAACTGTTCGCGGCGCTCCTCTTGGTCTTCTGTTGATCGCGTCTGCCAAGTGATTTAACCCAACGAAGGATGGTGTTTCGAGAGGGAACAGCTCTATTCCGATGAATGTTGAAGTGGCGACGAAACTCACGATGTCGACGATGACTGACTCATTATTTCGGACGAAACAATCATAGGCGAAAACGCGGTGGTCCACCGTCGAAGGCTCCATAACGACAACTGGTAAAATAATGCTAGGATCTCACGAGTCAAACGGCACCCTCCCCACCTCTCTCGTCGACGGAGGCGGAGGGTACTACCCATCCCAAAAACATCCGTCCTCTCTGCCGCACCCTGTATTATGTTACTAACTCGTAGATAGTAGCATAGCACATCAAACGTTGTATGCCTTTGTCTAAACGAGGTCGGTGCACGCGGAACCCATCGTCGCATTAACAGTGGCGTGTGATGTATCAGACTACTCTCCTTTATTTCGGTATCAGATTCTTGCAAGTATTCGTATGTTCTAGATTTAACTTCAAACGTAAAGCTGATAATAAATCATATGTTTCCAGAAAAAACTCCACATACCTTCAACTGTATAACACGCCTCTCCGCATATATCCAGAATAGTCAGATACTTCAATGAGCATACAGCTTCTATAACCTCATCCCCGGCCATATGTGGCATAATTAGTGTCCTCAGATTGGGTAGGTTCTCGATGAGGTCCGTGAGCTCCTCTGGATAGTCTCTCACCCACACACCTTTCAGATTCAGCTGTTGAAGTCTCTTGCCTCTTTCTTTTAATGTCTTCAGGATTTTTTCGTAGTAAAACCAAGGGAATATACCTGAGAATAGAATTAATGGTCATGATAATAACGCCAAATAGTTGAAAAACAGTCAAAATTAACCTAAATATGGTCATAGTACTCGTAATAAATTACAAATTTTGAATCAGAAAACAGATTTATCACAAATACTCCTTCAGGGCCGTATCGTCAGTCGTTCCTAGAACACTGTAGGACAACTTTATAGCCTTCTTGATTTTCATAGTTTTCCGGTTTTCCGGTTGTAGGAACAACTGACGATACGGTCTTAGGCCCGTATCGTCAGTTGTAGGGCGCCTTTATGGCCTCCTTGATTGTCATAGTTTTCTACTTCTCCGTGTCAGAACTCTATTTTGAGGTTATGTCGCAAACATCTATTTGCATCAAATTGTGCTTGCTTTTGAGTTATATCATCTTCTATCAGCCTGAAATTTCCTAAAATTTAAAAAGAAGACATATCTTCACAATAGGAGAGCGCTGACGCTGACACGGGACAAGTGTAATCTAGAAATTTTTGAAGGAGAGAAAGTTGTATGACAATCAAGGAGGCCATAAACGCGCCCTACAATTGTAGGGACGACTGGCGATACAGGCCTTAGACTTCCATTGAGTGTGGTAAGTAGTCTTTCATATCTGATGATGTTGAACCGATTTACTTTAAAAGCTTTGTAACTTATATCACAAGCTCTCTGGACCGTGTGAACATGACCAGTTACATTCCAAATTTATAGGATTCCTGAAATTATATATTTTCTATAATACAGAGTGCCACAGTGGAACAGAACTCAAATGCTTTTTCTTGTGGGTTGACAAGAAATGAACGCTTTTTTTTTTTGTAAAACGTTCGTGTACTGTTGGAAGATATTTCATGGTAACTCTGACCTACTGTATTCTTTTCATTGCTATTAAAGATGTCTCAGTAGATTCAGCGCTTATGAGATCAGATGACTTCAAATGACAGACAGATATACTACCAACATATCAACATCAAGACTAACATAACCTATTGTCACATACGTTCATGTAGCACCGAATGGGTTTGTTAAGCATTTGAAGGATGCAAAGAAATGAAAATGCAATTAAAACCAGATGGTATTTAAATAAGCCTTACGAATGTAGTAAACTTAGCTAGAGCGTAAAAGGCCCCACATTGAAAGCGATCAGTAAAACCGAAAATAAAAACCTACATAAATCTTTATTATCGTGAGCAATTGTTTTGAAAGTGCTGTTAACGTACTTTTAAAACCAGCTCAAATACATTTTGAACACATGGAGTATTAAAGCGAACCCAAAGGTGTTTATCGAACGTATACTACGAGTATATTGTTAACATAAACGTTAAAATAAAATTGCTCTTTAAAACTATATACTTATTATTTTCTTATTACATAAAAGCAGTTCAAAGAAGATAGTAAGAGGCAACACATCTTTATATGTACGAGTATGTATCTTATAAAACAATGATAAGTTGATAGTTATTTCGGACTGTCCAGGTAGAAAAATACTTACGCGCCCCACTTTTAGATTAATGTTAACAGAAAAGGTCTTACAAATACAGGGCTCTCAATATTTCTGATGTTTGACAATTCAAAACAAAATTAGCAATATTTTGAAAACGTGAAGAACTTCAGTTTGGAAGAAAGATAGTATTGTTAAAATGTTAGAATGAATCGGAATTACTCCTTTGCGTTTTAGAAAGCATTTGAAATAGGCTAAGGACATAATTCACTGACAAAATTGTCATGTAGATTTAATAATGGGTTTTGTCACTTGTGTGTGGGAATGTTTATAACTGCTTGAAAACTACAACTACGTACACTGGAATGTGATAGAACTGAACAGCCCGCAAGATCTTCATGAATCTGAAAAATTTTGAGACTAAATATTTTTAAAACCCCAATACTAATTGATCTTAGTTTATGACCTTACTAGGTTCTTCTGATCCAGTGTTAAATGCAGAGCAGTTTTTAAGTTTTAGCAGTATATCTACAAGGTAACTTCAAATCCATTAGGTATCTTGTTATTCAACACAACAGAAACATCAAATAAACCTAATATGTTTTACGGTGCTGCTAGGTTCACCCCACATCCGTAATTTTTGCAATGTTACATGACGAACGTGCTTCTGAATTAGCGCGCATATAACATAAACATAAAACTTGAACGATGATAAAGTTACTACCCACCAGTATCTAGCTTTTTCACGTCCTCACGAAGTAGTACCTCCAGACAACTGAACCTGATGCCGGCATCCAATGTGATGCAGTTCAAGATCATCCTCAAAAGGTCTTGAAGCACCTCGTAAGTAGCATCTGCGAGGTACTCCTGCACCACCTCGTAATACTTTCCTTCGTCGTCGGACAGGGCATAGGTCACTTGATTGGAAATCATCTTCAAACACATGTAACTTAGCGGAAGCACGGGCTGTTTCGGAGACATTTTCACGATAAAAACACAGAACAGCTGATCTCGAGACTTGACAAAAACTAAACTGAAAGCACCGGGATATTTCGGGATATGCTCGGCAGTTTGCCATCGCTTTATTGCTAGTTTATAATTAGAATCTCAATGTTTTGGTCGATAACGTCAAGCTAGACAGAGGAAAATTCGGTATCCTTTTGTCCTGGCAAGGGAGTAACACACCTTAGTATTGAGGTTCTACAGGGTGTACGAGAAGGTTTTCATTTATTAAAACGGTAACTTTTGAAGACCATGTAAATGAGCAGTATTTAGATAGCAATATCTGGAAAGAATTATGGCATGTGTAGCCCAACCGCCATGACCATATTGCAATATATGGCCTGGCTATATATCTGGGCTATTTTGACTATATCTTGGATATATTGTTTGCAATGTGTAGACAAATCCCCATGTCAGAGTATCTCATTAGAAGAGAAGGAGATAATGACTGACTAGGTTATATGCGACGTGGCAGCTGACACTACTTACACTACATTATACTAAGTAAGTTCAACATGGAGAACTCTTGAGATTGCTGCCGAATGGAATATCAGAGGCCAGCAATAAAGTTTTTTCTTTGATCATGTCAAACTTTCGAAAATGTCCATTTTCTTCTTCAGGGAGTGCTACAATAACAATGCATGGTCTACGATACTCAATACCACATCAATAAAAAAACAACTTTCAAGGTTGAACACATGTTTCAGGGCAAGAGATCTCAAGCAGCGAAGAAGCATCAATAACACGTGAATACAACAAACTCACAGGTCACTATACGAAAAACCATTGCAAAAATTCATTAATGAAGATTTAAAACCGGCTTACGTTAATTCCATACTAATGAATCGAAAAGAAGTTAAAAATCAAATATGGTGTTTGATCAAGCAGGCAGGAACGTCTGAAGGTTTTGTATAAATTTTTGATTTTAGGAAGGGATGGTTAAGAAAACGCATGCCCCGTTTATAATTTTGTTGAAAACAATGATAGAAACAGCCAATGGTATGATGAATTCATTCGGAGGTAGGGAGGCTGACTGGAAAACAAACAATTCGCGTTGGTGATATACTGATGTCCACAAGTAGAGAATAAAGTTTTTTGTTATCACCGAAACGGAGGTGAAAATTATGAATCATGAAAAGGTGATCCAGAAATGGAGAATGTAACGATGAAAAAGATATTCAGAAGAAGAGAGACAACCCTTTAGTAGCAACATATAAAACTTTCCAGATGGTTATTATCTAACATACTGTGTGTTAACTGCTGAACACATGGTGCTCAAACAATTGGGAAAAGCTTATATCTTAAGAATCTGGAATGTTTCCTTCATTTTTCAACATAATATGAATAGCCGCTACTTGGACTGCTGATATATAGTAATTATTTGGGCAGTTGTTGATGTAAATCATTTCAATAAAGAGCATTTTGTAATAATTTGAGACACAGTAGACACAGCACACTATTACAATTTTCTTTCAATAGCCTTCCGGTTACGAGGCTCAACATTCGGAAATCTATGATATGGTTGCTTCATGCATGTTTCGTTGCTCTTAGCTGGACATGCAAAGTTAGCATTTGCCAATGACGAATCAAAATTAACAGTTCTATGGCCCCACCGTAACGAAGTAGCAAATATGCGACTACACCTGTTTTCGACTCCTTGATTAGGCGTTGCCTATGTTAACCATGTTGCTTATTTTTAAGAACTGATTATGGATCATATCTTCCTTTGGATATACATAAAAGTTGTAGGCATTTGCCAATGACGAATCGAAATTAACAGTTTTATCGCCCCACAGTAACGAAGTAGCAAATACGCGAATATACTTGTTTTCGACTCCTTTATTAGGCGTTGTTGATTTTTACTATGTTGCTTATCCTTAAGAACTGATTATTGACCATATCTTCCTTTGGATATAGATAAAAGTAGTATAGCGGAATATGCTAAATAAGAAGTCTGATCAGTTCGTGGCATCATATGTTATATGCTCTTGTGATTTTTTATATTTTGGTGTATTTGTCATGCTGAAATACTATTTGTGAAACTTTGAAGTATATGTAACTGCAAGTTATAATTAGGTCAGTAATCACCTTTGGATATAATTGACAGGAACGTGATCCTTATAGTTTTATATTATATTCTATAACTGGATTCACCATTCTCCATTCACATACTTTTGCCTATCAGTGTACACAACTTCCACCACATCTGCTTATCATTATGTTTCATCCATTCAGTTTCTATTATCAATCAACGCTGGCCAATTAATTCACATGCCTATCGATTTTGGCACTCTGCGATCTAGATTGCTCATCAGTGAGTACGTTTATACTTTTGATTTCTACTCTCCTTTGTATTAAAGTGGCAGTGGTATAATGTCTACATACTTTTGCCCATCACTATATTTAACCACGTCATATGCAATACTACACAGCAAGGCAACATCCTACAATAGGGAGTAGGAGTAGAAATATTTTGAGTAACAAAATTCTACGAGCCCCTTCCCACTTCAGTTGGCCCACCTATTGAAATCTTGATTTTTTTCTTATCAAACACAAATAATAAAAATGTAGCAGGGTGTTATAGGTTTAAAATATTAAGAATGAATATTTTGATAATATATAGTAGAAAACACCAGCATTTCAACCTATTTTCATTTTAATACAACATAAGTCTATAACGCATAGGGGGCTGTGAAAAATGAAAGCTATGACAATTGTTTTTATTAATCACAGCTGTCAGAATACGTTTAAAATAGTTTTGGGTAGTTAAGGTTTTCAAAATGAGTAGAGGAAATTTTATTAGTGAAAAAATTCGGTTAGTGATAATTAAATTTTTTAATTCTGGGAAATCAAACTCAGAAATTGCAACTTCGTTAGACTTATCGCGGTACAGTGTGAGCAATATTGTTAGAAGATATAACGTAACTGGTTCAGTTAATATTAAGCCACGAAAAGTAATATCACAAATGCTGACCGAAGAGCATTAAGAAGAACAATCGTGAAAAACAGGCGTGCCAATTATTTACAATTAAGTGCTCTGTGGAGTGACGCTGTTGGAAGGAGAATTTCGAGGTCCACAACTCATAGAGAGGCCAACAAACTGGGATTCAACACTTGCAAGGCACGTTTTCTTATAAAAAAAAGTGAAGTAAAAACCCTAAAGTTGCACAACTTGTTTATAGGCCAAAGAAAAGCCACTATTAAATCCACTGCAAAAGAAAAATCGGCTTAGATGGGCTAAAGAACGTAGACAATGGACACCTCAACAATGGTGTGCAATACAATGGAGTGATGAGGCCCGATTCGAAGTTTGTGTTGGTGACAGTCGCGGTAGAGTTATTCGCAAAAAACATGAAGCATTCCATGTTGACTGTCTGAAGAGAAAAGTGAAATTGTCAGCATCCATTAGGGTCTGGGGCAGTATGCCATCAAAAGGAGTAGGAAAACTTCATTTTATTGATGGAAATGTGGATACAAACAAATATTTGGCAATTTTAGAAGGATCGCTTTTACCAGTGATGGAAGAATGTTTGACATCCGGCCAAGATTTTGTGTTTCAGCAAGATGGTGCAGCGTGCCCCAAAAAAGGCTATAAAATGGATGGCAGAAAATAATTTGCCACTTTTGAAATGGGTTTCTAGTACTCCAGATCTGTCACCTATTGAAACTTTGTGGCACGAGGTGAAAAAGGTTCTATGACAACATCCTGCTCGTGCAATCACCGAACTGAGACAAAAGCTTCAAGAAATATGGGATTGTTTTACACCAAATTTTCGCCAAAGCTTGGCTAACACTATGGCCCAAAGAATTTCAGCCGTAATGAAAAATAAAAGTGATGTTACCCATTGGTAATCTTTCAATTGTTGCTTTGTTAACTTCGCGCATTTATTCGCACATTGTTTATTTGTTCAAATGTTCTACTAGTTATAGGTCTAAGTGATTTCAAATATGTATTTTTTACGACTAGAGGGTATCTAAAATGTTTTTGAGAAAATAATATTGTTTTAGAAGTAAATAGTTTTATCATGTTTAGTTTATAAAGGCATATTTTGGTACAAATCTTGAAGTGGGCCAACTGAAGTGGGATGGGGCTCGTATTTCAGAAGGACATTCTGATTTTTATAAAAATTTAAAAACTGTTAGCGATCAAACTGATCTCTTTCCAGACGCTTCCTCAGATGAGGAATATTTGGTATAATATATTTTTGTCTATCTGTAAGCCTTTTGTGAAAGAATTATATTTAAGAAGCAGGAACACTTTATTTTCCTTTACGTTCTATATAGTGCAGAAGGATATATGTCAAACAACTGCTGAGAAAAAAAGAGGTAAGAATATCAAAACTCACTTTTCCAAAATTATGAATTACATTACTTTGGCATAAATTTTATGTTTAATACTGTCACAAAAACATACAAATAAGTTTCCGTCAGAAAAGTAGATAGAAGTATTCTAAAATGAACAATTCAGTTGATTTCCTTAAATTGAGTTTTCTCGAAATATGTGATTTTGACTTAACACCGTTTTCACCCCCACCAGCGAATTGACGCAAAGATCCAGATAATTTTTAGATAGTCGCGATGGTGTTGGTTCTTGTATACGCTGCTACTCGATTTTGGAAAAAAAACATACCTATTTCCTCCCATCTAGTCTAATTCTAGTATCAATCAACCTAAGCCAGCTAACTTAAGTACCGTATCCTTTCTACGATCTGAAAATATTTCTTCGGCATGTTTAGATTCCTATTTATGTTATTTTTGCTGGCTATAGACGCCCAGATTGATAGTGAGGATAATGAAGTGGTGCCAAGGTGTAAATGCGTGCCCCTGAACTTGTGCATGGATAATAATGCTGCTATTAGCGGAGATGGGATGCTGGATGTTAGGTAGGAAAACTGTATCAGACTGAGGTTTTTATTTCTGATCCTATAATAACCTTGAAGACATTGCCCCTTTCTTCAACCCTTTCTGGAGTTTAACATCTCTAAATATAAGTGGACCGGGAATAAATAATTTTTTCCTACCAATTTGCAACAGTTTGGAGCTATCGTTTGCTTATTGCTTGCTGTTATGATAGGCATGGAGCATTTACCGAGATTTTGACAAGCGCGAACCAGATTCGTTAAGGGCAAAGAATTTTTAATGATAAACTAGCAAACTAGAAGTATAAAGAGTAGTATCTTTTTTGGAGATAATAAAGTTTTCTACAAAAAAGGTCTTATACGTTATTTTCGACACACTGATGGTTCTTCCATTTCAAAGTAAACCTATCTTTTTACTGCCACGCGTAAGTATGGAAAATGTAGTATTTTCGAATAATGTCTGATGCTTTTATCGTCACTCACCTCCATCAGTCTGTCTGGTTGCCATGTTGCGACTGCGTACTGTGTAGCCTCAGCCACCATTGCAATGACTTTGATGGAATGGGAGTGACGCCACAAGCCAATCCTTATCTACTACATCTCATCTTTCATAAAAGTCACTTCAACGGTTACTAAAATTACACTATGACGAAATCGCTATTAGGAAGAAGTGAGCAATTTGCACGTAGTACTATAAAAATGGATTCATTCAAAAATTGTACTCTCCACGTAAAATTATGTATGCATATAACATGGACAACGTACCCAGCGTGCGTTGTAAGCCTTGCAATACTGTTTTTAACTTTATTACTCTCCTTGTACTTCAAGAATCGTCAAAATGTCGAAACAGCTTGACATTTTCTCAGATAAACGCGGCGTGTCTGCCAAACAGGCCCGCCTGACTTCCGCCTTCCATCCTGCGAGAACTGGCCGATACGACCGCTCCTTTGTCCCTAGGGTGTCGAGACTGTGGAACCATCTACAAAAGAATGTTTTTCCCAGTTCTGCTAACCTTGGGTACTTTAAAAACCGGGCTAAAAGAGTTTATTTGGGATCCTTATAGCAGCCGCAGTGCCCTGCGGTTCTAGCTTCTGCCGGCGCGGCTGCTTCGGTATAAAAAAATATAAAACAAAATATAAAATGTACCTTTGCTATTTAATTTCTCGAAATCTGTTGACTGTGCAATTCATTCTTAGAGAAGCAAAAAACTAGAAAATGTAATTCCATGTAAAATTATATCTATTGTTTTTTCTAGGTAGAGTTGTTGGTCTTCGAGTTTTGTCGATCAAACGCGGTTATCTAAATGGCCGCAAATGCTCCAACCCTATAATAACGTTGTTGTGAACTTATCGTTACGAGGAAATAATCTAACAATACCATCAAACCAATAAAATTACTGTCGCAAAAACAGTAGGATTTCCTTATACAAAATCTCCCGATTTCTTGCCCTATAAATATTCTTGATAGAAAAGTATTTCTGTTGGACCGTGTGGCAATCTTCTGTGACATTTTTCAAATATCATTTTTCAAAGCATCACTGACTTTGTGGAAACGCAGTGAATGGACATTTTATAAAAAGCAGCGTAGCATAGATAATAGTCCAGGAAAACTTGGACGAATTTTTTATGAATCTCTTCGCTTCATATTTCCTCTTCTTGCTATTCTATTGTCATCTTTGTATTCTCTGTATGGTGTATAAAATAAGCCACTTCATGATAAATTCACAAAATAGTTAGGTCAGGTCATTTATCGATAGACATTTGTATGTTATACACTTTTTTATTTGGTTTGTTTAGAGTTGCAAGATGTCCGAACTACAACGACGTTTGCTGCCAAAAGCCTATAGAGGAGTCAACTTCTGCCCCGAATACAGAATGCGGCTACAAAAAGCATAAACAAGTTGCCCCAAGGATACTTTCCAGGTAAAAATATGCATTCTGTATCATCAAAAGACCCTGGAACCGTCACAATTTAGATGAGTTAGCCCGGATTGGGATCAGTGATACTCATAGGCATTTATCAACGCTTTACTTTCCACGCGTACTGGAGAGGGAGTAATCGCGAAAACTTTCGGAAATGAGATATCATGTTTTTTAGATGTTGTGTGTCTGTCTGTCCGCTAATCCTTTAACCGCTCATAGCGGAATTTGATAGATTTTTGAGAATCGGTCCAATAGCGGAGGAAAAAAGTCCAAAAACGAAATAAGATGGAAACCTCCCAAGCTTTGTTTTTTGACGTTTCACAGGATCCTGATCATTTTTTGAAAAGAGCTTTAGAGGTACAAAATTTTGAGGGCGAGGTTGTAGGAGTATGGGAGGATGTATCTTAATGTTATGATGTTAGTATATCTATACGCTCAAAACTCAGTAATTCTACGCAGACGTCACATATTTCTCCGTATAGCATAGTGTTTCCTATGCTGTGGCCGCGTTGCCAAGTATGACCAGGCTAGGTATCGTGGAGGGGCGACGTTGCCAGATGGACTACACTTTTTTCGCAGAGGGTAAAATTTGTGCTGACAGAATCATACTTAACACCATTTTTTTTTAAATAGTTCCGATCCTCCACAATATGGCGAGCTTCCGTGGGTGGTAGTGTTATTTCTGTGGAGTAGCGAAGACGGCAGCAATAGATACAAGTGCGGAGGCACTTTGATACATCCTAGTGCCGTGATCACAGCCGCTCATTGTGTTGATGACGAAGATACGCGTACGGCACTGTTAATGGTAAGACTCTCAACAAAGCAGTACTTTCTATAATTTTAAGCATCTTTCGAAGCTGTCTGGCATGTTTCGTAAATGTAAGAATCGATGCACGGTTGGGAGTTAGTGAGCCCAAGGTAGTATCTCTGTTAGGCATGAAATATATTGAGCGTTATTTAGAGTCTCCTAAGAGGAACGATTTTGGTCGCAGTGTTTAGCAAACAGAATTTGAAAATAATGACAACGCTGAAGTGCTTGATATCAAAAAATTCAACATACTTTTGATTAAAGCAACCCCTGACGTAATGCTCAGTCGTTTTCTGAATGTGCGTACTGTGCACTTCTGCTTACTTTCATGAAAATTTTTAATATGTTTGAAGATTGAGGATTGGCTGTATGTAGGGTGTGAGGGGTAATTGATGTTATAGCTTTGGTATCAATGAAGGACGTCCTATTATCGGGAAAGATCTGATCTCCGTTACCCCCATTCGCCAGTCGCCCAACTGGAAACGTCCAAATGAAGCTAATTGCCTTATACGTCTCCAAAATCCGGTTCTCCCCTTGGCGGCAAAGATACAGGTATACGTCCCAGACCGCTCCTTTGCACTGGTGCAGATCGTCGGCGTGTGGAATAATTATTTGCCACGACCTCACTCAAAGGGAGGTGATATGCGATCAACAAACGACATTATATTATTAAGTATTGTCTAATACAGGCAATATTACGCATAACATACACAAAATATGATATTCATACACATATAGTCCATAGGTTTGCCACTGAATTAATAATAATATAACAACTTTCCAGGTCACAATATGGAAAAAACATAGCTTATATTTACTGATACAAATATAGTATTGTACCTAGAGGGAAGACAAAATTAAAAGAGTGGGTCACCGAGTTAAATACAACTTCGGGAACAGTATTAAAAAATACTCAACAAATATGCGATGATTTGTACACTTTTTTACTGACATAGGCGAAAATTTAGCAAGTAATATACAAGCAGATGTACTCAATACTCAGCCTCCAAAAAGTTATTTGAATTAATTTATTTTGGATAAAGTCGAGCAATGTGAAGTATACACCACTGTTATGTCCTTAAAAAATAGAAAAAGTCCTGGGTTCGATGGTATTAAAAGCGAGCATTTGAAAATTATAGCCGAAGACATAACAGAACCACTCACTTACCTAATCAACAAATGCTTTGAATCTGGCATATATCCCTCAATTTTAAAAAAAGGTAATATAATACCGATACATAAATCAGGAACAAAAACAGATGTTAACAACTATAGACCAATATCAATAATATCCAGTGTAGCAAAGGTTTTTGAAAAAGTTTTATCTACTAGAATGATTCGATACCTCACAAAATTCAAAATTTTAAGTGAAAATCAATATAGATTTACAGAAGGGAAGGCTACATCGGACGCAATAACTAAAATTGTAAATCAAATACATGAAAATATTGATAACAGAATCCCTTCAATCTGCATCTTTGTTGATTTAAAGAAAGCTTTCGACACAGTTAATCACAAATTATTATTAGAAGCATTGGAGAGAATTGGTTTCAGAGGAAGCGCGTACTCACTGATCGAAAATTCAAATCAATCAAATCGCCCACGATCTGTGCATATATCAGGATCGTTTAGTAAAGAAATGTATATTAAGTGTGGTGTCCCACAAGGAACTGTCTTAGGTCCGCTATTATTCAATATATATTTAAATGATATTTACCAAATTAATTGTGTTGGCAAAATAACCAGTTTTGCAGATGATACTGCAATATTGTATGAAGGCACTGACTGGTCTGATCTGAAAAATGTAATTGAAAATGATTTTATCAAAATTATTCGGTGGTTTAACAGTAGAAAATGAAGCATTAACTACTCTAAAACACATTTTTTACCATTTGGATCTTATGCTAGACATCTGCCAAATTACACAAATTTCTCCTTCAATATTAATGATCAAAAAATGCAAATTAATAGAGTGCCCAACATAAAATACCTTCGAGTGGTCTTGGATCCTCACTTACGATGGGACATCCCTGTCAATTATATTCTAAAGAAAGTTAGATTTGTATCCTACAAAATTAAATACCTTGGGAATATATTGACAGAAAAATATCTTCGAACATTATACCATGCACTGATTGAGCATCATCTCACATATGGTATATTAGCATCGGGAGCTGCATGTTCCTCACATATCTATAATTTAGATGTTTTTCATAAAAGTATTCTAAAAATGATATTTAAAAAACCGAAACTTTATCCCACTGACAAATTATACGCAGATGTTCGGATGTATGATATAAGACAGCTTTATTTCTTACACAGTATCAGTCACTACCATAAATTTGTAAACACCGACCAAAAAATTAAACATAATCATTATACAAGGTACAAAATTCGTGGCACAGTAGTTCCTCAGCCGCATAAATCTATAATGCAGCGGTCATATCTCTATTTAGCGCCAACATTTTATGAAATTATACCTAAAGACTTAAAAGATTTACGTTTCGGAAATTGTTTCAAAAGAAATTTAAAAAAGTGGCTACATTCTTTATCTAGGACTGAAATTCATAAACTCATAAATACGAAAATCAAGTAAATACATAATCTACTGTAGCTAATTTTGTCCTTTTTTGTCATTTGCATTCTACAGTTGCAACTTAAAATTATTGGTCCATGTACAGGCGATGCCTTCTATTGGGCCTGTTTAGATTTTATATTTGTTTACTGTTTACTTGTTGATGTTCAAAATTGGCTCCGCTCGAAAAATATCAACTTTGAAGAAGCAATGCTGAAAGTGCAATTATTAAGAATTGTCAAGGATCACAAGGCGGAATATCAAAAATACGCCATTGACGAAATGGCAGCAAGTCAAAATGAAACTGTGCTCCGTTTACCTCCATACCATTGCGAGCTCAATCCCATTGAGCTCATATGGGCAGAGGTTAAAAATTATATAGCTAATCACAATACAACTTTTAAATTTTGTGACCTCAAAGGAGTTTTCAAAGAAGCAATAGAATTAATAGCAGCCCAAAATGGGAAAACTGTATTAAGCACGTGAAAGACAAAGTTGAAAAGAGAATGTGGGAGTGCCCAACATAAAATACCTTCGAGTGGTCTTGGATCCTCACTTACGATGGGACATCCCTGTCAATTATATTTTAAAGAAAGTTAGATTTGTATCCTACAAAATTAAATACCTTGGGAATATATTGACAGAAAAATATCTTCGAACATTATACCATGCACTGATTGAGCATCATCTCACATATGGTATATTAGCATCGGAAGCTGCATGTTCCTCACATATCTATAATTTAGATGTTTTTCATAAAAGTATTCTAAAAATGATATTTAAAAAACGAAACTTTATCCCACTGACAAATTATACGCAGATGTTCGGATGTATGATATAAGACAGCTTTATTTCTTACACAGTATCAGTCACTACCATAAATTTGTAAACACCGACCAAAAAATTAAACATAATCATTATACAAGGTACAAAATTCGTGGCACAGTAGTTCCTCAGCCGCATAAATCTATAATGCAGCGGTCATATCTCTATTTAGCGCCAAAATTTTATGAAATTATACCTAAAGATTTACGTTTCGGAAATTGTTTCAAAAGAAATTAAAAGAAGTGGCTACATTGTATATCTAGGACTGAAATTCATAAACTCATAAATACGAACATCAAGTAAATACATAATCTACTGTAGCTAATTTTTTCCTTTTTTGTCATTTGCATTCTACAGTTGCAACTTAAAATTATTGGTCCATGTACAGGCGATGCCTTCTTTTGGGCCTGTTTTGATTTCATATCTATTTACTCATATTGTTTGTTATCTTTGTACATTGAGTGGATAAATATTATTATTATTATTATCTTGGGAAAAAGTAATGTTTGCAAATCTCTCTTCTCGAATCACTTTTTTAACATCATTAGTGCATTTATTGATGTAAACCATCTCTAGAAAAACCCTTTTGACTTATTGTCAAAAACCTAGGCACCATTTCAATTGACTTTATGACGAATTTCAATGGAACGCTATGCAAGACTGAAACTATTGATACTACGTGAAATCTTACTATTATAAGGCGTAACGCATCTTTTAACCATTCTATCTGTTTGACTAATGTATGTTTCATTACAAGTATTACAAGGAACTGTATAGTCCACGTTGGATCTATCCATTATTTAAACCGGCGTTGTTAGAGCAAAAATACTTGACGCCATACTATTTCTTTTGAGGTACGAGCTGGCGATTGGAACGTAAAACCTGGAGAAGAGCAGCAGAACCTCCTGATATCTGAGATCATCATACATCCCGCCTATGCCAGAAGGTCCCTTTGGAATGACATCGCGTTGATTATTTTGATGGAGCCCGCAAGGATGACTGAAAACGTAGGACTAATTTGCCTTCCACCACCGGATCTACAAATGGAAGACGTCATGTGCGTTGCAGGAGGCTATGGAAAATCTTCGAAGAGCGGGTTGCATTCACATGTGTTGCGAAAGGTTGATCTTCCTCTGGTAAGGACACCTTTAGTAAAGAAGGTCAGTTATTCTAGTAACTGTTGCCTTCAACAAAGTCTTATTCTTCTTCTTCCATATAGATTCATCCATACTTACTTTCATTCAAAATTGCCTCTTTTGATGTCTTGCCATCTTGTCCATCCGTCTTTTAAACAGTCAGCCTTGTTACCTCTTTGGTAGATAGACATTTATCTCCAACAGGCACCCAATAACAGAGAATGCTTAAAATCAGCTGAACATTTGTTTTTAATAGGACAGAAAGGTAATGTTATATAAAAATAGACAAATGGATAACAAAAGGATAGTCGAAAAAGTAACATATTTGTAAACCAACGAGAGAGGAGAGAAATTGATGTCCCAGGCGTTCCTTATTGAGTTAAAATTGTTACAAATGGTTGAAACAGGTGACTACGCAAAATATTGGTTCCAGCACGGTAAAGGGAATTTTATGTAGCAAAAATTCACATACATATTATATTCCTATGATACGGTTTGTACAAAAGGGCTGTTATTAGAAGAATCCAGAGAAATAAAAGTTGCTTCATTAGGCAGAAAAAAGTAATTAAATCCTCGCTCAGGCAGTACACCCATACACTTAACATGTAGTTTTAACTCGAAAATTTTCCCTGAACATGTTCGATCTCACTAATATACAGGGTGGCGCATCGAAAACGAAACAGGCGCATTTAGTGGCAGCTCAGTTTTTTTTTAAACGCTCGGACCCGTCGATTTTGTTTTCGAGGGGGACACAAGTTTGGCAAAAAATCACGTTAGCATGTGCAGCCACCGAAGCGGGGGTGACACCACCCCCAAAATCTTAAAAGGAAAGGGGGGTCGAGTGATACCTTATTTTAAAGCTCTTTCAATTCCCTTTATGATAATTTAAAATTAATGTACTTCAGTTTTGAAGATGTATTGATTTAAAGCTTAAATAAAACTAATACATCATTAGTGGAGATCAACACATTTGGCAGCAAAGTAATTTAAAAATGAACAGTGAACTGACCCGTTATGCAAGTAAATGTTGAAAATGGCCACCATGACTCTCCATGAAATAATAAAGATTTTGGTCAAAACGTTGCCGCACATTTTGCAATATTTGAGGAGTAATCTGAAGGCACTCGTTCACAATTCTTTGTCGCAGGTCTTCTAATGTTGTTTCCTGAGTAGCGTAGATTTGTACCAGGTGAATTTTATACGGATGAAAACTATGGGCCTTTAGAATCCGTTGGACAGTACGTCGACTAACATCACACACAGTCTCCAATTTGCGGGTACTTAACGTAGGATCTACATAAACTTGCCCTAAAGCCCCCACTTCTATTGCTTCGTTCCTTATGGGATTTTCAGTATTGCTGTTTTTATTGGCGACTGACCCAGTTTCCCGAAATTTAGCTACAAGTTCTAGAACATATCTTGTATACTTCTGCTGTTCTATTAGCGCACTGATTATTTCCGAAAAATATTTCGATAATTTCAACTCTTTCTGGTGTGGAGTATACCATGGTTAATTTAATAAAGCGTAACAAGTTATTTTAGCAACAAAGTTTGGTCAAATCAATCGCAAACTATGTACTAAATCAGTATTTAAAATAAGTACGAGATATTTCCTTATCTTTCTTCAAGAAATAACTTTAGTGCCACAAAAAAAAACGCTCAAATACCCATTTTCAACAAAAAAATTATAAACAAACCATGGGCGTAGTGAAGAAAAGCATTTACTTATTGAGTAAATTCTTTTAGTCAAATTTCTTCTGAAAGTAGTACAAACTAATCTGATGCACCTATTAAAGTCTGCTTCAAATCAATAAATCTTCAAAACTACTGAACTGAAGTACATTAATTTTATATCATTATAAAGGGAATTGAAAGACCTTTGAAATAAGGTATCACTCGACCCCTCTTTCCATTTAAGATTTTAGGGTTGGTGTCACCCCTGCCCAGGGGGATGCACGTGTTAACATGATTTTTTGGGAACCTTGTGTCCCCCTCGAAAACAAAATCGACGGGTCTGACCGTTTTTCAAAAAAAAAACTGAGCTGCCAGTAAATGCGTCTGTTTCGTTTTCGATGCGCCACCCAGTATATGTTGTAGAGTGTGGGAAGCAAATCAAGGCAACGTACTCTAACTTGCTGCGTGCATAACTTGGTATGGGAAGAACATTTTTTGATTCAACAGAATTCCTAAATCACCGATTTGTTCTTGGCGCTTGAGGGTTAAGTTTCCACGGTAATAAAAATCAGAATGTTCTGTTGTCTTGTGACGGATTCAACAAAGCAGCTTGAGCATTTAATTTGGGATGATTGGCTTGGGAGCATTAAGATATTTTCATTATACCTTTATTGAATAATACATTTTTCAAGTCATCTGCATACAGTAACTTTGAACAATGCAAAACAAGATTCGTCTATGTATAACAGAAAGAGTAAACGTCCCAGATTCGAGTCTTGGAGAACTCCCGAAGTAGGCATCATAAGCGGTGAACGGTATCCTTCACATTCAACATATTGACTCATCGAAAAGATAAGTGTTGAACAATGCACAAGATCATCAAAGAACTCAAAGCAACCAAGCTTTTTTAATAGGATGCTTAAATCGAATCTATTAAGTGCCTTCTCGATTTTTCACAATAAACGGCATTGCGTTAGCATCCCAGGGTTCCGCTAGTAATTATTCAGCGTAAACAGTGCCGAGTCAATCTCCTTGATGTAATTTTTTACATGAAACAAATTAAATAGGCAACAATTTGATACAGAGTTGGAATTACTCCCATACTGTTCTATTTTAATTTGATTTTGACACTAAAAATGGATGTGACCCTAGGATCCCGATATCTCTGCGAGATCACCATTTCGTCATTTCCTGGTACCAAATTAATCGGAAGAACTTTATCTCTTCTAAATAAGACAGCGCAAATCGCCATCTATCACTAGAATCGACCACTGACGAGAACGCTTAGCTACCATTTTTTGGATCTGTAAAGATCTGAGTTCGCGGTAAATAGCTGAGTCAGCCAGAATCGTCAGCCATCTAGCGATCATATGCTGACTGAGCTCTTCAGCATGAACTAAGATCTTTATATTTCCAAAAAATCGCAGCTACGCGCTCTCCGCTGTTGTCGATTCTGGTGATAGATGACCGCCCAACTAACAATTATCACTCCTATTAGAGTTGCAAGAATGATTATACAGTATTCCTTAAGCAGCATTGTATACTGTAAGAACATTAGCAAAACCCTCTTAGAACAGCTATCAAGCGGAATGGGCACACCTAATAGGAGACTTCAGTCTTTTAAGAGGTTGTATATAAGGGCTGCAGGTAAAAGTTATAAAACAAAAGTGTAAGCCTCTTGCAGTCGCTATAGGACATTTGCGTCACTGCAAGATTCAGTTTTTGTCAACTATACAACTATTCTCTTACGTGATTCTACTTTATTGCAACCAAACTATCTACTATGTATTGTATAGACGAAGTGAAGAATATATAACTAACACATTACAGTCATCTTGTTTACTTGCATATCGGCCATTGTGAATTTCATACACAGGTATATGATAAACTTCTACACTTTGATATAGGGCTATTGAATTATTTGCGCAGCAAAATTTTATTGTAATTATCGTGCAAATTAGTTACCCAATTTCTACGGGCTTCGTATCTGATTCATATTTTGACAATGATCAAAAGTATGTATAGATTTTTAAGATGGAAAACTGAACTTATCTTTGTTAAATCTTCCACAAATCCTATATTTAGACACAATTACACTAATGTTTATCACTTTATATCTGTAATTTCGAACTGAAACATAATTATTTAATATTAAATAGAGGAATAAATGTTTGCCCAATATGGCGAGTGGTTGTGAAGAATCATGGCATCGTCCATGTTGTCTTTAGGTTATTAGAATACTTTGGTGTTGCCTGCAGGTGTTATGCAACAATTTGACAAATGTCTGAAATGAAATACCGACAGAGTCGATTGATTTACCCAGAATTTGTACCAGATCTATATCTTCTGTTTGAACAGTTGATAAAACCTTTTGAACCGATATGCATGCGTTGTCTTAAAACATTGGTTATGGCATTTTAACAAAAATACGACAGCAGAAAGTTAGATTATGGTGAAGTTGTTTACCAACATATTTAGCATATGTAACAGTTGTATAAGTGCTTCCGTTGGGAGCAATTTGTTGGCTAGTGTAGTAAATTGCATAGCAAAGCAACAAGGCTCGGGTTTTTTTATAGACGCTAGCATGGGTGCCACAACACAACCATTTTGACTAACTTGAAAATATGCCGTATAAAATATTTGTATAAACGTTTATGCAACAGTTAAAAATTTGCCCTATAAGGTGTTGTATAACTATGCTATAAGAATATTTTAAACACCTCATTTTAGAGCAAATATGTTGCAGAAAGCAAATTTGCATTCCACACAACATTAAGCCAGCATTTTGGTGTTCAGGCAACAACAATAGAGAGCTTTTATGGCTGAACGGTTCTTTTACCAAAAGCTTATACCACTACTTTGCTAGTTGGGCGCACCTCCGGAATAGAGGATAGTTGGGATGATTACGTTCGTTGCTCTAAGACGATAGGCCAAGCCTAGACATTGCTAATGAGTAGTCAAAAAGCAGCTCATGATTGGCTGTCTAAACAGTTGATCTCTTCGCAGGTACCACGAGAACAATGCGAAGCCCTCCTGCGCAAAACTCGCCTGGGCCGTTTCTTCGAACTTCACGAGAGCTTCATCTGCGCCGGCGGCGAACATGGAGAGGACGCCTGCGCAGGAGATGGCGGCAACGCCTTGGCCTGTCCCATACCTGGCGCGGAGGATAGAATGCTCCAAATGGGGATCGTCTCATGGGGCATTGGATGCGGCAAAGATGGAGTGCCTGGAGTTTATGGAAATGTGCCGTTTTTCAGTCAATGGATTGACGACCAGCTGACCCAGAGGCGACTCGACACTTCTGTTTATCAATATTAGAAGGACCTAATCGCCTTTGACGATTTACGATTTATTTGACATGCGATAGGCAAGGCAAATGAAAGGAGAATGACTGGCCATACCTACGGTCTACCATAATATTTCGACTCCGTAAAATGTTTCGGGCTGTTACATTGGTGTATTCCCATTTGCAATATCTATATAGTCTGTATCTCCCTGTACATATTCGTTTCTTCTCGACTAACAATGATTTTGTTTGTAGAAAATATTATATCTTATTGTTAGTGTAAGTTTTATTTTACGTGTAACTTTTTATGACAATATCGAAAGAGTTGTATCTTCTTGAATTTCTTATGCCTAAGAATAAGAACCTAAATGACCGCTTATTGTTTTATTGTTTTATTTATAACCTGTATAATTATGATCCTAAAAAGATAATTTCAGTTGATAAAAGTGGCATTTCAAGTGAATTTCGCAATTATTTCAGTTGGTGGAAGAGCTAGGAGTATCCTAATATGGGATATAACACCCCTATCAATTAAGTATCTAGGTATGAGTTAGTTGATGGCGATGTACCGCCCTTGAGGTTATGTTTTGCAAATCTAGTCACATGTCAAGTTGTACTGCTGAAATCTCAGCTATTTTGATGCTATGTGAAAAGAATATGGAGCATGGAGGTAAGATAATTCTCAAACTATTAGCAGAGCAGGTTAAAAACATTTAAAACGTCAAAACAAATTACAAAATGTCATCATGCAGACTAGGTAGATTTTATGGTGCAAGCAATCATTCCACGTTTGCTCACTAGGATCGTTGTAAGTGCCCATCTATGGAGGAATGACTCTACTACACGCATTGTTGGTTGCATATATGCTTTGCACAGCCGAGTAGTCTGTAGTCTTCATCTCTGACAAGATGTGAAACAAAAAAGTATTGATCTGCGAGTGTATAAGATATTAATATTTGCTGTGTGAGAAAATTATTACTGAATATGCTGCCAATGAAGTATATTAGCTGTGCCGACAGGTTATTTATATCTTGTCCCTTCTGAAGACAGTTTATGTTCAAAGTTATGAGTTACGATTTTTCCTGCTTTTTTGTGTTCTCAAAATCTTTGAGGAGCAGTACGAGAAATCGTCACCGTCCCGCGTTGTGTGCAATTTAGCAACATAACAAAAAAATTAGTAATGACGCATCACACATTAAACATTGTCGCAATGCCTCACATCTAGGCTCTGATTTTCTATTTTCTATAAAATTCAAATGACTGGAAATAAAAAATAATGTAACAACCTTTTCACTTTAATAAATATTCTTGTATGGAGCATATTTTGTTGCCTGTTCCTTCACCAACCAGGGATTTTCTTTTCTTATATCTCTCATTTTTGAAAAACAGCAAATTTGCATATAATAACGTCCAGAATAAATAAGAAAAAGTGGATGAGCAGACAATTAAGGGCTTATATCCTAGCTGCAGTCAGCTCAAATAGCATGACAAGGCGATTATATATATATTGGTAAAAATGGAGTAGTCCTTCGAAAGTAGTCAAAAGATAAAATAATCAAAGAATATTGCAGAGAATATTCGTCATGCGTTTGAAAGCGCCTTGTGTTGACAATAAAATTTCGAACCTCATTTGGTAATTTCGAGCTGGTAGACTGGGCTATAATTAATTAAGTGCTACTCTACAATATAACCATATAATATCTCGAATTCTAGGTATCTGATTTTCATCCGGATCTGAAATCTAAACTTCCTGTTTAAACTAGAAACCAGACAACGGGAGAGTGCATTACGGTAAACACTGGCTGGAAGCTGCTAGCTTGTCGGAATTTAGGAAATACGGAACGTGAGGTATTAGGGAAACGCGCAAGGGCGAATTAACTGTATGCAGGCCGATAGGCAAATGTTTGCTGATTCGCACTTGTTTGGGGCGGGGAAGGATACCACGTTCCGGGCACGTTTCCACTCCCCCTCCACTCCCTCTGACCGTGTTATTCCGGAAAATACAAGCAAGCTACGCGGAAGACCATGCCAACGTCCTAGAGGCAGGATCATAGTGAGGATATCTTACTTCTTTTTTTACCTAAATCGCCACGATGCTCAGTGTGGCGCCCAATGGACAAAATTACTCAAAAACATAATTTTTGACATTAGAATTCTGTTGCTTTTATTACACCATTGGATAGATAAATAGTCACTGCAACACGTAAGTATAGTACTCTAATCAAGTTGGCTGCGATTTACCTATTTTAGCAACTTTAAAGTTAGACATGTCGAGACCTGTCAAGAAGGCGAAAAATCTCTCTGTTTTATTGCTCGGGAAAGATATAAATTTTGTTTCGAAATATTTAAATATTTTAACTTTTCCAATATGGCTGGTAATGAGGCTGGTAAGTACATTATATTGATGTAAAGATTTATTTAAAATATAATTATAATTAGATAATTTTTTAAGTTAAAGTGACTATTATCGATTTTTTTATTTTTTTTTAAACTTTTGACTTTGTTTAGAGTTCTACAAAAATCACCTCCCATCACCCTAAATTTTTTTTTATTTATTGTTTATCTGTCCATAGTAAGTTTTGATAAAAAGTTTAAATCACGTCATGCCACATCTAAGGGAGATATAATTTTTTTTAGGACATGGTGCTATTGTCAGAAATAGAGATTTGATTGATGTGTGGAAGCACCGAGAGGATATAGAAAACAAGTAGTTTATGAAAAGATATTATCTCTTATTGATATAACAGATGAACCTTCCAAACATCGTAAAAGTAATATTATGAAATGCAGCCAGTTGTTTGGGTTGAAAATGGCAAATAAATGGCAGAAAGTAGGACAATCTCGGAATCGACTTTTACAAAATCAGGTATATTGATTAGACAAGATTATATATAGAATAAATAATGATTCTGAAGAAAACACATCTTCGGATGAGGAACAAGAACCTCCTTGTCGCTCAGTTGGACGGCCACGGGTGCCATTTGAACAGGCATCCAAGAAAACAAAACGAAGACGTGTAGCCGAACTAACCACAGACAGATCTGCAAATGAACTTCAATTTGCTGTAAATGTCGTTTCTGGAAGAAATTACAGTGAGGTCTCGCCACAAATTTTTAGTTTTAGTACAGCTGAAGCTTTAGCCCTTATGGTAGATTTGGATATATCCGTAAGAAAGTATTTGCTACTTAGGTCTGTTATTAATGGTAAGGCCCAGAACTGCCTTCCTAGTTATAAAGGATTACAGAAAACAAAAAATGCTTTCCTCCCTTCATAATTTATTATTACTGAAATTTCTGCAGAAGTTGATTTGCAAGAACTTCTACAGAAAACAGCTGGAAGTATCCTTGAAATAATAAATTTTGAAGAGAGAGATTGCCGGATTAAAGTGATATGCAAGTGGGGATTTGATGGCAGTTTTGGGCATAGCCAATATAAGCAGAAATTTTCTGATTTAGAAAACACCGACGAATTTCTGTTTCTTGTAGCAATGACGCCACTCAGATTGATTGATATGGAAACGAATAAGGTATTGTGGAAAAATGAGAGCCCTTCATCTACTTTATATTGTAGGCCGATCATTTAAAAAGGAAAATGCTGATTTAGTGCGGAATACGGAAAAGGAAATAATAACAAAAATTGAAAATTTGATTCCTATTGAGATTAAAACAAAAGAAGATAATTGAAGTTGATATGATGTTAACAATGTTGGACGGCAGTGTTGGAAACGTTCTATCAGAGACAAATTCAACTATGAAGTGTATCATTTGCGGAGCCACACCCAAGGACATGAATACGTTAGCAGGGATTAACCGTCCTCCTAACGTAGACAATTACCGGTTTGGTTTGTCAACTTTACACTGCTGGATTCGTTTTTTTGAATGCTTACTCCATATTAGATACCGCCTGCCAATTAAATCTTGGCAGGTTCGTGGGCCTGAAAAGAAAGCTATAGTCGAAGCAAACAAAAAACGAATCCAAGCAGAGTTCAGAGCCAAGCTGTCTCTAATAGTTGACAAACCAAAACCCGGGTATGGCTCCTCAAATGACGGCAATACGGCCAGAATTTTTTTCCACAATCCACAAACAAGTTCATATATCACAGGGGTAGACAGGGAATTAATCGAGAAATTTGCGATCATCTTAGGAGTGTTAGCTAGTGGTTGCGCGATTGATATGGAAAAGTTTGCGTCACTGCTGGAAGAAGCAAGAAATTTGTATATCCACCTGTATAAGTGGTACAACATGCCAAACACGGTACATAAGGTCCTTGTTCATGAGTGTGAGATAATTGATGCATTTTGTTTGCCCATTGGAGAACTGTCGGAGGATGCGCTTGAGGCACGCCATAAAGAGGTTAGGAAACATCGATTATCTCACACCAGAAAATGTTCAAGAACAGATACGAATAAGGATCTCATGCGTGTTCTTTTACTTACTTCTGATCCTTTTATATCCTCAAAAAGAAAGGTGAGCTCAAAAAAATATAAGAAATGCAACGAGGCAGTTCAGAGCTATTGAAAAAAGCAAGAAAATGATGATTTAGGTATTGACTTAGGTACAATAACGAATGACACAGCACCGAGCAAGAAATCCTATTCCGATTAGAATGGGTATATTTGGTGTTATTTTTTTAATATAGTTTATATTATTATTTCATACATTACCTACTAAGTAATTGTTATTTTGTTAAATATATTTTTTTAAATAAAAACCTAAATATCAATTTCAAATTATACAGATCTATTCTTTATTTGAATTATTCTTATCATTTTTTCAAATAGATAGACAAATTTAATAAATCATATTGCGCCCGCCACAAGTTGGCTACATTATCTTTTAAATCATTCGGTAAAGATCTTGAAAAATAAAAGCGTGACTTTTTTGTCTCTCCTAAGAATGCTATAATAATATCCTGCCTTATCCCAATTTATTCGAGATCATCAACCTAATATTTTGACTTTTACAAAAAAAAAACGATTTATGCGAAATGCATCCCGCCTGCTCCCCCACCCCTTCTTATTATTTTAAATAATTTTTGTCATACTTTAGAAAGCTACTCAAATAAGTAATCGCCCTGCGTTTACAGAATTCAAATAGGACCACTAGTTTTTAAGATATCGAATTTTGTCCCTGATCCCTATAAAGGAACACACTGTGCGATGGCCTGACAGGGTACCGTGTGGTTATGAGGAAACGGAGGCACGTCACACTGACTTTAGCGAGGGAACACGTGGCCATGCGTGTATGCACACATTCCGGCCCCGCGCTAGACATCCGCCAGGTAGTACCTACACGTTTGTAAGTTTGAGATCGTATATCACCTACCGACAATCACAGTTTTCTCTTGGGATGGGATTCGAACTCGCGCAGTTTACGCGACTGATTAACAGATACGATTCGACACTCTGATGCTGTCCTCATAGTGTGTAACATATAACCGTTATTTCTATGCAGACAAGAGGCCACAACTAGCTTAAAAGACAAGAACTCTCGAGTACTGTATAATGTAACAATTTAATGCAACAAATTATGCGTCAGCAAATCTGAGACAGTCCTGTTTGCTCTGCAGTTTGGTCAGTCTGTCCATCTTAGTGTTTCTCTAAGAAGTGCAGTTCAAGCAACCGGTGTCTCGCTTTATTGTTTATAGTGAAGTTTTGGGAGTAAGGTAGTGAGGTGAAATTTTAACAGTCAGCGCTGTACTGTGTATTTTCTAAAATCGGTAGAGTGGTACGGAATTAATCACAGAGAAAGAGAGAGAGGGAGAGGTAGGAGGGGATATAAAAATTACGCTCAGACTTCGGAGTTTCATGCTATTCCGCTTTTCGGTCCACTCTGGGTGTGGTTAAAAAAATTACACCTCTTAATAAATGAACGTAAATATCCTAATTACTTATTCTCTAGAACAAGTGCCGAGTAATTATGCCATTAGGCTGATTATTCGATATCCATCAGTGTTACATGCGTATTTCGTATATGGTAACCAAATAAGCTCGTGCGGTTTTTACTAGAAAAATATAAACTTTTATTGAGAAACAATAAGACACTATTTATTCGTCGAAGTAATTACCATCACATTCAATGAGCTTTTTCCAAAGTGGAACCAATTTTTGTATGCCGGTATTGTAGAGCTCCCTGGATTTGGGGTTAAAAAATTGCGGGACCGCATTTATTACACCATCTCGAGTTGTGAACTGTCGGTGCCTCATACAGTATACAAAGCCACTACCAATGACCTGAGTACCAAACTGCCAAGAGCTTACGCGGTTTTGGAATCTTTCATGGTTCAATAGAACTAGAAAGAAAGACCTAGAATATATATAGCGCACACTAAGAAAAGACGACCCTTTTGAAATTTCCAAAATAGTTTATCATTTTGCTTGCAAAAAGCAATCATCAAACCATTTCTTCTTCTAAACAGAATCACGCATTGCATACCAGCTCGTTTTTTTCGCTATGACTCTGCAACTGGAACAAAGTCAAAATCACATTGCTAAAGTCTACGATCAAATACTTAGATTTTAATAATAATAATAATAATAATAGTAATAATAATAATAATAGCTTTATTGTCCAAGAGTTTCCTATTTATAGGACAATTAATAAACATAATACAAAAGCAAAAAAAAGCGAAAAAAGCGAAAAGAAAACAACAATTGCAACACAGGTATAAATTTGTAACATGAGCTATTGGTCCGAATAAGCCTTAGCTGCCTTTAGCAGGTAATTAACATTTGTCGTAAATATATCACAGTAACATCCAATTCTGTTTAAGTTAGAGCACATTACATATAACGGTGACTTGAGAAGAACGTTTGTCCTAGCTCTAGGAAGCCCGAATATTTTATGATTGCGAGATGCAAACGTTGGAGTACGAAACTTGATCTGTTCTAGGATCATGGGGCAATCAATTAAATTGTTGATCATTTTGTAGCCAAATATTATTGAGGCACAGTACCTACGTTTTTTCAAAGTCAACATGTCTAAGCGACTACATAGTTCCTCATTACTTGTACCTCTCTCTGGATATGTCCCATCAATCCTAAACAGAACAAACTTCATAAACTTCAATAGCTGTGCTATAGCATTCATCGTAAGGGCTCCAAATAATACTACAATATTCGACTTTGGATCTAACATAAGCATAATATAATAGCTAATAGACTTTATGTTATGAAAATTCCTGCAATTCCTTACTATGAAACCATAAGCCGCCAATGCTTCTGATGCTTTTTTATTTATATGCTGACTAAAAGTTAACTTTTGATCATACCTAAATCACGTACATCAGAGCATCTTTCTAGCACAGACCCATCAATAGAGTACGGATATTCGCAAACATTAATTTTCCTGGTGTAGCTGACTATTTTACACTTCCTCACATTAAGCTCCAACTTGTTTTCCACACACCAAGACATCACAAAATTTAATTGGTGTTGTAGCTTGATACAATCGTCAGGAGAATTTATCTGCGAATAAATTTTCAGGTCGTCAGCAAAGCATAGGCGTTCAACTGAGTCACAGAGGTCATTAATAAATATTAAAAACAGTAATGGTCCCAGGTTGGACCCCTGAGGAACTCCAGAAGGTGCCAAATAGGTCTCAGATTGGAAGCCATTATAGCTAACAAATTGTCTACGATCGGATAAGTAAGATTTCATCAACTCCCTAGCATCATCTGTGAAACCAAGTACACCTAACTTATTTAATAAAGTTTTGTGGTTAATTTTATCGAAAGCATTCGAAAAGTCGGTATAAATTACGTCAACTTGCTCATTACGAACAATGGCTTCCGAGAGGTACTGCGTTATTATAAATAGATTTGTGGTTTTTGAGCGATTAGCGACAAATCCGTGTTGATGCAATGACAGCTGACGCTGGACGGTAGTGTAAATGCGACTGTACAGACTTTCGAGAACATGCATAATATAGAGATGCCCTGTAATTCTCAATATTTGACTTATCCCCACACTTAAACACTGGACAGACCTTAGCGATCTTCCAAATATCTGGAAATCTTTTTGTTGTAAGACAAATATATAAAGTTAGAACACCAACAAACACTCCCACACAATCTTTGACTATAAAGGACGGGATGCCATCTAGATCTGATGTCATCTTATCCTTTAGTGATTTAATGGCCTTCCTGACTTCATTTTCCTCAATTGGATGAAAATGGAAAAATAAATTACTATGATTTAGTGAGGCATTATTATGGGGCTTGTGAGTGACATAGACGCTGCTGAAAAACACACTGAATGCGTTTACTATATCCTGAGGCTGAACTATAGAATTATTTTGAAATTTCATTATCCCTGGGATTCGTGATGTGTTGTTTTTGGAGTAAACGTACGACCAAAAAGCATTGGGGTTAATTGTTAAAGAATTCTGGATATTTTCAATACCTTGATCATACGCTGATTTAATCTGGTTTTTTATCAAGCGGCGCAAACGTTTGAATTCTTGTAGATCATCAACAAAAGCAGACCTGTTGATTTTTCTCCTAAATTTAGCTTTAAGTTTAATGTTCTTAATCATAGCTGAGTGATACCAAGGCGGGTATCGGCGACTGTAATTCTTATACAGAGGTATGTGCCTGTCAAAAATTTGGAAAATGTTGCCATAAAATACATCAACAATATAATTAACATCAGAAGAGCAGAATAAAACATCCCAGTCAAATTGAATTAGCTCTTGATACAGGTTGACAAAGTCAGCCTTTCTGTAGTTATAAGTTATCTTGCTATGATTGAATGTAAACTTAGGCTCTTTAATGAATATGGCAGTCAAATCAACAGCTACTGCCTGGTGGTGACTACAATAAACTGTTACCTGAGCACGGTACTTTGTCAGTGTGAATATGCCACAAGCGCACCGGTGAATTAAGTCTTAAATTCTTCAGTGTTGTTGCGACAAACAGTGAATGTCACTAAGCCTGGTTTTCTGACAAAAAAACATTATGGACTTTTTGACTTGAATTGGCCAATCTCCATTTCCGAAGATCTGAACCTGGTTTTGTGGTTTGGTTGGAACATAAAAAAAATATAGCCAGTTTCCGTCACCCACAACGATTGAACTTTGAATACTCTTCTCCCAAGATTCAAATAATTTAAGCAATTTTACACCCTCAAAAGTTAGTAACCTTTAAATGGTCGCCTACAGTACTCCAAATAGCTCATTCAGAAAAATTCAGTTGCCTCTGTCGTCTATACGTGATATGTTTATACTGACAGACAACACAAGAAAATGAAAATTGGAGCTCAGCACTTCAATTTCTAGAGCATTTGTTCAACAGAAGAGAATAATCAGACTGATATTCAACATTCGTAGAAGAGAATCCTGCAGAGATATCTTCAGAAGTAAAAACATCATGACTCTACCAAGCATTCATATTTATAAGTGCGCCCTTTTCACACATACAAACAAAACAAAATTTATACAGAACAAAAACATCAACACACATTATAATACAAGGGCAGGTGAGAGTCTGAGTATTCCAAAACACACACTGACGCTGTTCGAAAAGTCACCGGAATACACCTGCATCAGAATATATAACAAACTTTCAGCTAACCTCAGGAATGTCAGTAGTATTGCTAGTTTTAAATGTAAACTACGCAAATTATTAGTTGAAAAATGTTTCTACTCTTTGTCTGAATACCTCGCACTGTGATATATTTTTTTAAACTTTGTCTGTACGCATTAAGTTGTCCCTGTTTGTACTTTGTAAATACTTATGTTTGTTTCGTTTTTATTTTTAATTATGTGTACTATGTACCTCCCTCTTAGGACGAGTCATGTCACTTTTTATGATCTACAAGACAATAAATGTATCTATCTATCTATCTATCTATCTATGATCAGATGTGCTCAGATTTGATCTAATCGGGAAGTACAGGTCCTGACGATAATCTTAAAGATAACTTGGGTCCGTCCCTGTCCGCTCTGAATGCTATGCCGTCCCCGTCTAATGAGTGCCGTAATGCTAATAGGTGATTAGACGTTGGAGGGAGGTAATGGAGTGGGGAGCACACACGTACGGCAGCGTCGGAAGGATGTGCAACCAGATAAGCACCGGTTGCATAACAACCATATTGTGTGATAATGCTAAGTAGCCTAATAAGGTGCAGCTTGTATTTATTCCTGCGCCAAGGATGCGTCAGCTTTTGCATACACATTCCACGGTGCATTGCAGCGTACAGGATGTTTCAATGTAACAGATAAGAAACTTAGAGGATTAGTCCCACCAAAAAAATTGTTAGTAAATTTACTTCTGTTCAAATTGCATGAGAACATAAGATAGGTACCAACGGGTACGGACTGAGCCTGTAACTTTTTTTTGTTGCTCTTGTTTATTTGCTTTATTCTACTTGACATAAAACTGGATTTCGAATTTGTATTTGAAATTTGTTAGTCTGTGTGTCAACTGGTCTATTGACCTCTCAGTCTGTGATGTTGATTTTTTGTAAGTACATATTTTTCATCGCTACATTGGTGTCACTGAAATTTTAGTGACAAAGTAATAAATATTATAAAAATGGCATTAGGTAGACCAACTCTATACTTTCTGCGCCTTCGCTCAAATCCACAAATTTTAAAGCGAAACTTGCTTAGGTATATTCACTTAGGTACTATATATCGTAAACCTCTGCATCTCGAACTGAATAAAATATGGACGATTTTAGAGTTCCAGGATTAATTCAACTGCTTCTAAAAACGCTGAAGTGATATCTACTCCTAACATCCAAATAATATCTGATTATAAACGTTTAATTTTCTTCGTTACATCCCTTCGATCAGCAGTCCGTTAGCTCTAAGGTAAAAGGATCGGTCATTCATTATTTCACATTACACTGATCAACAGCCAAAAAATATCCTAAATAAAATCAACAAAATATTACTATTTTTAATGTGCTAAAACCGGAATGAAACTTATTTTTTCAACATTAGTTCAAGTTTTAGAGATACGGTAATTATATGTGTTCCTGCTGTGACAGTGTTAACATACCGTAATTCACAAGAATGCACGTGCTACATTTTTATATTCGGCAAGAAAAGATGATGTAATCGGCATGATTGTGTTACGTTATACATACGTGTACATTATATTGTTTTATATTAGCTATTTTTTCCTCAGTTGGCTGACAGCGTTCATGCAAGATGTCTCGAAAGTGTGTAAACAATCCAGATCAGTTTTGTTACGTGTGTGGTGGACGATGTGACTTTTGCGTCTCAGAGACGGTCTATTACTCCACTAATAACAAAGGCATATCAGCTTTATTTCGGTTATAAACTAGGTGATCAAGACAAACAGTGGGCACCCCACATCTGCTGTAATACATGTGCTTCAAGTCTGAGGAGCTGGATAATGGCGAAAAACGGTCTATGCGCTTTGCTGTCCAAATGGTTTGGAGAGAGCCTACAAATCATATTAATGATTGTTACTTTTGCATGATACCTTGTGTTGGACAAGCCACAGGTATGTCCAAGAAAAAAAAATCGGTCATTAACTACCCAAACATACCATCTGCGATGAGACCTGTGCCTCACAGTGACGAAAATCCTATTCCAAAACCCCCAGAATCCTACACTTGCGAATCAGAAAACGAATCAGATCATGGCCATCGAGTGATTCGTCATGAAGAAGATATGCCATCAACGTCAAGAGATCCTGATTTTATACCGAGCACGTCATGCCACCAACCGCACAAAATAACACAGTCAGAATTAAATGATCTTGTAAGAGATTTAGAACTTCCAAAATGTAAGGCAGAGTTACTTGGATCAAGACTGCAGCAGTGGAACTTGTTAGAAGACGATGTTTCGGTATGTGTTTTTCATAAACGCCACAAAGACTTAGAACCATTTTTCAATATGGAGAATAACTTGGTTTTCTGCAGTAACATTAACGGCTTACTGGCGGCTTTAAATATAAACTATAACCCAGAAGAATGGAGATTGTTTATAGACAGTTCAACATTGAGTTTAAAGGCAGTGTTATTGCATATTGGAAATATTTTACCATCTCTTCCTGTAGGGTATGCAGTTCACATGAAAGAATCATATGACAATATGAAGTACCTATTGACATGCATAAAATACGATGAGCACCAATGGCATATTTGTGGCGATTTGAAAGTTGTTGCACTTTTACTTGGGCTGCAGCTAGGCTACACAAGTTTTGCTGTTTTTTGTGTGAATGAGACAGTCGGGCAAAGGCACTTCATTACACCAGACAAAACTGGCCTGTTCGTCAATTCCTAGAGCCAGGTCAAAAAAATGTACAGCATATGCCATTAGTAGATTCGAAAAAAATTTTATTACCACCACTGCATTTCAAGTTGGGCCTAATGAAAAACTTTGTCAAGCCATTAGATAGAGATGGGGCAGCTTTTCAATACCCGCGTCAGAAATTTCCAAGATTAAGTGAGGCAAAGGTTAAAGAAGGGGGGCCACTGATTCGAAATATTTTGAAAGATACACAGTTTGAAAACACTTTAACAGGTATTGAAAAAACTGCTTGGAATGATTTCCGTCTGGTGGTCACTAATTTCTTGAGAAATAGAAAAGCTGACAACTATAAAACCCTTGTCAAAAATATGCTGTCATCGTATCAAAAGATGGGCTGTAATATGTCTCTTAAGATACATTTCCTACACTCACACATGGACTTTTTTCCTGACAATTGCGGAGCCGTAAGTGATCAGCACGGCGAACGTTTTCATCAGGATATTTCAACAATGGAAAAAAGGTACCAGGGAAAGTGGAATCCTTCCATGCTTGCAGACTACTGTTGGACTCTTGGTAGAGATACTCCAGAAACGATCCATAAAAGAACAGCAAAAAGACAGCGCATATAATGATTCTTATAAGTATATGAATCTTATTACTTTTTTAATATATCTTCAAAAATAAAAAGTTTTTTTTCTAAACCGCAACTAATTTTTTTATTTTATTCTCATTTTTGGATTCAGCGCCTAAAAATTAACAAAGAAGTGCACTTTTCCCACAAGATACAATTAAAAAACTAAAATTTGTTGTCCAGTGTTATTTGTTGAATTGTTGTCATTTAAATTTCTCGTTATGACCGTGATCAAAAGCTTCTTAATAATGGATCGTCTTTGACTGACACAAAAGATGCACCACTAACATAGCCCAACCTCCAAATCTCATCTCCTACAAGAACTTTTCTGAAAACGATCGGGAGCATCGGAAACGCCAAAAAAACGAGGTTCTAGCGATTTTTATCCTTTTAGCTTTTTTGCGCATAGCTCCACCGCCACTGGATCGGTTTCCAAAAACAGCCCAATAAGATCATCTTATTTAATGTCCGCTGAAGTGTTTCTGTCTGGATTTCTATAAAAATAGAGCTTTCCGTACATAAAAGAACTATTCTATTTATTTCAATATTAGTATGCTAGAGAAACAAATCGGTTATTTGTTGGCTACCTTTTAGTTGTTCGCCAAAAGCAAAAAATCAACGTAACTACGTTCCTAAGTTCCTTCACTGTATAATCTCTAAGAAAATATTTTAGATAAACCTCCCAGCCAAAACTTATAGATAGAATTAATTCTGTACGCGTATGTGTTAGCATACACACTTATCAAGTGTTGTTTCGGTATAATTAATCCCTCTGGGAAGATAGTGAGAACTTCCAGATGGCAACAAACGAAGCAACGAACGAGAGGAATGGTTGCATGAAAGTTAGGTTGCTGTTTATACGTTTGGTGCAGAACCAGTTGCGATTATATCCGGATTTTTTTTCTAACAATAATACATAGCCACATTTAACTTGATTAGACTGTGAACACAGCGCATCCAAAGATGGAACGTTGATATATCGGTAGTTTCCCAGTGATCTTCAAATGTTTATCAAGAAGCATGGGGCTTTCAAGCTGTCAACATAATGAGATGCAACGATACAATGAACAATAATTTTGAAAATTGTTCAAGGGCCTAATTGTGCATTTATAATTTTGTAATTCAACTTCTACCTTTACCTATGTAAGCACGCAATAAAGGAATGAAATGAAATAGCAGAGATAATTTGGAACCCAAGAAGCCAAAGAAGCTATAAGGGTCCCACCGTCCATGAAATACGAACACTTTTCATATCTCGATGCAAGGCTATAACCATCCCCATCTGTCCTGACCATGACACCTCCAGCTGCAAATATTTCGAGAGAGTTTACCCTTTCTGATGTCAGCCACCATACACATAACACGTAGGTATTTCTTATTTCTTTCTTCCTTTCAACGATGCGAATTAAGAAAAGAGCACAATGAATCTTGATCTTTGCTCTGGACCTCACGAAGCCCTTGCTCCTGCCCTAGCCTAGGACTTGGACCTTACATTATCTTTGGGACATTACTTATAGTCCTATTTCGGACCCTTGTCTTGGCTTTGTGCACCCGCTTGCCTTTGGTCCACATCTGAAGAATGCGAGGAGATCTCATCTTCACTTTCAGAGCACTGCATAATTTGTTTGGTGTAGACATGTCGCATCTGTTTCGTCTGGCAACGAACAATCTCGGAGGCCATAACTTCAAATTTCAGAAGGAAGCTCTTAGAACCTCTACTCGTCAGCGCTTTATCTCAAACCGTGTCTTCCATCGTATGTAGTGGACTCGACATCCGTCAACAGTTTCAAAAACAATTATGATAGAGACCGCAGTGCTTAACATTTTGTTCCCATTCTGTATATGTCTACTTCAGAAGTGCTAAGATTGTCAAATTGTTATATTTATTTTGTCTGTACACTATTATCTGCTATGTGTTTGAGTTTATAGTACTTGTACTCAACTCAAATTTGTTGTTTATTAATAATAATAATAATAATCTTTCCTTTGGAGCACCGCTGGCCATGCCCTTTGGTCACCATGTTTGACATCTGCGCGCTTAAGGTACTCCAATATTAGCCTTCCACGAAGCATAAGAGTCGCAAAGATAAATCACATCTTTCCGTTTATTATTATACAGGGTGTCCGCAAAGTTGGGGTTTTCCTTTTCAGAAACAACTATCCTTGAAATAACAAAGGTAATGTGTAGTGAAACGAGGGCGACCAAGTAAAACAAAATAAAGGAAAAAGTACTCACTATCCAGTTGACGAGAAGGGCTAAGTACGTCTCTGCCCGAAATCATACCGCTCCAACAGAAAATGAAATCAGCTGATGCGCTACCGAGCAGACGCAGGCAAACAAGGAAGGCAAAATGTTGCGTAAAAAGTCTAGGTATTGCATCCCGTCCAATCGATTTGGGAGAATAAATGGTCCAATGAGCATACCGTTCACCATGCCAGCCCAAACATTCACCGAAAATGTTTGCTGAAAATGTGCCCGACGGACAGCGTGCGGATTTTCTACTGACCAAACATGAGTGTTGCGAAAGTTATTCACTCCATTACGCGTGAACGTAGATTCGTCTGTCACCAATATGCACTTCAAAAAGTCCGGATTATTGTCAAGTTGATGCAACAACCACTCACAAAACCGCACTCTTGCTGGAAAATCGTCAGGTTGAAGGGCTTGTACACGTTGGACGTGAAACGGATACAGCCCCTCTTCACGCAGCGTTTGCCAGACTTTAGTTTTTGATACCTGCATTTCTCTAGCCAGGTCTCTAGTGCTTGTTGAGGGATTCTCGTCTACGCGATTACCTCTACACGCGTGACCGTAACCGTCGGTTGAAGGTTGCATACTGATCTGACACACTGACCCCGACCCAGTTCCGTCGTCGGGTTGAGCTAGTGTCCTAGTACCACTCGAGGATGTCGCGGCTACAGGACGGTATTCAGATATTTTTGATGTTGCAGAGCCCTTTATCTCGGTTTCCTTAAGACATTGGTGTAAATGGTACTAAGAAAAATTGCTTATGTTTTCAAGATCTACACATCATGTAAAGGAAAACCCCAACTTTGCGGACAGCCTGTATAGTATATATTTATTTTCATTACCTTTTTTTTCCTTCAACATAGGTATGCAGTTGTTAGTCCATTCTTTTAATCTTAATAGACATGCCTTACAACAAGTAAATTAAAAATGAATGAATGATGTATACAAAATATGTATAAGAAAGCGAAGGATATTAAATATTTCGGGTTTACATTGTGACAGCTATACAAACAAAAGTATGTTATGTTATGTTATATTGGAATGCTTGTGTGAGGTGACAGATAACTTTTGGCAACTATGTTATGTATTTCTATTCAAGATAAATTTCTTCATATGTAAAAAATAACTGCGTTGTAGGTGAAGCATTCATAAAAGAATGACGACCTGCGAAAGGGCATTGTGAGTGTTTTCGTAAATCGAATCTCCCTAGAAAGAGTATTGCTTCTAGATATCAGCTTAATTTCCAAAAACGGGAGAAAGGATGAGAGCAAAAGTCTATGGGTGTAAGGAACAAAGTGCATATAGTATACTTGTTTTGAAAAAAAAATAGGATGCGATCGTATTTTCTAAAATTATTGATCAGCCTACAACATGAATCGTGGACTTAGGATATTGAGTCTATAAATGGAAGATAAACTAAATCACAGCAACTAATTTTGGACATTATCAAAGATTCAGATATTTTTTTCTCAGTTGTATAGTCAAGAAATTGTCTATTAAGATATAATTGAGGTAGAAGAAGAAAAACAACTCTTACTCATATTATTTACATGTGGTATAAAACCTAGACATCAATCTAAAGTTTCGTCCATGTTTTTGCCTGATTCACTTACTTCCATAGTCTCACCATTCAAGATTATGTCAAAATTAATTTTGAATTCGCTCCTAAAGAATTTAGCTGCAGAAACAGTGACTTTCGATTTTAAAGGGGTCAACTGCAGCTTATGATTCTTTGCATACATACCACTATATTTCATATCTTCATTTACCTCAGATTCAGCACCTTTAATGTGGTGATTATGGAAATGACTGTAGATTAGGATTATACAAAATGAATGGAAAATGTACATCATATATACTAAGTGACATATAAATCCGAACACCCAGTTTAAATGGTTTTATTTTAATAAAAGTTGGTGAATGTATTTATCTTACTGTAAATAACAAGTGCAAAAATGTTCAGCCTTATCAGTTGGACATTCCGGTTTTTATACTGCTTTTTTTTAATTCACTAACGCTCTAAAAATGAATATTTCAGCCGCAGTAAAGAATCAACGTTGGCGGATTTTGGTTCTTGACATCCTTTACGATCGGTTACGATGCCTAGAGTACGGAGACCTGTACGATGTCGTCAACTTAGTGAGTTTGATAGGGGCCGTATAGTGGGACTTCGGGAAGCTGGACTTTCTTTTCGGGCAATTGCAGTTAGAGTGCAAAGAAGTGTAGACACTGTGGTTAGGTATTGTCAGGCATGGCTTCGAGAAGGCCGTACGCAAAAAGCAAGGGGCACTGGACGCCGCCGTAGAACAACAGACCGTGAAGATCGCCGCCTAAGATTATTGGCCTTAAGGGACCGTTTCTCCACTACCAGGTCCATTGCAAATGAACGGTTTGCAGAACACGGAAGACCTATTGGCATGCGAAGTGTTTACCGACGAATGAGAAGTTTTGGCTTGTTTTCATAACGGCCACACTGGGTCCTCCCTTTAACTCGAGAACACCGACGTAATCGCCTTGAGTGGTGCAGACAACGGTCACTCTGGGATCAGGAATTGAACAGTATTGTCTTTAGTGACGAGTCTCGATTTTGTCTAGGCGTGCCAGGGTTAGAAGGCGGCGTGGTGAAAGGAGGAATCCACAGTTTTTTGTTGAAAGACATGTTCGTCACACTGTTGGAGTTATGGTTTGGGGTGCTATAGCTTATGGTTCCAGGTCACCTTTAATCTTCATCAGAGGTACTATGAACGCGCAGCGTTATATCCACGATGTTCTAGAACCCCATCTTTTACCCTATCTTGACACCCTGGCAGATCCAACTTTCCAACAAGATAAAGGACCGACCACATGTTGCAAGAGTCACAATAGACTTCTTTCAACATAATGATGTCACATTGTTACCATGACCATCAAGATCTCCCGACTTATCCCCAATTGAGCACGTGTGGGATATGATGGGTAGGAGATTTCTCAATTTGCAACGTCCTCCTCAGACTCTAGAAAAACTTCGAGAGGAGTTGGTGGTTGCCTGGAATGAGATACCACAGGAGGACATTGACCACCTGATCAGAAGCATGCCTAGGCGCGTTGGAGAATGCGTAGCACATCAGGGTGCATCCACACATTATTAAAGGTCAAAGAGCTTTAATGCAGTGCAATCATTTTGAAATTTTTATGTCACTTAGTATACAAAACCGTGCAGTAAAAACGGAAAAATGCTGAGTTGTTCCTTTTTTTCATTCAGATTTCAGGTTTTTATATCTAAAGGTATTCCAGCTAATTCTGAACATACAGTCGTATATCTACGACACGGTAATATCCAATATCATTCAACGCGACATCTTGGAACAAACACACATTCATTTCCTTCTAGTTTCAGTAGTAATAGTAGAGACTTCACAGATATGCGATGCATAAATTCATGATCACCGCTGAGCGTGTTCTGGTAGAAACCCTGGGCGGCGTGAAAATCAACGCATATTTCACAGCAGACGACCCTCATTGCCTTTTATGCCCCCGCGTATGCTGACAAATTATCTATTTTCGTCGATGGATAAGGTCGATTTTTGCCGAATGTTGCTCCCTTGTTTGCGGTTATTTATGTGGATCTAGGGGAATGAACGGGACAGGCACTCTCATTCCCGCTTGGCTGGATTTGAGGGGAGCTTCTATTGCTTGCATTAGAGGGAGATGCGTTGGCAGCTTAGTATCGAGATATTTAATTTTTTATACCGAAGCAGCCGCGCAGGCAGAAGCCTAAATGCCGGAACACCGCGGCTGCTATGATGATCCCAAAGAAATCTTTGTTAATACGATTTTTGAACTACCTAAGGTTAATAGAACTGAGAAAAGCTTCTTCCCGTAGACCCAGCTTTTTTAAAGCAGCTGCAGCTATTGACGAGATGTGTTCGTGCCAGATCAGGTTCTCGCTGATCTGGACTCCGACCAGCCGAAATGAATGGATCTTTGGCAGAACTCGACCATCCATCGAAACCGGGTGAGCGCAGGGACGCTTTTTGTTCGTCAAAGTACAGTACTGCGTTTTGGAATCATTGAACTGTACAAGATTGTTGCGGCCCCAAGCAGAGAGGAAGTCATCGCTAGTCTTCTTTTTTCCAACTCAGGGGCAGAGATCGGCTTGTCACTTTGAATTCCTGCATGTAGAGTGCTGTCATCTGCGAAGCTGTAGATTGGGTTGATCATGCAGGAAAGGAGGTCATTGATATGTAAGAGAAACGGTGTCGGAGCCAAGACCGATCCCTGGGGAACTCCCGCGTTGACGTTGTGGGATGAAGAGGAGAACCCGTCAATTACGACGGATATCTTTTCTGGGAGGCCATAGGATGGAAGTTTGCTTAAGAGGGCAGCGTGCCACAGCTGATCGAACGCTTTCGTGTTGTTAAGAGCAACGACATGAGCCTCACCATAAGACTGGATGAGTTTACTCCACAATTGAGCGAGGTAAGCTAGGAGGTCCCCTGTGGACCGTTGGTGCCGGAAACCATACTGCCTGTCGCTAATCAAGTCGTGACGTTCGAAGTAGTCCAGAAGCTCGCGATTTATGCACCTCTCCATCACCTTACTTAAAGCAGAAAGCAGAGCTATAGGCCTGTAGTTGTAAAGATCGGTCTTAGATCCCTTTTTTGTGATGGGTTGGACATGAGCAAATTTCCAGTTTTCTGGGAAGGTGCGGGATTCATAAGATATCTGGAAGAGACACGAAAGAACTGGAGCAAACTCCGGTGCACACCTCTTCAGTACAATGGCAGGAATCAAGTCCGGACCAGAAGCTTTGCACTTAGGCGTGGAGTTGACAGCAAAGATCTTGGCTAGCACTTCTGCCTTGGCCTTCGAGTTGAATACAATAGTTCCATCCTGACACGCAAGTGGTGGAAGGCTACTGTGTGAGAAGTTCTTTTCAATCTTTTTGGTCAGCGTCCAGAAAGACCGACTGCCGTTGCGCTGCGACATTACCCTCTGCCTAACTTTTATATCATGCTGGTTTTTGGCATTGCGAACCGCTGCTTTATATTTGTTTCTGGACTCAAGGTCGGCTTGTCTGTTCTCTACAGTGGGGTTTTGTAAGAATGTTATGTGTGCCTTGATCTGCTGCCGAGATATCATACCTATAACGAAATCGGCCGTCAGTTACTGCTATGTCTGTTTGCTGATTTGTCTCTTAGTACTGTCCTTGTATGAGTATAGACAGTAATGCCTGTCTTGGAGCGGGGCTTGTGTCAAGAACCAGATACATATTGTTTGATCGATAGGAGGAGAGTGGGCCAATAACCGTGAGACAAACTGAAATGAGCAACAACATTCGTTAGTGAAGTGTTGCGCTTGGTGTATGGATCCATTAGAGTAACATTACAACATCTTGTATAGTAACTATTTTCTACCGTTAGAATCCTGTTTTGCTCAAGCTAAAAAACATCCAAAAAACCTAATTTCCTGACTCGTTTTGCGACTACAATACATAACCGCCATATTGGCGTAAGAAGTGAAAAGCTGAAAGCGGTCATTGAAGGCGCATATTCTTCTAATCATCTTAAGGCGGCCCGACGCAGTGAGTGTCAAGCCATTTACAAGTGTTCAGCTGCGTCAAAACTGACACTCCATTTTTCAATATTTTTGAAAGAAATTCATACAGTATGTTGTGAAGATAATTAATTGCCCAGGGTGCTATAGGAGCACTTTTTGAAATTTTGTTTTTGCACAAGTTTTATGATGGGTTGAAGTGCGCCCTTTTTCTGTTCAACTTCGCGATTTTTTTAAAAAGAAACTGAAAAAGTGGCTCTATAGCACCCTGTGGGGTTTTGTTTTCAGCACTCTGTGAAAATTTCATCCAAAATTTCAAAAAATAAAGCGTCAATTTCGAAGCGCGCAAACCTCTACAAATCGTATTTTGGACGAATTTTGTCTACTGTTTCGTGCTGCCAAAACGAACGTTGCGGCGCAATGTATGGACTAAGAAAGTACGTTTTCAGATAATTTGGTGGCCCTATTTCATATAATCGAAAATTCGACGAATAATGTGCTCACGATTTCAAAAAATCGGTACCTGCTCTATAGGCTTGACACCAGCAGCCAACAGATCTGCAACTACCGACAGTAGGGAAGAATTAATTCGGATATCACTCCAGTAAAGTATAGGGGAATTTAGCGTGGAACTTTAAAATTATCGATATGTCAAGGAAATATGTTTTTGAGAACGATCATTTGGTAGATTTTATACCTGCATTTTCATTTAAGCTTCATAACCCGTGAAATGTACCCACTTCGCCGTTACCTTTTAAGTTCTGCAGTTTGTGATGTTTTTCTGGATATAAGCAGATCATAATTGCCTAGCATGCTACTTGTATCAGTGCTTTTTACAAAATTTTGTCTTTGCGCAAGAATTATGGTGGGTTGAAATGCTCACTATTTGTGCTTAACTTCTTGATATTTTAAAAAGATCATAGTGGATAAAATATAAAAAGTCGATCGCTGGCACCCTGTAGACTTTGTTTTTAACACGCTGCAATAGTTTCATTTGGAAATGATAAAAAGTAAGTTGTGAAGTGCAAATCGGTTTTTGGGCGAAATTCATCTACTGTTTCGTCCTGCCAGTCCAAGCGACGCGACGGTGCGTTCCGACTAAGAAAAAATGTATTCAAATAATTTTATATCTTTCCTAAAATAAATTCAAGAACTCTAATTCTAATTCGTTTATCTCATGTCAATTATGTTTACAAGGGTGGTGTGGTAGATGGTAACAATTGAACGAGGGTCATAAAAATATCTTATGCCGTCAAAATAAGAGGAAACAGTTAGGTAGTTTTTGCAAAGCAATAAACACTTATGCATTACCTGGATTAAGTTCATGTCTTGTCTACTGTAATAGGTAGATGGAGGTGATGCTGACAGAAATGGATGTGTGCGATCGATAAACAAACCACAAGATTGAACTGCCGTGTACAATGATTCTTGTGTTGCCTTTTTTATTGCCTTACTAGAAAACTCTGTTGTGTATATGAATGATGGAGTTTACCAGAACTTTATAGCTTGTTGTCTGACTTCTTCTACAAACTTCACCAAATCGAGGCGCTGTCAACCTTATCCTCTGATGAAGCCGCTACAAAGCATAGTCCTATGATTTGGTGACTTGTTCGATATGCAAAACCTCGTCGTCACTTTTTCTAAGTTTCCCTAAAAATTCTTGCTTAGCAACCTCCAAATCAATGTCGTTCATGTCAGGTTTTTGACAGAATTCGCCATAAAAATATTATATATTTTTGTTGGAACTGCTATCCAAATTGTTAGTTATTTTTATATCAACTTTTTTTGGTCTGAGTTTCTTTCCAAGATGCTTGCGTTTGAGTCTTTGTGCCATCTTAGTGATAAGCGAGGTTGGACTAAGCTTAGAACGCAAATGTATTTGGACCACATAGACAGGCCGCTTGGTATTGTGGCACGTCTTCCATGGTATGACCTCTTCTTGCAATAATTTATTCGCTTACCCCAATGTATTTTGCGATTATAGAGTTGAACTTCTCCACACTATTGTTGTCCTCATCATGGATTCAGCTCATTGAATTCGTAACTAAAATGGTCGCATATGACCTTATATTGTCCATTATCAACCCTGATAAAAAATGCACTCAAGAACAATCACACCAACAAGAGTACAACACAAAAATTCAACAACACAATATCGACGAACGGTAACAAGGGTGGAATAATACTAAATGATCACTAGCTGAGTACCAAAATAGGAAACAATTTACAGGCTAGATCGAATGAAATCTGACTCTGTTATTATAACTGCCTCGCCCGGAGTCATCCTTTCCTCTTTTAAAGTAGCGCCGACCACCGTCTAAGACCAGCCCACAATCGTTTCCTTTTCACCCTCCCGTTACCTCAGCAGATGGTGCTCGTGATTGTAGGAGTCCCGTTAAGGAGCATTCCATGAATTTTCTAGTGATCTTTGGCGTTTTTGAACTTCAGTCACTTATTCCGAACTTTCTTGAAGGTATGCTTTTATTTGGTTGTGTATTTCACATCTATAATTATTTTCTTTTTTACTTATTAAGTTTCGACTAGATACAGAATCAGCTAATCCCCGGAACAACGCTATATTCGGTGCTGACTTTTATCTATCCACAAATCTGATTAAAACGAGTCGAACGCGGAAGTTTCGCCGCGGATATGGAAGGTAATGAAAGCTGTCTGGCCTTAAAAATTAGTGGACCTTTTTCTGTCCGCAGGAATCTGCTTCACAATCAGCTGTTTGTTCAAGGCATTTTAGACCCGAGCTTTTATGAGAAACCAGGGACGTACCAACATAACTTTGTATGCAGATCTATGTTGCGATAGGTTTGTTTACAGATATCAGTATACGAGCAGCCACTAAGATCATTTGTGCTCTTATACAACATGCGTTTTAGCTTGGGGCATTATTGGATACCTATTTTTGAATATGGCGGACACACGGCCGCGATTTTGATCGCATGACTTGATTTTGTAATCGAGAAGAATTTTGAAATCTTCACAGAAGGACGAAAAGGCTTTGAAGATTTCGAAACTCGGTCCTATGGCGACGAAGCTAGGGGAAAACATCGAAATAATAAGAATCATTCAATCGTTGTTTTTTACGTACCGTATTTTTAAAATTCTTTAGGGGTAAAAATTTGGCGGGTGGGTTGTTGTCAGGGAATGGGTGAGCATTTTCTGAAGTTGTTTATATACCTCTAGCACCCGGTAATTCTACGCACCTAATATACATAATTCACACATCATAGATTTCCCACTATATTCGTCCTTAGAGCGATAGACAAATGTTGTAGACACGCATCATTGCGTCTGCTGTCTGGCTTCAGCAGCCGGCGTACCAGTCTTCATAAGTTTAGTGTCGTCGCATGACTGGAGCTCTGGCGCGTTGCTGCGTCTGAAGCATCGTGCGACCAGGTGTTGGGGAGAGGCGGCGTTGCCAGATGAATGAAATTAATCCGTTTTACTTCTCTGTTATACTTGTTCAAGACTATTTTCTTCTCTCTTGGTCTAACTTAAACATACTGCTTTCGTGAATTTTTGGTGACTCATCAGCAGGTCTAGACTTGGACTCTGAGACAAAGAACAAAAAATACGAACTACCCTCTATCCAGGATATAAGGCCTTATTGCATAGATAGAATCCACCTACTTGACGCCATTTTTATCTATTCCAAATACAAATATGCCCCTCATGGAGACTAGGGCGACACGTGCTCATAGTGGCTCCTCCTACACTACATCTCCGAAAGACAATGAATTCTAACGGAATTTGAGATGTGGTTCTTGGATATGATGGTAGATAGTAATAGTAAACAGTCAAGAAGCAATTTTTAGTTTACGAGAACCAAAAATACGACGAAAACAAAAGCATTGCTGTCTTTCGTAAAAAAAATTAATTCGTCGATAGACAAAAGTTAATTATATTTTAAATCAGCTTTCATGGCCTTTGGTGCTCCTGGCGGAGCTAGATTTTAATTATGCATAACGGTCGATAACTACAGTAGTAGTGATAAGGGTGAAAGGTGCCCTAGTTGCCAGGCTGCGCCTGTCCACGATTACTAAGGTAAGTGTATTCAATATCACCATATTAAGCTTTTAATCGTTCTTTAGATAGGAAAAACATATTTTTTATTAAAATTTATATGTTAACATTTTATGTAACCTATTTACCAATAGTGTCGAAATGATGGGTAATATTTCTAGCGCACGGAGAGCATTTGTTAAGCTTTTAAATAACTTTGCAAATTGGCGATATTATCATCAATGGTCTAGCAATATCGCCACCTATTTTATACAGGGTGACTTTGAAGTTGAGTCATTAATTTTCAGATAATGATTGTAGAAGGAAGATAAACCAAAATATGTGTGTAAAAATAAAAAAAATAAAAAAAAATGTTACCTTGTTTTATAAAGTATCCTCCCGACAAGTATTTCAGTGCGGACCTGTATTTGATCGTGCGGTCTTGGAGCACCGGCATGCCCTCCCCTGTGAGGTCTTAAGTCACCTGATTCACGAGCCCTTTGTACTACATTAACAAAGGCACGAGGGGTTGGTTGCACTCGATTGGGAAACCGATTCGCACAAATATGTGATGCCGCGGCAGCATTTTGTAAAGACTCCCCCCCGTAAATAAGAATCATGTCCACAAGTTCAGCATTTTCGTAAACATGTGCCATTTTTCATTTCGTTTGAGTCACGCAACAAACACCACTATTCACTCACGCGTTACCGACTGACGAAAAACATCGTGATAAACGTTTCAAATTCTTCCGCTTTTTTGTTTCCGATGCGATGAACCGATAAGGCGGATTATATCCGTTGTCGCCAAACACGAGCACATAATATTATTATTGAGACAGGGCGGTACTCAAACTTCTAAAGGGCTATAACTTTGTTACTTTAATTTTACCAGAAAAATGTTAAAAGAAAAAACATTTCTTTTGATCAGATCTACCCACTGTTAAAATAAATGACTCAACTTCGAAGTCACCCTGTATATTGAGTTGTCGATAAACTTTTAAAAAGAAGAAAAACGAAACCAAATTTTCAGCAAAAAGTTTTTATCCATAAGTACAAATAATAATGGCAACAAAAATTATGAACAGTAAGGACAGATATATCCGCGTATTTTGTCCTCCTTAGTCAATCCAAGGCAGTCATCATGCAAATAAGATTTGCACATGACACAAAGGCGCATATCGGCCACTCTCTCTTCTTGACATGCTCTGCAATATCAACTTTCTTCTTTTATTTGCTTCGGAGACTTTTTCTTTGGTACAATTTTCTTGGATTTTGCGGACTTAGGCTTCTTGTCTCCGGCTGAAGATTTATTGAAAAGGTCCTTTGTAACAACTTTTGCTCTGCTATTTATTGCCGGTTTTCTGAATTTTCCGTGAGACTTTTGTGCTAATTCTGGTGTATTGAGCATATCAGTGAAAGAAATATCGTGCTCCTCAGTGGTTTCGGAAGCCTCAATAGTTTTGTCTTCAAATGAAGTCTCCAACGTCTCAAAAAAATTATCACTGCTGCTATTTTTTGCGAAAGGCTGTTCTAGTTTTTTTTGGAAGCATTTTATAAGGTATTCTTGGGTGTCAGTTTGGTAGTATTTGATGGACCCGGAGGCGGAGTATTATCTCTACTTTGGGCAACTTGATTTACTGGATTTTCAGTTTCGTATGCTTCACCAGTTTCGTCTTCCGATGAAGTATCAGAAATTTCAGAATTCTTTTTTGAATGGTTGGATAATTTAGTCTTGATCGTTAGTTTGGCGGTATTTGAAGGTCCCGCAGACGCTGTCTCATTTATGGTTTGAGCAGCTTGATTAACTGGATTTTCAGTGACGCTACTTGGAGCAAATGCCTCAACCGGCAGAATATCTGGGCTGAAGGGAAATATACCAGTGGCAGTAAACCCAGATTTAATATTAGAGGGGGTCATGGACTTATCCCAAACAATGGAGAAAATGGCTCCAAAACGTTGTTTCGTCAAAGAACGGTCTCTATGATTTGACCAATACTTCATCATTCCAATAGTGCTTAAAAGAGCGAAAGACTGCCTTGTCCAAAGGTTGAAGTTCGTGGGTGGTATTGCTTGGTAAGCAGTATAGGGTGAATGATCTAAATGACATTTAGCGCCATCAAAAATTAAGAGACATGGTCCAAGAACTTTGAATTTGGCAAAATGTTGAAGCCATAATTTGAAGGTTTCTATGGTCATACTGCCTTTGGGTGTCATCAAAGCCATGCTTCCTGGTGGAAGAGAGTCGGTCCATTCCTGTTTCATTCGTTTTCCTTTGAATAGCACTAAAGGAGTGACTGCCGAACCCAAAGCGTTTCCACAAGAGACTTTTGTCACATTTTGTCCATGTTCATGAGCTACAAGATGAACTCGTTTGGCCCCCTTCTTTGCAAGGACTGCTTGTTGGTGATGGAGCGCCAGACGACAGCCCTTCTCATCCATATTGTATATGCAATGAAGTTTATCCATGATGTCAAGGTTAGTAAGAATTTCACGCAGTTTTGAAAAGTGGTCATACTCTGAGCCTTCCGCTTTCTAATTTGTGGAATCCGGTTAAAGAATCCTTTGAGCCAGAAACGTCCAGCTAATTTTTTTCCTCATTAAATGGATGGTATATGGAGTTAGCATCGCAAAAATTAAAAACACACCTTCGCAATACTTTAGAAATTAGCGGATATTCTATTTCTGCCAAGGGAATAATTCTTGAACACAACTCTTGTCCTTGTTCCTTGGTGAGAATAGATTTATGACCCATGCTACATTTCGATGTAAGATTTTTTCCTAAGTAGTCCCTCAGCGTTCCCCTGGGTACCAAAAATCGCTTACTTGCTAAATTCTTGGACATACCATTTCGACCTGCAGCAATAGCTTTTTGCAAGTTTTCCTCAATCCACTTTCGCCGTATACCTCGATTCCATTCTCTAGGCATAGTTAATCTGGAAATAAAAAATAAACGTGTGTTTAAGGATCTCAATATTTCTAACTGGCGATATTGTCACATACTGAAATTGGCGGTATTGCTATAAGGGATATAAGTTCAAGGTTTGTTTATTAACAAAGATTAAAACTATATTTCAAATGGAATGTGAGGAATAAACAAATACACAAAAGTATGCTTTACAAGATAATTATCCGAAAAAACTACTTACCAATTAATTTTGGATGATATAAACAAAATAGCTTTTAATATACTTTAGATCGCACATTCACGAAACAAACTTTTGCTGGTAAAAAAACAAGTGAAATGAAATTTGATGTTATGAAGTAACTATTACTCGTCATTTGTTGTAAATTTATTATCTCATATAGAATCAGTAACGCCATCTATCAACTAAGGGCATAAGGTACACATGGCGATATTGTCAACATGGCGATATTGTATACACCTACCTTACCATGTATTCGGTTTTTGCGTCAGTAAAGTTTGGCAGCTAATAACAAAGACTACAATGAATATTTAAAACCACATTACCACAAATTGCTTTAACCTCGATATAAAATAACATTCAATGTACATTCAGGCTGGTTGTGGCTTGAACATTTGCCCATGTTCAGTACCCCTCTGCTCAGTATCATGATGGAACCAGAAACTTTTTCAATTCGTTCGGCAGTCTAGACTCTTATCAGAGAGAAGTCGAGCATAAAAGCTGATAAAAGTTTCTTGACGACTTAATTGCCTGAAAAAGAGCTTACGTCTGAATATTTTTATCCTTGATTGTCATTGCCAAATGCCTTGACGTTATATGGATACTGGTCAGCGGGAATTTTGATCAAAGTAAGCATTCTCAGTGGAAAAGAATACGTAACACCCAATAATGATTTGACTTTGAATTAAATTTATTTTGAATTGATTCAATTTTTGAAAAAACAAATGCTGTATCGGTCCATGTCTGTGTTGGGCTACCCCATATACATCCCTCAAATCGTAGCAGCATGTTTCTGAGGTGCCAATTCTTATCTTCTTAAAATATCTCAAACCGAACTATCTATTCCTGTGGAGGATGAGATAAGGTCACTATTATTCCCACAATATCCCACACGGGATTTCATTCTAATCAAATCCTTCCTTAAAGATATGCGAATATTTAAGGGTGTGAGTCTAAATGAAAAATTAATGTTAGTTTGCATTATTAGCTATGGTCCAAAAATGTAGAGGAATTAACAGAAAGAATAGTTTCAGCTTGTGATAGAATAAAAAAATGCATACTAAGTGAAGGGGGCCATTTTCAACAATTTTTGGAATCATTTCATTGGTTTTAATGTTATGTTTATGCTTGTCAGTTAATGATTTAAAACTTCACCTCTCTGAATTCAATCAGAATATTTTATAAAACGCTTTCAATGAGCAGAATAAACTCCGTAGAGTAACAGGCATTCCAACAGGACACAATGCAGTGCAAAAGTTTACGGGACCATACGGGGCTGTTAACCTTTCGGGAACTTGGACCACAGCCAAAAGAGTTTCATACAAGCAGGGAAATTAATGCAGATTGTGAATCAGGAGATTTTTCGATTCCATATATTTACGTTGAATCTCTGTGTTTAGCGAAAATCGAACTACACCGGTTTTTGCAAAAATAAATGTCTGTTCAGAGCTATGTTAATTCTGCTTGACAAGTTTTTCGTTGATTCATCAAAAAAAATCCAGGCCAATCACTTCCTATTAACAGACATATTGCCGTACCGATTTAGTAATTTCTTCATTTAAAAACGCCTAAACGAAAACCTCCCAGTAGCAGTTTTAGTTTCAAGTAGAATCAATCTGGATGGATCAGCATCATTTAACCTGAACCTGGAAACTCAGTTTCTGGACAGAAATTACAGTACCAATAGTCATAATTAAAACTTTTAATATAGCCATATAAAGAGAAAATTTCCCAGACTCGAAACAAGGACTAGTTTGCATATATGGCCGCCCCTAAACGGCGTCCCTGGACCACAATTTGATTAACCTAATTCCAATGATTTTTAACACAGTCCATTGAAATTGAAGTAAGAATCCGGTTAGAATGTAGTGTGCTATGTTTATGTAACAGTTTGTATCCATGTCACACAGACTATCAATTCAACGAGGAGTGTTGCCAAGACGTTAATAATAATAATAATAATAATAATAATAATAACGTCTTTATTGGATAACCCGGAGGGACATAAACAGCGAAGTTTAGCCAAGGCTACTCTTACACTTAACTGTTTATGTCGGTTACATCTGATGTTCAAAACACCGAAAAAAAATTATATATAAGAACAACGAAAAAAAGAACACATATATACCCAAGTATAAAATACAAATAGACACAATCTATATCTGTAGCAGAAATGCGTATTTAATCAATAGCGAGCAACATGCTTTTAGTATGTTTACGAAAACTTTCTGAAGACATCAATTTAATACTGTTGTCCAACTGATTATAAAATAGTGCTGCATTATATGTAAATCATTGTTGGAATAATGCAGAAGTATGTGGGGTGGTTCTGATACTATAACGATTCCTAACAGCCCTGTCATGCACTTCGTAATTAAATCTTAACTTAGCTCTTAGATATTCAGGCTTTGATGACAATATTATTTTATGAACTAAAACTAAGAATTTATGTTTAACCAAACTTCCTAACCTAAGCCAGTTCAATTCCCTATATTTATCACGTACGTGATCGTATTTACGCAACCCATAAATAAAGCGAACACAGTTATTTTGGATGATTTGAAGACGATTTTTGGTCAATTGATCCAAACATGGATAATAAACGACATCACAGTAACTGAGCATTAACATCACCAAAGGTTCGCACAGTTTTTTTCTCTGCTTAAAGTTAAGCAAGTAGCGATTTGAATAAAGAGCCCTAGAACACAGGTAAGTTTTTTTCATCATCTTAATTTTGTGTCAATTTCCACTCCTAGTACCTTCGCTGTTTGAGTATGCTGTAATGTTATGCCATCAATAGTCAGATGGAAAGAATCTTCGACAGTTTTTCTCTTCTGATCAGAACAAAACAATAAAACTTGTGCCTTATCTGGATTAATAGTAAGATTATGTTCCATAGAAAACTGATATACCTTATCTAAATCAAGCTGTAAAATGTCTGATGAATTTTGCGTATCTGAGGCGTCGAAATGGAATATTATTTGAGTATCGTCAGCAAATGTTTGTATCCCTGAATTGTCAACTGCTTTATGCAGGTCACACGTGTTGAGCCTTGCGGAACTCCTGACGGAATAGTCGTAATATTGGGTTGATCGTTATTGATTGCGACACATTGCGTGCGACCGGACAAATAGCAACGGAAAAAACTGACACCAGCATCATCGAAGCCTATATACCTCAGCTTGGCGCACAAAAGTTTATGATTTATTCGATCGAATGCTTTGGAATAGTCAATTGATACCACTGCTGTTGCTAACTTTTCGTCAACTGCCCTAATAACATTATCACAAAGATCTAACAGTGCCGAGGTTGTACTATGGTGCTTCCTGAAGCCCGATTGACATGATGATATTATTTTTAGTTCCTCAATGTAATGGACAACTTGTTGCTGTATAATTTTTTCCAAAATTTTAGATAGCATCGGCAACAAACTAATGGGTCTAAGATGTTTAAGTTCAGTAGGTTTAGATATTTTAGGGACAGGTATAATTAGAGCCAGCTTCCACAGCTTAGGGTGGTAGCGATTTTCCAAACATGAATTTATTATGTGGGTGATATGGAAAAAAGTTACGGGAAGACTTACTTTGACCATGGTTAGTGAGAGGGTGTCAATTCCTTTTGCATCTGATTTGATATCTTTGATTGCCTTCAATATTTTCACCGGCTCGACAACTCGCAAAGAAAATGATGGACCTATCTTTGAATACTACTCCACATGGCAATCTAGATCAACAAAATGCGGTACCTATGCACATGTCACAGCTATCCTGCTTACAGACACTATGTGTTTACAGTCAGTCCCTCACGTTATTGCATAGCCTGAAACATGCAGGATTGGATGTCCATCCGTCATTTGAAATAAAATTGACACTGTGTAAGAGAGAATGTTGACTTAATATACTACAGCCCCTTTTGCTATTATTTTAGCGATTAACCTGCCAAAACTGATTAAAACGATGTGGATCAAAGTTTCCATTTTCATTTCAGTTTCATGCGAGGTCTTTTTCAGCAAAAATCAGTGACTTATTTTTTTTTTCGCTAAGCATAGAGACTTGTCACCATAAATGCCACTGATGTGAGTACTTTAGGAAGCAACTAAATACTTGTTAGTATTACCTTTGATGGTATATTCACTTGTACAAGAACTCATCTCGATATCTCAACCTATTTTCAAGAAATATACGTCAACCTGTCAAAGAGGGACATATCTCATGGAAAAGAAGCGGATTTTGTTGAACTTGCGCTCCAAATTTTCTGACAAGCTGATAAAATTACTCTTTTGTTATTAGTTCATGCTTACTACTAAAATATTGTATGCAATATGCCGGTCTCAATTTTTTCCTATTGCCTAATTATGCTATTCATGAGAAAGAAAATATGTTACTCTCTTACTATGTCTTCCACAGTAAAGAACGCTGACAACTGAGCATTTCCAGCAAGCCGAACTAGAACTTAGGATAAAATGCTTCTCGGTAAAACCATTTAATTTTCTCGACAGCAGCCTGGCGAACAAGTTTTGAGTGGAAAGCGTTCCGCAAGAATGTAGTCAAAAAACAGCAATTCCCTACGCTAACACGGCGTTATAAATGAAAATATGGTCGCAACTTTCCTAATACTGACTCAGCTGTTGCCTTATAAATAACATATTGACATATATATCAAAGAACGGTAATAAAACCCTCTGAAGAATGTTCAGCATGTCGTGTAACATTTGCTGAACAGCAGAGTTCAAAGACGTGAGGTAAAACTAGATGCTGTAGTTTGGTGCAGGTTGATGCTTCTTAGGGCTGTCTTGTCAGTCGTTCCTACAATTTTAGGACGCCTTTATGGCCTCCTTGATTTTCATAGTCTTTTCCAACCTTCAAAAAAGCTGGGATATTTCTAGATTAGGTGACCATGGTAACAGCCCAACTAACAATTATCACTCCTATTAGAGTTGCAAGAATGATTATACAGTATTCCTTAAACAGCATTGTATACTGTAAGAACATTGGTAAAAGCCTCTTAGAACAGCTATACAAGCGGAATGGGCACACCTAATAGGACTCTTCAGTCATTTAAGAGGTTGTATAAGGGCTGCAGGTAACAGTTATACAACAAAAGTGTAAACCTCTTGCAGCCGCTAGAGAACATTTGCGTCAGTGCAAGATTCAGTTTTTGTCAACTATACAACTATTCTGTTACGTGATTCTACTTTATCGCAACCAAACTATTTCTTATGTATTGTATAGACGAAGAATAATATATAACTAACACATTACAGTCATCTTGTTTACTTACATATAGGCCATTGTGAATTTCATACACAGGTATATGGATAAACTTCTACACTGTGATATAGGGCTATTGAATTACTTGCGCAGCAAATTTTATTGTGATTGTCGTTTAAATTAGTTACTCAATTTCTACGGGTTTCGTATTTGATTCATATGTTGATAATGATCAAAAGTATGTCTAGATTTTTAAGATGGAAAACTGAACTTATCTGCGTTAAATCCTCCACAAATCCTATACCTATACACAATTACACTAATGTTTATCACTTTATATCTGTAATTTCGAACTGAAACATAATTATTTAATATTAAATAGAGGAATAAATGTTTGTCCAATATGGCGGGTGGTTGTGTATAATCATGGCATCGTCCATGTTGTCTTTAGGTTATTAGAATATTTTGGTGTTGCCTGCAGGTGTTATACAACAATTTGACAAATTTTGGTGTTCAGGCAACAACAATAGAGAACTTTTATGGCTGAACGGTTCTTTTACCAAAGGCTTATAACACTACTTTGCTAGTTGGGCGCACCTCCGGAATAGAGGATAGTTGGGATGATTACGTTCGTTGCTCTAAGACGATAGGCCAAGCCTAGACATTGCTAATGAGTAGTCAAAAAGCAGCTCATGATTGGCTGTCTAAACAGAGTACTCGTCAACGGTATGAGTTTAAAAAGATGATTATTAACGGAATAGTTGACTTGTTGATGTTTCCACAATGTGGGGTGAGTTTGTGAATCACTTGGCAATGTAATGCCGTACAAGTTATAGTATGTAGATTGACAGATAAAATTTTACTCTGGAATAGGATTCTACGTATCTATTAGACATAGTTCACACATCTTAGATTTCTCAGTACTTTAGCCCGTAAGACTAATAAATATTCGCAGCAAACGAATCGCGTACATACCGACCACGCTGCCCGCCTTGGTGAGTTCTGTTGTTGTGATGCTTGACAGGCCTGAAACGACGTTGCTAAATATGCTACCAGTAGGGCAGGAAAGAATGTCTATGGACCAATTGTTAGGGCCTGTTTGTACCTTTTTTCTCAGAGGGTCCAGTTTGTGCTGAACATAATCCATTATGAACACCGTTGCGTGGAAGGTACAGAGGCAGTGTAATTGACATAATCTATTACCGACGTCTCGGATCCCACAATGTTGTTTTTCAAAGTACAGATAGACATTTACATTTCTTTGTTTTTTGTTTTTGCGTTTTAGGTGACAATTCAGTTATTTTTTCTTTTTTTCACTTCTGTACAGTATTTAATTGGTAAATAACTACTGATGTATATAGAGTGTGAAACTGAAGCCAGACCTGTGTGGATCTTATAACGGGTGTTTTTTTTAGAGGTATAGAACTTTAAATTGCAATAAAACAACGATGGATTATTCGATTGACATGAATTTTTTTTACTCGAAAGATAATCTTGTGCCATTACATTTTAAATATGATTTCTGGCATGTGACTGCCGGATGTAGTCCAGTCTGGACGTCCAATTTTCTATGCGGCCGTATATCGGCAATAACATGGCGAATATAGTCTTCCAAATGGTCAAGCGTTTGTGGCTTATCCTTATACCAATGACTTTACGTAGGCCCACAGAAAATAGCCTAGCGGTGTTAAATCACAAGATCTTGGAGGCCAATTCACAGGTCCAAAACGTGAAATTAAGCGATCACCAAACGTGTCTTTAAATAAATCGATTGTAGCACGAGCTGTGCGACATCTTGCGCCGTCTTGTTGGAACCACAGCTCCTGGACATCATGATTGTTCAATTCAGGAATGAAACAATTAGTAATCATGGCTCTATACCGATCACCATTGACTGTAACTTTCTGGCCATCATCGTTTTTGAAGAAGTAAGGACCAATGATTCCACCAGCCCATAAAGCGTACCAAACAGTCAGTTTTTCTGGATGAAACGGTGTTTCGACATAGAATTGAGGATTAGCTTCACTCCAAATGCGGTAGTTTTGTTTGTTGACGTAGCCTTCCAACCAGAAGTGCACTTCATCGCTAAACAAAATTCGCTTATGAAAATCGGGAACGGCAATCTCGTTTTGGGCCCATTCAACGAATCTACGCCTTGCTTGATGATCTTTTGGCTTCAATTCTTGCACGAGCTGGATTTTGTAAGCACGCAAACCAAGATCCTTCTGCAAAATCTTCCATAAAGTGGATGGACACAGATCCAATTCCTGTGCTCGATGGCGGATCGACTCATTCGGGTCTGCCTCAATAGCTCCTTCTGTACGCACCGCAGGGCGTCTCTGGGATGCGAGTTATCAACTAGAGTACACGTGGTGCGATAACGTTTAATGGTTAATCGAATTAACTGCTTTGATGGACGATTTTGTCGACGATGAAATGGACGTAGTGCGCGATACGTATTCCACACAGAACCATCATTTTCGAAATACAACTGCACAATTTGCAAGCGCTGTTCAGGCGTGAATGTATTCATGATGAATTGACACACTAAACTGAGAATAAATCACTTGGCAGCTGTCAAATCGGTCGCCATCTTCAAAGGTAACGCCAACTTAAAGTTCTATACCTCGAAAAAACACCCTTTACAAGTGTGCCATCCTTGGCAGTTTTTTATAGCCAAAGGAGATTAATAGCGTCTCTCATGATATCAGTTAGACGTCTAGTTAAACGCACCAACGTCGGTGGTCAGGATACAGAGCAATAAAGAGTTCCGAAAATGAGGGCGCAAAGACGAAAACGGCGTTATGTGGCAAAACTGGGGTTCGAAGGTTACGAGTAGAGAATAGAAAAGGCGAGACGCTATCCCGGCATTGTTACCGATAGAAAATATGGGTGATTTCGGTCCCGGGAAGACCTTTTTTATACAGTTAGGAGAGCTGTATGGGAAATGATTTTCTGGATGAAGTCCCGGACAATAAACGTACTGGATTATTGTTTCCATTAGACGTAGCTGCCGATGCGCCTTCTTGAAAAGAAAACCACTTAAGGTTTCTTCGGTGTCTGCTTTCTGCCATTGATGACTGCCGCTCAGTGTTACTGGGCATCTGCGTCATCGGAGATACATTAAGACACTTATACATGGTGTCCAGAAATTGAAGGATAATTCTTAGACTGCAAATACGAGCCCCTTCCCATTTCAGTTGGCCCAACTATTGAAATCTTAGTTTTTTCCTATCAAACACAAATAATAAAAATTTAGCAGGGTGTTATAGGTTTAAAATATTAACAATGAATATTTTGATAATATATAATAGAAAACACCAACTTGATCACTCCCTAATCAAATTTGCAGCACAAAAATAATACATGTTGCAATTACAGCGTATCAACCTATTTTTATTTTAATGCAAAATAAGTCTATAACGCATAGGTGGCTGTGAAAAATAAAAGCCATGACAATTGTTTCTATTAATCACAGCTGTCAGAATACGTTTAAAATTGTTTTGGGTAGTTAAGGTTTTCAAAATGGGTAGAGGAAAGGTTATTAGTGAGAAAATTCGGTTACTGATAATTAAATTTTTTATTCTGGGAAATCAAACTCAGAAATTGCAACTTTGTTAGACTTATCGCGGTACACTGTGAGAAATATTGTTAGAAGATATAACGTAACTGGTTCGGTTAATACTAAGCCACGATATGTCAAAAAAAGTAATATCACAAATGCCGACCGAAGAGCATTAAGAAGAATAATTGTGAAAAACAGGCGTGCCAATTATTTACAATTAAATGCTCTGTGGAGTGACGCTGTTGGAAGGAGAATTTCGAGGTCCACAACTCAAAGATAGGCCCACAAACTGGGATTTAGCACTTGCAAGGTAAGTTTTCTTATCAAAAAAAGTGAAGTAAAAACCCTAAAGTTGCACAACTTGTTTATAGGCCAAAGAAAAGCCACTATTAACTCCACTGCAAAAGAAAAATCGGCTTAGATGGGCTAAAGAACATAGACAATGGACACCTCAACAATGGTGTGCAATACAATGGAGTGATGAGGCCCGATTCGAAGTTTGTGTTGGTGGCAGTCGCAGTAGAGTTATTCGCAAAACGAATGCTGTCTGTCTGAAGAGAAAACTGAAATTTCCAGCACACATTATGGTTTGGGGCAGTGTGTCATCAAACGGAGTAGGAAAACTTCATTTTATTAATGGAAATGTGGATACAAACAAATATTTGGCAATTTTAGAAGAATCGCTTTTAGCAGTGTTGGAAGAATGTTTGACATCCGGCCAAGATTTTGTGTTTCAGCAAGATGGTGCAGCGTGGTATACCTCAAAAAAGGCTATAAAATGGATGGAAGAGAATACTTTTGAAATGGGTTTCTAGCAGTCCAGATCTGTCACCTATTGAAACTTTGTGGAACGAGATGGAAAAGGTTTTACGACAACATCCTGCTCGTACAATCACCGAGCTGAGACAAAAGCTTCAAGAAATATGGGATTGTGCTACACCAAATTTTTACCAAAACTTGGTTAACACTATGCCCCAAAGAATTTCAGCCGTAATAAAAAATAAGGGTGATGTTACCCAATGATAAGTAATCTTTCAATTGTTGCTTAGTTAACTTCGCGCATTTATTCGCACATTGTTTATTTGTTCAGATGTTCTATTAGTTATAGGTCTAAGTGATTTCAAATATGTATTTTTTACGACTAGAGTGTATCTAAAATGTTTTTGAGAAAATAAATTGTTTTAGGAGTAAATAGTTTCGTCATGTTTAGTTTATAAAGGCATATTTTGGTACAAATCTTGAAGTGGGCCAACTGAAGTGGGAAGGGGCTCGTATTTCATAATATGAGAAATTTACGTTTTGGTAGAAGTCTTATAGTTTTTTAAATTTCCAGTATCTAATTTGTTGTTGAAAACCCTGCACCCAGTTGATTCCGTGCCATTCTTACAAATAACAACCATTCTGGATCTCGTTTGTTCTAGAATACCCAGATTTATGACCTGGGAAAAGCATATCATGAAGTGGGGCACAATCTCACCTTACCAATGCCTCAAGTATGATTGGTTATCGACTAGCAGGGGTTGAAATAATAGAGACCTTTTTCTAGTATATTGTAGAGCACTCTTAATGTGCAGATCCACAATGTATACAGCTGACGGTGACAGAATCTCCAAAACACTCTGTGCAACGCAAACTTATACTCGCTGATTTCGGTTCCGACGAAGCTAAAATCAGCACATTCACGGATATTTCCGCTATCTGACTGTACATTATGCAGCCTGTCCGTAAGAGGCCATCGGCTCTTTGTAAGAATGTTCCGTGGAATTCGAGAAGAGCATCCTTCAAATCGCTCAAAATCTGAATTTCAACAGTTCATTAAGCAAACGGTCTCACTCGCTCCAAATACATATCAAATCCAATAGGCCAAGCAAATTAGACCATCTTCAATCACGTTCTTAATGTGTCGAATTTCGAGGTGATGCCTGCTAAATTTAAGGATATTTTCTTAAATCGTTTAGTCTCTACACGGTCTTAAGCGTCCCTGACAACGACCTCCATTGACTGTATAAAACAGCTAAAAGAGCTTATTGGTTGCATTATACAGGGTGGCGCATCGAAATCGAAACAGACGCATTTACCACCCCCAAAATCTTAAATGAAAAGGGGGTTGAGCAATACCTTGTTTTAAAGGTCTTTCAATTCCCTTTACAATGATATAAAATTAATGTACTTCTGTTCAGTAGTTTTAAACATTTATTGATTTAAAGCTTAAGTAAAACTAATACATCTTCATTAGTGGAGATCAATACATTTGGCAGCAAAGTAATTTAAAAATGAAGAATGAACTGACCCGTTAGACAAGTAAATGGCTACCATGACTCTCCGTGCAATAATACAGATTTTGGTGTTGGCTGAATAGCATACATTTTGCTTTTTAAATGACACGACATAAAGAAATCCAAAGGTGATAAATCTGGCGATCTTGGGGGCCATTCAATGGCACCTCTTCTACCAATCCATCGATCTCGAAACGTCTGATCTGAGTCTTGTCGAACACGTAATGCGTAATATGGTGGGGCACCATCCTGTTGGAACATCAACCTATTCGCAATATACCGCCGATCATTCTGATTTTCAATTACGGCTGTTAATGTTAATCGATAGCGTCGTCCAGTAATTCCAAATACATTTCACTGGTCAAATTTCCAGGTAAGAAAAAGGGACTAACTAAATGATCGCGAAAAATACCAGCCCAAACATTTAATTTTTGTGGCTGCTGTGTATGAACCTCATGATAAACTCTGGGATTAGAATCGGACCAATATCGGCAGTTATGTCGACTTACTACGCCATTTAAGAAAAAGGAACATTCATCGGAAAAGCCCGTGTTGAATCGAAAATATTTATCGTTTATAATTCGTTCACTCATATATTCACAAAATTGTAATCGCCGATCAAAATCGTCTTCATTAAGTTCTTGTACCAGGTGAATTTTATACGGATGAAAACTATGGGCCTTTAGAATCCGTAGGATGCTACGTCGACTAACATCACACACAGTCTCCAATTTGTGGGTACTTAACGTAGGATCTACATAAACTTGCCCTAAAACCCCACTTCTATTGCTTCGTTCCTTATGGGATTTTCAATGTTGCGTTTTTTATTGGCGACTGACCCAGTTTCCCAAAATTTAGCTACAAGTTCTAGAACATATTTTCGATGCACGTTACTGTTCTCATGTCGCTCGTTAAATATTTCTGCTGTTCTATTAGCGCACTGATTATTTCCGAAAAATATATCGATAATTTCAACACTTTCTGCTGTGGAATATACCATGGTTAATTTATGTAATAAAGCGTTACAAGTTACTTTAGCAACAAAGTTTAGTCAAATCAATCGCAAACTATGTACTAAATTTCTATTTAAAAAAAAGTACGAGATATTTCCTTATATTTCTTCAAGAAATAACTTTTTTGCCACAAAAAAACGCTCCAATAGCTATTTTCAACAACAAAATCATAAACAAACCATGGACATAGTGAAGAAAAGCATTTACTTTTTAGGTAAATTCTTTTAGTCAAATTTCTTCTGAAAACTAATCTGATGTACCTATTAAAGTCTACTTCAAGCTTTAAATCAATAAATCTTCAAAACTACTGAACTGAAGTACATTAATTTTATATCAATGACCTTTAAAATAAGGTATCACTCGACCCCCCTTTCCATTTAAGATTTTGGGGGCGGTGTCACCCGCGCTTAGGGGCCTGCACGTGCTAACGTGATGTTTTGCCAAACTTGTGTCCCTCTCGAAAACAAAATCGACGGGTCTGAGCGTTCTTCAAAAAAAAAACTGAGCTGCCAGTAAATGCGTCTGTTTCGTTTTCTATGCGCCACCCTGTATATCAACCATCCATTTTTTATGATCAATCCGATACACAGCTTTAGTAATGGCAGCACTCTGCACGTAGATATTCAGTGTGGCAGGCCGCATTCCGCTGATGAGTTTGAGAGATGATTAGTAGCAATTTCTCTTCTAACGAGAGACAAAGTTATCACTCATTTCGCACGTTTAGATCTGGTTGGAACGACGACTACTTTGTACCTAGCATGTCAAGATTGTGGAAGATTCTGACTAAAGAGACTTTTTTCCAGCGCTGATAACCTCTGGTAGTCCAAAAATCGGACTAACAGTGGTGCTTTTAATCTCTCTATAGCACTTACGGTTCTCGGTACTCGGACTTTAGTACGAAAAGATGCATCACCAACTTCGAACGAAAACTAAAAGTTTGTCGGGTTCATCTGGCAGGCCTAAAACGCGGCGGTATTATTATTGCATGACATTGCAGTTCTAAAATAACTGGACCACCCTGACAATGGAGTTCCCCTTCGGCGGACAAGGCTTCATGCAAATTTTTGATGGAGGTTACAAACGACCCGTAATCTGGCACAAATGTAATGTTCCCACTAAATATTAAGTTTCCTGTTTAGGCGCGATGCCCTGCGAAGATACAAAGCGTTAATATCCTGGAAATAGCAGTGGTTATGAATACTTTGGCCGAATTGTAAATTTTAGTATTTGTTCCGAATGATACCCTCAATCCTGACTAGCTGAGGTCAACGTTTGAATGGATCCAGAGGGTACGTGTGAAGCTGTAATTAGGTTATGGACCAGTGAAAGTGTACATTCGAGAAAAAACTTTGATTGGTATGATCGTATATGATGTGGGTTAACCTTTGATATAACTGGAGCCCATACGGGTATCTTTGGGTCTTGAAGCCCTTGAGCTCTGTACCGAAGTCGGTTGGTCCAAGTTCAAGGTCATTCCAAAGGCACAATTAGAAATTTGCTTAAAAAAATAATAAAAACATACAGGGTGCTTTTGAGTTATGGACAACTTCTTCATATCCTAGAAAAAAGCTAAAACCATGCAATAATCATAGCTTGTTCAATAATGAAGAACATTCTCCTTTGTTATCTCACTCTTGTTACTAATCTTGATTGCAGTCTTTCAATACAAATAGTTTCCAAGATTCCGTACACGTTATAAAAAGTAATCTTGGTTTGGTGCGATGGATAATATTATGACTTAGGGTTTATCCTAAAATTTCACAGAAATGCGCGTAGCTCAAAAACGCGTTGACTTTGAACAAGGTCATATGTGGTCCAATGTGTTACAAATGCTACTACCGCTTCTTGAAAGGTTGGCATCGACCACTTGAACACGCTCTATAATACAGTCTTTTGGGTCACTAAATCCAAATCTGGCAGGGTTTGCTTCCCTAGCGAGGTTATACAGAGATTACTTCAAGGTCAAACGTTGATTTATTCGAAAACCACGATTTGGCGAGGCCATCTAGAGGTTATTCAAGATCACATTGAAGTTTTCAGGTCGCTGAATTTTTGCTGAACCAGGTGAGGTAATCCAGGAGTTACTTCAAGGACAAATTAAAGTTATTCCATGGTCATTGTGTGTAGAAATATTTGAATCTATCTGAAAACCGAAACCTCCACGTGTCAGTTTCTCGAGTAGCTAAATCCAAATCTGGCATTTGCTTTAACCGACAAAGGCATCCAAAGGTTACTTCAGACTCAGATAAGGGTTCTGTCAAGACCAAATTTGATGAGTACGATATATCCAATATAATAATAATATACCTCCTTGCTTGTCCAAAAGACACCTAAATACGGTTGATCTGTCTCAGAAGCTAATTTCAAAACGTACACGATGTACTAGTCGATATTTCTAAACTAGACGGAAGCATATTCGCTGTTATCGTAAAAATATCCATCAAAGCTAACAAGTTGTTTTCATACCAGCAGCCTTAGGATGTTGTCGTGTCTAGCTTTTACTGAGATAAATTTTATTCAATATCCCATTTCCTCCTCTCGTGAGAAAACATAATAAACCAAACCTTCCGACATGCTATATACTTTTTCTATTCGCAAATACATACATTTCGATGTCATATAAGTAAGGAGCTGGTATCCAGACTCTTCATTTATGTACTGTGCTTTAATAGTCCACACGTGAAGCATAGAAAGCAGTTGGCTCAGTTTTGTCAAATAACGCAAAAACTGGCCAGTCTGTAAATATCTACGGGATACCAGAAAATTATAGTCTATCTACGGTAAGAGGCTGTCTTGCCGCTATTTTAAGCTGGACATTTTCTTGAAGCTTTATCAATCTAAATCGATATACAGGGTGTCCCAGAAGTAACACGCCAGAGTGATACAAGGCTTCAGATCAATCAGATAAAATGAACATACAAGTTTTCTAGTTTTTGAGATAATTGCACCGTCTTCAAAAAATCTGTACTTTTTGCTCCTTTTTTGCCTGTTATGTATATAAAGAACGTCTCTTATGATTTATTTACTGGCCTTTAATTAACAGTCAACCGAGAATTGATTTTATTGAAAACTAGCATGGTATGCTAAAAAAACTAGATTATTGCATAAGGATTTCAATACGAAAAAGTTTGACTAACTATTGTGAAAAAAACGTATCAGACTGACTCAGCAAATGACCTTAAGAACTAGCTGTTTAATCCTCTTCCAAAAGTAGTATAACGTTGAATCTGTAGGTTTTTCTTACTAAAAACTGGAAAATTCCAACCTTTATCGTTGAAGTCGTAATATCTGCGGAATACTACAAATAAAAAATGGTCAGCTGACTTCTGTGTCCAAATTACAACTTTGTGGTTGTTGTAATAGCTTTTTATTTTAGCAAATGTCTAAAACAGCTATACATTATCCTCTGACATTCGTTGTTGTATGCAGGCGTCAAAACAATGAACAGAACATTGGGTTGTATTTTTTTATTCCCATTGATTTTTACAACATTCAAATCTTATTGAAGAATTAGGAAACATTATTAACATATTTAATTAGCCAAATAAAGAGTAAATTAACATCTTGTAATGTAAATATTGCCTGAAATAAATTATTATTGCTATCATGCAAAAAATGCAATAACTTATTTTTTTAGCTTACCGTGTTGGTTTTCAATGAAATGAATACTCGGTAGTCTCAACCAACTATTAATGGTAGCCTAGTAAATAAATCATAAGTTAGACGTTATTTATAGCCATATCAGGCAAAAAGGAGCCGAAAGTAAGGATTTTTTAAAAACAGTGGCAATTATCTCGAAAACTAGAAAACTTTTATGTTGATTTTATCTGATTGATCTGAAGCCAGTATACCTTTTTTGTCACTCTGGCGACACCCTGTATAGTGATTTAGATTGATAAACTTTCAAGCCAATGTACAGCTTAAGATAGCGACAAGACTGCCTCTTACCGTAGATTGACTATAATTTTCTGGTATCCCGTAGATATTTACAGACTGTCCAGTTTTTGCGTTATTTGACAAAAACGTAAGCCTGAAGTTATTTCTAGCCATGACAGGCAAAAGTAGGGATTTTTTTAAAAAGCTTAATAGTAGCAATATCTCGCGGTAAGTACCAAAGTATCCATCGTCAGCGTCAACTGCAACCAAATGTTTTTCTATCGAAAGTTCCTGAAACTAATTAATTAGCTTACCACTAACTGCCTTTCTTCAGCGACGTTATTAATTAAATTGCAGATATTGCAGCAGATAGCTGGTTATGAATATCCCCTAAAAGTCCTATTTATTAAGATGCATCGAACTTAGTAGACAACTGGTTATAGAAACTCGCCTAGGAAGTGAGGGGCTTGAACTGATTGTGCTTCAGAGCGTAGATTGAAAAAAAGAGCTAGACTTCGGTATTACATAAGAATTCATCACAAATCGAAAAGGAGCTCTAATTCTTAAAATCTGTGAAACTATATTGTGAGGACCCTCGCATCGTTGACCTTTAAAAATATTGTTACGCAAATAACGATAATTGGTGGCTGATGAAGTGAGGTGAATCTTTGTCTTGAATTCAATTATATGAGTTTCGACAAGAGGTATGAACAAAGGTTTGAACGACAAGTTGAATCAACGAAAAGTATTTCAGTCCGGGTAATTCTGAAATGAAGGAAAGCGAACGTAGAGGAATACCCCGACAATGTTAGATACAAGCATAAAGCGAAATTTGCAGATAAAATCCTTGTCTGGTGCACAATTTCTAACAGCGGTGTATACCAACTTTTTGTGGGAAGAGGGAAGGGTGAAGCTTTGAATAGTCAGCGCTATATTGATGACTGCCTTTTTAAATTGCTTCGGTATTTCCACGAACATCATGCTAATGACCGCATTATGTATTTGCCAGACCTAGCATCATGCCATTACTCAAGAGATACCCAAATCTGGCATCGACACCACAACATACCTTCTTGCTCCCAAAAACTATAATCCTCCGATTGTCTCGTGGAGGCTGGGAAGCCAAAGATGAAGAACAATCAAGACGGCGAATTTATGAAAAACTGAAAAAAAATGATCTGAATTCCGTCCAGGAACTCATGACAGTCACCCGAAGAAACATGTGTCTGGCAGAGCAGAATGGACCACTCCGCATAGTTCGATAGTACAGTTTAGTTGAGTATTGAGTTGTAATTTGTCATAACTAGTTAGTGTTTAAATAAATTTTTTCATAAAAAAAAATCCGATCCAAGTATTTTGTGCCAAAGCTTTTAGGACCTACGATAGTGGCCGTACCATAGGCAAAAATCGAACAAATAATAATACTCGTTCAAGCTTCATTTTGATAACTTTTGGAAGGTTTTCAGTTGTAACAAACTAGATGTGTGGTACATCTCAACTTTTTATGTTAGTATACCAGACGCTTCTAGCCTTCTAGCCCTGGTACTAATACGCATCTATTAGGCATACTTAACGGGGCTCCTACCATCACGAGCACCATCTGCTGAGGTAACGGGGGGGGTGAAAAGGAAACGAGGGTGGGTTGGCCCTAGATGGTCGTCGGCGCTACTTTAAAAGAGGAAAGGATGACTGCTGGTGCTTACCAAGGTAAATTTTTATATTAACAGAGTCGGATTTCGATTAGCGATCTCGCCTGTAATTCGTTTCCTATTTTGGTACTCAGCAAGTGATCATTAAGTATTTTTCTCCCCTTGTTACTGTTCGTCGATATTGTGTTGTTGAATTGTTGTGCTGTACTCTTGTTGGTGTGATTTTTCTTGAGTGCCTTTTTTTATCAAGGTTGATAATGGACAATAAAAGGACATATGCGACCATTTTAATTACGAATGCAGTGAGTTTGATTCATGATGAACAATAGTGTGGAGCAGTTCAACTCTATAATTGCAAAGTACATTGGGGAGTCAGCGAATAAATTATTGCAAGAAGAGGTCATACCATGGAAGATGTGCTGCAGCTGTAGTGAGCCACAATACCCAGCGGCCTGTCTATGTGGTCCAAATACATTTGCGTTCTAAGCTTAGTCCAACCTCGCTTATCGCTAAGATGTAACAAAAACTCCAACGCAAGAATCTTGAAAAGAAACTAACAACTCGGATAGCAATTCCAAAGAAAATGAATTGTTTCATGGCGAATTCTGTCAAAAACCTGACACGAACGACACTGATTTGGACGTTGTTAAGCAAGAACTTTTAGAGAAACTTAAAGAAAGTGACGACGAGATTTTGCAGATCGAACAAGTCACCAAATCACAGGACTGTACTTTGTCGCGCCTTCATCGGAAGATAAGGTTAACAGCGTCTCGATTTGGTGAAGTTTGTAGCAGAAGGCACACAACAAGCTGAAGAGTTCTAGTAAACTCCATCATATACCAAACAGAGTTTTCTAGTAAGGCAATATAAAAATCATTGGACACGGCAGTTAAATCTTGTGGTTTGTTTATTGATCGCACAAATCCATTTCTGGTAGCATCGCCTCCATCTACCTATTACAGTAGACAAGAAATGGACTTAATCCAGGTACAATCCTACCTGTTTATTGCTTTGCAAAAAATACCTGTTTCCTCTTATTTTCACGGCATAAGGTATTTTTATGACCCTGGTTCAATTGTTACCATCTACCACATGACCCTTGTAAACATAATTGTGTTTATTAACATGAATAAACGAATTTGAATTTGAGTTCTTGAATTTATTTAACTAAAGATATCAAATTATTCGAATACATTTTTTCTTAATCGGAACGCACCGTCGCGTCGATTGGACTGGCAGGACGAAACAGTAGACGAATTTCGCTCAAAAACCGATTTGCACTCCACAGCTTACGTTTCATTTTTTATTATTTCAAAATGAAACTCTTGCACCGTACTAAAGACAAAGCCCACAGGTCACTAACGATCGACCTTTTCGATTTTATCCACTAGGATCTTTTTAAAATGTCAAGAAGTTTACCACAAAAAGTAAGCATTTCGTGCGCAAAGACAAAATTTTGTAAAAAGCTCTGATAGCACCTAAGGCAATTGTGTCCTGCTTATATCCAGAAAAACATCACAAACTGCAGAACACAAATTGAAGGTAACGGCGAAATGGGTACATTCACGGGTCATGAAATTCAAATGAAAATTCAGGTATAAAATCTACCAAATAATCGATCTCAAAAACATATTTCCTCGACATATCGATAATTTTAAAGTTCCATGCTAAATTCCCCTATACTTGACTGGAGTGATATCCGAATTCATTCTTCCCTACTGTCGGCAGTTGCATTTAGAATCACCTTCCCGCAACCCCCACTTTTTAAGCAGTACATTTTTTCATGTCAATGATAAGGAACCCCTGTAACGTCAAAAACGGAGTTTCAGCAATTGTTACTTTTTCTTTTTTGCCTATAGCACCCTTGCCATTGGACTAAAACTACAAAGCTTTGGCATACTAGTAGCCCCGTGTGAAAATTTGATAAAAATCCGAGCGATAATTTCCAAGTTGATGATGAATGATATAGTTTTTCGTGATGTAGAGGTCATATGGCTTAAAAAAAACATAACATCGCATTTTAGAAATTTTTCGCAACTACAGTACTTCCTCGCCACTGGCGTGGGAAGTAAAACGACTTTAAAATCGAGGAATATCAGCGATCGCGATTATGAGTACCTATTTGCAGAATGATTTATCTATGCGATATTATATGAAATAGGACCATCAAATTATCTGAATACGTCCTTTCTTAGTCCGTACATTACGCCGCAACGCTTGGGCTGGCAGCACGAAACAGTAGACAAAATTCGTCCTAAATACGATTTGTAGAGGTTTGCGCGCTTCAAAATTGACGCTTCCTTTTTTGATATTTTTGAATGAAATTTTCACAGTGTGTTGAAAACAAAACCCCACAGGGTGCTATGGAGCCGCTTTTTCATTGTTTTTTTCACTAGATTCTTTTTATAAAAATCGCGAAGTTGAACAGGAAAAGTGCGCACTTCAACCCATCATACAACTTGTGCAAAAACTAAATTTCAAAAAGTGCTCCTATAGCAGCCTGGGCAATTATCTTCTGAACATACTGTATGAATTTCATAAAAAAATATAGAAAAATGGAGTGTCAGTTTCGAGGCAGCTGAACCCTTGTAAATGGCTTGAAAGCCACTGCGTCGGAGCCGCATTAACGCATAGAATTCCCTGCGCACTTACTCTTGAGACTTAAAATGATATCTGAATCGAGCACAGCAGAGATAGAATGTACACCTGTTGCGAACTATCTACTGCCGCTGACGAGAGTAGGATCCTCCTGCCTTGTATATAAGGTATCTACAGCTATCATCCTGGGTCTTCAACGCCTCCAGCATTGTTAGCCGACGGTATGAATATATACTAAGTGACATATAAATCCGAACACCCAGTTTAAATGGTTTTATTTTAATAAAATTTTGTATAAGTACTTAATGCAGCATAATAAGTAAATGATAAAAATTTCAAAATGATTGCACTGCTTTAAAGCCCTTTGACCTTTAATAATGTGTGGATGCACCCTGATGTGCTACGCATTCTCCAACGCGCCTAGGCATGCTTCTGATTAGGTGGTCAATGTCCTCCTGTGGTATCTCATTCCAGGCAACCACCAACTCCTCTCGAAGTACTTCTAGAGTCTGAAGAGGACGTTGCAAATTGAGCAATCTCCTACCCATCATATCCCACACGTGCTCAATTCGGGATAAGTCGGGAGATCTTGGTGGCGATGGTAACAATGTGACATCATTATGTTGAAAGAAGTCTATTGTGACTCTTGCAACATGTGGTCGGGCATTATCTTGTTGGAAAGTTGGATCTGCCAGGGTGTCAAGATAGGGTAAAAGATGGGGTTCAAGAACTTCGTGCTGCGCGTTCATGTTACCTCTGATAAAGATTAAAGGTGACCTGGAACCATAAGCTATAGCACCCCAAACCATAACTCCAACAGTGTGATGAACATGTCCTTCAACAAAAAACTGTGGATTCCTCCTTTCACCACGTCGCCTTCTAACCCTGGCACGACCATCGTGCATGCCTAAACAAAATCGAGACTCGTCACTAAATTTATTCACTTGTTATTTACAGTAAGATAAATACAATCACCAACTTTTATTAAAATAAAACCATTTAAACTGGGTGTTCGGATTTATATGTCACTTATAATATTGGTGAGCACCGGTTACCTAACAATGTTCGTAGCGATTTGGATTAACGTTCGGTGTAACAATGTAGGACTTACAGCGCCGTAGCGGTATCAGAAAATCGCGGCTCCAACTCCAAGGGAAGCTTATGTGTGCCGCGCATCATCTTTTATGAGCTGTTGACAGCGTTGCGTGAGAAATGCAGACCTAATCTACCTGACGCCGTTTACTGGTATTATCTTTGGAAGCATATACCACCCGTAAGAAGAGCAATTAAATATGCTTCACTTACAGGGTGTTTGATATATTTATGTAGATTTTTTTTTTTATATCGAAACAGCCGCGCAGGCAGAAGCTTAAATGCCGGAACACCGCGGCTGCTATGACGATCCCAAAGAAATTTTGTTAATACGATTTTTGAACTGCCTAATGTTGGTAGAACTGGAAAAAGCTTCCGCCCGTAGATTGTTCCACAATCTAGACACCCTCGGGACAAAGGAGCGGTCGTATCGGCCAGTTCTGGATGTACGAAGTTTGACACGGTTAGGATGGGACGCCGAAGCCAGGCGGGTCTGTCTGGCAGGCACATCGCGCGGGGGCAGCATGGAAGCGAGCTCTGAGGAGCAAAGCCCGTTGGTGTAGCGATAGAAAAGAGCTAGATCGCCGACGACCCGCCGGTGCGAAAGAGTCCCGAGACTGTCTGTTAGAGAAGAGTCATCGATCAGTCGGACCGCCCTCCCCTGGACAGCATCGAGCATGGACAATGTAGTCGGGGCGGCAGCACCCCAAATGTGTGAGCAATACTCGAGGCTAGGCCTTATCTGGGCCTTGTATAGAGTGAGAAGGTAATGCGGAGAAAAGTACTTCTTAGCCCTAAACAAATAGCCTAGCTTTTTCCCAGCAGCTGCAGCTATTGAAGAGATGTGTGCCAGATCAGGTCCTCGGTGATCTGGACTCCGACCAGCCGAAATGAATGGCTCTTTGGTAGAACTCGACCGTCCATCGAAACTGTATGAGCGCTGGGACGCTTTTTGTTTGTCAAAGTACAGTACTGTGTTTTGGAAGCATTGAACTGTACAAGATTGTTGCGTCCCCAAGCAGTGATAGCCTCCAGGTCTCTTGTCAGAGAAGAAGTCGTCGCTGGTCTTCTTTCTTCCAGCTCAGCGGCAGAGATCGGCTTGTCACTCTGAATTCCTGCATGTAGAGTGCTGTCATCAGGGAAGCTCTAGATTGGGTTGATCGTGCAGGAAAGGAGGTCGTTGATATGTAAGAGAAAAAGTGTTGGAGCCAAGACCGATCCCTGGGGAACACCCGCGTTGCCGTTGTGGGATGAAGAGGAGAACCCGTCAATTACGACGGATATCTTGCGGCCAGAGATAAAGTCAGCCACCCATCTGCAAAGCTTTTCTGGGAGGCCGTAGGATGGAAGTTTGCTTAAGAGGGCAGCGTGCCACAGCTGATCGAACGCTTTCGTGATGTCAAGAGTAACGACATGAGCCTCACCATGAGACTGGATGAGTGTACTCCACAGTTGCGTGACGTAGTCTCTGAGCCCCTCTCAGTCGGCATGTCCGTAATGCCAAGTTTTGCGGCCTGTGCGAGTTTCTGCTGCCACAGCGGCTTCTGACCGAAACCTAACCTCCACAACACCGTGATCTGAGTTACCCAGGGGGGACAGGACAGCAGTGCTGCAAGGGGCAGGATGCGTGGTCAGAAAGAGATCCAGCAGGCTACTGGCGTGTGACGAGACGCGGGGGAAAAAAGTAGGGCTCCTCACCAGTTGGATCAGCCCTTGAGTAAGAGCGAACGCTTCGACTGCACGACCTGCTGCATCGGTCTTATTTGAGCCCAACCAAAGCTCATTATGGGCATTGAAATCACCGAGAAGAACTACCTCTGAAGCGGGGTGATTGATGCTCATGAAGTCGATCTGGACGGCGAGGTATTCGAGTAGGTCATCCCAGTTATGGTTCGAGGGAGAGCGACAAAGGCAGCAAATAAATTTGGGTGGTGTTTTGGAGTTGAGGCGAAGCCACAGAATGTCCTTCCGGTCTGTTTCCAAAGAAAGATCCCTGGAGCAGGAAATACTGCTGCGGACAAAAGCCACAACTCCCCCGTTCTTTCTCAGATTGGAGTGCACCTCGTAGTTTGGGAAGTTGGGATGGTTAATCGGTGCAGTCTCTGAGATTTTTGTCTCCGCCAAGAAAAGCCCGGCGGGACGATTGGATTGCAGGTAGTGATGAACAGCATAAATGTTGCTGTTGATCCCGCAGATGTTCGAAAGACAAATTTTATCTTCGATGTTGTTCCCTCGAGCCCACCCTCCACCCGGACATTCCGAGAGTGGAGTGAGTTTACGTCCGGAGTTCTTAGTGCTCGAGGGATCCATCATCATTAATTTCTTTGTTTTGGTAGATAACCGACTGCATAGCTTAGGTGTGGAAACATGCAGACATTTATAAGACACCCCGGGAAAAGCTAGCGGGTGGTACTGCCTCGGTCGACTGGTCCTTGTCTACCACCTTCTTTTTACGTGTTAGTGATATTAAGTAGACCTAAAGTGGCCCGTTGGCGGACTTGTACCGCCACCCGGCAATCGGTACTGAGGTATTCCTTAACGCGTGCACAATCACTTGGACGGGAAGAAGTTCTATACTGGATACAACAACTTCCGGAACAAGCATTTGCCACGGCCCTCGCTCAGTAGGGCAGATAGTGGCAATTCAAAAGTGTCTTGCTCCCCACCTATATCCGACTGGTTAGCGACTTGAAAATATCCTGTGCAGGGATGCTCCGTGTAAGTGCTCATAAATTTTCATTGGCCTGTCCAGCAATGCCGGCACCCGCAGCCAATGGAGACGTCGCCCTGCGTCGCCTAGCGTCATGACTCTATACCCGAGCGTCGCCGTCTCGACGTCACCGATACAACATAAATTAGACCTTCCGCTCTTTCCCTTCCTAGTACTAGTAATACTCGGTTGCTGTCTTTCAGCGATCCAATGCGGAAACCTTGTGGTCTACACATAGTGAGGTGGCTCGAATTTCACGGTTTCTTGATTCCGACAATGGCAGAAACAGCTAAGCAGTTTCAAAAAGAACAAACAAAAAAGTCATCAGAGTCTGTTAAGAACACTGCTCTTGATTTCAGAGTGAACGGTGCTAAAGATAGCTGCTAAAGTTCTGAACAGCTCGTTTACGGCCACAGATGCTCTAAGCCGGACACTTCACATCAGCTCTCAACGAGACAATGTGTCCTGGTAGAATTTCTCTCAAGACATTCATTGTATCTGTGTGAGGTGAAGATCTGTACAACAAGTTTTATTAACCTGAACACAAATTGTAAGAGCTTTTTGAAGAATGTATTTTTTTGAGAGAAATGTCACCAGGACGTATTCTCTCGTTGAAATGTAAAGTGACATGCGCGGTCACTAGATTTAAGCATGAGTGTCTTCTTCCTCTAGAAATATAATAATATAAAAGCGCCTAAGCACCCTCTTCACACCCTATTAGTTAAAAGACCGGATTATTGAAGAAGTGATACATGATACGTGTAAAAAATGATGTCAAGTATTGGCAATGGCATCAAATAGGCGTAGATTTTGTAAGAGCTTTTAGTGCACTATTTTGGCTTGTCATGACATTGAACGGCAGCCTCACTTCTTTACAACTCTGATATAAACCAACGTTGGATAACTGTTTATAATAACTCTTGATATGTACTCACATACTATACAGGGTGTCAGCAAAGTTGGGGTTTTCCTTCACACGACGTGTAGATCTTGAAAACATAAGCAATTTTTCTTAGTACCATATACACCAATGTCTTAAGGGAACCGAGATAAAGGGCTCTGCAACATCAAAAATATCTGAATACCGTCCTGTAGCCGCGACATCCCCGAGTGGTACTAGGATACTAGCTCAACCCGACGACAGAACTGGGTCGGGGTCAGTGTGTCAGGTCAGTATGCAACCTTCAACCGACGGTTGCGGTCACGCGTGTAGAGGTAATCGCGTAGACGAGAATCCCTCAACAAGCACTAGAGACGTGGCTAGAGAAGTGCAAGTATCAAAAACTAAAGTGTGGCAAACGCTGCGTGAAGAGGGGCTGTATCCGTTTCACATCCAACGTGTACAAGCCCTTCAACCTGACGATTTTCCAGCAAGAGTGCGGTTTTGTGAGTGGTTGTTGCATCAACGTGACAATAATCCGGACTTTTTGAAGTGCATATTGGTGACAGACGAATCTACGTTCACGCGTAATGGGGTGAATAACTTTCGCAACACTCATGTTTGGTCAGTAGAAAATCCGCACGCTGTCCGTCGGGCACATTTCCAACAAACATTTTCGGTGAATGTTTGGGCTGGCATGGTGAACGGTATGCTCATTGGACCATTTATTCTCCCAAATTGATTGAACGGGATTCAATACCTAGAATTTTTACGCAACATTTTGCCTTCCTTGTTTGCCTGCGTCTGCTCGGTAGCGCATCAGCTGATTTCACTTTCTGTTGGAGCGGTATGATTTCGGGCAGAGACGTACTTAGCCCTTCTCGTCAACTGGAGAGTAAGTACTTTTTCCTTTATTTTTTTTACTTGTCGCCCTCGTTTCACTACACATTACCTTTGTTATTTGGTTTGGTTAACGGTAGTTGTTTCTGAAAAGGAAAACCCCAACTTTGCGGACACCCTGTATATACTATATTTATACGCAGGATGTAGTCATTGCCGTCAAAAACAATTCAGTTGAATAAAAATATCTCTTGGGATATCAGCAAGATTATTGCAAAGTTGAAACTCTCGATCAACTGTGTTATCCTCTTAAGGAGCTATAAGTGAATTAGAAAATAGGAACCACAGTCTATTAGTTGATCTTAACGTATTTACATAGGTTCGTGAAAATGGTGCTGAATGTTATTACGAAAGTGGACAAGAACACTCAGTAAAATGACAAATATGACTGGATGAATAAGTGAAACTATTTATTAAACATACTAAAAAACTCAGACATGCCGTACATATCACAAACAGAGTTAAAACAACAATTTGACGTCGTTAAATGCTTCCACGATTTAACAACGTGGCGCAATGGACAAAAGTCGGAAGTAAGAAATTGACATTAGTTTACAGCTAAAAGATAAGTGACTGGAAAAAAGCATATGTCAGTCTATTGCCAATCTAATAGGCCAGGTGTAATAGTTCAAGGGAGTAGTGGAAAAATCCAGAAAATTGAAAAACTATCACACACAAGCACGGTTAACGTGAAAAAACTAAAAATTATGGAAAAAAGTAAAATGAAATAGGTAAAATGCTGATTATATTAATTGATGAATTGTATTTGAAACTGTGAAAAATCGACAATAGGAGGAATATTTAATCGTTCTAACTTTTCGCAATTCAGCAAATATGAGCATATGACACCGCTTATTGTCGCCTTGCTATACATACACTTATCGACCCTAAAAATAAGCGTCATTTCTAGGAACAACTGCTTAGAAAAATGTTCTGCTATGCCTAGAACCTTAGCACTGATTTAATTAATGGGGTGACTTGTGGTGTTAACATGTGATGCCAAAGCACATCTCTGTGGATATAATCTGGAATTACTTTTGTGTAAGAGGAAGAATTCCTCTTAAGGATCTCGAAGTTTGGCCTATATATACCAAAATACGATTATTGTTATTATTATTATTATTATTATTATTATTATTACTATATATATCCGTATAACAAAAGGTAGGAAAATAATGGGCAAAATCCGCAAAAAGCAGGAAACTGGATTCGAGCAGAATATAGGATAGGTAACCCGAGCGATACGTATTTTTGATGGTTGGCTTCATCAGGCCCGAAATGAATGCACATATGAAACTACAAAAGTAGATACACATGCCCATACATCCGGATACGGGTGTAACCTGAGGAAACGAAGATGGAGAGGGAAAAAAACGAGACACGAAGTCCACCACAAGAGCCAACCTACACATTGTAGTATAAAATGTCTAGAATACCTCAAATTTTCAAGGACACATCTAACCACAACAACGCAGCCGGTTATAGCCACTAGTTGTAGTACTTCAAGCCCAAAGGATCTACAAAGAGAAAATGATCATGCAGAGGAAGGTATATAACAAAAAGTAGGAAAATAATGGCAAAATCCGCAAAAAGGAGGAAAGTGGATTCGAGCGGAAAATAGGATAGGTAACCCGAGCGATATCAGGCCCGAAATGAATGCACATATGAAACTACAAATGTAGATACACATGCCCATACATCCGGATACGGGTGTAACCTGAGAAAACGAAGATAAAGAGGGAAAAATGTATGATCATTTTCTCCTTATATATATATATATATATATATATATATATATATATATATATATTACCTCACGGTATCAAGTAACCTCATTAAATTTCACTCCAAGCATAATGCTCGTATATGTAGATAATGTCATTGCTCACGTCGTATGTACATATCGCGTCACCGCGCCGTCTGCTACCTGCTTTTATGTGTCACTAGGATGTAACACCAAGTTTGCAATGTTTACGACTCCGGGGCGCGGTAGTTGTGACTGATAAGTACGCAATCTGTCTGCTGACGTGTTATATCTTTCTTTTCTCTTTTAAGGGTAAATTTTTAGAAAAATCTGTTATTTGTGAAGTATGCCTATCAGGTGCGTAAAATTTCCCGCGTCATATAGCCTCCAAAAAAAGATTCGTTTTCGAAGTTGCCCACAATTACAATGCTTCCTCGCAGCAGAGCATCGGGAGTTATCTGAGTGTCTTGCTGCTCAAATTTGATAAGTGTAAAATGATATATGCTGCTCACTTCGAAACTGGAAATACTTTGGTCTTAGATCCTCACGCCTCTCTTATGACTCTTCGGAGCTGCGGCATCCAGTATACGTACGAACGAGGAAATGCATCGGTGCATGAACTACCTAGTTAGTTAAAACTTAAAATGCAGGCCGATACTTTGGACTATGATTTTCACTTTGTATTAAGCAAGTAGGTGGCCTGAATGAACAAGAATCCAAGCCCTCTTCGTAGTTCTTTCCTACTCAATCTTAGTGCTTCAGCCTTCGGCCTGAAGACATCATCAGCATTCTTTTCCGGCATTTGAAGCATAGTTCGATTAAAGGTTGTATTTTAAGCTAGAGAAACTCCTCGCATATTCCAATAAAATGATTGCAGTACAGCAAATAGTTCATTCCTCACACGCGAGCTTCTAGACTACCTCGAACGTCACAGCTTGATTAGCGACAGGCAGTACGGTTTCCGGCACCAACGATCCACAGGGGACCTTCTAGCAGTCTCATGGTGAGGCTCATGTCGTTGCTCTTGACATCACGAAAGCGTTCGATCAGCTGTGGCACGCTGCCCTCTTAAGCAAACTTCCATCCTATGGCCTCCCAGAAAAGCTTTGCAGATGGGTGGCTGACTTTACCTCTGGCCGCAAGATATCCGTCGTAATTGACGGATTCTCCTCTTCATCCCACAACGTCAACGCGGGTGTTCCCCAGGGATCTGTCTTTGCTCCAACACTGTTTCTCTTACATATCAACGACCTCCTTTCCTGCACGATCAACCCAATCCACAGCTTCGCTGATGACAGCACTCTACATGCAGGAATTCAAAGTGACAAGCCGATATCTGCCGCTGAGCTGGAAAAAAGAAGACTAGCGACGACTTCTTCTCTGACAAGAGACCTGGAGGCTATCACTGCTTGGGGACGCAACAATCTTGTACAGTTCAATGCTTCCAAAACCCAGTACTGTACTTTGACGAACAAAAAGCGTCCTAGCGCTCATACAGTTTCGATGGACGGTCGAGTTCTACCAAAGAGCCATTCATTTCGGCTGGTCGGAGTCCAGATCACCGAGGACCTGATCTGGCACGAACACATCTCTTCAATAGCTGCAGCTGCTGGGAAAAAGCTAGGCTATTTGTTTAGGGCTAAGAAGTACTTTTCTCCGCATGACCTTCCCACTCTATACAAGGCCCAGATAAGGCCTAGCCTCGAGTATTGCTCACACATTTGGGGTGCTGCCGCCCCGACTACATTGTCCATGCTCGATGCTGTCCAGAGGAGGGCGGTCCGACTGATCGATGACTCTTCTCTAACAGACAGTCTCGGGACTCTTTCGCACCGGCGGGCCGTCGGCGATCTAGCTCTCTTCTATCGCTACACCAACGGGCTTTGCTCCTCAGAGCTCTCTTCCATGATGCCGCCGCGCGATGTGCCTGCCAGACAGACCCGCCTGACTTCGGCGTCCCATCCTAACCGTGTCAAACTTCGTACCTCCAGAACTGGCCGATACGACCGCTCCTTTGTCCCGAGGGTGTCTAGATTGTGGAACAATCTACGGGAGGAAGCTTTTCCCAGTTCTACTAACCTTAGGCAGTTCAAAAATCGTATTAACAAAATTTCTTTGGGATCATCATAGCAGCCGCGGTGTTCCGGCATTTAGGCTTCTGCCTGCGCGGCTGTTTCGATATAAAAAAAAAAAAGAAAATGATGATGTCCATACAACCATACATTTTCAGCTTCTCTGGTTTTTTAATTCAATCCTTTTCTTTTGCTGGTTGTAATTGATCTACCACCATCAAACTAAGGGTATGCAGGGGTCCAAATACAAAGGAAGTTTTCAAACTGAGCATTGAAATTTTTCGGCATAAATTACTCTGGCGATGTGCTGTGTACTGTAATCTGTACTGCTTAGTAAGGAGTCGACAGACTTAAACATTCAACGTCTTATCTCTTGATTACGCTGGAAATTAATCTTGTCGAGTGACGTAATCTGTCCCATCTTTCTATAAAGGCCGTTCGCTGATGGCCGGAAAGTCAACGTAACAGGGAGAAAAGAGAACTTGAGAGTAAAAGTGCTGGACTCTCTGAATTTTCTGAAAGGAACTTCATTATGCGAGCTTTGCATGGGTTTTATTTATGGGCATGCCTGCCGCGTTACAGACATTTTAACATGGTTACTTAGGGGATGAAGTTTTATAGAGCCGCTGTAACTCTTAGCACACAATGTACAGCTAAATTAGCAACTCAGTTGTCTTCTTGGAACATTATGAAGTGCCTCGAGTCTATTTTGAATATATGAATGTGTATGACATGGTCGAAGTAACTAAATGATTTGAGTTACAGTAAGCGCATTGATAGTTTTGACTCACTCAACTGTATGCCAACAACTTCCTGCATAAAAAATTTCGTCAAGTAGGTTGACAATGCATTTCCTACGCCTCCGCCATCATCAGCTGATAAAGGATGAACTTTCACCCTCTGAGAAAGAAATTAGTCACGAACATTTTTTCCTGCCTTAACGGCAGTTATCGTCCATCTGGCAACGTTGCGTCTCCCGGAGCACAAGCAGAACAATCAAGCAAACTTGTATGCCGTGTCCTGAGCCAGATTGGCTTCGATGTTGGTCTGATATGAAAACTTCTGTTCCGAATGCTTCTTCCTGCCAACTCCCTGTTGTACCCAAGAGTATGGGCCTGTTTGGTGTTAAGCCTTGTAATAGGATACGATTGTAATTTCCCCGCACAAAAACAGCCAAGTTGTTATGTCTGGGGCTCTCTGTGGATATTTGCGAGGGGCTGGGGGCATCTTCGGTAAGGTAGTCCTTTGATGGTAATGAACTGCCGACCACAAGGATAGTTGCTGGTGTGCACCGGGGTGATGTCGGGCTAACGAACTCCCAGAACAAGTATTTGGAGCCATCAGGAAGCAATTTACCGTCATCCCCATCTGCAGAAGCTGAGCATTGCGCTCAGCGGTTAGCACTGCGTGTAGTTACATGCGATGGACGGTCCGCCGTGCTGATGAAGTTCGCCGATTGGCCATCCACACCTACAGATGGCATTGGAGCCCTGATAAAGTAGTATACGTTCTGAAGGAGAATAAAAGGAAACAAGCTCTTGAAGAAGTTGCAATGTCTAAAGAGGGATTACCTTCCCAGCTACGGACGCTGAGGTAGAGACCTGTACCTCTTCCAACGTAAAGGATCGTCACGGAGTTGCGGGATCACCTCGTGCAAAAGGTAGAAGTTCTTGCTCAGGAAGCGAGGAGTTGGGGATCCAACCGATCTGGTAGGAGCAGATGCTAAGGGTATTCTAGTCCACGACCACCCCGAAAGTTTGGAATAAATTCGCAAAAGTGCAGTATCGGGATTTGGGAGGTGGAAAAAATTAAGGTGATTTTAAAATTCAATGAGCTTACGTTAGTAAGTAAGTTACGGTATTAGAGTCACTGGGAGATGGGGGAGAAGTTAGGGAATCGACAATATATCTCTAACAAAACTCCGGTACTCACCCCATAGGACGAAAGAACTTTACTCTGCATCGTACACTAGAAGCAACTTACTAGATTACCCCCGGTTTATATACAGGAGCAAGTTCCCTCACAGACCAGATATCCGCACGATAGCAATATGACGGAAACAATCTTCGTAAATATAACAAAAAAAAACTGGTTCCGTAAAAATATTTACTTTGTTCCATCTAAAGAGGAGAGGACATTTTTCTCAGTTTCTAAAGAATCGATGATGTGTGAAACAAGTCTAATAGAGGCGAAGGATTACTGGGGAAGAAGTGATATATTAACATCACAAAATTGCAATACATCCCTATAACCCCAACCCCATTTTTTTCAGAAATGGTATCAGGTTTCAAAAATGAAGTTTGAGCGTTTTTTATAGACCAAGAAAGAAACTGGGTTGACTAACACAGTAATGCTTTTTCGATCAAGGCTTCGCATGAAAAACAAAATGTATCAATATAAATTCGAAGACTTTCTCCAGTAATGTTGGCAATATTCATTTGGAGCAGTTCAAAGGAAAATATGTCAAGTGAAATGGGTAGAGGCTGAAAGCACGTACCCTATTAACAGTTTGCCAGTTTATCGACGTGGATTTGAAAATTCCTCCGGTTTTATTTTAATTCCGATCCGTCAGGGCGACGGGCTAATGACCCGGAAAATGGGATCACTTGCCGGAATCGTCCTTCCTCCGGCAAAGGACGATGTTGCTGAAAAAATGGGGACTTGATTGCTACCGACTTGCTCTTATAATCCAGTCGCTCAATAGTGAGGCACTGTCACGGAAAATTTCAGTTATAGTCATGCACTACATAAAACAACTGTCTGCTTAGTAACAAAGCTTTTGTTTGTCCGTCCAGAGATGGCCAATCGTGTACAGCTGTTTCGTGCTATTTGGCAACTCTTCAGCATGGTGAACAACAAACAAAAGCTGAGTAGCTCTACTCTATTCGGAGTATGAGGTCTAATGGAATAAGATAATACAAAGTGCGATTTATTACCAAATTCGTATTGCCAGCCGGCAGGGGTATCATGTAAGAAACCTAAGAAGCTTCAAATAAAAAATAAAAAACGACACGTTTGCTCCCTATGATCAACAAGAGCGACATCAATAGCGTCTACCTATGAAGGAATGAGAAGATGCAAAATAGAAAAAGTTGGTTGAGTAGCAAGATCGCATCTGGATGATTATGTGTATTGGTCTGCATTTGTATAAGATCTTGCTATCTGAGAAAATTATTGCTGAATATGCTGCCAATGAAGTATATCTATTCGCTGTGCCCAACGGGTTATTTATATGTTGTTCTTTCTGAAGACAGGTTATGTTCAAAGTTACAAATTACGATTTTTCCCATTTTTGTGTATTTAAGAGCTTTGAAGAGAATTATGGAAAATCACCAATCGTGCCTGCGTTGTGTGTAAGTACTGTTAACATTTGTTTATAATTGCAATATATGGCAGTATGTAAGTGTAAAATATAAGCATCCACGTAAAGATAATTACTTCACCAACCAGGGATTTTCTTTTCTTATCTCTTTCATTTTTGAAATGCAGCAAAATTGCATATGTAATTTCCAGAACGAATGAGAAAAAGTGGATGCGCAACTATTTTCTAGCTTTGCATATATCTCAAGTAAGTGTATTTGAGACAAGAAACCAATGGAATTATTATCAACACAGATTATTACAAATCCTCACTATGCACCTATGCACTGCCGTTTCCTTCCAGCTAAACTATCCAATTGAACTATAGCTTAGACCTTCAATAATGCCATCTCTGAAGTAGATGTTACATCACATCAGATCCAATCATTGATTCAAATTCCTTCATTAGGTCCGAAAACTATACTCGTACATAGGTATAGAGAGGAACACGTTATATACAGGGTGACAGGTAAATAGGTGTAAAACATTTTAGGAGGTGATAGTACAGCTCCTTTGCTATAAAAATTAGTATGTAATACCATACCCTATATTCAAAGGTTAAAATGTTATGGAAGATTTTTTTTTTTTAAAAACAACCCAGATTACAGAGTAAAATAGTTGAGATAAAAAAAAGTTGGTGATTAAACATTTTTTTTTGGTGGTTTCAGGTTATTATTTAAATAAATAATTCTCATAAATTAAAAAACATAAAAACACTACTGAAAACATATTTATTTTCATTTAAATGTTAAATGAAAATTTTTATTTTCAACTTTCACATTAAGAAGTCTTTTTTTTTCAAAAAAATCATAATAAAGAAAATGTACAAATAACTGCAAAAACTTCCTCGTTTCATTCGGTTTCTAAAATGGTATAATAATATATCAGTAAGTAAACCATTTAACAAAACAATATTACTTTGATAGAAAGGACCGCTAAGCGCATTTCATTGTACTGAGCAGCTAAACCGAGCCTTTCATGGTTCGACCCTTTTTGTTATTTTTTGTGCCCTGTGCCGTTATTCGGGTTTAAGTATTCGGAATCTGTCGTCGCTCCTCGGAAGCAAGCTCTGCGTGTGTTATGAATTGACATGGCTGACGGATCAAGGAAAGGGAACTACGCTTAGGTTAGTTAGTAGAATACCAACCTTTAACGCGGTAGGACGTACTTTTACTTTTTTGATCAGTTTTAATAATGGTGAGTTACCGTAACGAAGAATACGCTGATATTCTGTTTTGTTATGGTTTAAGTGATGGAAATTCCGTTGAAGCCAGGCGAGAATACGAAAACCGTTTTCCGAATGGGCGAATACCGAGTCATCGAGTATTTGCTTCTGTGTATCAACGCGTCAACGAAAGTGGACAGGTTCATGAGAGACGTCATGATGCTGGTAGACCTCGGTTGTTTGACGACGAAGATCGAGAGGCAATACTGGAATGCTACGGCAGAGACCCGACGACGTCTACACGAGTTATAGCAAAGCAGCTTGGCTTAACTCAGTGGAAAGTTTGGTTCGTTTTGCATTCGGCGAGACTCTACCCTTTCCGTTACACACCGGTTCAAGTATTAGAAGAAGGAGATCCCGCAAGAAGAATTGAATTTTGTCGATACATGCTTCATCACGATCAAGAAGAAAACGACTATTTAACTAAAATATTGTGGACCGACGAGTCTAAGTTTGACAGAGAGGAGACAACAAATTATCACAACTTACATTATTGGGCCCCACGAGAGGCAAATCCCCACATGGCAAAGCCAAGAGCCCATCAGAGAAGATATGAAAACTTTTTGAGATCCGAACTCTGGGAGTATCTCGAAGACCTGCCTCTGAATATCAGGATGCAGATGATCTACCAACACGATGGCTGTCCCGCGCATTTCCGTCTGGGTGTTAGATAGATGCTGGACGAGAAATATCCTTGTTGCTGGATTGACCGAGGTGGACCGACACCGTGGCCAGCGAGGAGCCTAGATTTAACACCGTGTGACTATTATTTATGGGGGCACATGAAGTCACTGATGTACGCTGAGCCCATAGACACTCTTGCACACTTGAAAGAAAGAATTATTGCTGCTGATGACTCTATTAGAGGACAACTAACTGGCCGCATCACGCGTACCAACATGAGAAAAAGACTACGGGCTTGCATAAGAAACGGCGGGCGTCAGTTCGAACAACAATTGCAATGAATTTTACCTTCAGTTCATTATTGTATTTTACTTACCAATTGTAGTAACTTTTAGTCAGTTTTTATTATTCTGTAGTACAATTACAACTGTGTAAATAATCTAATCGTGTAACTTAACCGTAGTTTAAAGTTATAACTATCCCATAGCTTACAGTTACATTATTTTCACAAAAACACTTTCTTATCAGAGAGTTGTGAAAATAGGAGACAAGCCATTGGTAAATTCCTATTGTTGTATTACAATACATTATGTTTAGTTTCACATAGTTTTTGTGCACTTATCATACCAATCCAGATTACTTATGAAACAAGGATATTATTTAAATTGTTTGTACGTTTTTTTGTATACTGATTTTTTTGTAAAACACCTTACTGTAAAACGTTATTTGTTTTTCTTAGTCAAACATTTTTGAATGAAAATAAATACGTTGTTTGGTATTGTTTTCAAATCTTTTTTAATTTATAATAGTTAATTATTGAAATAATAACCCAAAACCACAAAAAACAAATGTTTAATCGCCAACTTTTTTCTCTCTCGACTTTTTTACTCTGAAATATGGATTGTTTTTAAAAAAATCTTAAATCTTCAATAATTTTTCAACCTTTGAATATAGGTATTATATACTGATTTCGATAGCAAAGGGGCTGTACTATCACCTCCTAAAATGTTTTACACCTATTTACCTGTCACCCTGTATATAACACAGAATATTTCAAAAAATAAAGACGAAATAAGAAACAAACTAAAAGTACAACGATCAAACTGAATACAGACAGCTTAAAAAGTACAAAACACAATGAACTCATCTATGCTGTAGAAGGTGTTAGATAAGAACATCCTCTTAACAGATACTAATAAATAATTGTATATTCGTGTACCAGCATATCTAGTTGACTTTTCGTGAGTAGTATAGTTATGCTTATCTAAGCAAAATTAGTTCTTATTCCTCGTGTTATAATCTTGACAATGTGAATTTTTTTGGAATGTACAATTGTTTTTATGCGTATAAGATAGTAGATTTAGCAAATAAATTGAGGGAATGGTCAAAAGTTGATATTTCTTGAAATAGTCCCTACAGGACGACCTGAACGATAAATTGAGCAAGTTTCTAATTACTCTTGTTTGTGATAAGGACTCTACCGATAGTTGAGGCCTGTCCCCAGACAACGATATTATATGACAGGACCGAGTATATAAACGTATAGTAGACACTAATTAAAGTTTCATGACACACCATTTTTTAGACTATTTATGACCTTTATTTAACTTTTTGCAACCCCTGTGGGTATTGGTTTCCCAGTTTAGGTGGCAGTCAACCACTAAGCCCAAAAAATTTTGTAGACAGAGAAAGTTCGATGTTGTAGCCATTAAGGCAGGCCTCTCCAACTCAGGTGCCACCAGCGCAGCGCCGAGCACCGCATCACAGTGCTGCAGGGTGACTCCGTGAAAGTGGAGGAGGGATTAGGCAGCGGCATACGCATCGCGAGAAAGGTGTTAAGGCCGATTTACATTTCAATAAGTACAGTAGCGAGTTAACTTGCGTCATCGCCGAGTTAAGTTGGTATTGTCATTTGAACGGCAAAAACGAGTTAAGTTATAAGTTGTTAATTAAGTTGACTTGAATAGATCGCGATCCTATTTTTCGGTAAGTTCAGTGCGAAGTCCCTCGCGTCTCCCGCACCCCGCCAACTTAACTGGCTGACGTGTAGACGGCTGAGTTTAGTACAGTCCATAAGTTTGTGCACTGCGGCCGCGCGCGACCACGTGTTATTATTTTGTCGTGTTAAAATGAAGTGGTCTGATAATACTACCTTTGCATTTGCAGAAGAATATCTTAAACATGAGTGATTATTTAATACAAAATGCAATAATGCTAACCGTAGCACCCTGCGAATAGAAATGACCCGGGCGCTGGTGGCATTGAGTATACCTTCATCGCAGATTCGACTAAATTTAGTAATAATATGTAGTCAATGAACAAGAAGAGCTCATTAAGACGGGGCGCATCCTGCCAGAAGTACCTGTCATACCAACTTAAAGATACAGAGTGTCAAGATAATTTCACCGTCCTCACCGAATCCAATGAAGCCTACAAGGTTTGATGGAAATTTTAGGCTCATTTGGAAAAACATGGTATGGCAAACTGATTTCCGCCAGAAGTTTCTGTCGTACCGACTGAAAGCTAGAGCAGGCACTCGAAATAGATAAAAATAATATATCCTGTTTGATTGCTTCATGCTTGCATTTAAAAGCTCATTTGAGTCTGTTAGTTTGACACCAGGCTTCTAGATGTTTGAAAGTATATGTAAAATGAAACGTTATGACCGAAATATACGTATGGGTTATGGTAAAATCCTACCGTCACGTTGCATCTCCAAGTCGATATGACAGGTACTTTCATCGACATACCAGGCCCTTTCTGTTCATTTACTTAAAAACTACATATTATTACCACGTTTAATCGAATCCGCAATAAGGTTTAATTTCGCCGGCACCCAGCCCCAACGCAAAATGAGTGGATTGACATTCGTATTGACATTTTAATTGGTCTGATCGAGTCAACGCGCGGGTGATAAGATAATGGTCATAATTTCGACATAAACACATTTATTCTTAAGCTGATCTTTGACAGCGTTTCGATTCAACAAGTTTTCTAATATTTGGTACAGTGGCTTTGTTCAAATTCATTAAAGAAAACATCTGCTCGCAGAAGTACGTTGTACCTAACATGGAGCAAGTTTTCACGGCCAGTGCAAGAATTTTGGGAAAATCTTGCTGCTTAACCCCTCGATAAACCGAAATTAAACCACTATTGTAGTGGTAGCATCTATCCTTAAGGATCGTATCGCAATGAAGCTTAATCAGCTCAATTTGAAACTGCGGTGGTTCTGTTCCGAAAAGCACTGAAGATCGCGTCGTAAAAATCTCATTTACATAAACATCTGAACGTCGTCAATGATTTCAAAAAAATCATCAGCACTTTTGCGCAGCTTAACCAGCGCGTAACACAATAAAAGGGTATGTCGCCGTAAGTTGCTTCCAGGTCTATTAAAAATACTTCAAACTGCCGTAGTTGGGACCTTGCTTTCTGCAAAAATTGACACATGTTATTACTACAGCCATACTAGATTTGAAATGACGGAAGGTTTTTGCACATAGTTGTTCCTGATGTAATATGCAGTGTACCGATGATATCGGAGGTAGCGCAGCGTCGCGTACTTTTATTTTCATTCGTCCAGTAAGACCTTGTGCTTCCGATAACATTGCTGGCGCTCCATCAGTAACAACACTACGCAAACTTTTGAGTAGTATACCCATATCATTCATTGTGTATTCTACAGCATCAAAAATATCTTCTCCGGCCATTGTATCTTTGAGCGGGATAACGTCCAGTAGTTCGTCGGTGATAGTAAAGACTATTTCGATACCTCTAACGAAAACAGCTAATTATGCTGTGTCAGAAATGTCTTTACTTTCATCGAGAGCTATAGAATACTGCACAAAATGGGCACATTTTCCACCAGTTGTTCTTTTAAATCTGCACCAAGTTCAAGCATCCGACGAGGAATTGTTCGCTCGGACATACTAATTGTCTGAAAGTTGCACAATATTTCTGCACACTCCACTAAGCATTCTTTGACAAGTGCATCGTCAGTAAACGGTCTCCCGCTTTTTGCGATTTTCAAAGCAACTATATAACTTGCATTAGGACACCATTAATAACAATCAACTACGACCAAATTAATAATTACCTCTTCAGAACTTAGAAGGGCTGGCCTCAATACCGTGTGACAATTTAAACATTTTGCTTTTCCATCAGTATTTACAAAAATAGGCTTCTTCCTTGCAGGATTGAATGACATCGTTTAAAAAAAGATGCACGTTAAGACGCTAAAAAACCTGTCCACTTTGTCTTGTCCTACTAAGAAATGACCCGCGCTCGAGAGACAGTCGGCTAATATGTTTCTCTCTGTCGCGACGGCTGTGCGGTCGAGGTGGAGGGGGAACGGCACCGGTTCCGCTGGGTTCAGCACCGGAGCGCACCAGCACTATGTGCTCAAGTTGGAGAGGCCTGCATTAACGGACACGTTAACATTACAGGGTTGCTTCCTCACAGATCTTATATGCATAGCTACAGTTTTATCCTGATTAATCATTAGATTAATTAGCTTACACCAGTTAGCATAGCCTTTTCCGGATAGAGGTGAGACTAATACCGAATGGAAATTTAATCGAAAGCGTGAACAATAATCCCCGATCAACTCGGGAAGACCCTATTTCAGAAATGCATTAGGCTGCATTTGTACCAAAGGATTAAAGTCGGTGGTACCCTCAACAACAACAAAAAATAAGTTCTTCTTATTTTGATCTGTGTCCGGTTAGGATAACATTTTCTCGTGTGCGCGTACATTCAAGAGAATGTCCGTACAATGCAAATTATATGAGAGTCGGTTGGAACCACGAGAAACTGTCCGTTTAAAGGCGGCATCCACGGAAGGGAATTTCACTATCAACAGTTCTTTCCACCTAAATATGTCGCTTTAACATATTTTTTCTCATTACCTTTCACGCATACGTAACCATATAACTCAAGAGCAACCAGGTTCTCAAATACACAGACCGATGGATGTGTATTTATGCTGTAAGTATTGAACTGTAAATCATGTTTCTCTAGCGGAAGGAAGCAATCCTGAAAATCGAATAATCAGTTTTTTTCTCCGTTCGTTGTTCTGTCTTTTGGCAAGACTAGCATGTGTTGCTGGTGTGTGGCTGTAGGCAACATATTTTCATTAGGAGTCCGCCGCATATACAGAGAAAATTGGAACTGCAACGGCAGCTGCGAATCGCTGCGAAGCTTTTATTGCATCTGTATACGTAAAAGAACATACAGGAACGTATTAGCCCATATGCTCGTTGGCCCAAGGTTTCAAGCGCAACTAGCCGAAACTAACACACTTTTGTCACAAAACATTGTGGGGTCTGTGTTTATGTACGTACCGAATTTGCTGACAATTTCACAATAACTACTACTTCCAAGAGCTTCGATGGTATCGACAGTCTCTTTTTGGAACTAACACGGCCAAACTTCAGTTTTGTATTAGCCTGTGTCTACAGACCGCGTCCCTGTGCTGGTGATGTTTATTTGTGTAAATTCATCGAAGAACTTCTAACCAAGAATTCAAACATTCTGTTAACTGGTGATTTCTACTTACGTGACATCAGCTGGCCCATGACAACATTACCAGAATGCAACTCTCCTTCTGCCCCTTATATTGATTTAATGCCTAAGTCGAACATCCTCCAACTCGTAGATCATCCGACGAGATTTAGAGAAGGCCATACTCCCAGAACTCCCGACCAGATATTTGTAAATGATCCTGACTTTGTTTCCAGTCTAGACTACCTACCTCCTTTTGACAAGTCGGATCACTGTACCTTATTGACCTCACTTCAATTCTATGTACAATCTCCACCACGTAGACATTTCAAAACTGTGAAGCTATTAAACTACAGTGCTCTCAATCGAGCATTGTCTGAAATAAACTGGTCCAACCTACTTGCAGAACGTAGCACTGAAGATATGTGGGATATATTCTCTCGTCGAATCCAACTGGAAGTCACTAGGCATACGACCACAAAGAAGATATTCAGTCACCCAAGAAAGCCTTGGATTAACCATAACCTCTCAAGGATGTTGAGGCATAAAAAAGCGTTATGGCAAAGATTCCAAAGAAGTAGACTACAAGAGGATTATGTATCTCATCGATCTTTCTCTAACATCCTTTCGAAGAACTTGAAAAACGCCAAGCGCAATTATGAGCAAAATCTTGTATTATCGAAAGATAAGAAGAAGTTGTTTAGATACTTGAGATCCACCCTGAACTCTAAGGTTTCTTCCCCACAAATCCGTGATCCCAATGGCCACCTACATACTGATGCCGAAAAATCTGCCAATCTTCTTGCCGATGCTTTCAGTGAAGACTTTGTGAATGAACCTGATGGTGATGGTACTCTTCCGAACTTGTCCAGCCCTCATAGATGCCTAGCGACCATCTGTAGCATAGATTTTCAACCTCAGGACATTGAGAGGCACCTTACTAAACTGAAAACTTGTTCGTCCCCTGGAAAGGATGGGATTACTCCTGCCGTTATGAAGTCCTGTGCCTCAGCTCTCGCATACCCCCTGTGCATTATATTCAACTCCTCGATTCAAAATCACATCCTTCCTTCCTGTTGGCGTACTGCATGTGTGACACCTATATACAAAAAAGGAGATAAAACATCTGCGAAAAACTACCGTCCTGTCAGTCTTGTGCCTATAGCTGCGAAAATAGCCGAAAAGATCGTCTAGGAACAACTTATGACATTTGCGTTCAAGAACAACCTGCTGCCTAGCAACCAACATGGTTTTATTCCTGGTAGATCAATTATCACCAACATGTTACACTGCATTGACAATTGGACCAGATCTTTAGACGCAAATGAACCGGTCGACGTGGTTTTTCTGGATTTTTCCAGATCTTTCGATCGAGTTCCGCATAAAAGGCTCCTGCACAAGCTTGAACATCTCGGAATCAGGGGAAATTTGTTGTTATGGATTGAAGCTTTTTTATTAGACAGATCTTTCTCCGTCCGTGTTGGAGACGCCTATTCTTCTAGTCATCGTGTTACTAGTGGAGTTCCACAAGGATCTGTGCTAGGGTCAATACCTTTTCTTCTTTATACAAGCGACCTTCCCACCCGACATTATTCTATGTGTTCCATCTATGCAGATGATACTAAAGTCTATAACACTGTCATGAACTCATCTGTGCTTCAAGAAGACCTCAAGCTGATCAGAAAGTGGTCAGAACTCTGGCTCCTGCCTTTAAATCTATCGAAATGCTACGTTCTCCACCTGGGAAAGAATAATCCTAACTTAACATATAAGATTGGCAAACATACCTCAGAAACTGTTCTTCATCACACAGATCTTGGTCAGAACATAACCTCTAAGGCAAAGCGGTTGCTATATATGATGGAAAGGTCATTTAGTGGTTGCACCGTTAGTACCTCCTCCTTTTTGTACACATCTTTCGTACGACCCCTACTGGAGTTTGCTGGTCCGGTATGGGATTCAGACCTTGTTCGCGATAGCAGCTTATTAGAGGCCGTTCAGCGTCGTGCTACACGTATGCCATATGGCACACGTAGGCCAAGTTATGAAGACCGCCTCGAGCTATATAACCTGCCTGCTTTTGCTGATAGAAGAGTACGAGGAGATCTCATCATCACTTTCAGAGCACTGCATAATTTGTTTGGTGTGGACATGTCGCATCTGTTTCGTCTGGCAACGAACAGTCTCAGAGGCCATAACTTCAAATTGCAGAAGGAAGCTTTTAGAACCTCTACTCGTCAGCGCTTCATCTCAAACCGTGTCTTCGATGCATGGAACAGTCTTCCATCTTATGTAGTGAACTCGGAATCCGTCAACAGTTTCAAAAACAATTACGATAGACACCGCAGTGCTTAACATATTGTTCCCATTCTGTATATGTCTACTTCAGAAGTGCTAAGATTGTCAAATTGTTATACTTCTTTTGTCTGTACACTATTATCTATTTTTGTGTTTTGAGTTTATAGTACTTGTACTCAACTCAAATTTGTTGTTTAATAATAATAATAATAACCTAAGCTACCACAACAAACTGGACCGAATTCCCGTCTAATCAATCACCTAAATGGGGTGCTCTGTTGTTGCTACTGAACTCAGTCTTATCGACAGTAATCTACTCGACTGGTACAGATACACAAATAGTTATACTATTTTACACGGTACGAGTATTGTTCTCTTTAGAGGAACCCGATATCGTTATTTTTAAATATCTATGGTATCTGATATCGTCAACTTTTGATATGTGACTTTGGAATAACAGTGATATTATGGGCAAGCGGTTGTTCACATTTCATTGTCGTGTTCTACATCTGATCTGTGACGGTCCTGACACCAAGTTTCCTAAGAAGATCACCGTTATGAATATACCATGTGATGACATCCGTAGGGCTACAAATCTCGTCCATGAAGTGAGAAACGCGAGCTCCGCAACGAGCAAGGGAGCGACTTTCTTCAGCTATGATCTTGATAATAACCTCGACGAGGAACAGCACATCGTACGATCCGTCAGAGGAGGATTAAATCACCAACAAGACGTTGGAGCTGCTCTCGCCGAAAGCCCTGACATATTTGGTGACAATAATCAATGCGACGCTCAGAATCCAGTAGTTCCCTGCTGTGTGGAAGACTGCTGAGGTCATCATGATTCCAAAGAAAGTGGGTTCGATATTTCCTCAGGATTACCATCCCATAAGTCTGCTGTCAGCTCCTTCTAAGCTCGCCTAAAGGTGATTTATCGTCACCTTGAGAATTTTTCGTCAAATCACCATGAGATTCCTGACGTTCAATTCGGTTTTCGGTCCGAGCATAGCACCGAGCTACAGGCAGTCAACATGTAACCAGAGGTTTCACCCTCAGCATGAGTACTAGCATCTTGCTTTTGGATGTCTCAAAAGGCTTGACAAGGTGTGGCACGCAGGCCTCCTTTATAAACTAATCCAAAAGGGTTTTCCTTTTTCGCTTCTAAAATTACTGAAAGCCTTTTTTGAAGGAAGGAAGTTTCGGATCAAAATTAACAATGTTTTGTCAACAACACGACCAGTACGGGCCGGTGTTCTTTAGGGTTCGGTCCTAGGACCAATCCTTTATTCTCTTTTTATCCATGATGTCCCTTGCCCCAGCAACTGTGAAGTCTACCTCTATGCAGATGACACTGCAGTTGTCGCCCAGTCATGTACTGGTGTTCTGGTACACGACGGGTTGCAAAGTGTGGTAGGAGAAGTACTAGAGTGGGCGGAACGGTGGCTGATTAAAATTAATAATTCGAAAACGCAGGCTATTTATTGTACCAAAAAACGTCGCGGTTCCCCAGCAGAGGTCTCTATAGACGGCAACCGTGTATCATGGACAAATTCTGCCAAGTACCTCGGTGTCACTCTTGATAAAGGCATGACCTGGCAGAAACATACAGCAGCCTTGAAAACAAAATTCCGTTTCGGCAACTAGATCCTTTGTTATGTAGATCCTCCAAATTAAGTTTGATAAGCAAAGTTCGCCTATATAAAATGATTATTAGACCATCCAGCAGTTATGCATGTGCGGCTTGGTGTTTACTTGCCTAGACACATATACAAAGTCTTCAAGTACTGTAAAGTAGAACTTTGCGAACAATTTGCAACGCGCCATGGTATAGGTATCTCAAACGAGACACTACACAGAGACCTTGATATTCCTTACTTGAGGGATTATGTCAAACTTCAGGCGCAGCGACGTTATAGTCAAGCGGAATCGCACAGCAACCCTCTGTTGCCTGACCCAGTGGACTACATAGTGGAGCAAGTTCGTAAACATTCAAGGAGACGGTTCGCACTGTAATAAAAAATTAGCGCGAACTTTTAGTGAACTTAAAATTACACGCTAACGAAACCGAATCAAAATTTGTTTAGTTCATCTCAAAATTAATTCGTGTACCAACTCAAAAAGCCTAGGTATTTCATCTTAAACTAAACACTTCAGTTTTTATTTGCTCTTCTCCATTTTTCTTCTCTTTCCCTTTCTCTTTTTCCTTCAGATTGTCTGGCTTCTGGGCAACCAGTACTGACAGATTCGACTAACGTACATTAGGCCCGTATCGTCAGTCGTCCCTACAATTTTAGGGCGCGTTTATGGCCTCCTTGATTGTCATCTTCCTTCCTCTCCTTCAAAAATTTCTAGTTTACACTTGTCCCGTGTCAGCGTCAGCGCTCTCCTATTGTGAAGATATGTTTTCTTTTTAAATTGTAGGAAATTTCAGGCTGATAAAACATGATATAACTCAAAAGCAAGCACAATTTGATGCAAATAGATGTTTGTGACATAAACTCAAAACAGAGTTGTGACACGGAGAAGCAGAAAACTATGACAATCAAGGAGGCCATAAAGGCGCCCTACAATTGTAGGGCGCGCTTATGGCCTCCGATTGTCATACTTCTTTCTCTCCTTCAAAAATGTCTAGACTACACTTGTCCCGTGTCAGCGTCAGCGCTCTCCTATTGTGAAGATACGTTTTCTTTTTAAATTGTACGAAATTTCAGTCTGATAAAACATGATACAACTCAAAAACAAGCACAATTTGATGCAAATAGATGTTTGTGACATAACCTCAAAATAGAGTTCTGACCCGGAGAAGTATAAAACTATGACAATCTAGGAGGCCATAAACGCGCCCTACAATTGTAGGGACGACTGACGATACGGGCCTTAGACAGTGACTAATGGGCAAAGATCCTACGGACCGCCCAGACAAACAAATGACCAATAGTACCATGTGGCATTGACAGTACTTCCTTCAACCACTGGTGCTGCAATTTTAAGGTTATCTCAAGGTTACGCTTGCAGACTGAGTCAAAGCACAGCCAGGATCCATACTCATAGTTTTCGCAAGTCCTAGATATACTGATAAGGATATTTTGCTGTCTTAGACCTTTGCCTACTCCCCCTGCGGAGGCTGGTGTTACGAATGCACCTCGGAGCACGGATCGCGGCACTTCCTTCTGAAATATTTGGATCACTTCAAAGCTGTTGGCATAATGATAATAATAATAATAGTTTATTGGTGCTATTACACAGAACGTGCTTACACAAGTCAATATAATAGAAGCAATAAACAATACATATAATAACAAACACTACAGATTACACACATATAAATATGGTTAAAAGGATGACAGTAAAAAGTATAAAAGATAAAATTATTACAAACTACGTTAAAAGCAATAAATGAATGGCATAAGAGATAAAAGCAAGATAGATTGAAGCAAAAAAAAGAAGTGTAGCTTGAAATATAAATATTGAGTATCCGTGGAGAAGTTGTGGTTGAGGAACTCTTCAGTGGTGGAAAAAGCAGCCGACAAGAGCAATTTCTCACAGCATTACTGAATTCATTGTATGCTAGTGATCTTAGTTCCTTAGGTAAAATATTATAAAATTTTATGCCATGGTAGTTAACTCCATTCCTTGTTTCAGCAAGTTTTGGATACAAGTTGTCTTGGTGCCGGGTATTATATGATTGAGTTTCATGTTGGCTTGTATCGTCACCTGAATGCAGAACTATTGTATGTCCAAATTCTTCATTTTTCAGATTTTAACACGACGTTGTAGGTCATAGTCACCTACATTGCATGCAGAGGTATTGTAAGTCCCTGCACAAGCGTTCCCCCACCACTAGTCTTGAACAATATTTTGGCGTAATAGCTTGAGGCGCGTTATTTCGCTGCAGAACTATGATAAGAGCAGATGATCACTTACAGAATGACTGTAAGTCCAATGTCAGCAACAACTATAAGTCTACTTTCACGGACTAGTCATACTTTTTTTCCGGTAAAGCATTCTATACCTAAAATTTCTCAGAAATGTTAGGCAAGACACAAACACGAAAAATAGCTCTCCTGTAAAATATGCATTTTGTGACATATAATACTTCTGCATTCAAGCAACGGTATAAAGGTCACGATTTGACTAGACATGCAAGAGGCATCTCAGTAAATATGCGCCAGGCAAAGTCGTGATCTTCAGTTTGATAAACTCAGATCTGCAGGGATCTCTATATCTTAGATTTGCTATATATCAGATACATCTTCTCTGTAGGGAAATACTCTGTACATATGGGGAGAGTGGCCCCACGCCAGAAGGGCGTATGTTATTTTGCTATGGAAGTACCCATGGTAACTGGGCAACAGGACGTTTAGTCAAACTGAGTTTCTTAAATTGCGAATTAAATAAATTATGCTTGTTAAAGATTTGGTAACATAACTGATATGTTCAAGGAGGAATCGATATATACACCAAGAAATTTCACAACCTTTGCGTGGTCACCATTCTGATTGTTATTTCGAAGTGTGATTGTTAAGCATTGAGATTTGTTTGAATTTAGTGTTAATTTGTTAGCTATAAACCAATTCTGAATTCTACTGGCTATCGTTTCGCTGTTGATGTTTGTAAATGGTAGAACAACCACGGCCTGATTGTATTTAGGAATAGGAACAGCGACCTCAACCCAACCACAACTCAACTGAGTCAAGCGTTATCACAAACCAATGGAACCCAGCCAGTTGCTGGCACTGAAGTTGCTAGTCGACTTCGATATGGTCATATCCTCAAAAAATCATTGATGGCTCAATAAAGTACCTATCTAACAGGTTATTGTGATCTGTGCAGTGATTGTTGAAAATTGTCAAGTAAATTCATGTGGACAAGTGATCTTCAGACTTTAGAGATATGTTTGAGTACAAAGTGTCATTTTCTGCAGATCAGTCATTGCATATTATATTTGATAAATATTGGGATTTTTTGTCTTGGCTTTTTCGGAAACGAGATATTGTTTTTTTTTATGCTATATGATATGTAGATCACGAAGAACCACGTCACTCATTTTTGTCGGTATGTCTGCCTGTCGGTCCAAAGATCAGGACCGTCTATAATTTGGAAAATGTTACTCGAATTTGGAGGATATTTCCACACAGGCTTGCTACTAAATCGATTGAACTTCGTTTTTTGTTGCGTTTCAGGGGCTTCTGATAATTTTCAGAAAAATTTTTGTTGAATACCCAAAGTTGGTATGGTATTTATATGCTTGCAACCTGAGTAGTTTTACGCACCTATCAGTACATATTTCGATCGGGTATGATGCCATGCAACCCTTGCCTTGCGTCTGATACCCCGGCGGACAGGGATGTTATGTTATAGTATCGCAGCTGGTAGTTATGTCGTGTTTGACTTGTAAGGCCAAGCAGCGTTGCCATATGGCCGGTAGTTAGAGCAGGGAAGATACTAGCATTTTTAAAAGGAAGGGACTATATTTTATTTATTTATTTTATTCATTAAAACACCCTACAATAAATACCAATTACAGGGTGAGGAAACACCGAACATAACATAGATATAAAAGGCAATAATAAGTAATAGACTACAAAGCGTAAAAGATCCATGCTGGTTACTTAATGGTATTTTTTATGTCTGCAATTCTGCAGCTAAATATATCAATTCCTACACATCACATGCAAAGGGGAATAATGTCCGCGCCGTAGGTAGATAAAACGTAAAGTTTTGTTGGGATTTCAGCCTAGGTACGTTGAATGATAACTGACCCAATAAAGCTAAATCATTGATCAATTTAAATAGAAAAATCACTGACTGGCAAGTGCGCCCTGCTTCAAGACTGCTGATTAGATGTTTTTCCAGTAAGGAATCATGAGGTATATCTATGGGTGGGTAAACGCCATCCAATTTTAGTGAAAAATATTTTGAGAAACGTCTTTGAACACAATCAAGCCTACTTATATGAATAATATAATGCGGATTCCAAATTAGCAGTGCATACTCAAGCTTCGACCTAACATATGCATAATACAGCAACTTCAAGGTGGTACTCTGAGTGAAGTTACGGCAGTTTCTTACAATAAAGCCGTACATGCGGTTTGCCTCAGAAATTTTGCTGTCAATGTGTTTGACGAATGTTACTTAGGAGTCAAATGTCACGCCTAAGTCACATAAAATTGAAGCCCTCTGAATAGAGGTACCTGACAGGGTATAGTCAAATAACAGAGGATTTTTCTTCAAAGTTTAAGACATTATGTAACATTTATTGATGTTTATTGGTCGATTGCTTTGTGAGCACCAAGCATCCAACCTAAAAATTGATCACAGTCTGATTCATTAACTACACGACAACACATCTTCAGATCATCAGCGTAAAGTAAACAATTCTCGCCAACAGCATTAACTATGTCATTCACAAATATGACGAACAATGAAGGCCCTAGGTTACTGCCTTGTGGTACTCCGGAATTGGCTACACACTCCGATGATATGATACTATTACACATCACAAAATTATTTCTTCCAGACTTAAATAGTTGTATTAAAGACTCTGATAATCCATGAGATTTCAGCTTATGCAATAGCATACTGTAATCAACTCTGTCGGAAGCCTTGGAGAAGTCTGTGTAGATCACATCTGTTTGTAATCCTCTGTCAATGTTTTCTGCTATGGTCTGTGTGAAGTTCATCAGATTTGATACTTGAGCGCCCTTTCATGAAACCATGTTGTTGAACACATATTTTTCTGCTGACATGATGATACATGTAGTCTGTTATATATTAATACCTCTAGAACTTTTGAAAAATTGCACAATATTGATATAGGTATAAAATTTAATACATCATTCCTACTGCCGTTTTTGTGTATTGGACATAGTTTGGGCCCGTATCGTCAGTCGTCCCTACAATTGTAGGGCGCCTCTATGGCCTCCTTGATTGTCATAATTTTCTACTTCACCGTGTCAGCGCTCTACTTTTAGATTATGTCACAAACATCTATTTGCATCAAATTGTGCTTGCTTTTGAGTTATATCACGTTTTATAAGCCTGAAATTTCCTACAGTTTAAAAAGAAAACATATCTTCACAATAGGAGAGCGCTGACGCTAACACGGTACAAGAAAAAGGAGTATGACAATCAAGGAGGCCATAAACGCGCCCTACAATTATTGTAGGGACGACTGACGATACGGGCCTAAGACAACTTCCATAATATAAAGGATGCACTAATGATATATGATCCTGTTTGACTGACTTGACCCATATAATGTTTTGTTATACATGTTTGTTCAAAGGAGCTAACCTGGGCTGAAAATAATCATTCATGAACTGATGACAGCATCACGCGGGACGTGCAGAGTCAAAATACTTGAAGCCATTTTTTTCTTTCCTTTTTTGAGGACTTCATATTTACTGTATTGCTATAAAATGCGGTCCATAGGTTGACTAGATTGTGGGCGAAGTATTAGAAGAATTCCGAGCAGGGTGATACATTTGTACTGCAGCACGCAATACAGATTATTGCAATACTGGTTCCCTACATCTAGCTTAGTTGATCTCAAGCGCAAAATACTAAACCGCCCAAGATGTATCGTCGAAATGATGAATAGATATGATCAGCAAAGGAAAACATTTATGACAATAATGACAGCCTACTGTGAAATTCAAATGTTAAATTTTCCCTCAAGGGTCCGTTTACGTCCCAGGATGGACCATACCTCAATCGGAACTCAGTGCACAAGGATATCTTGTACATGAGACTCTTCACCAGCGTAATGACATTCTTTGCCTCCAGGGAAGTTGTTTCTAGATACGCTGTTAAATGTCAGGTGCTTTTGTGCAGAATGTCTAAAAATGTCAAGACCCGTCTACTGGAAGCTCATACCGTCAGCTAAATCCGTTAGGTTGCAGTTCCCTTAAGGCTCAAGACCATCGTCAGATTTCTCATAATATTGACTGTAGACCGGGCCTGCAACGAACACAGATGAGGACCGCGATATAGAAGAGGAAGAAAAGACAAAGGGAATATTCTGTTTTCTTTCCGAACGTTTATGGAGAGGTTAGTAGCCGGCGGCTCTCATTCCCCAGTAAAAACACTCGTCCGTGTGTACGGAAACATTTATCTCTCTTATATTGTAAAATATCCGCCATCGGAGCCACAGCGCATCGTTCGTCGATCGACTCTTCGGCAGATAAAAGAGGATGTTGAAGATTTTCAGAAACGTATCTGCTACTTAAGGGATGTACGGTATCTATAGGGGTAGCAGTTGGCATATTGTGAAATGAGCTTGAACGGTATTTAATATATTGTGTACTGTAACATCTGAGTCTTATCCTGTGGTTTGTGGTTCCAATGCTGATAATCACCCATGTTTTTGTGGTAGAATCAAACTACATATACGAGGGGATATGGATATAGGCTAACTATAGCCTTGGCCATTTAGCATTCACTAAACAAAAGCGAACTACCTTAAAAACTAATTAATAGAGTAATTTCGGGTAATATGGGATAGCTTCTTGTTTTTATGTAGGTAGCGACATCTGTATTTCAATACCTAAGCCAGCCTCTTTTACACCCTAAATACACAATAGCGTCGACAGGTTTCGCTGGTTGCCGTTCTCTAGTTTATAAACCGCAAATGAGCGTTATTTGTGGTTAAAAAGTTGTACACGATAGTCATTAGAATTTTTGTAAAGGTGTTATTTATTTACAAATCTTGCTTATTTTGACAGGTGAGTCTACTCAAATGTTAAGTTACTGTTTTAGAGGGCTGTTACCATATTTTTTTCTTAAAACATATTTGCAGCGTGTATTTTTTTCTTCAGTTGCTGTATCAGGTAATATGAAATGTTCCATATTATACTGCTTCTAGGTATCCCATATTACCCGACGTTTTTGTTTTGAGATTTAACGATATTTGTGAAGAGACAAAAAGCCTAATTATCAGCAAAAATTGGGTCGTTTTGCGTATGAAACAAGTTTTTCTTTGCAGAAACTATGTCGGCAAGAAAAAGAAAGCAATGGCAGTCTGATGATATGTGCAAAGCAATTGAAGATGCTAGAAGTAACAGGTTGGGCTAGTTGTCAACTGCAAAACGTTATAACGTTCCACGAGCAACACTTCATCGCTTGTGCAATAAAGAAGGTTCTCCTGATACTGTTTTGCAGTACTACATTAGGCCGAAAAACAGCTTTGCCACCGGAATTGGAAACAGAACTAGTGAAGTATTTGTTGATCATGGATCCTTAGTGACTGCAGTTTTATGTATGAATGCAGCAGGAGGGTTCGTGCCACCCATGATTATTTTCCCTCGCAAAAATTCAAGTGAGCAGCTTAACAAAGGAGCTCCTCCGGGCACTTTGTTTGCGTTTCACCCCTCGGGATAGATTCAGACTGAGCTCTTCACTAAATGGTTTGACCATTTTTTGGAAAGGACAAACCCCACCAAAGACAGTCCAGTACTCCTTATTTTAGATGGGCATCACACTCACACTCGAAATATTGACGTAGTCATTAAAGCCCGAGAAAATTTTGTAACAATATTATGTTTGCCTCCTCATACATCGCATAAAATGCAGCCTCTGGATAAAACAGTCATGGGTGCCCTGAAAACTCTACATTGAGGAAGTAAGGCCATTTATGCGGGCACATAATAGAGCCGTAACATATTTTGATATGGGCGAGTTATTTGGAAGAGCCTATACAAAAATCCAGACTGCGGAGAGGTCAATAAAGGGATTCAGTACAACTGGCATTTACCTCTTTCGACGAGATGTTTTCTCCGATGAAGACTTCTTAGCCGAACAGCAAAGACATCATGTGCCCCATCCTGTCACAGCAGATTTTCCAGAAAATAATGAACCAGCGCTATGTCATTCACCAAACATTCTCCCCAAGGATATCGCACCAATACCACAACTGAAAAAAATAGGCTCGAGAGGAAGAAAACCTGGTCGTGCAAGGGTAGTAACCTCAACTCCGAATACAGAGGAGTTAGAGGAATCTATTAATCGTTCACGTGAGAAAGTTACTAAGAGACTAGTCAATGAAGCAGGACCAAGTTCTCTTAAACAATATGCGAAGAAAAAGCGAAAAGCACGTTCACCATCAACATCATCTTCATCATTAACATCTTCTTCAGAACCCGTTCTCGCAAACTCCTCTGATGAACATGATCTCCACCTGTCATCTTATATTAGTCCCAAGCAATGTGCTGATGACACGACGGAATGTATTTTTTGTCAAGAGATGTTCACGATGTGTCATTTGTAACGGATGGGCTCATGAAGCTTGCACAAGTTGTGAAGGTGATATCTACATTTGCGATTTTTGCAAATAAAATTAAGGTCTATCTAATGTGTTTTATATTTGCTAAATTACCTAATGTGAAGAATTAAACTTGTTTTTTCTTATTTTTCGTATGATTTACCCTATTCCATATTACCCCATATACCTATTCCATATTATACTTCTCTTTTGTTTGACAGATAAAAATAACTAATTGGAAAGTATTTTTCTCTACACAAAAATGAGGTTCGCTTCAGTTGATCTGGTGGTAAGCAATTGTTAGGTAACATCGTATAAGTGTTTCAACAAATTTTCAGAAGAAAAGGTGTATTATTTTTTCAGTTATTGAGAGAAATGAAAATGGTATTCCATATTACCCGAAACTACTCTATAATTTATTTTTACTATTGTCATTTTAAGGTTTCAAGTCGGTAAATTCTAGCATCGGAAACAAGAAACTTTCAAAGCAGACATTTCTGCCGCGAATGTGAGAATGGGTTAATTGGAATATCGAACCATCATTGAGTACCTGCATTTGGGTTGCTCGCTTCCAAAGAGAAAAGTTATCCATTGAAGATGATGAAAGACTTAGAAGACCCATTTCAGTGTCAAGCCCATTTCTCTACAATGTTATGCAGCTTCCGTGGAATAATATTTATTATTGTACCAATGTAGATGAAAAGGTAAAAATATTGAATAAACATATTTTAACAATCATCAATAAACATGCTCCTCTAAAAACCCAAAAAAAATAAGATAGAAAAGCCGTTTCTTCTCTGGTTAACAGAAAACATAAAACTTTTGATAAACTTTAGAGATAAAGCTCATAAAAAATACTTAAGATCTAAAAAAACAAATCTGCATCTTAGATATTATAGACAACTAAGAAAGTTCACTAAGCACGCCAAAAAGTTGCCTACAATCAACTAGCAAGCAAAAAACAAGATGATTTTTGGAAAGCAGCGCGAAGGCCTAATCTGACCAACCAGAGGACACTTACTGAACTTGCTGATAATCTCTTAAATCCACCTGAGGTATATGATTTTTTTCAGATGGCTGATAACCTGCCAGACACTGCATCATTAAGCTTAATCAGTTTTATGAAAATAATAAAGCTGTAAATAATAATTTGGAATTTCATTTGATAGATCGGAACAGACTAATAAAAGTTGTTAATTACATTTCATCAGGTGCGATTGAAGAGGGTGACATATACATCAAATACATAAAATTATGTCTTCCTTTCTGCGCAAATGCATTGATTAATATTATTAGCACATGTCTTTTGGAAAATACTTACCCTTCTGTTTGGAAAAAGGCTATTGTGAAACCCATATCAAGGGTTGGCGAGCCTAAAGAACTTAAAGATCTCAGACCAGTTAGTGTTTTGTCCTCGGTGTCAAAACTTATAGAAAAACACATTTTTGTTCAGATGTCGGAATTTTCTGAATCGCAAAATATCGTTCCTCAATATGAATCGGGATTCAGGAAGAATTCTAGTACAATTACAAGCTTGGTAAATATTTTAAACGATGTCCGAATGCACGAGGACCAAAAAAAATGCTACTTGCATGATTTTGTTAGATTTTAGCAAAACTTTTGATACTCTAAATCACAGAATGATGCTGGCAAAGCTAAACTATTTTGGATTCTCACCTAGTGCAATAAGTCTTTTGAAAAGTTATCTAAGTACTGGATCAAGCTGTGTTATGATTTCTCAAGGATCCGTTTGCCTTAAGTCTGAATTTAAACCTGTAAAACAAGGTGTCCCTCAAGGATGAATCCTTTCGCCCTTGCTGTTTAGTATTTATGTGGCTGATATGTATGAAGCTGTTGCTACTTTGTATTGCTATTAACCCGGCGTTGGTACGGTGGGGTATAATATACCCGAACGCACTTTACCTCGTCATAACAGATCATAAATGGCCAGCAGCTTCGCGAGATTTCGTGTATCTTCGGATAAGACCTTAATAATCACGGAAACATGAAGCGCTCAGTGGATGACTGACCGTCGCCCGTGCTATGTGCTTCACTTTGCGATAGTGTATGTGATACCCCACCGTACCGATACCGCTACATAAGAATTTTCAATCATACCCCACCGTACACTTTTATTTTTAGTGGCTCCATTCATTTTCCAAGGTGAGTTTTTTTGTAATTTTATTTAATTTGAATTACCTCAGGTATATTTTTAGTATGTCGCACTGGGAAAAAGAGCAAGAGAGGTTATTGAAGCTATGGGAAGAAGTAGGAGCAGAAGACTCTGAAAATGAGCAGCTAGAACAAGAAGCAGCATCTGGATCGGAAGCAGAAGAAAATAATAGTGAAAGGTCTACAAATTCTGATACAGAGCAAGAAATAGATGAGGAAGATATACTTCACCTGTCCGAGGCTACAACGTGCACATCAAATGATATATACATGGGAAAAGATGGAGTTACAAAATGGAGCAAAACTTGTGGAAATTTAGCTGTGAAGACAAGAGCTGAAAACATAATTTCTCATTTACCTGGAGTAAAGACAGATTTCAAAAACATCAAAGAGCCCTTGCAGATTTGGAAATGTTTTTATACGGAACAAATGCTCTCTGATATTGTAAAATATACCAACGACAAGCTAAATGAAAAAGCAAAAAACCATAGTCGCCCTGATACTCAACATCTCACAAAACATACAACATTGGAAGAACTTCAAGCATTTTTGGGACTTCTATATGTAGCTGGTGTTTTAAAGTCGGCAAGACAAAATTTGGACGACCTATGGTCTACTGATGGTTTGGGAGTTGATATCTTCAGGTCAACAATGTGTAAAAAAAGATTTAGTTTGTTGCTACAATGCTTACGGTTTGACAGAAGTGCAACAAGACCAGAAAGGCGCCAGCTGGATAAGCTTGCACCCATCAGAGCAATTTTTGACAGGTTTGTGGAAAACTCTCTCGCTGTATATACTCCCAGTGAATACGTTACAGGTGACGAAAAGCTTGAAGCATTTAGAGGCAGGTGTTCTTTTCGCCAGTTTATCCCAAACAAACAGGCAAAATGTGGAATCAAGATCTTTGCATTGGTAGAACATTCTACGTCTTGAATCAAGAAGTTTATGTTGGCAAGCAGCCATCTGGTCCATTTGAACAAAGTAACAAACCAGAGGATATAGTTTTACGCCTTTGTAAGCCGATTCAAAGGTCTGGACGCAATATAACTTACGACAATTGGTTTGCAAGCTATTCGCTTATGACAAGACTATTGCAAGAATATAAGCTGACTTCGGTCTGTACTCTACGGAAAAATAAAAAAGAAATTCCTGTGCAGTTTTTACAGACTAAACATAGAGCGGAAAAATCATCTATATGTGCATTTCAGAAAAATGCTACGCTCGTTTCATATGTTCCCAAAAAAGGAAAAAATGTTCTGCTTCTTTCGAGCCTACACCATTCAGACATGATAGACGAAAGCACAGGAGATGACAAAAAGCCAGAAATTATAACGTTCTACAATTTGACAAAAGGTGGTGTCGACGTTGCAGATGAACTTTCAAGTAACTATAATGTTTCACGTAATAGTAGAAGGTGGCCCTTGACCATATTTTTTTCGTTATTGAATACAGCATCAATCAACGCTTTTGTGGTATACCTTTCCAATGCTGGAACTCCTATCAAACGTCGCGAATTTATCAAAGAATTGGCACTAAAAATGATTATGCCTCATATGAGAAATCGACAAAAAAATCCCAGAATATCTTTATGTCTGAAAAGAAAAATGAACGAAATTACAGGTGCTTCCACTTCTGCAAATATCGTTGATTGTGAGCGTCCTGGCAAAAAACAAAGAAAGTCAAAACGATGTTATACATGTGATCGTTCTAAAGACAGGAAATCTTTCTACTGTTGTGCACTCTGCAAAGAATTTGTATGCTTAGAACATTCTATGATAACATGCGAATTATGTTTTGAACAAAACAAAAATAATACATGATATTGTGTTAGTATAGTGTAACTTTTTCATTTCTTAGAATATAATAGCAATGTATGTATTTTAACATTGTCAAACTTTGACCTATTCCAATAAATGTTTGAATATTCATCGAAACACCAAAAAACGTAGTTTTGATGCGATGGTCTCTTACATTCTCCTTTACACATATAAATTTGATAAAAAACAGAAATGGAATAACCTACAACACCTAAATTGCACCCTTGATGGATTTCTCTTTCAATGAATGCTCATACCCCACCGTACCACTAATGTTTGTAAACGCCACCGTACCAACGCCGGGTTAATAACGACAATTTGGGGACAACCGAAAGTAACATTAATTCAGACCTGCTAGAGGTAAACAGTTTTGCCATATACCATAATTTAAAACTTAATGCTTCTAAATCAAAAGCTTTGATTTTGGGTTCGAATTTCACAGAAATATTGAGAGCGTAGTTTCAATATCCGTATAAACAATGAGTTCACGAAGCAAAGAATCTAGGCGTAATCTTCGATAATGCATTATCATTTGAACCACACATAAAGAAAAAATTGACGGCAGCTTACATACGACTAAAAAATATCTCCAAACCGAAAAAACCTTTACTGCCTAAGCAAAAGTATTTCCTTTGTCAGAATCTCATACTGTCGCTTTTTGACTATGGAGATATACGAGCCCCTTCCCACTTCAGTTGGTCCAACTATTGAAATCTTAGTTTTATTCTTATCAAACACAAATAATATAAATGTAGCAGGATGTCATGGGTTTAAAATATTAGCAATGAATATTTTGAGAATATATACTAGAAAACACCAACTTTATCACTCACTAATCAAAATTGCAGCATGAGAATAACACATGCAATTACAGCATATTAACCTATTTTCATCTCAATGCAAAATAAGTCTATAACGCATAGCTGGCTGTGAAAAATAAAAGCCATGACAATTGTTTTTATTAATCACAGCTGTCAGAATACGTTTAAAATAGTCTTGGGTAGTTAAGGTTTTTAAAATGGGTAGAGGAAAGGTTATTAGTGAGAGATGGAATATTTTCTGTTTTATATTTTCAGTGTTATTTGTTTTTTGCACTCATGTTTTTTTTTCTGCTCTCCTATAGTTAGTAGTAGTCATGTAACCGTTGTTATCACTATTTTAAAATAGAGCAAGGAATGAGTGGAAGAGCACGCAGGTCGTGAACTCCCCCTTGAGATTCGAGATCAATTATTCCTTTTTGTTGAACACTATTTTTGTATGCATTGTCTCTTCGAATAAAGGCATTTTTTATTATTATTATTATTATTATTATTAAAATTCGGTTACTGATAATTAATTTTTTTAATTCTGGGAAATCAAACTCAGAAATTGCAACTTTGTTAGACTCATCGCGGTACAGTGAGAGAAATATTGTTAGAAGATATAACGTAACTGGTTCAGTTAATATTAAGCCACGATATGTGAAAAAAAGTAATATCACAAATGCCGACCGAAGAGCATTAAGAAGAATAATCGTGAAAAACAGGCGTGCCAATTATTAACAATTAAGTGCTCTGTGGAGTGACGCTGTTGAAAGGAGAATTTCGAGGTCCACAACTCATAGACAGGCCCACAAACTGGGATTTAGCACTTGCAAGGTAAGTTTTCTTATACAAAAAAGTGAAGTAAAAACCCTAAAGTTGCACAACTTGTTTACAGGCCAAAGAAAAGCCACTATTAACTCCACTGCAAATGAAAAATCGGCTTAGATGGGATAAAGAACATAGACAATGGACACCTCAAGAATGGTGTGCAATAACAGTGGAATGATGAAGTCCGATTCGAAGTTTGTGTTGGTGACAGTCGCAGTAGAGCTATTCGCAAAAAAATGAAGCATTCCATGTTGACTGTCTGAAGAGAAAAGTGAAATGTCCAGCATCTATTATGGCCTGGGGCAGTATGTCATCAAAAGGGGTATGGAAACTTCATTTTATTAATGGAAATGTGGATACAAACAAATATTTGGCGATTTTAGAGGAATCGCTTTTACCAGTGGTGGAAGGATGTTTGACATCCGGCCAAGATTTTGTGTTTCAGCAAGATGGTGCAGCGTGCCATCCCTCAAAAAAGGCTATAAAATGGATGGAAGAAAATAATGTACCACTTTTGAAATGGGTTTCTAGCAGTCTAGATCTGTCCCCTATTGATACTTTGTGGCACGAGATGAAAGTAGAACCTCTTTCATCTGCTCGTACAATCACCGAACTGAAACAAAAGCTTCAAGAAATATGGGATTGTTTTACACCAAATTTTTGCCAAAACTTGGTTAACACTATGCCGCAAAGAATTTCATCCATAATAAAAAACAAAGGTGATGTTACCCAATGGTAATCTTTCAACTGTTGCTTTGTTAACTTCGCGCATTTATTCGCACATTAAAATACGGTACAAAAAGTGCAGAACGCCTGCATGCGATTTTAATTTAACATACCTTATCGTAACCACATAACGCATTACCTAAACAATTTGTCTATACTGAATTGGCTAAATCGCAGAAAACATCATCTATTTAATTTCATCTATAGAATAATAAAATCAGGAAAACCTCCGAATTTGAAAAATGAACTTTTAACTTTTAATCATTATTACGGAACAAGACATGACCAGAATATTTTTATTATTCCTCGACATAGGTCTGCAGCATTTGAACGTTCTTTTTCATTTCTTGCAGTTAAAATGTGGCACAGTCTAAATAGTAATGTAAAGGTAATGCCACAAAGAGTGTTCTCCAAGTATATAATGCCCATGCTTCTTCAGGAACAATAATAGAATAATGAGTGTGATTGTGCACGGATACTTATTGTAAAGTTTACTTTTTCAAATTTATCTTTTTAGTAAGATGGAGAAGCGAGCATGTGATTGTAAATGTGTATGAGTGTGTGGATGTGTTTCGGTGTCGTTAACACTGTATGAGGTGTAGCTTCACGTCTGTTGCTTTCTGCCGCTCTTCGCCCTCTCGCCGGTGCTCCCCTCCCATCGGAACGTTGACATTTCAAGTGTATAAATACATATTCTTTTCTGTGATATCAATGGTTCATGCTTATAATAAATTAAATCATTAAATTCCTATATATATATATATATAAATATTGTTTATATATTTTGTGTAAATTGTATAGAACAGCGCATTTTCACACCTACCCTACTTATGTGAGCCGGTCATTTGTGATCGAGAATCTGTCCTTTTTGTCAAAAATATTATTATTTGACTGTATCTTGTATAGTACGGTGGAATGTTTGTTTGACAAATAAATGTATTTGAATTTGAATTTGAAAATCTTGAAGCAGTCCATGATTTGATATTATCGGACATCGCATTTGAATAAAACGTATAGCTGAGACCCTGAACATGTCATACGAATGTATTAATGACATCGTTCATTTTGACTTGGACATGAAAACAATTCTGCAAAATGGATTTCCAAATGCCTGAATGCGGATCGGAAGCGAGCACGAGTGGGAACACCGCATGCAATCCTTGCCGGATTTGAAAACGACCCGATCATTCCGAGTCGTCCAGTGACTACAGACGAAACTTGGGTACATTTCCACCCTGATAAAAAACAATAATCGGTGGAATCGCCGTATTAAGGTCTACTGGAAAAGTCGTTGCTTCAGTGTTTCGGGACCGTCGTGGTGTCGTTTTCACTGAATACAGACAAGAATAGACAAAGAAACAGAATAAAGGGACAACATTATGCAGCATTATTATCAAAACTGCTGAAAAAATGCTGAACGATTTCCAAAGGGATTGTGTTATTCACCTGATCTGGCACCGTCTGGTTACTACCTGTCACTAAAGCTGTAAAAAGTTTAGAACGTCGTAAATTTTATTCGAACGACAAGGTGAAGAATCTGTGGAAAGCTGGGTTGTGGACCAAGAGGAAACGTAGATTCAGAAGCTCTACTGGATCGATATAAAAAGTGTGTTTAACCATGTTGAAATAATAAAATATTTCTAGTAAACATTTTCAGCGTTTCTTCAGTAGGCTAAGAATGTATCAATGTACCCTCGTATGTTCAAAATTTCCCTGTATTATACGACGTTCGGCCTCCAGTGGTGACCTTTTCAAGTACAATTAAAAGACAATATATACTAAGTGACATATAAATCGGAACACCCAGTTTAAATGGTTTTATTTTAATAAAAGTTGGTGAATGTATTTATCTTACTATAAATAACAAGTGAAAAAATGTTCAGCCTTATCAGTTGGACATTCCGATTTTTATACTGCTTTTTTTTAATTCACTAACGCTCTAAAAATATTTCAGCCACAGTAAAAAATCAACGTTGGCGGATTTTGGTTCTTGACATCCTTTACGATCGGTTACGATGCCTAGAGTACGGAGACCTGTACGATTTCGTCAACTTAGTGAGTTTGATAGGGGCCGTATAGTGGGACTTCGGGAAGCTGGACTTTCTCTTCGGGCAATTGCAGTTAGAGTGCAAAGAAGTGGTTAGGTGTTGTCAGGCATGGCTTCGAGAAGGTCGTACGCAAAGAGCAAGGGGCACTGGACGCCGCCGTAGAACAACAGACCGTGAAGATCGCCGCCTAAGATTATTGGCCTTAAGGGACCGTTTCTCCACTACCAGGTCCATTGCAAATGAATGGTTTGCAGAACACGGAAGACCTATTGGCATGCGAAGTGTTTACCGACGAATGAGAAGTTTTGGCTTGTTTTCATACCGGCCACACTGGGTCCTCCCTTTAACTCGAGAACACCGACGTAATCGCCTTGAGTGGTGCAGACAACGGTCACTCTGGGATCAGGAATGGAACAGTATTGTCTTTAGTGACGAGTCTCGATTTTGTCTAGGCATGCACGATGGTCGTGCCAGGGTTAGAAGGCGACTTGTTGAAAGGAGAAATCCTCAGTTTTTTGTTGAAAGACATGTTCATCACACTGTTGGAGTTATGGTTCGGGGTGCTATAGCTTATGGTTCCAGGTCACCTATAATCTTCATCAGAGGTAACATGAAAGCGCAGCGTTATATCCAGGAAGTTCTAGAACCCCATCTTTTACCCTATCTTGACACCCTGGTAGATCCAACTTTCCAACAAGATAATGCCCGACCACATGTTGCAAGAGTCACAATAGACTTCTTTCAACATAATGATGTCACTTTGTTACCATGACCACCAAGATATCCCGACTTATCGCCAATTGAGCACGTGTGGGATATGATAGGTAGGAGATTGCTCAATTTGCAACGTCCTCCTCAGACTCTAGAAGCACTTCGAGAGGAGTTGGTGGTTGTCTGGAATGAGATACCACAGGGGGATATTGACCACCTGATCAGAAGCATGCCTTGGCGTCTTGGAGAATGCGTAGCACATCAGGGTGCATCCGCACATTATAAAAGGTCAAAGGGCTTTAAAGCAGTACAATCATTTTGAAATTTTTATCATTTACTTATTATGCTTCATTAAGTACTTATACAAAGTTATATTAAAATAAAACCATTTAAACTGGGTGTTCGGATTTATATGTCACTTAGTATATTTTGTTTCTTCCAAGTGACACTTCGTTTGTTTTCCCTTCATTTACACATGCCTATACAATATGTTACTACAATAGTCTGAATGGTTCTGTAACATGTTGAGGTTGCGAGAGGTCTTCATTGGAATTTCAAGATAGTACCGCAGAAAACCAGCAACCTCCTGGGGTAGGTATTCCTTTCCAGAAAAGACGTCCAGCATTCCAAAGTGACAAGCAAAGATTAAGTTATCTATCGTTTCAATGATATGTCGCTCTCGTCCATCGTTCCGAAGACGCCAAATATCTTCTGAAAGCGTTCTGGGTAGAACTTCGTATTTAGCCTAATAGCTTATTGTCTACTGTCTATATACAAACTTTAAGGTGCTAGAAAAAATGACTATTCAATCTAGTGGGTCATCTTTAACATCTATTTCTACTTACGAGTTAATATGCAACTTAACTGGTGAGACTGACAACGTAGCGCTCGCTCTGGCAACACTGCAGGCACCTGGCTTGGAGGGAAGACAGGGGAACACGTGGTCCGCCTTCATGACTAGTTTGAGCTCGCTTTAGTCATTTGGTACTCCGTAGCGATTTTTTTGTCAAACAGTTTTTTATATTGTATAAAAAAAATAAGTGACATCCATTTTATGGAACGGTTATGCTATCATAATTTGCTTTAGACTTGGGCACAGTGCAAACTGTTGGTAAACAGGCCTACGAAGATAGTGTGTTGTCAATAGCCCAGATTTTTCGGCGATTTAGGGCATATTCATAGGAAAGAGAGTCTATAGAAGATGAACCATAAAGCGGAAGACCTTCATCTTTAAGAACTGATGGACATATCGACAGAATTTGGGATCTTGTGCGCTCATATCGTCGGTTGATAGCCAGAACGATCAATATACAATATTGTATGTATAAGTGGATAGAAAAATTAAAAAAAAAATCAGTTTCATCACTTACAGACCTCGAATATCCGCCAAATGTCAAATAATTCCAGGCTGTACAGCCACTCAAACTTCAAAACATAGTGAAACCGATTAGATTTCTATTGCCCTTGTCCCTTTTCTTCCAGTGATGCTTTTTTAGGTAGGTTGTAAAAGGATAATGTTACTTTATTTGGTGCTTACCATCTCCAGAAATAGCAATGTTTCTCGAAACCTTACCTTCTCATTGTAGTCTCCATAAAAAAACAGATAACTTTTTAACTTACTTCCTACTAGTGAAAACGACTCTCGCTAATCGTACGGGAGCAACAAGATCCTATTTAGGCAAGCACCTAGGCTCAACCCAGGGCTCAATCTTTCTCATGGTTCATCTCCCGGATTTGATAATAAGAGGCACCTTCATAACAGCAGCGCTTCATACCCTCCATCATCATAATTCCGCATTCGACGCATTCCCCCACCTCCTCTTCATTTCGATGAAGGAAAACGACAACACCCGCCATTCCGCCTTCCTCCAACATCCGCCGCTCGCGTTGTTAATCGCGCCTCCATCTGTCAGTGTGCCGTAATTAACTTGCTTATTTCACGCCATGTGTCATCCTGCTGACATCCTGCGAAAGGGGACGAGGGTGGCGGGGCGGTGGGGAGCTAATGGTGTCTTCTCGCGGCCGCAAATAATGCGAAAATGCCTATGGAGGAAACTGGGACGGAATTGTTACAACAAACCTATTTCCACCTTGACATTGGTTGATGTGGGACTACCCGGTTCTTGGATTTCCTCACAGAATAATAGTTAAGCTCTGGCTACTCGGATTTCATAGAGAGCTTATGGCTTATGGCTACAGTGGGTCTTCTGACAGGTCTACAGGTCTAAGTCGACATATGAAGCTCTTGGGACTGACAGAAGAGGCCACATGTCGTTTCTGCAGCGAACATGCGGAAGCCCCGGTGCATCTCCTTGTCAGTGGGAACGTCTAGTGAGGCTACGGTTTCAGATAGTAAAAATCATAAATCCGACATCGGAAAGCTAGATACAAGGCTCTGTGTCAAGGCCACGGTGTCTGACAAAAAGATCAAGGCTGGACACAGTGCGTATATGGGGGTCACAATAGATGCATTTGGGTCTCAGTGACCCTAATGCTAGAAAGCCAATCCCATTATTTTGTTATCTTTAAGGTGAAAGGCAGTACAGTAAATGAAGGTTACTACCCTTTACCCGAGTACGGCAGTAAACGCTTAAGACAATCTTTGGCTACTTTCTTATCGATCAGCGGTGCTGATAGAATTTGGTTCTTCTCCATCTTCTGCTCCACATTCCTAGTTAGCTTTACTTTAAAAAACTAGCAGTGGTCGTTACTACCTTACCTTTGCTTCTAGAATGTATGGAATATACTTTCACTTACTCATTGAATTCAAATTTGTTGGAGCAAATATACGTATGCACTTGCACAGGTCAAAGACACGGTATTAAAATCTGACTTAAAACATTATACAAAAGGCAGTAGAGACTAAGGCATCAAGCAAGAAGATAAAAGTTTTGAGACGTATTCCAAAGAAGTTGATCCGTACTATAAAAAGCGCCAGACATTAAGATGCTCATCAAATTTTCTTTAAATTTTGTTGTTTTTTAGTGTATTTCGACAGATGATTAAAAAATTGTATGCCGTGGTACTCTGGAGACTTCTCACTTATTGTTAGCCGGAAGTACTCTGACATTGGGTTGCTCATGAACCTGGTATACCTAGAGAGAAACAGGGTGTTGAAGTTTCAAAATAAAAAACATTTTCTTTAGAATCTTGTATGAACTAAAACTTGGTATGTGAATTTACCTAAGCATTGTGCACATTCAAAGGTCTTTACTTAAAATTAACGTACACCAGTGACGGAGATACAGGGGATTAGTGGCGTTATTTTTCCAAATAAAAATAGTACGCTACTGTATTTTTTTCGAAACGCGCTATTTTTCGAATTTTACCTCCAATTTGCTGAAAATAATACTGTTGTGTTTTTTTCCTCGAGTCATCCATGAAGAGCCGAGATACAATTAATTTCAAAATAAATATGTGGCCTTGATACCCTTGACGTTTCTTGGGAAGCAGCTTGTCAAAGTTTAGTCTATAATTTAACCATGAATCGACTTACGAACGAACAACGCTTGCAAATTATTGAATTTTACTATCAAAATTCATGCTCGGTTAAGAGAGTGCATCGAGCACTGCTTCCAATTTATGGGCAATTTGGTCGGCCTACTGAGGGAGCTATTCGGAAGCTTGTGACTAAATTGCGAACCCAGTTTACATTATTGGACATTAAACCACCAACACGCAGACGTAGAGTGAGGACTGAAGAAAATATTGCGGCTGTATCCGCCAGTGTTAGTGATGACCGTGAAATGTCGATTCGCCGCCGTTCGCAGCAATTGGGCCTATGTTACTCCACTACGTGGAAAATTTTGCGACAGGATTTGGGTGTAAAACCTTATAAGATACAGCTGGTGTAAGAATTGAAGCCACACGACCTCCCACAAAGTTTCCTACTTGGTGAATGGGCGCTGGCAAAGTTGGAGGAAGATCCACATTTTTATCGAAAAATTGTGTTCAGCGACGAAGCTCATTTCTGGTTGATTGGGTACGTTAACAAGCAAAATTTCCACATCTGGAGTGAAGACCAGCCAGAAGCATTGCAAGAGCTACCAATGCATCCCGAAAAAATCACTGTTTGGTGTGGATTATGAGCCGGTGGCATCATTGGGGCGTACTTCTTCAAAGACGACAATGGCCGGAACGTAACTGTGAATGGCGAGCGCTACCGTGCGATGATAACAAACTTTTTTTTAACCAAAATGGAAGAGCTGGACTTGGCTGACATGTGGTTTCAAGAACTCGGTGCCACATGCCACACCGCACACGAAACAATGGCCCTATTGAGAGTCGAGTTCGGTGAACAGTTTATCTCACTTTTGGGGCCCGTCAATTGGCCGCCTAGATCGTGTGATTTAACGCCGTTGGATTATTTCTGGTGGGGCCATGTTAAGGCTAATGTCTACAGGGATAAACCAGCAACGATTGACGCACTGGAAGCCAATATTGAAGCATTTATTCGTGAGATACCGGCCGATATGTTGGAGAGAGTGTGCCAAAAGTGGACCTTGCGCATGGGCCATCTAAAGCGGAGCCGCGGCCAACATTTACATGAAATATTATGCTGTTGTAATCGTTACTACTGCCATTTTTTTTTCTTGTAAAACTCAAGTCAGGAGTTTCCTTTTTTCCATTTATGCGTTTTGTAAAATGTATGACGCTTCATTTTTGGTGAATCACCCTGTATATAACACTTTATTCCGACTAATCTAAGTTGCTCAAAGTTCTTCACGTGCACTCCGAATGCTTGACACGTCCTCTGCAAAATACATTTATCAATATCGTCCTTAAAGACGGCGACCGGAAGGAAGGGCCTCGATATCCTACAGCTGTCGTCTCCCTTTGTACATTACTCCAGCACACATAAAACATCCGTGTAAGAAAGTTCCTCGACACAGGTAGACCGTCAAAAAAACCTAAACACATAAGGGCTCCAGAGATTGGAGTAGAAGTACAGCGCATGTCGGCTGAAGACGACCCAACACCAAAGTTAGAGCCTAGATCCAGTCACCGCTTCAGTTCCCGGTTAAGCTTCGAAGCGGGAGTTTTGTCGCGGGGTTGCCGATACTCCCAGAAAGATCGTGCGCTGATGCATGTCCATAGTGTGTTGACGTCTCTCTAACTGGCTATAACTGATTCGGGCAACGTTACTTATAGGTAGCATATCTTCCCAAAAAGCGTATACTCCTAACTTTGCAGTGTTATTAAAAAAGCTCTTGAGGGATGTTTTTGATAGACGCAGCAACTTTCCGGTGTTGAAACAGTGATTACATGCGGAACATATCGAGGTGATTCTCTGGGTGAATGTGACAAATGAGAGTATGTAAAACATTGTGCTAGGTCGGTGAAGAATATGGGTTATAACAAGCAACATACGATGATGCTGTTAGTGACTGTGCTTTTTGGAGGTTTTGGATTTACTTCGGCGTGGTTTCAAGGTAGGTCAGTTTTGTGACCAGTAGCTCCGAGAAGCTCTAATAAAAAGTATATTTTGTTGTATGGTGACCTTGTGATTATATTGGGTATTCAACTGAATTTGTGAGTAAAAAGAAAAAACTAGTATGGTTTTACGGGACATCACATCAAAATAATCAGAAAGGAGACTAGTACGAAGAGTAACCTACATCATCAATAACTAGACATATATATATATATATACAGATATATATATATATATATACAGATATATATAGATATATATATATATACGAGCCCCTTCCCAATTCAGTTGGCCCACTTCAAGATTTGTACCAAAATATGCTTTTATAAATTAAACATGACGAAACTATTTACTTCTAAAGCAATTTATTTTCTCAAAAACATTTTAGATACACTCTAGTCGTAGAAAAATACATATTTGAAATCACATAGACCTATAACTAATAGAACATCTGAACAAATAAACAATGTGCGAATAAATGCGCGAAGTTAACAAAGCAACAATTGAAAGATTACCATTGGGTAACATCACCTTGATCTTTTATTACGCCTGAAATTCTTTGGGGCATAGTGTTAACCAAGTTTTGGCAAAAATTTGGTATAAAACAATCCCATGTTTCTTGAAGCTGTTGTCTCAGTTTCGTCATTGTACGAGCAGGATGTTGTCGTAGAACCTTTTTCATCTCGTGCCATAAAGTTCCAATAGGTACATTAGTGGTACATTATTTTCTTCCATCCATTTTATAGCCTTTTTTGAGGTATGGCACGCTGCACCATCTTGCTGAAATACCAAAATTGCCAAATATTTGTTTGTATCCACTTTTCCATCAATAAAATGAAGTTTTCCTACTCCTTTTGATGAAATACTGCCCCAGACCATAATGGATGCTGGAAATTTCACTTTTCTCTTCAGACAGTCAACATGGAATGCTTAATTTTTTTGCGAACAGCTCTACTGCGACTGTCACCAACACAAACTTCGAATCGGGCCTCATCACTCCATTGTACTGCACACCATTGTTGAGGTGTCCATTGTCTGTGTTCTTTAGCCCATCTAAGCCGATTTTTCTTTTGCAGTGGAGTTAATAGTGGCTTTTCTTTGGCCTATAAACAAGTTGTGCAACTTTAGGGCTTTTACTTCACTTTTTTTATAAGAAAACTTACTTTGCAAGTGCTAAATCCCAGTTGGTGGGCCTCTCTATGAGTTGTGGACCTCGAAATTCTCCTTCCAACAGCGTCACTCCACAGAGCACTTAAATGTAAATAATTAGCACGCCTGTTTTTCACGATTATTCTTCTTAATACTCTTCGGTCGGCGTATGTAATATTACTTTTTTTCACATATCGTGGCTTAATATTAACTGAACCAGTTACGTTATATCTTCTAACAATATTTGTCACACTGTACCGCGATAAGTCTAACAAAGTTGCAATTTCTGAGTATGATTTCCCAGAATTAAAAAATTTAATTACCAGTAACCGAATTTTCTCACCAATAACCTTTCCTCTGCCCATTTTGAAAACCTTAACTACCCAAAACTATTTTAAACGTATTCTGGCAGCTGTGATTAATAAAAACAATTGTCATGGCTTTTATTTTTCACACCTATGCGTTATAGACTTATTTTGCATTGAAATGAAAATAGGTTGATATGCTGTAATTGCAACATCTGTTATTTTTATGCTACAAATTTGATTAGGGAGTGATAAAGTTGGTGTTTTCTACTATATATTATCAAAATATTAATTCTCAATATTTTAAACCTATAACACCCTGCCACATTTTGATTATTTGTGTTGGATAAGAAAAAAACTAAGATTTCAATAGTTGGGCCAACTGAAGTGGGAAGGGGCTCGTATATATAGGTGAACAATTAAAGCTTCCGCCTGTTGTTGGATGCTTCGACAAAAATTTTAGCAAAGAGGACTCTTTATACTTTATTAATCTCTCTAGCTTTCAATGGTCTTTGCCATCATCATCAGGAGCTGTAAGAGCATTGACAAGAATAGCAACAGTTGTGCAAAATGAATGCTAAGTTAACTTACAGTAGTATGTGAGGATGTTGCTAAATGTTATTCACGTTTAGGTTGAGGGAAACACCCAGTAACATGTATCCAGCTTTTACCAGGTTACTGGGTGTTTCCCTCAACCTAAACGTGAATAACATTTAGCAACATCCTCACATACTACTGTACTATACTTAACATTCATTATGCACAATTTTTGCTATTCTTGTCAATGTTCTTACAGCTCCTGATGATGATGGCAAAGACCATTGAAAGCTAGAGAGATTAATAAAGTATAAAAAGTCCTCTTTGCTAAAATTTTTGTCGAAGTACCCAACAAAAGACGGAAGCTTTAATTTGTCACCTAACTGGTCTAGTCGACAGTGACCACGTCTCAAGTTATATATATGCCCTCAAGCTTCTTCAAGAATGTTTTGAAGTCCATCGTTCGGTACTATCAAAGCTCTGTTCCGTACATGATTCTTGCCGTTGTACTGAAGAGCTTGCTCCAGTTCTTTCACGTCTCTCCCAGGTATCGAAGTTCGATCCTTACTGCTATAGACCTATAGCTCAGCTTTCTGTTATAAACTGGGAATTTCTGGAGTGCCTTGAACGTCACGGCTTGATTGGGATGAGCTAGCATGGTCTCCGGCACCAGCGATCCACAGGGGACTTCTTAGCTTACGTTACGCCATTGTAAAGTAAACTGATCTACTCATATCGTAAGGCTGATGACGATGCTCTTGATATTTTAAATCTATTCGATCAGATGCGGCAAGCAATTTCTATACAGAACAAGCTTTGCAGATGTGTGGCTGACTTTCTCTCTGGCCGCAAGATATTCGTCGTAGTTGACGGGTTCTCCTCTTCATCGCACTATGTCAACGCTGATGTTCCCCAAGGTCTGGGATCCAACATTGGTTATTTTACATATCAACGACTTCCTTTCTTGTAAGATAAGTCCGATCCACAGCTTTGCTGATCACAGTACTCTGCATGCAGGAATTCGGAGTGATAAGCTCATCCCTATCGGTGAGCTGAGAAAAGATAGACTAGCAGCGAATGCCTCTCTGACCAGAGACCTGGAGGCTACCACAGCTTGGGGATGCAAAAATCTGGTAGTTTATTGCTTCCAATACACATGACTGTACCTTGATTAAGAAGAAGCGCTCTAGAGCCATTCATTTCGGCTGGTCGGAGTCCAGATCACCAAAGACTTGATCTGGCACGAATAGATCAGCTTAACGGCGGCATATGCTGGGAAATGCTAGGCTATTGCATTTAGTAGTAAGCTAAGAAGCTTTAGTAGTAAGAAGTCTGTCCGACTGATCGATGACTCTTCTCTAACGAACAGTTTCGGAACCCTTTTGCACCGACAGGCCGTCCAGCTCTGTTCTACCACTATGGCAATGGGCTTTTCTCCTCGTAGCTCTCCTCCATGATGCTGCTTCGCAATGTGCCTGCCAGACAGACCCGCCTGACTCCAGCCTCCCAGCCCCTTTGTCGCTAATGGCATCGAGCATGGTTGATGGACCTTGTACAGATTTTCGAGTAACTGCCGCGAGATGTGTTCGTACCAGATCTCGACCCCGTCAGCCGAAATCAACGGCCATCCATCGGAACCGGATGAGCATTAAGGCGCTTCTTATTAGTCAACATGACGTTGAACCACAAAACCCTCGAGCAGGAGGGTGAGAACAGGAAAATAAAATAGTTAAGCACTTGCTCTGTGATTGCCATGCCATCCTATCAGCGCGAGAATCCATTCTGGGGAATGCAGGCTTTTTATGACCGATGTCGATTCACTGGTAGCTTTGAGGGGTTGTATTACAACGCTCTTTACTACTCTGGGGTCGTTGAACATTCAGACTTGAGAAGCCTCTGGGGATATCGTATATTGGACGTAAATGGTGTGGTTTTAACAAGACTATTTTCTTCTTCCATAAAGCTAGAGTAACGTACCAAAGTAGGAATATGTATATGTAATAAAAAGTAAGTGATCAGAAATTTTAATTGTGTAATTGGTTGTACATACTTCGGTCTACTACGTCACAAACACGAAAAGAACATTTATTTTTTCATTACCTAGCTAAAAAAACTTTGCCCGTAATTTTTTTTAAACTCAAACGTGCTAAAACGTATTCAGCCATATCAGAGATCTAAAAAGAATTGTCCCAGAAATGCTGCGTTTGTATACCAAATGTATGATACTGTCAGAATTCGAGCACAAATGAACCTCTTGTGTAACAGCGTCTTTGCATTTTTTAACTTTGAACCCCAGCTGAAGCGTCAGGAAAGATTAAATCATTGCATTTGGTACCATAAATTCTCCAAAGTTTGGTGGATCAGGCACACAGCTACAGGAGATGTTTCAGAAGTCACGTGTATCAAAGTTGACGCCTCAATCATGCCCTATCATAAAATAGCGAGAAAATATGATAATAGTATTGAATGGTTCTTACTGACAAGATATGCACACAAAACAAAGTTAAACTGATTCTAGCTGCTTACCTGACAAACGGCAGAATTCGGATTTTACAAATCTCTTCCATTCAATCGAAGGAAAATAAAATGGTCCTTCACCTAGACCTTACCATCCTACCTTACATGCAAGAAACTTGATCAATCATTATTGATTTTAAGTATGTTTGCGAGCATGCCTTTGCAGCCGGTGACATAAGAAATAAACGCTAGTAAAAACTCAAGCCTAAATATGTGATTCCACTTAATAGCTGGAAAAGGTGGAGAACCTGTATGTGGTTTCATTACATAGCCATAGAACAAGGAGAATCGATATTCGATCAAAATCGCATACTTTTTATTGTCAGAAGTAATAAAGCTCTGTTGACAGCAACAGGTCAGAGTTGCTATGCAGCTAAATGAAATAAGGCATGTCTAATCGTCCAATAACCATCCGAAATAATAGACTTATCAAGATTGACGTAACTGGCAGATGCTCTCGGATATTCCAATTAGCTACCAATTACAACCTGCACGCGGGTTGTAGAAGCTCACCTGCACATTACGTACATAACAAAGCGTCCATGTCCTGTCGAAATCAACAAAACATCATTCGAATCCAATCTGTTCCCGTTACAATCGTTCGGCGTAGTATGTACGTCCACCAGGATAATCCTGGATACGGGTATAGCAGCACCAGACCGTCAGTTAGCGCTAACATATGCTCCATGTTAATTTGCCTCAAGAGCACTGCCGCAACAATCCACTCCTGTTGCCTGATTTGTCCGCAGAAGTCTTGCCCAAATCGACTAGACAATCCAAGCTATATGCTTAGCTTCGTCAATGGCTACAAGAGGTTTCTTAGTGAATTTTTCTCATGTCCGATGTTAATTTTCCTCAAAGAGCACTACTGCCTGATTTGCCCACAGAAGTCTTACCCAAATCGACTAGACAGTCCAAGCTATATGCTTAGCTTCGTCAGTGGCTACAAGAGGTTCCTTATTGAACTCTTCTTATGCTCGATGTTAGTTTTCCTGAAGAGCACTTCTGCAACAATCCACTCCTGTTGCCTGATTTGTTCGCACAAGCCTTATCCAAATCGACTAGACAATCCAAGCTATATGCTAAGCTTCGTCAATGGCTACAAGAGGTTCCTTAGTGAACTCTTCTTATGCTCGATGTTAGTTTTCCTGAAGAGCACTTCTGCAACAATCCACTTCTGTTGCCTGGTTTGTCCACAGAAGTCTTATCCAAATCGACTAGACAATCCAAGCTATATGCTTAGCTTCGTCAATGGCTACAAGAGGTTCCTTAGTGAACTCTTCTCATGTCCGATGTTAATTTTCCTCAAAGAGCACTACTGCCTGATTTGCCCGCAGAAGTCTTACCCAAATCGGCTAGACATTCCAAGCTATATGCTTAGCTTCGTCAATGACTACAAGAGGTTCCTTAGTTAATTCTTCTCATGTCCAATGTTAATTTTCTTCAAAGAGCACTACTGCCTGATTTGTCCGCGGAAGTCTTACCCAAATCGACTAGACAGTTCAAGCTATATGCTCAGCTACGTCAATGGCTACAAGAGGTTCCTTGGTGAATTCTTCTTATGCTCGATGTTAGTTTTTTCAGGAGCACGTCTGCAACAATCCACTCCTATTGCCTGATTTGTCCGCAGAACTCTTACCCAAATCGACTAGACAGTCCAAACTATATGCTTAGCTTCGTCAATGGCTACAAGAGGTTCCTCAGTGAATTCTTCTTATGCTCGATGTTAGCTTTCCTCAAGAGCACTTCTGCAACAGTCCACTCCTGATGCCTGATTTGTCCGCAGAAGTCTTATCCAAATCGACTAGACAATACAAGCTACATGCTTAGCTTCGTCAATGGCTACAAGAGGTTCCTTGGTGAATTCTTCTCATGCTCAATGTTAGTTTTTTTCAGGAGCACTTCTGCAACAATCCACTTCTGTTGCCTAATTTGTCCGCAGAAGTCTTATCCAAATCGACTAGACAATACAAGCTATATGCTTAGCTTCGTCAATGGCTACTAGAGGTTCCCTGGTGAATTCTTCTTATGCTCGATGTTAGTTTTTTTCAGAAGCACTTCTGCAACAATTCACTTCTGTTGCCTGATTTGTCCGCAGAAGTCTTATCCAAATCGACTAGACAATCCAAGCTATATGCTTAGCTTCGTCAATGGCTACAAGAGGTTCCTTATTGAATTCTTTTCATGTCCGATGCTATTTTTCCTCAAAGAGCACTACTGCCTGATTTGCCCGCAGAAGTCTTACCCAAATCGGCTAGACATTCCAAGCTATATGCTTAGCTTCGTTAATGACTACAAGAGGTTCCTTAGTGAAGTTTTTTATGCTCGATGTTAGCTTTCCTGAAGAGCACTTCTGCAACAATCCACTTTTGTTGCCTTATTTGTCCGCAGAAGTCTTACCCAAATCGACTAGACAGTTCAAGCTATATGCTTAGCTTCGTCAATGGCTACAAGAGGTTCCTTGGTGAATTCTTCTTATGCTCGATGTTACTTTCTTTTCAGGAGCACTTCTGCAACAATCCACTTCTGTTGCCTGATTTATCCGCAGAAGTCTTATCCAAATCGACTAGACAATCCAAGCTATATGCTTAGCTTCGTCAATGGCTACAAGAGGTTCCTTAGTGAATTCTTCTCATGTCCGATGCTATTTTTCCTCAAAGAGCACTACTGCCTGATTTGCCCGCAGAAGTCTTACCCAAATCGGCTAGACATTTCAAGCTATATGCTTAGCTTCGTTAATGACTACAAGAGGTTCCTTAGTGAAGTTTTTTATGCTCGATGTTAGTTTTCCTGAAGAGCACTTCTGCAACAATCCACTTCTGTTGCCTGGTTTGTCCACAGAAGTCTTATCCAAATCGACTAGACAATCCAAGCTATATGCTTAGCTTCGTCAATGGCTACAAGAGGTTCCTTAGTGAACTCTTCTCATGTCCGATGTTAATTTTCCTCAAAGAGCACTACTGCCTGATTTGCCCGCAGAAGTCTTACCCAAATCGGCTAGACATTCCAAGCTATATGCTTAGCTTCGTCAATGACTACAAGAGGTTCCTTAGTGAATTCTTCTCGTGTCCAATGTTATTTTTCTTCAAAGAGCTCTACTGCCTGATTTGTCCGCGGAAGTCTTACACAAATCGACTAGACAGTTCAAGCTATATGCTCAGCTACGTCAATGGCTACAAGAGGTTCCTTGGTGAATTCTTCTTATGCTCGATGTTAGTTTTTTCAGGAGCACGTCTGCAACAATCCACTCCTATTGCCTGATTTGTCCGCAGAACTCTTACCCAAATCGACTAGACAGTCCAAGCTATATGCTTAGCTTCGTCAATGGCTACAAGAGGTTCCTCAGTGAATTCTTCTTATGCTCGATGTTAGCTTTCCTCAAGAGCACTTCTGCAACAGTCCACTCCTGATGCCTGATTTGTCCGCAGAAGTCTTATCCAAATCGACTAGACAATACAAGCTACATGCTTAGCTTCGTCAATGGCTACAAGAGGTTCCTTGGTGAATTCTTCTCATGCTCAATGTTAGTTTTTTTCAGGAGCACTTCTACAACAATCCACTTCTGTTGCCTAATTTGTCCGCAGAAGTCTTATCCAAATCGACTAGACAATACAAGCTATATGCTTAGCTTCGTCAATGGCTACTAGAGGTTCCCTGGTGAATTCTTCTTATGCTCGATGTTAGTTTTTTTCAGGAGCACTTCTGCAACAATTCACTTCTGTTGCCTGATTTGTCCGCAGAAGTCTTATCCAAATCGACTAGACAATCCAAGCTATATGCTTAGCTTCGTCAATGGCTACAAGAGGTTCCTTAGTGAATTCTTCTCATGTCCGATGCTATTTTTCCTCAAAGAGCACTACTGCCTGATTTGCCCGCAGAAGTCTTACCCAAATCGGCTAGACATTCCAAGCTATATGCTTAGCTTCGTTAATGACTACAAGAGGTTCCTTAGTGAAGTTTTTTATGCTCGATGTTAGCTTTCCTGAAGAGCACTTCTGCAACAATCCACTTTTGTTGCCTTATTTGTCCGCAGAAGTCTTACCCAAATCGACTAGACAGTTCAAGCTATATGCTTAGCTTCGTCAATGGCTACAAGAGGTTCCTTGGTGAATTCTTCTTATGCTCGATGTTACTTTCTTTTCAGGAGCACTTCTGCAACAATCCACTTCTGTTGCCTGATTTATCCGCAGAAGTCTTATCCAAATCGACTAGACAATCCAAGCTATATGCTTAGCTTCGTCAATGGCTACAAGAGGTTCCTTAGTGAATTCTTCTCATGTCCGATGCTATTTTTCCTCAAAGAGCACTACTGCCTGATTTGCCCGCAGAAGTCTTACCCAAATCGGCTAGACATTTCAAGCTATATGCTTAGCTTCGTTAATGACTACAAGAGGTTCCTTAGTGAAGTTTTTTATGCTCGATGTTAGCTTTCCTGAAGAGCACTTCTGCAACAATCCACTTTTGTTGCCTTATTTGTCCGCAGAAGTCTTACCCAAATCGACTAGACAGTTCAAGCTATATGCTTAGCTTCGTCAATGGATACAAGAGGTTCCTTAGTGAATTCTTCTCATGTCCGATGTTAATTTTCCTCAAAGAGCACTACTGCCTGATTTGCCCGCAGAAGTCTTACCCAAATCGACTAGACAGTCCAAGCTATATGCTTATCTTCGTCAATGACTACAAGAGGTTCCTTAGTGAACTCTTCTTATGCTCGATGTTGGCTTTCCTGAAGAGCACTTCGGCAACAATGCATTTCTGTTACCTGATTTGTCCGCAGAACTCTTATCAAAATCGACTAGACAATCCAAGCTATATGCTTAGCTTCGTCAATGGCTACAAGAGGTTCCTTAGTGAACTCTTCTCATGTCCGATGTTAATTTTCCTCAAAGAGCACTACTGCCTGATTTGCCCGCAGAAGTCTTACCCAAATCGACTAGACAGTCCAAGCTATATGCTTAGCTTCGTCAATGACTACAAGAAGTTCCTTACTGAATTCTTTTCGTGTCCGATGTAAATTTTCCTCAAAGAGCACTACTGCCTGATTTGTCCACAGAAGTCCTACCCAAATCGACTAGACAGTCCAAGCTATATGCTTAGCTTCGTCAATGGCTACAAGACGTTCCTTAGGTTCCTTATGCTCGATGTTAGCTTTCCTGAAGAGCACTTCACGTAGAATATGTGTAAGTCCATCCTTTCTCCTGTACCCCCTAATAACCCCAAAGGTGCCCATGGGTATTTGAGCCTATTTAGTAGCTTCATTTGAAAAATTACGACTCTGTACTTCTCATGCTACGCCGTCATCATTTTTGGCACAAATTAGCCTCTTTGAGGAAAAAGTTAGCTACGAACAGGTATAGCAGAAAATTAAATCACCCTCACCATGCACAGTGCATGCAATCCACACCAGTGCGGAAGCGTTCGCCGACTGTCACGTAGGACCACCGAATACGACGCTTGTCCATCGGATGACGGCGTCGCACGTAGGAGATATTTATAAGTTTCAAAGGTACGGCGACAACAATTATGAGCGATATATGCCTAATATATGTGTGTAGCGTTACTGGTGTCGGAGGCGTATGAATATACCACCGCAAAACATGAGAGAAAGAACTTACAAGTATTAAGGCCGGACCAGACGCTGTTTTGCACAACCTTTTGACTGCCCAGTCCTGGGACGGGATGAAAAGTTTTGTGTTACATCGTCATGGAAAAATGTACTCTGGCCAATTGTGTTATAGTATTTCGTTACAAAAAAAGATTCGGATGTCTTAGAAGTACCCGGCGTTCAAAGGGGTCACGTGTCTGCAGTTGCATCAATCTCTTTGAATTCTTCCACTAAACTCTCATAAGCCTACCACCCTTTTATCCCTGTCACTCCTTGGTTCTGATTCAAAACTGCGCACTTTTCCAATTCCATACGCAACGTTTTATCTGCAAGGCGTTGAACTGTGCAAACAAAAGATTGTGCAAAACGTAGTGGCTAGACCGGCCTTTAGGTTTCAAACACATAACGTTTGCAGAGACCACATGCCGCAGCTTGGGTCATACTGGTTGTATGTCTTACTGATTGATTAGTTGTCCTCTCACGAGTAGCACTCATGATGTAGTAAGTTACATTATGGTCTATGAAGGATATTAAAATTGATGGATGACCACATTGTCTCTTAGACGGTGGTGCTAGCAGAATATTGCTCCACGATGATGTCAAGCGAATCTTGTTTGGAATCAATTTGACCTCAGTAACCATTCACGCCTTAGGTAAAAGCTCAAATCTGAACAACTCACCGATTTTACAAAATTTCGTTTAGTCGATCTTTTCCAGGAGCGAGCACTGTACACTTCTTAAGGGCTTCAATCTGATATCAGTGTTTCGAAAACTGTTGATTTCGTTCATGTGTTTCGGGAAGCTTCTAAAGAAATTGTTCATAAGCCGAGATTCATTGCAAGGAACAGCCCCACTGATACCAATGTGATTATATAGTTATGTAATATTATACCAACTGACATTTCAGGATTTGCCGTTTCCCGTCAAGGTTACCTCGCTTATTAGTTGCAGCTCTATTTTTCAGAAAATGTATGCTTTTCTTCAAAGACAAAAGAAGGGTACTGAATCCTTTGTAGTATCATCCACCTGTTGTCAAGAAAGAAAATGGGGACAGTGGTCCACGGACATTGTTCTTTATAAGCTCACATTTTGGGATAAATTCACCTTTCAAGTTTGATAAAGACCTAGTGAGCTGAACGAAATGTTTCCTCCACGAAAAAATATACCAGCTGCCGTAAATTTTACCATAATTAAACCGGGCTGTCGAAGTTAAAATTTACGAACACTAAAAAGTTTTTATTGAAAGAGTGTCAGTTGCAACGAGTGATAAACTTCCTTAATCTTGGATTTTATTTCCTGAACTCCTCCGAACACCGAAAAGTTTGTTGCGGCACAGCGGTTGGAAGTATACTCTCAAGAAATTTCTTACGTTTTTATCTCAAGCTTTCACCCTGTCGTTAACTGCGGAGGTGGAGTTTCAACTACAGCGCAAACGTCTAGGGATTTATGTTAGGGAGAGATCTTAACCCATTTATACCTACAGAGTTGCAAAAAAGTTTCTTATGTTATTTTTTAAAAAACCTTATTAAAAGACGACACTTTGGAGGTATTTTCAATTTATTCTGAAAAAAATGCATAAACAGTTAGTTTTTTAGGATGTACTTACATAGTATATTAGGAATAAAGGTAGCTATAAGAATAATAATAAAGAAAAATATTGAAAATAGTACAAATATATTGAAACACATCAATATTGCAAATTTTAAAGGGTATGATATTGAACAAAACATTTCACGTGAAGGCCGACATTTACCTTGCTGGTACGTATAAGTCTTCTTATTTTGTGTCAAGATAGTTGTAGCTACACTTCTTCTAAATTGTAATTGATCCAAGTTATTTCCTCTTTTTTATAAATATGCCAGGCGTTTGTCAGGGCCATATCTACACATTGAGAGATCAACGAGAAATACCATTTTTTGCTTCGGATTTGCACTCTGTATTGAGCTATATTCCGGTCTGACCTATCCACCCCGCCCATACATTTATTATACAGCTTGACAACTTGGGGCTGATCTACATACACAAACTTTTTTCCTTTTTGAGAATACTGCTTTACTGAATTTACTGGTTCAATTCCAATCGCTGTAGACCCTAAAGTTACAATATTGTTGTCATTCCGTTTTACAAAAATTAATTTTTTATCTTTAACCTTGGTATAATCAAACACTCCACGTTGTTCCTTTTTCATAGGTTTTGAATTTTTCAAAGAAGAAATGAGTATACGATTTTCACAAACTGTTCCTGTACCACATATGCCTTTTTCAGTCAAGCTTTCAAACAAAGCTGGCGAAGACAAAAAATATCAAATACAAAATGAAACCTAAGATTTGCACATTTGCTTTTCAGATTATCAGCATAGCTCAATACAACTGATGCGCCAACACCTAAAGATTTGTAAGCCGCGTTTACATACGTCGAAGCACCTTGATAACGTTCAAACCATAAGATGTAACCAAACCGCCAACCCAAAATTTGAACCCATAACGTATTGGTTTCCCGTGGATATACTGTTTACAACCATGTCACCCGTTGTACTAAACCATTGCCTCAAATACTATGATGGTCTTCTGGTACTGGGTATTCCAAAATGTTTTTATTTAGGTGATTGAAAAGACGTCTTAGTTTAGCAAATTTATCATTTGCATCCAGAGCTTCATTATTTAGAAGTGAATGTGAGACATTATAAATTAAAATTTATCGAGAGAAGTAGCTTCAGAAACAAGTCAGTTGTGTGAATCACTGGATTTTTCCCATCCTTCTGAATACACTACTGTAGCCACTCAACAATAATATGCCTATACTATAACTATCTAAAACTGTAACGACTCATCGATGTTCACGTGAACATCACTTAACTACCAGTAGTCGGCTGTTCATAGGCGGGGTATGAATGTTTAACATGGGTGAACTAGATTTGTCACATGCTTAATAAAGAGTGGTTTGAAACATATTGTAAGTCAAAAATTTGGGAATTACCTTTATTCATCGTCGCTTCCACTTACATCTGACAGTAATAAACTGTCGCTATCGCTTGCCTCGTTGAAATTGACTATAACTGGCTCTATGATGGTGTCGATGTGGTGGTCAAGCTGCCATATTTTTGTTTCTTCCTTCACAACATGACGGATAGCATTCTGCCAAGCTTCGGGCGTTACTAGCTGTATGGAAGTCTCAAGTAAAACCTTAACGTCTGTTACTTTGAAGGTTGTGTTATGGCGTGCAATATAACCCTTCACTTGAGCCCAGATGAGCTCTATTGGGTTCAGTTCACAGTGGTAGGGCGGTAACCGCAGCACAGTGACACCACATTGACGGGCCATCTCATCAGTCATGTAACTAATGTTCGCAGGTTTGTGCTGTTTAATTTTTTCATACAATTCCGCTTTCACACATGAATCGTCAAACGGGATTCCTGCATGTCACTTTTTCGAGATCCCATAGTTGGTACACGTTCGGCTCGACGACTATGGTAGGAAGCATTATCCATGACGATCACAGAGTTGGGCTCAACTCGCTGAAGTACCCCTTGGAACCAGCTCTCGAAGCAGCTGGCATTCATTTCGTCATGGTAATCACCTCCTTTCTTAGAGACGAAAATCAAGTCACACTCTTCTAAAAAGCCACTATCGCTACCAATACGAGTTACGATCAATCTTTGACCTCTCCCTGACGGTCCACGAAGACCTGTTGACAAACCTTCAATGCTTGCTTGTCGGTTACTCACTACGTTCTTGTCTATCCAGGTTTTTTTTAACTGTGTGACCTGCATTTACACATGTCTCGTCCAAATAATAGATTTTTCTGCTTTGTCGCCTATATTCAATCATTTCGCGTAGGTATTTTCGACGCCAGGCGACTATTTCAGGTCTCTCTATCAATACTGACTTCCGAATACGCGTTTCGTAACGAAAATTAATTTCGTGCAAGGATTTCCTCATTACCTCGACGCTCATTTGGGGTATAATTTCATTTTCCTTGATCGCTGCATGTACAGCCTTGAGTGTTGGTATCTCATTCCTAAAGAAGAATGAATGTACGATTCGCCTCAACGCCATTTTGCTATCGTCATCCAATTTAACGGCCTTTCGTCCCTTCAAATTAAACTTTGGATCAGTAGTAGCTCCAGCTTTCTTCTTTTCATGCACCACCCTGCGAATGGTCCACTCTGGAACGCCTGTCATACTTTCACAACGCGCGAGTGCATCTCCCTGCGACATAGTTCTGTTCAGATAATTGAACACGTTGAGCACGATTTCTTTCGCGTCCCTCTTCAGTGCTTTACGAAGCCGTATACCTGTTCTCTGGCTTTCAGTACTTCCACTCGTGCCATTTGTACTCTCCATGGTTAAGTATACCCAAAACATTAACCACAGAAACCACAACAATAACAATCACACAACAATTCTTATAAAAACACACAATATGCGATCGCTCAACGAAACACGTTCCAATGCGTTGCCGACGCCTATGAGTCTGTCGGTCGAGGCGCGTCTTTGATTTCATTGGTTCTACCGGCGGAGAGAACAATCAGCCATTATTTCCATCTCTGTCTGTGCTGTTGACCACCGCAAAGCCACAGAAACGACATGTGTCGTACGCCATACGGTTGTACTGGAAGGAAGCCGGGATCGAGCTCTGATCACGTGTTGATCACGCGTATGAGTCATTACAGTTTCAAATAGTTGTAGTATAGAAAACATTTGATTTCAGATTTGGTAACCATAATATTCCGATTTGTCTCCTCAACTATTATGTTCAAAATTTCGTCATCAAAAGAACTAAAAAATATCTCGGTTGGGGACTGCTCTTGTTCATTTTGATTTTCGTTGTTTATTGGAAACGCATACTCATTTCTTGGCAAATCTTCTTTTACGTAATTATATGTTTTCTGCTTCTTCACTTCCTTCCGATTATTACCCCTGATTTCAGTGAGTGGTATTTCATCTTCTGAACTCCACATATCCTCGTTTTGATTCTTATTTACTTCGACCTCAGCTTACATTAAGCTTCCTGGCAAGTTGTTGATATCCAGTCTTTCTTCGTCTCCAGAATCGTCGTCGGTTATGTTACCGCATGCATTCGTGGGAGGTAACAAAGTGATAGACTCAGCTTCAATGTCGTCATCTTCTATCATTGCTAGCGCCTCATGCACAGAAAAACCCCTGAAACAAATGTTCCTTCTCAAAATAATTACTTATTCAAAAATAATTTACCTAAAACCATTTTATTTTTGTTTTAACTCAACATATTCGTAGACCCCTTTTTTCCTGATGTACCAAATATAGTACACCTAACTTTTATCATAACCTCACAAACAAAGCATAAATGAAACACATCATAATATCATAAAATCTAGAAGCCGCAACTAAGGAAATAATATTTTCATAAAAATAAACTAGTTTTTTTTTTATTTTATGTCATAAGAAACCTACTTACTTTGCAAAGCGCACGCCATATTCATTCACCTTCTATTTTCCAATATACAAAAGCTGATATCACATACAAGATATTGCACAATACGCAAAATGACTCCGTACTGTACGAGATCCATCCGCAAACTGTCGTCGTGAGCTATTTAATTTAACCAAACCGTACAGATGTCTACAGGAACATACAAGTTTATGCTGTACTATTCATAGTACATTAGGCATAAATGGGTTAATACTACTAAGGACCCAAGATGTTTGATTTATCACGATGAACCAAAAGCAGCATGAACAGCGAAGTGACCTTCCCGCATAAAGAGAAACTTTATATCAGATTCAGCAGGGAACAGTAACTTGGGTTTGAAAGCAATGACAAATTATCTAATAAGAGCTGAGGTATACATACCGGGAAGTGCAGTTCGCTCTTAAACGCACTACATCGTAAATAAGGAGAAAGGCCCGGAGCTAAAGAGCTAACTCCAATTTAGACAACTTTTTCCTTGGAAGTAGGCGTAACTTGGTCAATATAGGTTGTCCCATCATTTACGATACCTGTTGTTTTGAGCATTGCCACGCACGTATTTATCTGTTTGCCAAACAACCTACGTGTGTAAATTATGTTTTGGGATTAGGCACGTAATCACTAGAGATACACTTATCGGCCACGAGAATATGCGATGAGCACCTACAGAGTGATTCTCCAATTTGCTGGTCAGCCCATGGAGACAGCTAAATCCAGGAAACGTCTGTACACCGCAACCGGGTGATAGGCAAAGTCATAAAAGCTATCAGAAAAATATTTAAAAAAAATTTATGTATGTCTTTTGAAAATTATAGGTCTTTGAAAAAGATATAGAAATTTCACACCCTACGGCAGTCTGTCAACCCCTGTTACTACAAATATTAAATTTTTTTGGATTTTATTTTTACAATGCAATGATGAGTAATGCATTTTCAAACTGGTGTCTCAACCTTACTGCCAACTTTTCTCGTTCAGGAAAAATTGCCACTTATTTCCCAACCAAGTATTCCAAAGTAAAACTTTGCTCAACTTTAATTGGCTGTACTGGAAAAAAATGTACTACGAGAGCTTGGCAAGTAACCTCAAAGGTTGGCGCATTTAAAAACGATTCCAAAATGGTACAACACATAGAAAATTACTCGTTAACTTATGCACAATTTTTATTTGAAAAAAAACTGATGAATATTTTTAAAAATTCACTAATTAAACAGCGATTATGAAAACGCACAAGGACCCTTAAGGATAACTCTTTGCACAACAGTGGGCGTCAAAATGCTGCTGATCATGATTTACCTTTACAGCAAATGCTCAAACTGTTTTCCTTCAGCCGCAATACACGCTCGACATCTTCTTAAAAAAGATCGGGTTACTAAAAGAGCGAATCCACGGTTATTAACAAACTCAGCTGCTTCCAATAGTCTTTGCCGTATTTCAGCTACATTTTGAATCAGCTTGAAATACACTTTTTCTTTTACAGTTCCCCAGTAAAAAAATCTAAAGGATTCAAATCAGGTGATCGGGCTGGCCACGGTATTGTACCACACCGCCTTATCCATCTGCCTGGAAAGTTTTGACGAGATACTCTCTCACTGAGAGTGCATAATGCGCTGGGCAGCCAACATGCTGAAGCCACATGTCCCTGTAAATACTCAGTCGCACGTCCACCAATAAATTTTGTACATGATTTTTCAAAAAATCCAAATAAACTTCAGCAGTCAAAGTCTCTGGGAACTCAAACGGACCGATTATTTTACCATTAAAAATTCCTGTCCAATGGTTTATCTTGAAGCGATATTGAGATTTATCTTCTCTCATCAAATGTGGGCTTGCTACGTGCCACTCGTGTAAGTTATGCAGGTTCATGTACCCATCTTTTTTAAATGTGGTCTCATCCGACCATAAAATTTTTTCAAAGAACTGTGGATCTTTCCTGTGTCTTTCTAACATTGTGCGACAAAATGCAACTCGGAGCTCATAATCCCGGGGCAGGAGAGGTTGAACACGCTGTATGTGGTATGGATGAAGCACATCACTTACTTGCTATTGCGCACTTTGATACCGATCAGTACTCCTTCGTTTACTGCGCATCTTTACATGTTCGTGCTTGTTGATTTCGTAATGTTACTAATTTTGGATTCGTGAACTGGACTGTTGATCGCTTGTGATTTGGATTTGGACTGTTTAATCGCTCTTCAAAACAACATTTACTTTCCTTAGACTATCTTTGATAGTGTGATTGTGCAGCGCCGCTATGTCCGTGTACACCGTACAAGAATATGCTAACATGCACCTCACTTATGGGGAATGCAGATGCAACGCTAATGCTGCAGCGAGACTTTACTATGAGAGATACCCGAATGCAGCTCGTCATCCAGATAATCGAGTGTTCACAAATGTGCACCGCTTACTGTTCTCAGAGGGCCAACTACCAAACCAATCACACGGTGAGGGAAGATCTTTCATTCCTTACGAAGACGTGGTGCTAGGAGCTGTCGAAGAAGACCCGAGTACTTCAGTGCGTGCAATACAACTAAAAACAGGTGTGCCCAAAAGTACGGCCCATAGAATCTTGCAAAAAAACGTGCTCCATCCATACCACGTACAGCGTGTTCAAGCTCTTCTGCCCCGGGATTATGAGCCCCGAGTTGCTTTTTGTCGCACAATGTTAGAAAGACACAGGGAAGATCCACGGTTCTTTGAAAAAATTTTATGGTCAGATGAGACCACATTTAAGAAAGATGGGTACATGAACCTGCATAACTTACACGAGCGGCACGTAGCAAACCCACATTTGATGAGAAAAGATAAATCTCAATATCGCTTCAAGATAAATCATTGGACAGGAATTTTAAATGGTAAAATAATCGGTCCGTTTCAGTTCCCAGAGACTTTGACTGCTGAGGTTTATTTAGGTTTTTTGCCAAATCATTTAGAAAATTTATTGGTGGACGTGCCACTGAGTATTTACAGGGACATGTGGTTTCAGCATGATGGCTGCCCAGCGCACTATGTACTCTCAATGAGAGAGTATCTCGATCAAAACTTTCCAGGCAGATGGATAGGGCGGTCTGGTACAATTCCGTGGCCAGCCCGGTCACCAGATTTGAATCCGTTAGATTTTTTTTACTGGGGAACTGTAAAAGAAAAAGTGTATTTCAAGCCGATTCAAAATGTAGCTGAGCTACGGTAAAGACTATTGGAAGCAGCTGAGTTTGTTAATAACCGTGGATTCGCTCGTTTAATAACCCGATCTTTTTTAAGAAGATGTCGAGCGTGTATTGCGGCTGAAGGAAAACAGTTTGAGCATTTGCTGTAAAGGTAAATCATCATCAGCAGCATTTTGACGCCCACTGTTGTGCAAACAGTTATCCTTAAGGGTCCTTGTGCGTTTTCATAATCGCTGTATAATTAGGAAATTTTGAAAAATTTTCATCAGTTTTTCTTCAAATAAAAATTGCGTATAAGTTAACGAGTAATCTTCTAAGTGTTATACCATTTTGGAATCCTTATTAAATGCGCCAACTTTTAAGGTTACTTGCCAAACTCTCGTAGTACATTTTTTCCAGTACAGCCAGTTAAAGTTGAGCAAAGTTTTACTTTGGAATACTTGGTTGGGAAATAAGAAGCAATTTTTCCTGAACGAGAAAAGTTGGCAGTAAGGTTGAGACACCAGTTTGAAGATGCATTATTCATCATTACATTGTAAAAATAAAATCCAAAAAAAGTTAATATTTGTAGTAACAGGAGTTGACAGACTGCCGTAGGGTGTGAAATTTCTATATTTTTTTCAAATATTTTTCTGATAGCTGTTATGACTTTGCCTATCACCCGGTTTCAGCTTGACGTCGACTTCTGGGACACCCTGTAGAAGAAGCTTCACATGAATGATCACTGGGATAATCTTGCTACCCTCCATTCCTTGTTCCTACTGACACATTCGCCACTTTCTTTCCCTACGAAGTCTGATGGCAGACTGCAGAATCGATTTGCCTGGAATATAAATGAAGGTAATCCCGTAATGGGAAAAAATAGAATGACGAATTGGTCAGTTGGTAGAAGTGCGGGAGTGGCACGTCAAGATTGCATGGGTGTTCGTTTGTTTTTGGTATCGCAACGCTGCTTCGTGTAGATTTATCCTGTATTGGATTGATTTAGCTCTTTCTACAAACGTGTGGATTTGACCGGATGAGCATTTACTGACAGGGTATCTGAGCTTTTTTACAGTACGGGAACCCACATACCACTAAATGTCATTTGCTAGAAACAGTTACTAAAGCAGTTCCTTAAATGGCCGCTATGGGGCCGAAACTGCAACCTTGAATCTGAAAAAGCGATGCGTCAGTGATTTCCGCTACATTATCGTAACAAAAAAATACATAACCTTCAAGGTCGAGAATAACGTGATCTCTTTTTGTTTGACAATTTCTGTTGTATTTTAACAAACTTGGACTAGTTGAAAAAGGCTACAAACGCTATAATATCACTGATCAGCAGCCAAAAAATATCCTAAATAAAATGAACAAAATATTACTATTTTTAATGTGCTAAAACCGGAATGAAACTTATTTTTTCAATATTAGTTCAAGTTTTAGAGATACGGTAATTATATGTGTTCCTGCTGTGACAGTCTTAATATACTGTAATTCACAAGAATGCACGTGCTACATTTTTATATTCGGCAAGGAAAGATGATGTGATCGGCATACATACGTGTACATTATATTGTTTTATATTAGCCATTTTTTCCTCAGTTGGCTGACAGCGTTCATGCAAAATGTCTCGAAAGTGTGTAAACAATCCAGATCAGTTTTGTTACGTGTCTGGTGATGTGACTTTTGCGTCTCAGGGACGGTCTATTACTCCACTAATAACAAAGGCATATCAGCTTTATTTCGGTTGTAAACTAGGTGATCAGGACAAACAGTGGGCACCCCACATCTGCTGTAATACATGTGCTTCAAGTCTGAGGAGCTGGTTAAATGGCAAAAAACGGTCTATGCGCTTTGCTGTCCCAATGGTTTGGAGAGAGCCTACAAATCATATTAATGATTGTTACTTTTGCCTGGTACCTTGTGTATGTCCAAGAAAAAGAAATCGGTTATTAACTACCCAAACATACCATCTGCGATGAGACCTGTGCCTCACAGTGACGAAAATCCTATTCCAAAACCCCCAGAATCCTACACTTGCGAATCAGAAAACGAATCAGATCATGGCGATCGAGTGATTCGTCAGGAAGAAGATATGCCATCAACGTCAAGAGATCCTGATTTTATACCGAGCACGTCATGCCACCAACCGCACAAAATAACACAGTCAGAATTAAATGATCTTGTAAGAGATTTAGAACTTCCAAAATGTAAGGCAGAGTTACTTGGATCAAGACTGCAGCAGTGGAACTTGTTAGAAGACGATGTTTCGGTATGTGTTTTTCGTAAACGCCACAAAGACTTAGAACCATTTTTCAATATGGAGAATAACTTGGTTTTCTGCAGTAACATTAACGGCTTACTGGCGGCTTTAAATATAAACTATAACCCAGAAGAATGGAGATTGTTTATAGACAGTTCAACATTGAGTTTAAAGGCAGGGTTATTACATATTGGAAATATTTTACCATCTCTTCCTGTAGGGTATGCAGTTCACATGAAAGAATCATATGACAATATGAAGTACCTATTGACATGCATAAAATACGATGAGCACCAATGGCATGTTTGTGGCGATTTGAAAGTTGTTGCACTTTTACTTGGGCTGCAGCTAGGCTACACAAAGTTTTGCTGTTTTTTGTGTGAATGGGACAGTCGGGCAAAGGCACTTCATTACACCAGACAAAACTGGTCTGTTCGTCAATTCCTAGAGCCAGGTCAAAAAAATGTACAGCATATGCCATTAGTAGATTCGAAAAAAATTTTATTACCACCACTGCATATCAAGTTGGGCCTAATGAAAAACTTTGTCAAGGCATTAGATAGAGATGGGTCAGCTTTTCTATACCTGCGTCAGAAATTTCGAAGACTAAGTGAGGCAAAGGTTAAAGAAGGTATTTTTGTTGCGCCACAGATTCGAAATATTTTGAAAGATACACAGTTTGAAAACACTTTAATAGGTATTGAAAAAATTGCTTGGAATGATTTCCGTCTGGTGGTCACTAATTTCTTGGGAAATAGAAAAGCTGACAACTATAAAACCCTTGTCAAAAATATGCTGTCATCGTATCAAAAGATGGGCTGTAATAAATATGTCTCTTAAGATACATTTCCTACACTCACACCTGGACTTTTTTCCTGACAATTGCGGAGCCGTAAGTGATGAGCACGGCGAACGTTTTCATCAGGATATTTCAACAATGGAAAAAAGGTACCAGGAAAGTGGAATCCTTCCATGCTTGCAGACTACTGTTGGACTCTTGGTAGAGATGCTCCAGAAACGATCCATAAAAGAACAGCAAAAAGACAGCGCATATAGTGATTCTTATAAGTATTTGAATCTTGTTACTTTTTTTAATATATCCTTAAAAATAAAAAGTTTTTTTTCTAAACCGCAACTAAATTTTTCATTTCATTGTCATTTTTGGATTCAGCGCCCCAAAATTAACAAAGAAGTGCACTTTTCTCACAAGTTACAATTAAAAAACTAAAATTTGTTGTCCAGTGATTTGAAGTTTCGTTGGTTTTGCATGTGTCCGCTAGGTGGCTTTCTTCGACATTCCTACAGAAGTTGTTGATTTTCTCGAAAAGATTAAATGGATTGGTATGAAAAAGTAGCTAAGTGATATCTGATCATGCTCGCGTAAATCGCATCTCACTATCTTGTTCCTAACCTAAGAAATAGACCAAAGAAAGTTTTATACAGAAATCCCCTAAACATAATTTTTTTTTGAACGCTGTTTCTGGAACTTCTTTAGAAAGGACCTATCCGAAAAATAAATATTTTTAATGCCCCCATAAATGCTGATGGTCAAAAATGTATAATATGTCATATTGCCATTGTCAAACCTAAGTTCTTTCAAAGAAACTAATATTGATGGAACTAATAAAGTGTCGGCAAGTAACACAACGCAACAGAAACCGTATAATGATAAATTCCAGACGGCTATTTGGAAATAGTAATTATGCAAACTGTATTATCAGCAATAATGTTACGGTTTTGCCGGAATGGCTACGAATTAACCTATATTAAAACAGCCGATATAACATAATCATATAATGGCAGATAGTAATCGTGTTAGTGCGCGAGTGTGCCAGTTGGGAAGATACAATATTCATTGACTTGAATAATGAAAATTGTGTTCATTTGCACACGCAGCCTGAATATACTGAATATTTCCGCTATATTTTCACAGATGAGAATCTTATCTAAAGGCTCATGTATGTGTATTATACAGAACCATAGCCCATTTCTCTGAAAGCTCACCAGCGTTGTCTAGGGTAGGTAAAAGAGAAATGCATAGATGCATTTTACTACAATACAACAATTGTCTACAATACAATATTTTTTCCTTATTTTACTTAATGTGCATCACTTTTAATTACATGCACAAATGAGCAAAAGCAACATTTACAATTTTTTTTTATAAATGTATGCGGATTGTGTTAAGTTGTAGCAGGATATGCTAAAGACATTGAATTTCTTAAAAATCACCCATATTATTCAAGAGGGAAATTCAGTTCTTTTATATAAAATCATTTATCAATAATCAAGCTCCACCTTATCTCGAACGGTTTCTAAGAAAAAGGTGTGAAATGCAAGGTTATGACATTAGATCAAAAACATGTCTATCTCCAAAGATTTACACTTAAAGGTCTAGAAAAGCCAATGTTGAAGATCTGAAAATGTACAACAATCTGCCTATTAATGTAAAAGCATCTAGTAATACTGAAATTTTCAAAAAGAATGAGGCTGCTTGGTTTGATGTGACGTGTGTAAATTGAACGTATTTTTTGTAACTAATATTTTTAGTTGTTTGAAGTAGCGCTTAAAGCTAAATAAATCCTTCGTATTCTATTTGGGTTTTTTTAGATTAAACGGCACCAAAGCCGCTACAATGCATCTTGAAATCACTAGAACCAATAGCACAAAAGCAGAACGCTTGTGGGATAATTCCTTGTATATCCCAAATAAGGCTCATGTGTGGTGTCGAGCATCCCTTTATAACGTCACACTTTTTAAGTACGGTTGTCATCTACCAATGGAGTTTTGGCATATTTAAATCGTGGACAGGTAAGATATAGAATATTAAACAGTCATGTTACACCGCATGTTCTGGAGGTCTGTATCTGTTCACACCATGTGCTGTGTGAATAACGTAAATCCCTAGCCTAGGGTATAAACATGGGCTTTGGTTGACAAATAATGTCATAATTTATGATACAGGTTTGGCTAGTCAAAGAAGTTTTTATTTGGACTGTTGAGCAAAAACAGTGAATAGGTGGATTAATGATGAGCATATAAGTATATAATGCATAAAGGCAGTGACCGTTTGTGGAATTTGAGGGACGCGTCGGCTACAGCTACCGCGAATTATGCGTCGCCGGTTTCGCAGTCGTCTGCAAAAAAAAACGAGAAAAACTACAATCACCCAATATTCCTCGAGTAATTTGAAGATTATTTTCTAAAAACAAAAGCAAAAATGCAGTTTCCAACATTATAATTCGTAAAAGAAATAAATGTGCCAGCGAATAGATTTACTGCGATTGTCATCCGGGAATAACTGTTGAAAAGCGAAATCTCTATATTTGGAAGTCGTGTAATTCTTTAGTTCGTCAGATTTTCCATTTCTAGTTCAGACACAATTTTCGCAGGATTTTTTTGAAAATGTACGATATCGCTGTACTTTTGGTCAGTGATTCTATGTCATACTGCGACAAGCTGTGATGTCGAAAGCAGTAATTTGAAAAGAAAATATACCGCGAACGGTTCTACAACTGTTATTTTTGCAAATTGTGGAATAACTCTTGAAAAACGAAATATCCACCTTCGGAAATCGTGTAATTTTTTTTCGACAGATTTTGCATTTCGCTGGAAAATGTACGGATATTTCGGTAGCAGAGGCCTTGGCGGATTTGGGGACACGGAGGGCGTGCGTCCTTTCACGAGGTCTACAGTTCTTCTTTCATACTGCCGCGTGTGAAAACGAATAGTACCCCCATTGATAGATAAGATGCCGGATGCTTTAGATTCGCCGTTATCATTTGGATCTCGGAAACAGTAAGAGATACGACGTCGCTTAACCCTTTGTCTCCTGAAGGTACTTCTAAGTACCACAAAATTACCATACCCTCAAATGCCAGAAGTCGAAATCATGTATTTTTCATTAGATAATACGCTAGAATAGATTAGATTCATAGATTAGATTATGATACATCATGGTACAGTGAAAAACAGTTCTTTTTTTCATTTGCACAGAGGAAAACACCACATGTAGGTCATGTTGAGTGTGGTTTGGATTGAATTCCTTGAGCACTACACATTTCACACCGTCCACGTCTTTCAACGAATTTATGTCAGTGGTTTCCTCTGTTTCCTAATCGTATTTCTGATGATACTCTGTAGTTGTAGCGCCTTTTTCTGGGAGTCGGTCCTGAGTTTGTAGATTTTCTCTTCCTTTCAGTGAATTTTGGAGATTTGCTACATAACCCAAGAGTCACTTATCTCTTCTAAATGATAAAAGTGTCATTTTTGGTTCATTTCTTGTTTTTTTGTACAGGGTCGGGCAAAAGTCGCGAAGGGATTTGAAAAATTAATAACTTTTTTAAATTTTAATTTTAATTTTTTTCCCTAACACAAAACTAAAATGCAATGTTTGGAGTTTGTTTACAATTTAAGTGTGAAAGATTACATCACGCAAATGACCGCCATTTTCAGCCTCGCAAAGTGCAGCTCTTGCAAGAGCATTTTCCATTACCCGAGTCAGAATATCTGGCCCCAAAGCACTTACTTCTGCTCGATTATTATCTTTTAGTTGCTGCAGGGTTGTGGGTTTATTAATATACACTTTTCCTTTCAGATATCCCCAAAGGAAATAATCAGGGGCTGTTAAGTCCGGCGAGCGGGCGGGCCAATTGAATCCTGAATTTCTCGAAATTAAACGTTCGCCAAAAATCTGCCTTAGAAGGTGCATAGTGGCTCGAGCAGTATGCGCAGTGGCTCCATCTTGTTGGAAAGTCATCGTTTGATTGTCAGCAAGAGCTGGTCTTAAGAAATTTTGAATCATATCACGATATCGGTCGCCATCTACAGATACAGCATTCCCATCGTGGTCTTCGAAGAAGAATGGTCCAATAATTCGTTGAGACGTAACTGCGCACCATACTGTACATTTAAGCGGATGTAATTGCCTTTGATGAACCACCCTTGGGTTCTCGGTACCCCATATTCTGCAGTTCTGCTTATTTACGAAGCCATTCAAATGAAAATGGGCTTCATCGCTCATGATCAGAGAATGAATAAATTCATTATCTTCTCGAGCCATTCTTTGCAAGCGAACTGCATAAGTTAGTCGTTCTTGAAAATCTGCTGGTTTTAGTTCTTGCACTAGCTGCACTTTATATGGAAACAGATGTAAATTTCCTCTTAATATTCTGCGTAAAGACCTTTGAGACATCTGCAGCTCAGCAGAACGTCTTCGGGTTGAGGTTTCCGGATTCTCCTGAACACTCTCCTGAACGCGTTGAATGTTCCCTTCATTTCTTGCGGAACGTGGCCTTCCGCTTCGTGGGAGATCAATAACTGTGCCTTGTTGCTGAAATCGTGCCACTAAGCGTCGAATCATTGATTCAGAGGGCGAATTCCGCAAATTGAAATGACGACGATATGCTCGTTGAGTTTGAATTATTGAATGGTGATATTCAAAATAAAATTCTATAAGTTTGGTTCGTTGATTGAGGTTGTAACGCTCCATAATTAATCTCCAGGATTTATTTTACACGGTCCTGAAAAAAAAAATGAAAACAAAATAAATTTAAAAAAGTTATTAATTTTTCAAATCCCTTCGTGACTTTTGCCCCACCCTGTATAAGACGTATGCGTTCACAAAAGTTATTTCAAGACAGCCCCAAAATATACGGTGCCACCATTTCTTTGAGCGTTTATCAATACCATAACACTGGCGTAGTTCATGGTAATCTACTCCTCCCATAAATTTGTTATAGTCTTCAACAGTTTGAGGTCCAAGTTGTGCCATCTCTTAGCTTTCTCTTTATTTGAGTAGTTTCAGTGCCATGAAAATTAGAAGCAGATGTAACTAGTTTATTATCTTTCCATTTGTAGAAAGTAATGCCAGTATTTGAAGTTCGCTTCAAACATTTGTCATTTGTCATTCCTTTAGGTAACCCCTTTCTGTTGCTTCTGATGGTACCACATGCCAATGTTTCTTCAAGTTTTAACTTCTCAATCAACCTAATACTGGTAAAATAATTATCAAAATAAATGATCTTATTTTTGTGCCATTCTTGCTCAAACAATTGTAGAACGAATCTCTCTCCCAAACTGTAATTTGCAAATTTTTTAGTAATCTGTCTTTCCCTGATAAATTTCAAATTTCTTTACAAACCCGGACATGTCACTCAAAATCCAAAACTTGTAGCCTCTTTTTATGGGCTTCATAGGATTGTACTGCTTTATTGAAGAGCGGCACTTGAATTTTACAATAGATTAGTCCACACACATCTTTTGTTCTCCCACGTAATTCAGGAACATCGAATTCAAGGAGTGAATAAATGGCCTGACTTTATACAGGGTGACTTTGAAGTTGAGTCATTAATTTTCAGATAATGATTGTAGAAGGAAGATAAACCAAAATATATGTGTAAAAATAAAAAAAAAATAAAAAAAAATGTTACCTTGTTTTATAAAGTATCCTCCCGACAAGTATTTCAATGCGGACCTGTATTTGATCGTGCGGTCTTGGAGCACCGGCATGCCCTCCCCTGTGAGGTCTTAAGTCACCTGATTCACGAGCCCTTTGTACTACATTAACAAAGGCACGTGGGGTTGGTTGCACTCGATTGGCGAACCGATCCGCATAAATCCGTGATGCCGCGTAAATAAGAATCATGTCCACAAGTTCAGCATTTTCGTAAACATGTGCCATTTTTTATTTCGTTTGAGCCACGCAACAGACACCACTATTCACTCACGCGTTACCGACTGACGCTGACTGTATACAACTGAATAAAATAATTGTAAAAACATCGTTCCAAATTCTTTCGCTTTTTTGTTTCCGATGCGATGAACCGATAAGGCGGATTATATCCGTTGTTGCCAGACACGAGCACATAATATTATTATTGAGACAGGGCGGTACTCAAACTTCCAAAGGGCTATAACTTTGTTACTTTAATTTTACCAGAAAAATGGTAAAGGAAAAAACATTTCTTTTGATCAGATCTACTCACTGTGAAAATAAATGACTCCACTTCGAAGTCACCCTGTATAATTTGTCCATATTATTACTTGGAATAAGGCTATTATCATTGAGATACAAATGTGATAGTATAGTTTGAAACCTATTTCTTGACATTGTTTCAGGTACTACTTGTACTGTCAAATCATCTGCAGTGGACCAATAACTTTCAATATTTGACACAACGTGATAACCCATAAGAAAGTTTATTCCGATAAATGCCAGAATTTCTTCTTCACTAATGCTTAAAGTTTTACCTTTTTGTGTGCCTTATAAATTTGTTTAAAAAGTAATAATATGTACTGTTTCACCTGACAGCTTTGCAAACACGCCAGTGGCAGTTGTACGTTCACTAAAATAAACTTCCTCCCAGGAAGCATAATTGAATTCAGGCAATGGAATGGCACTTTTTTCTATTTTCTTCCAAATACGCTCAGGTTCATTCTCTTGTTCAATGCGCTCTTCAAATTGTTGCGGTTGAATTTCTCGCTCTTCAGCCTCCAGCTGCAGATTATCTTGAACTTCTTCCTCGTCAGAAGCAGGTTCAATGTCTGTCTCTATATTATTATCTAATGGTAGAAAATCGTCTAAGTCATCATTTTCCACTAATTCCAATAACTCAGCATCAGTTAGTGGACGCTTTCTTTCCATGAGGACTGCTACATGAACATAACCTAGTACCAACGGTACTTGTAAGTACCAAATAAATAATGACGTATATATATTTCAAAATAATTAGAAAATAATATATATATATATATATATATATATATATATATATATATATATATATATATATTGGATTTCATAAGTCCTTACCTTCAAGTTAATACGAATATCGAACTTTATAAGTCAAAGTTACTTAATTTTAGATCGATTCAAATCGCACTACACCTTCTAACATACAAGCTGTCATAAAATTTGCTAATACATGACGTTACTGATGGTGTTGCCAAGATATATCTCAAATATAAGTTCGTTTATTCGGTACTTTGAAGTGCCTTCAGCGTTCTATGCTCTACGGTTTGGTATTACAAAATAGTAAGAGAACGAAAATGAAAGACTTTAAAGTACCTTTGGGTAATAATTAGAGTAGACATAAAATTAACTTCTGGGAAACAAAGGGTTAAATGGGACCAGGGTTGGGTATCCACGTAACTAACAACATACCGCTTAGAATAGTTACGTAGTTCATTGTACATTTTCTGACTGTATGCAATAAAAACGTATCTTGATAGGATGAGTTTTGTTTTTATTACTTACAGTTTTATTATGAATAGGGACATCCTCAGTCGACTCTTGTCGTAAAAATAGTAAAGATTACTTATAGTCTATAAATAAAGATAAATCAATGTTTTAATATGTTTCACTCCACTTAGTAGTATCATTGAACAGCCGAATGGCTGCCTACTGACAACAGAGATATGCCGGGTAGTACGCCCACGCTTTGAAGTCTGAGACCATTTATCAGCTGCGGACAATCACAGCATCCATAGTTAAGAAGAACATTCTCTTGGGAGAGGATATAAGCCCGCGCAGCTCTCGGCTATAGATTAGTAAGCTCGCGACGTCTAAAGCGGCGTACAGACCGAAAATGCAATGCCGAGCAAAATGCAAGCATATGTGACGTTGGCGTTTGTTGTTGGAAGGTATTGGAATAAGCTCGTCGACCGCGTCGCGTCGACCTTGGAAACCATAGGCTTATGTTGGCTAGCGCCGTACGAATCGCTTCGAACTCTTCCGAATCTGTAACCACGTGTGCCTTGGCTTGTGCTGGAATCTCGTTCTGAACGCGGCTTAAGACTGAACTTTCCTCCATTCATGATAGCAGAACTAGAGCTTTTTCGCTAGTGTGTATCCAAAGCCTTCACTGCTGCGCGATTTAGAGTCCTACTTCGTATCAGCTAAACAAATCGTATCGAATCTCATCAGTAGCTAAGTATATATGCTAATGCTGCTCAATTATAATGTATATTGGCAAATCGATGAGATACTATGGATAACAGATACACTGGTCACTGAAATAATTAATAGACATTGCGAAACAAGCATATAGAAATAATGGTTTATGCATGCTGCAATCCAAAAATACAAAAGATTTCCATAGCTTCGACAAATGTTTATTTGACGAATGTAAATGAAGTTGGTAGGCGGAGTTGTTAGGACGAAAAAAGATTCATCTTTCCTAATAGATCTTTTGTGCAATTTTGGATCTTTCCAGCCTAACTCCTTCATTCATAATTTCAAGGTCGATCTAAACTATGTAAGGCGCAGTATGCTCCAACAATGATGATAAGTATACTGAAACTGCAAAATGGATTATGTTAAGTAGTGGTGCCTTATAGATACTTCTATATCATATGACGGGTGAGGAAGACATCAGGTGACATGTGAGTGTTGCATCTTTACCCTTTATTTTGTATAGGATAGGATTTCAGTTCACATCGCAGTTAGAGATACGCATAATACTAATACTGAAAGATGGCAGATCAGCAATTTAGTATCAGGGCATCGGAAAAGAATTTCCTCTGTGCGATATACAATATGTGAGTAAGTACGATCGTATAGGGTTTTCCAATAGGGATTTGACAACTTTGAACTTTCACTGTGGACGCACCTTTAAATCAATTACCGAACTTTAAATGTCAAAACACTCGTAAAGAAAACATTTTCATCACGGTGCACGAATGCAAAACGGTGACTGCAATTTTAAGAACTATACTTTAGCGCATATAAATATTACATTTCTTATTTCAAAATGAAAGATTAGGATGTAACCTACACGAAAATATAATTTTTTCTTTAAAGAACCCTCTGCTTGCTATTTTATAGAACCTCAAAGTTGCATTTTGTCTGGTAATACTGCTTTATAAGCTGTTTTTTTATTGTTTACACAAAATATTGCTCAAAATTATATGAATATAACATAACATACAATGTAAATTACTGTGACGCTGTTCATCGCAATAATGCAATTTTGCATTATTTTAATGATGAAAATAGTTTATTGTTAAGTAGTAATTTTTTTTTATTTTAGATAAATATTCCCATCACTACACTACCATCCACCACCATCACTATCCTACTCTCTCCATCTAGTTGCGATGTTGCCGAATCCTCGATAGTTATAAACCCTAATTTGGTTTGGCAAATTCTTACTTATATACTAGCGCAAAAATATGCAATCGGCACTGTATTGTCATTAAAATGTGATTTGGAGGTATGGCCGGCAAGTTTTTTAAGAATACCTTATGCCCTTCACAAAAGTACTTCAGTTATTGTTTTTCCTATATTATAGTTATAATCTATTTACTTTTTGTATGTATGTACTTGAAGAATTATTTAAAGTGAAGCTGATGTCACAAGATATACCTATTAAATTCGATATACAGGGTGTCCGCAAAGTTGGGGTTTTCCTTTTCAGAAACAACTACCCTTGAAATAACAAAGGTGATGTGTAGTGAAACGAGGGCGACCAAGTAAAAAAAAATAAAGGAAAAACTACTCACTCTCCAGTTGACGAGAAGGGCTAAGTACGTCTCTGCCCGAAATCATACCGCTCCAACAGAAAATGAAATCAGCTGATGCGCTACCGAGCAGACGCAGGCAAACAAAGAAGGCAAAATGTTGCGTAAAAAGTCTAGGTCTAGGTTCACCAGGCCAGCCCAAACATTCACCGAAAATGTTTGTTGAAAATGTGCCCGACGGACAGCGTGCGGATTTTCTACTGACCAAACATGAGTGTTGCGAAAGTTATTCACCCCATTACGCGTGAACGTAGATTCGTCTGTCATCAGTATGCACTTCAAAAAGTCCGGGTTATTGTCATGTTGATGCAACAACCACTCACAAAACCACACTCTTGCTGGAAAATCGTCAGGTTGAAGGGCTTGTACATGTTGGACGTGAAACGGATACAGCTCCTCTTCACGCAGCGTTTGCCACACTTTAGTTTTTGATACTTGCACTTCTCTAGCCACGTCTCTAGTGCTTGTTGAGGGATTCTCGTCTACGCGATTACCTCTACACGCGTGACCGTAACCGTCGGTTGAAGGTTGCATACTGACCTGACACACTGACCCCGACCCAGTTCTGTCTTCGGGTTGAGCTAGTGTCCTAGTACCACTGGGGGATGTCGCGGCTACAGGACAATATTCAGATATTTTTGATGTTGCAGAGCCCTTTATCTCGGTTCCCTTAAGACATTGGTGTATATGATACTAAGAAAAATTGCTTATGTTTTCAAGATCTACACGCCGTGTAAAGGAAAACCCCAACTTTGCGGACACCCTGTATATGAGAATTAACTGAAAAAGTAGCTGTTGCCAATCACTAAATAATGAAAACATAAGAAAGAACATTGCAACTTTTTTGATGATTTGATGAAATGATCGTTGATCTTTATTTAACTATAACGTTGGACGATAATATGTTGGGTGGACCTAGAGAGGTCTAGTTATTGGTAAATATTGGGTCAACTTCTCGTAAAACGAGCCATTTACAATAAATTGAGAGTTTTATTTTGAAAATAACCTCATTTTTATGACGTATTTCTCCTCAAAAAAAGGTACAACTTGGCAGCAATAGACATCACTTATCTGGCAAGAAGTAAAAGTTATAAAATAGCCATTCAGAATTCTTTGTACTTTCAAATATTTCATATAAACGCAAAAACTTTGATCTCATTGAAAATACGCGAAGAAAAATGGTTAAGGAATTTCAAGAAGACTTTGAAAAATCATGACACCAGACCTCTACACAGTTTACCAAGTAAATACCATCATTTAAGTATGTATTTTGAACTGTTATTTTAGCTAATAAGCTAATATGTAATAACACGGCTGATTTTGAACTTTTTTGCAAAAAACAACGATTTTTCACAGTTTTACATCTATTTTCCTTAGTACTATACAGTGTATGTTATATTCTTATAATTTAGAGCATCATTTTGTGCAAAAAGCATAAAAAAAACGTATAAAACAGTATTCCATTCTAGAGTATTACCACCAAAAATGCAACTTTGAAGTTCTATAAAATAGCAAGCAGAGGGCTCGTGCCCGTGGTTAACATATGAACGAGTTCGAATTCCATACATAAATGTTATGAGTATATTTCAACCCAATAATAAAATGTTCAAGATATCTCAGATGGTTTGCGTTTTATTTAAAAAGAAAGTTGTCAAGTTCTTAATGGGAAACCTTATATGAATAATCAGCATATCGCAGAGACAATGCATAACTTATTCCATTCGAATCCATTATACCATAAATAAGAGCAAACTCGTCTGCAATAAATAAAGCACGTTCATTAGAGAAATGTAGAGTTATGCACCGCAAAACTTCTAACCGCTGAAGAAAGGATTCCAACTCTCGTCCGTGCATTACATCCAGCAACGTTAACTACTTCCAACTCCCACAAGTGTCTGCTCCTCACAAGAACAATCCCATTTGTGCTTTGTACCTAGAGACAGCGAAGGGCGCTCGAAAACAAAAGAACTCCGATGCTTCATCGTTGTAAAAAAGGCGCGTACAAAGGACGAACACCCGACGTTTGGGGTGATATGCCTCTAGAGTGGGGGAAATTAACGTGGAGAGGAAAATTGTGCATTAGAATTACCATCTCAGATTGAATCCATTGCGGATTATGGCGATGTTTATTCCAGCGGCGGAGAGAAGGGTGACGTTCGGGTGATGAATCAATATTTCACTTTGGCCAAACGATATACCATTGTTACTAAAAAAGTTGGAGGGAGGTGTAAAAAAAATAAATGGCGAAACTATGATCCATATCCGTAAATATGTAGTGATCTTGAAATCTTGTGACGACTTTGGGAAACAAGCTGATTGCAAGGCCAATCCTTTGTTTTTGAACTGAGACTATGTGTCTCATTTGATTTTCAACATTCAGCGCCCTTTTGTATCCACCTATTTTTTGCCCTAGGGCACGAAGGAAGCTCTAGGCTGAAAGCTGGAACTTAACGCCCAGGAAATCTATTTAGAATGTGCACTCCACTACCAGGCCCTGGATAAATGATAATCATTTCCCTCTGATAAAAATTAACAGTGAACAGACTTCCATAAATGAGCCATTGTTGTGGACACATCTGACTGAAACAATCAAATTTACTGAAATGAGTCCACGCTTCAAAAGGTTCTAATAGGTACACATCAAATCAAGACTCTCCTGCTTCTCTATCTCGCCGCGCTGATATAGTTTCCTGTACCCCACATAAAACGGCCAGTCAATCCTCATCATTCCCCGTTGGTCTTCTGTTCGACGTTAACTTTTACGGTTTCAGCCCCAATAAAAAGTTTCGCTTTAACCTATAGACAAGGGCGTTCTTGTTACCCTGAACTTGGATTGACGAGAAAAGACTGCATGACCTAAGTCGGGCAACCACCTCGTTCATGAACTGTAGTGGCAGGAAAATTCTCAACAATGAATATGATATAAGTGTGTTTCCTATCATGTGACAAATTTTTTAGTTTGATTTTATTCAAACATGGCGCAATTTATCGATATTCAATATGAGTACCTTTTTTATGTAGAAAACCCTAAATTTTCAAATTCTAAAATTGAATTTCAAAAATAGAATCACACAAAAATTTTGGGGCCAAAATAACCTGAGTCCGTCCCTGTTACATACGCTTCCAAACAAAACTGTCTAAAATTGTGAATATTTTTAAATCCATCATAAAAAACTAGGCTAGAATACCAAATTGTATGTCTTTGTCTCAACACGTTTCGGAAATATTAAGGAAAAACCATCTTCAGGGGAGCCCCTTTAAAAGACCGTAGCGCCCTTAGGGGACGTTTGTCGACCTATGTTTATATAAAATATTCTTCCTATTTTAAGCTCCAGAAATCGCTGGTAGAATATTGCACACTTTTTTCGGGACACCCACACTTCGAAGTTGAGTCATTTATTTTAACAGTGAGTAGATCTGATCAAAAGAAATGTTTTTTTCCTTTACCATTTTTCTGGTAAAATTAAAGTAACAAAGTTATAGCCCTTTGGAAGTTTGAGTACCACCCTGTCTCAATAATAATATTATGTGCTCGTGTTTGGCGACAACGGATATAATCCGCCTTATCGGTTCATCGCATCGGAAACAAAAAAGCGAAAGAATTTGGAACGATGTTTTTACAATTATTTTATTCATTTGTATACAGTCAGTGTCAGTCGGTAACGCGTGACTGAATAGTCGTGTCTGTTGCGTGGCTTAAACGAAATACAAAATGGTACATGTTTATGCGGATCGGTTTCCCAATCGAGTGCAACCAACCCCTCGTGCCTTTGTTAATGTAGTACAACGGGCTCGTGAATCAGGTGACGGCATGCCGGTGCTCCAAGACCTCACGATCAAATACAGATCCGCACTGAAATACTTGTCGGGAGGATACTTTATAAAACAAGGTAATTTTTTTTTATTTTTTTTTTATTTTTACACACATATTTTGGGGTATCTTCCTGCTACAATCATTATCTGAAAATTAATGACTCAACTTCAAAGTCACCCTGTATATAAAGGGTGTTTCAGTTTATTGTTGCATAACTTTAAGATTCGATAGAACTTTTAAAATTAATGCATAAAGACTATATAAACATGGGACAAAAAATGCGTGACTTCCGAAATACAGGGTGTTTAAATTTACTTTCTGAAGTAGTTTTTTTTAAATATTTCGAACAATATTTTATGTAACAGTGAAAATTGGTATACAAGGGTTTTTTGGTACGATAAAACGAACCATGGGCATAGTTTCACTGTAGCCGCTAGAGGGCGCTCTGTACTGTACTTGTAGTGTATTAAAATGACCGAAAAAATTTTCTTAGTGCAATTTTTTGCTTTTTGAATACAAAAACCGATTCTTCGCACTTTTCAACATAAAAAAGCTCTTGTGTGAGTTTTCGTTATAGTTAGCCGTTTTTGAGATATTTCGATTTTTAAGGTTCGACGCATTTTTAATTACTGCATTAATTTTAAAAGTTCTATCGAATCTTAAAGTTATGCAACAATAAACTGAAACACCCTGTATATAGATGAAAAATTAAAGCTTCCGCCTTTTGTTGGGTACTTCCGCAAAAATTTTAATATATATATATATATATATTAAGGTTTGACTCCATACCTCCTCTACTTAGTCAATAATAACTTAATTATCCACCGATATGTGCAATGTACTATTGGTTTGTATGTGCACGGAATCTCATAAGATCTGCACAAAATTTCAAACATCGTTGCTCGATCAGCTTTGTGCCACCTGTTTACAATTTCTTCCTTCGCGCATCAGTTGCTTGACATGAACGTCAGCTTTCGATAGACAGAGGTGTCATATAGAGCTCCGCTGGGACAATTTTCTGTATCTTATATAAACCTTCCATTAATCCTAATCCCCTGGGTTGCTCTTTTGTTGAGCCGCTGTCTTCGTTTTACGACCTCGGCTGCAATAAAAAGTTTCGCTGCTGATGCGACCGACGCGGGCTAAGAACAAAAGCTGGCTAGAGGTTCGCGACGCGCGCTTGAGGTCTATAAGTGTGCCTTTTGTGTCTTGTGCCTTTATGCAAATGTGAGACTCTCATCATTGCAGAAGCTAAAATGCCTCGTGATCATTTTACACAGTAATTTTGTTGCGAGCAGGATTTCCATGCAGCATTCACCATCATAATCTTGATTGTCTCAAGGAAATATACGGTGTGTACGTGAATAAACTAGTAGTTTATATTGGCGACAGAAACAAGGATACCAATGTCCAGGCTTGAGCTTGAAGAGGCTCGCGAAACCTTTCAGATTCTCAGTGCGTCAAGTATGTATCTTGAACAGTAGCATTCTGTCGATATTTTTTGACATGGTATTGGCCTTTTGTGACATTCTGTAGGTTCTGCTTGAAATGCTTTCATTCTGGAATATTCGACAGATTTCACCTTTGGATACCCGCACATCTGCCCAACCAGCTTGTAGATTCTTTTCCTTATTCCTAGTTTATACGACATATTAAAGCGGGAACTCCAAAATAAATAAATGTCAACTGATAGTAAAGTATGTAGACAAACTTTTGTTTCCAAAGGCATCTTAATATTATTTCGTGTTTGCTAAAATTAAAGCCAATGAATTCTGTGCAAAAACTTTAGCATATACGTTATCAAGAACCGACTCTGGAATCAGAAAGCTTTCTTCTGTTCGTCATTCTCTGTTAGAGCAGTTCGTGTGACATTTACTCTTGCTGAGGCTTTTGGATTTGACAAAGCGACGTCATAATTTTGCAATACAGATGATACAACTACTGTTTAACATGTAACGAAGAATTGACAACAGACGTCAGCGGAATGTTTATCACGTTTGCTGAACCCATCAATTACGTTACTATGTATACTATCTACTATATATGTATATGCTTGAGAATAATAGCAAACATTTCAGACAGTGTGGCAAGACGACATCTATCGTCCTAAAAATTTTAACTGTGCCATGCATATACGAGCCCCTTCCCACTTCAGTTGGCCCACTTCAAGATTTGTACCAAAATATGCCTTTATAAACTAAACATGACGAAACTATTTACTTGTAAAACAATTTATTTTCTCAAAAACATTTCAGATACACTCTAGACGTAAAAAATACATATTTGAAATCACTTAGACCTACAACTAATAGAACATCTGAACAAATAAACAATGTGCGAATAAATGCGCAAAGTTAACAAAGCAACAATTGAAAGATTACCATTGAGTAACATCACCTTTATTTTTTATTACGGCTGGAATTCTTTGGGGCATAGTGTTAACCAAGTCTTGGGAAACATTTTTTGTAAGACAATCCCAACACACACTTCGAATCGGGCCTCATCACTCCATTGCATTGCACACCATTGTTGAGATGTCCTTGTCTATGTTCTTTAGCGCATCTAAGCCGATTTCTCTTTTGTAGTGGAGTTAATAGTGGCTTTTCTTTCGCCTATAAACAAGTTGTGCAACTTTAGGGTTTTTACTTCACTTTTTTTATAAGAAAACTTACCTTGCAAGTGCCAAATCCCAGTTTGTGGGCCTCTCTATGAGTTTTGTGGACCTTGAAATTCTCTTTCCAATGTCATCTCTCCACAGAGCACTTAATTGTAAATAATTGGCACGCCTGTTTTTCACGATTATTCTTCTTAATGCTCTTCGGTCGGCATTTGTGATATTACTTTTTTCACATATCGTGGCTTAATATTAACTGAACGAGATACGTTATACCTTCTAACAATATTTCTCGCACTGTACCGCGATAAGTCTAACAAAGTTGCAATTTCTGAGTTTGATTTCCCAGAATTAAAGAATTTAATTATCAGTAACCGAATTTTCTCACTAATAACCTTTCCTCTACCCATTTTGAAAACCTTAACTACCCAAAACTATTTTAAACGTATTTTGACAGCTGTGATTAATAAATACAATTGTCATGGCTTTTATTTGTCACAGCCACCTATGCCTTATAGACTTATTTCGCATTGAAATGAAAATAGATTGATATACTGTAATTGCAACATGTGTTATTTTTATGCTGCAAATTTGATTATGGAGTGATAAAGTTGGTGTTTTCTACTATATATTATCAAAATATTCTTTGCTAATATTTTAAACCTATAACATCCTGCTACATTTCTATTATTTGTGTTTGATAAGAAAAAAACTAAGATTTCAATATTTGGGCCAACTGAAGTGGGAGGGGCTCGCACAAGGTTTAACAATTAATTACTACCAGAGTACACAAGACTAGACACGAAAGTAATTATTATTTCCGCGTGAAATTATTTAATGCTCTGTCCAGGTTTTGTCTAACACTCAATTCAACCATTTTTAAAGCAACTGTGAAAATATATCTAAGGACGAAAGCTTTTTTCAGGATAGATAAGCTTTTGAATAATGATTTTGCCAGATTTGTTCCATAATTGTTGATTACTTGTTTTATTACTTTGTTATCGTTTGTATTTTTTGTGTATGTATTACTTTTGTATTACATTTTCTTGTTCTACAGACGTGTGTAAGGACTTTTGAGTACAAACATGATAACATTATTATTATTTCATAATTTTTCAACCATCTGATTTTATTGTTCATCTAACTTTTAACCTAGGTTTTATCATTTTTTTTCCTTTTATGGCCACTTTGTGTTTTATGTTTGTCTTAATTTGCGTATTATTTGTTGTTTTTACTTACTCTTTTATGTTCTACTATACTCTAACTGACCTGTTCAAACACACTTTTGTGTAATAGCACCAATAAATTATTATTATTATTATCATATTAAAAATCGCTTTCTACTAAGGAAGCTAGCACCGCAAACTATAACTTGCTTGGACTGAATTTATAGACGATGCACTATCCCTCTAGCAGTTGAAATCCGGGCGTTGCTCAACTCAGTAGGTAAGATACGATTAGCATTTCTGCCTGCGGGTATTTGCATCTCGTGTAGCAAGGATATAAAACAATAACCGCAGATGTGGAGTTGCGGTACAGCATGCTACTAGGCGGTGCAGGCTAGACCGATGATGGCTAGTTCCCGATAAGCCTATTGCGGTCTACTGTGGCGTGCACCGGTGCCGTGACGGCCACATTTGCGGCTGCCAGAGAGCGCGTTAGGGTGCGCTTACACTCTATATATCACTGACTAGCTGATTGAACACAACTGTGGAAAGTTGTATGTACGACCAAAATGCCACCGAGTCCTTTTACGAGGTGCGGTTGGTTTTCTGATACACCTATGAATTGGACAATGCACCCAAAGCTCAACGAAGAGGATAGCATTTATTTAAAGACTACGCTCTTGGAAATTTAATGTTTCCATTTACGTCCTGCTTTTTCCTTCCAAGCATTTTAAGAAGGGTCAGAACTGAAGTTTTGCTACCCTACTGTCAAAGAACTACAAATAGCAATATTATAGGTAACAAAAATAAGATTTTACCATCCTTCACGTCACTGCGGCCCAAGTGGATCTATTGTGACCCCCCTAATACAATTATTATATACAGGGTAACAGGTAAATAGGTGTAAAACATTTTAGGAGGTGATAGTACAGCTCCTTTGCTATCAAAATTAGTATATAATACCATACCCTATATTCACAGGTTAAAAAGTTATGGAAGATTTAATATTTTTTAAAAAACAAACCAGATTACAGAGCAAAATAGTTGAGATAAAAAAAAAAGTTGGTGATTAAACATTCTTTTTTTGGTGGTTTCAGGTTATTATTTAAATAAATAATTCTCATAAATTAAAAAACATATGAAAACACTATTGAAGACGTATTTATTTTCATTTAAATGTTGAATGAAAATTTGTATCTTCAACTTTCATATTAAGAAGTCTTTTTTTTCAAAGAAATCATAATAAAGAAAATGTACAAATAACTGCAAACACTTCCTCGTTTCATTAGGTTTCTAAAATGGTATAATAACATATCAGTAAGTAAACCATTTAACTAAACAATATTACTTTGCTAGAAAGGACCGCTAAGCGCATTTCATTGTACTGAGCAGGTACTCAATTACTCAATTACCATGAAGACGAGGACGACAACCACGAGGAGGCCGTGGAAGTCGCAGCCGAAATCATGAGGAGCCGACCACCTGGCCAGGAGACGGATCACCCCTCCAGTCCAGAGGAAATCCGTCTGATCATCCGCAGGTTGAAGGTCAGAAAGGCGCCGGGAAGGGACGGCATCAACAATAGGATGCTGAAGAACCTTCCCACCAAAGGCATTGCTGCGCTCACCAACATCGCCAATGCCACTCTGAGACTTAACCACTTTCCGCGGCGGTGGCGGGAAGCCCAGGTTATAATGCTCACCAAGCCAGGCAAGGACCGGAAGTTGCCCCAGAACTACCGGCCCATCAGCCTGGTTTCCTCGATGGGCAAAGTAGTCGAGAAGGCTATCGCCGTTCGACTAGAGAAGCAGGCAGAAGAACTGCAACTTCTCCCCCCAGAGCAATTCGGCTTCAGATCCTCCCACAACACGGAACTCCCAGCGCTACGACTGACGGAAAACATCACCAGCGGCTTCAATCTCCAGGAGGCAACCGGTCTCGTCCTGCTGGACGTGGAAGGAGCCTTCGATCGAGTTTGGCACGATGGACTCATCGCCAAAATGGAAGCCGCCGGAATCGATGCGAACATGTGCCAACTGATCCAGAGCTATCTAACACAAAGATGGTTCACGGTGAAGATTGGTACATGCCACTCAACAAGACGACAGCTGGAAGCAGGCGTGCCCCAGAGGTCAGCCTTAGCCCCCCTGCTCTACAACATCTATACTCACGATGTGCCGAAGACAGCTGACACAATGCTGGCCCTATAATGCAGACGACACTGCTATAGCCACCAAGCATAGACGACCCGAGATCATCCGTAGGAGACTACAGGATGAACTGGACCACATCCAGGACTGGTGCGTGAAATGGAAAATCCGCATCAACGTCCAGAAGACGCAGGCAATCTTCATTCAACGAAGAAGGATTGCAAGACCTCTCGAAGCATCCATCTTCGACGAAGATATCCAGTGGAGCGACAAAGTCAAATATCTGGGGATCGTATTTGACAAGTCCCTCACCTGGAAAGCCCACATAGAAGCTGTCATCGCAAAGACCAGAGCAGCCATGGCTCAACTCTACCCATTACTGGGTAGACACAGCCGGATGCCGCTAGCGACCAAGCTACGGCTGATCAAGGCCATCTCCAGACCTCACCCTATATTCAAAGGTTAAAAAGTTAAGGAGGATTTAATATTTTTTAAAAAACAACCTAGATTACAGAGTAAAATAGTTGAGATAAAAAAAGTTGGTGATTAAACATTCTTTTTTTGGTGGTTTCAGGTTATTATTTAAATAAATAATTCTCATAAATTAAAAAACATATGAAAACACTACTGAAAACGTATTTATTATCATTTAAATGTTAAATGAAAATTTTTATTTTCAACTTTCATATTAAGAAGTCTTTTTTTTTCAAAGAAATCATAATAAAGAAAATGTACAAATAACTGCAAGCACTTCCTCGTTTCATTAGGTTTCTAAAATGGTACAATAACATATCAGTAAGTAAACCATTTAACCAAACAATATTACTTTGCTAGAAAGGACCGCTAAGCGCATTTCATTGTACTGACCAGGTAAACCGAGCCTTACATGGTTCGACCCTTTTTGTTATTTTTTGTGCCCTGTGCCGTTATTCGGGTTTAAGTATTCGGAATCTGTCGTCGCTCCTCGGAAGCAAGCTCTGCGTGTGTTATGAATTGACACAGCTGACGGATCAAGAAAAGAGAACTAACGCTTAGGTTAGCTAGTAGAATATCAACCTTTAACGCGGTAGGACGTACTTTTACTTTTTCTATCCGTTTTAATAATGACGAGTTACCGCAACGAAGAATACGCTGATATTCTGTCTTGTTATGGTTTAAGTGATGGAAATTCCGTTGAAGCCAGGCGAGAATACGAAAACCGTTTTCCGAATCAGCGAATACCGAGTCATCGAGTATTTGCTTCTGTGTACCAACGCGTCAAGGAAAGTGGACAGGTTCATGAGAGACGTCATGATGCTGGTAGACCTCGGTTGTTTGACGACGAAGATCGAGAGGCAATACTGGAATGCTACGGCAGAGACCCGACGACGTCTACACGAGTTATAAGCAAAGCAGCTTGGTTTAACACAGTGGAAAGTTTGGTTCGTTTTGCATTCGGCGAGACTTTACGCTTTCTTTCCATTACACACCAGTTCAAGTATTAGAAGAAGGAGATCCCGCAAGAAGAATTGATTTTTGTCGATACATGCTTCATCGGGATCAAGAAGAAAACGGCTATTTAAGTAAAATATTGTGGACCGACGAGTCTAAGTTTGACAGAGAGGGGACAACAAATTATCACAACTTACATTATTGGGCCCCACGAGAGGCAAATCCCCACATGGCAAAGCCAAGAGCCCATCAAAGAAGATTTTCGGCAAACGTGTGGATGGGAATCATTCATACGTATCTAATTGGACCAGTTTTTTTGCCTGACAACCTGAATGGCGAATCCTATGAAAACTTTTTGAGATACGAACTCGGGGAGTATCTCGAAGACCTGCCTCTGAATATCAGGATGCAGATGATCTACCAACACGATGGCTGTCCCGCGCATTTCCGTCTGGGTGTTAGACAGTGGCTGGACGAGAAATATCCTTGTCGCTGGATTGGCCGAGGTGGACCGACACCGTGGCTAGCGAGGAGCCCAGATTTAACACCGTGTGACTATTATTTATGGAGGCACATGAAGTCACTGGTGTACGCTGAGCCCATAGACTCTCTTGCACAGTTGAAAGAAAGAATTATTGCTGCTGCTGACACTATCAGAGGACAACTAACTGGCCGCATCACGCGTACCAACATGAGAAAGAGACTACGGGCTTGCATAATAAAAGGCGGGCGTCAGTTCGAACAACAATTGCAATGAATTTTACCTTCATTTCATTATTGTATTTTACTTACCAATTGTAGTAACTTTTAGTCAGTTTTTATTATTCTGTAGTACAATTACAACTGTGTAAATAATCTAATCGTGTAACTTAACCGTAGTTTAAAATAATAACTATCCCATAACTTACAGTTACATTATTTTCACAAAAACATTTTCTTATCAATCACAGAGTTGTGAAAATAGGAGACAAGCCATTGGTCAATTTACTCCCTATTGTTGTATTACAATACATAATGTTTAGTTTCACACAGTTTTTGTGCACTCATCATACCAGTTTAGATTCCTTATGAAACAACGATATTATTTAAATTGTTTGTACGTTTTTTTTGTATACTGATTTTTTTGTAAAACACCTTACTTACTGTAAAACGTTATTTATTTTTTTTTTCTTAGTTAAACATTTTTGAATGAAAATAAATACGTTGTTTGGTATTGTTTTCTAATCTTTTTTAATTTATAATAGTTAATTATTGAAATAATAACCCAAAACCACAAAAAACAAATGTTTATCGTCAACTTTTTTCTCTCTCGACTTTTTTACTCTGAAATATGGATTGTTTTTAAAAAAATCTTAAATCTTCAATAACTTTTCAACCTTTGAATATAGGGTATGGTATTATATACTAATTTCGATAGCAAAGGGACTGTACTATCACCTCCTAAAATGTTTTACACCTACTTACCTGACACCCTATATATAAAGCACTATGTCTAGCCTTGATCCTTTGATCAGCCTCCATAGCCTTAACGCATGTAGCTTTCCGCTGTTGGACCTGTACTTTCTGCTATCTGAAACTGTAGCCTTGCCAGGTCTTCAGCGACTCAGGAGATGCACTGCTCTCTGCAGAAACGAAGTGTGGCCTCTTCTGCTAGACCCAAGAGTCTCACATGTCGACAGAAGGCGCATTATGGCTTATGGCATTCCTATTGATATTGGAGAATATGAGAGCATACCACTTACTGTGCTCACAAATAGGGATTTATAAGAAGTGAAGACACAAGTGGATGAAGATGTCATGTAACAAAATCATTCTACAGAGAAAATTGACTTCCAACATTTTTTATTAGAACATTTTTTTCATTGAGATTTTAAATGTTTAGTTTAATTAGCTTGTAAAGCATTGACGGAGACTTTTTTGGGTGGTAGTACAATTTTTGGAGACATGTAATTGGAATTTACATGACAACCTTGTTCATTGAAAACTATATTCAAAATATTGGGCATTTAATAGGAAAAAGGCGCAATGCTTCAAACTATTTATTTTTATTTAGTATACAAAATACATATAATAATAATTATTGCTCCTCATAATAGTTTCACCTACTTTTTCTCTTTTTTTAGGATTTGCTTCATTCATTGCAAGACGCTCTCAAAAAAACCTTAATATTCGTCCTTGAAAATACAAGTTCATTTATTTATTTATTTATATAGTTGCTCCCTCAGGTTCGACAATTTTCCTGATGTGTTTCCCCCTCTTTTCTCCTGTATTCTACCAACTTCTATATTGTCTTCTTCAACCGATATCCTGCTTCCTTTCTTCAGTAGATCAACTTTGTGAAAAGTTGAGATGTCGTCGAAATTTTCTTCATACAGGTAGCTGCAACTCTGATCCATTTAACACTATCTCTAAAGTCAACTTTCTTATTTAATTCGTTCTTTTTTTTACTGTAAGGGGTCAACTTCATGAAAACTACATCAAACTCTAAGAAATAATTTACAGATACAGAGCTTACAGCACTTGCAGAGTTTATAAAATCTCTCTAGTGATCTGGGACGTAGATATTCTCGCATTTCTTTCGATTCCTTTCAATTCCTCCAAAATTTCTATCGAAGTCCAAGTAAGTGTGGCCTACTTCTGGGTACTTTTATCTTGGCCGGCACAGGAATCCGACTCATGAGATGATCAATTTGATAGTCTTTTTGAGCAGTTGACAAAATCTCAAAAAACAACTTGCCACCTCCATACCTCCCATATTAGCAACATCCATAGTCCATTGAAAAAATGGTTTTGGTCCTTCAGGAGCTATACAATGGATACGAGGGATGTCTTTTAAGTTTTGCATATAGAAAAATAGTAGGTCGAGCGTATCGAACGTCAGTACTGAATCCTAACCTCACTCTTCAGTAAACTTAAATTCAAAGTTTCACAACAGTACGTGCAGTGTTCCCACTACAGTGGATTTTTAAGTGTCACCAAGTTATTAGCAAAATGGAACTCAAACGAGAACATTTTCGCGCCATAATTCATTGCAACTTTCAGATACAATTATCGCAACAAGAATGCCTTGCTGAGTTACTGTCTGTTTTCGGCAACGAAGCGCCACATCAGTCGACGATTTCCCGTTGGTATGGAGAATTCAAACGTGGACGGGTGAGTCTTAGCAACGATCCCAGGGTGGGTGCACCAAAAACGGCAGTCACCCAGGAAAACGTCGATGCTGTGCGCAAGCTCATCATTGAAGATAGACATGTGACATATTACGAGATTAAGGCGTCCTTGAAGATCTCAACGACCTCAGTTCAAAAAAATTTACATGAAGAATTAGGAGTAAGAAAATTAGTTTCTCGTTGGATACCCCACCTGTTGACTGAAGAGCAGAAAGTAGCCAGGGTTTAATTGATGTCAAAAAACGCTTGGCCGTTTCAATTCCGGAAACTCAAAAAATGTGTACAGCATTGTTGGTGGTGATGAATCGTGGATTTACTGTTATGAACCAGAAAATAAGCGACAGTCGGCTGTTTGCAACAGTTCCTCTTAATGAATAAATAACTGTTACTGCGGATTGGTATACCACCATTTGTTTGCCAAAAGTCATCACCGAGCTTCGAAAAATCAACCCTGAAAGAAGAATCAACCTCCACCAAGACATTGCCAGCTCGCACTCAGCCCAAAAAACAAGGCAGTATATAACGGAAGAAAACGTGGAATTATTGGACCATCCTCCATATAGTCCCGATCTAAGTCCCGACGATTTCTTTACTTTCCCGAAAATTAAAAACAGACTGCGTGGTCAAATGTTCCAGTCACCAGAAGAAGCAGTTGACGCATTCAAAAATGCCGTTTTGGATGTGCCAGCAAACGACTGGAATAAGTGCTTCAAAAAGATGTGTATTAATCTTCATGGAGAATACTTCGAAAAACAATAAAGTCATTTAAAGCTATCTACCATGTTATTTTATTTCCATATGCAAAACTGAAATTGTTAATCTACATCTGCCGTAAATAAAAAGTTTTAATAGCTGTCAGCTTTGGAAGCGGCATGCTTTGTTGCAAATCCATGGTATTTTTCTGATTAACTGGTTTTCCTCTATTTCGTTTTTGCGCATCAAGAGCAACCTCCTAATTTTCGGTGTGGGTGTCTAAGTTTTGCCCAAAATCACAAGCTGCATGTATTGCTTTAAAAATATGTAGACATAAGTAGTGGATGAAGGTTTCATGTTACGTTGACACCTTTATCTATAAAAAAACATCATTACATCTTTATTCGTTAAACATCTGAGCTAACCATTTAAGGTTAGTTTAATTATAAAAAAACAATTTTAAAAAAATGTTACCTGACACCTTCATTGACTTGCGTCTTCTAGTTACAGCTTCAAACTTCAGCTATGGTATTACTTCGTTGCCTGAACAGCAGGTATAGGCTGTCGGTGTCACGGTATATTCTAGGGATCTATTGTTTCTAGTGCATTCCATCGCCAACTGACAGGCGTGGCAAAGTGGGCTGATGATGCTCAGTTACCAGTAAGCCTATTGTGGTCAGCTGTCGCGTGTACCTTTGTTGTGGCGGCCTCACTCGTGATAGGCCGAGAGCGGGTTAGGGCATTTTCGCACCCGATACAACAAATCGAGCACAACTACTGAATAACATCTAGTATCACGCTTTCGAGCTCGAGACTCGGAGAATATGTTAAGCATTTACACCTCACAGAAGGTAATTTAGAATTAATAATATTTAGTAATATTTATCACCCATTAGACATGTATACAGTAGTAGTATATTTACAGTATAACAAACAATAAAATAACAAGCAACAACTAACGATAGCTAAAACTGCATATTTAAAAATGGACACCACAGGCAAACAACAGCAGATAAAATAGATGCTGCAGTTAAAATTAATGAATTAGCAAAAAAAAAACAAGTATAAAAATATAGAAAAGGAAAAACAACAAGTGGATAACAAACAATACAAAAAGACATATAATATCAACGAAGCCGCTGACGGCGAAGCAAGTCTTATTAATGAAGTAAATTTTCAGCAATTAGCTAGTCGTCTTAATATACTCAGGCAGCTTATTTAATACTCGTACTTTTGAACCAAAAATAGAGGGAGATCTACCAGCTAGCTTATATCCAGCTAATTTTGGAAAAGAGGACAGTTCGATTCGATGCAAATCGTCTGAATATGAAATAGCTCTAAAAAATTTAAAAATACGAAATAATCGTGATATATATGCTAATGCAGTTAACCTAATTAAAAGTATGTAGTTTACGTTTTTTGGTGTCAGCACACTGTGTTCCAACAGGCGCAGCTTGGAAATGTGGAGTTACCTGTTTGTTTTTAATACATTTACTTTCAGTTTTACTGTTATTTTTCAATTTTACTTAATCATTCAAAATTATGATTAGATTAGATAAAATATCTGCATAATTGCGGCCACAGATGCAAGTTAAAGAAAATTCTCTGTATATAAGGTCAGACTGAATGCTGAGCAAGGTTAACTGACACAAAATAAATTTTTGATTATTGCTTTTCATGAAGAAAATTTCCAATCTATCTACATTAATAATAGATTCAAAATGGCATACATATGGTAGAATACGATTGGTACATAGCTGGTTGGAATTGACAGCCCTCCTCTTTGCAAATGATCAAAATAAACATTTGTTGTTAATGAACCTTTTTCTTTAACTATTAGCGATTTGCATATCTCGCAGTTTAGGTTTTTAGAGATAGCGTGTGAAGCATATCCAGATATATAAGTCTTAGTACTATCCTCTATGTCACAATTGGCTAAGTAATTTGTCTCAAATACTTCATTGAATATATCCAAAACTTCAGGATTTTGTTTGGTATCCAAGAAATCAAAATTTTCTTGAGTGTCTAAGCAGTTTTGGAACCTTGTTTTAATTTCTGCTAAAGAAAATGACGATTCCTTTTCATTGAAAATATGCTTCAGCCGTATTTTCTTTTCAGCATTTAAAATTTCATCATATGACACATTGTAATTGCAGCCACATAAAAGTCTATAATTGCCAAATCGTTTTTCTAAATTATCAGTGGTGAATTTTCCAGGCAATACATACTCAATGTCAAATTGATTAAATAAATATTCAATTATATTAAGTAGAGTCAGCGTGCTTTGATATAGAGCTGTATACATTTCTGGTGTCAGGTGTCCATTATTATTCTCTAGATTATGCCATTTTTCTAACCATATCAGGAATTTTTTTAAAAATTGTACTCTATAATCATATTTATTGGTAATAGGCTTACAAAATTCGTTTCGCTTCAATTCTCCTTTTATTACACTTGTATTACTGACAATATCCCACCAATTCCTGATTATTTCCAAAAAGTGTGCAGCATCATTAAAGTTTAATTCTTTCATAGCAGCTATTGTTGAGTGATGGAATAAATTATCTACAAAATTTACATTTTGCCTTTCAAATGAATTTGGATGCAATGTTTTATAATTTAATTTATATGCTTTCTTAACTACAGCTTCTTTTTCCAATTGATATACAGCACGAATGTTTTCAAATTTAGCATACTGAATAATATCATTATTGTCAAAATTAGGATATACAAAAGTTTTGTCTAGGTTTTTTAAATTAATCCAATTATTTCTGATACTCTTGAAAATATGCACAACATCATAAACTATATATATGTTCTTATCAAGATTATATGGATTTGGAATAGAATAATTTTCTGATGAATCCTTTGCTAATTTCCTGAACATTGCTCTATTAATTCGGTGATTATCAGTAACAACACAAAAAAATTCAAATCCACATTTTTGAACTAAATTTATCACATGTTCAACCAAAGGTGTCATTTCATCACCTGTTAGATTTGAAACTGGTATTAATTTGATAATTTCTGTTATGTTTCCAAATGCTGAAGATAGCATGAAGGCTAAAACAGTTTTAGCCATGTCATTTTTATTCGAGGCATACCCAACAATGTTTTGTGAGCGATAGTCCAGCCTAGATGTTATATAAATTTCATCGATCATCAAAATTACAATTTTTTCTCTTGGAGCTAATTTAATTGCTATATTCGGAAGGTAGTGTTCATTATTCCTATCATTTTTTGGAGATATATCCATACTTGAGGAGATATGTTGTAAGTATCGCTTACTTGGCAAAATAAAAAATCTTTTAATTAAATTATATGTTGATGATGAGTGGTTATAAAATGTAAAAGCCATTATTATTGAAAGTGATGCATATCTGTTTTTCCTGTTTTGAATTTGTCTCAGCTGATCAGCAATAATCTCTAGATTTTTTGTATATGGAAACATAACTTTCACAACATCCTTTATGAAAGACCTGAACTTCCATCTGACCATCAACTATAATCTGTGTATTTAAAGTTAAGATATCATTTTCAAAATCCAATTTATAAAAATATAGCTTTCCATCAGATAATTTATTATTCCATTTCTGTGAGGCTTTAATTTTTGAAAATGAAGAATGTAATTCTTGAAAGTCTTTGATCTAATCCATATCATCGAAATTCTGGATAGCTTTTTCATGTTTCCCAATTAATTTTTGTTTTCTTTGCATTGGGTCAGTTCTTTTGGGTGCTTCAGTTTTTGAAAGATATGTTGGCAAGTTTGGGAAAATGGAGGGAACAGCATTTTCTTTCAATTTTGGATATTTCAAAAGTATATTATTTTGGACTGTTCCATCCGCCAAAACTATATTTTCTGTCCTGATGATATCCGATTCTCTAAAATGACGACTGCACACAGCTGAATATTTTGAAGGTGTCCAATTTTTTCTGGGAATTGCCATAAGCCATTTGTTTTTCAGACCTTCGGTACTTGGGAAGCGAAAAGTTGAAACAAAGCTTTCTGTTTTCAAAGCCGAATTATAGTTTGCATTGCATAAAGGAACACAGCAAGAACGAGGCATATTGTCTGCGTCAAATACTTGATAAATGAGAAAAGAAAAATACAACCTGAATTTGCACGTTTTCAATAGTTGAAATCCTTAGCGTCCTGAGGCGCGAACAGCCACAGTCACACCTCTTAGTTTATTTTTAAAGCACAGAAGCACTACAACTGGAGTCTATTTCTCATATATTATAGTCACCGATCACTTTGAACACATACACACACTTTGAAGCTTAGAAAACAAGCTTATCTCTTAATAAAGGCCTCTGGGATACCCAAATCACAAATTGAAAAGGTTATGTTTTCTCAGCGTTTTGAGCACGAGTTGCGTCGATGCAGCAAGTAGCGGCGGGAGTAACTCTACCACCTACGTTGCCAGATTTCTTTGTTCACGGCTCGTAGTTGACGTCGGCTGTGATTGAATGTATGTACTCGAATATTACTATCTAAAGTGAAATTGTCTCTGTTAATGTACGTATACATTGGAAAATCGAGGGCAGTGTTAGGATTTTTAGTTTCACAAATGAGTATCTGCAGCTGCATATACTGCCCACACCTGCTGTGCACCTTATCATTCTCTTTCAACTTCGGAGTACCTTCGAAGCATTCACCCAGGGATCCCAGAAACACAATGCATACCTTATTCGCGACTCGATATGACTGTGATGTAAACTCAGATTTTTAACGAGCAGGATTTTGTCACAGAACCTTTTTCATCTCGTGCCACGAAGATTCAATAGGTGATAGATCTGGACTGCTAGAAACCCATTTCAAAAGTATTACATTATTTTCTTCCATCCATTTCATAGCCTTTTTTGAGGTATGGCACGCTGCACCATCAATGTCAAACATTCTTCCATCATTGGTAAAAGCCATTCTTCTAAAATTGCCAAATATTTGTTTGTATCCACACTTCCATCAATAAATTGAAGTTTTCCTACTCCTTTTGATGACATACTGCCCCAGACCAAAATGGATACTGGAAATTTCACTTTTCTCTTCAGACAGTCAGCATGGAATGCTTCATTTTTTTGCGAATAACTCTACTGCGACTGTCACCAACACAAACTTCGAATCGAGCCTCATCACTCCATTGTATTGCACACCATTGTAGAGGTGTCCATTGTCTATATTCTTTAGCCCATCCAAGCCGATTTTTCTTTTGCAGTGGAGTTAATAGTGGCTCTTCTTTGGCCTATAAACATGTTGTGCAGCTTTAGGGTTTTTACTTCACTTTTTTTATAAGAAAACTTACCTTGCAAGTGCTAGGTCCCAGTTTGTGGGCCTCTCTATTAGTTGTGGACCTCGAAATTCTCCTTCCAACAGCGTCACTCCACAGAGCACTTAATTGTAAATAATTGGCACGCCTGCTTTTCACGATTATTCCTCTTAATGCTCTTCGGTCGGCATTTGTGATATTACTTTTTTTCACATATCCTGGCTTAATATGAACTGAACCAGTTACGCTATATCTTCTAACAATATTTCTCTCACTGTATCACGATAAGTCTAACAAAGTTGCAATTTCTGAGTTTGATTTCCCAGAATTAAAAAATTTAATTATCAGTAACCGAATTTTCTCACTAATAACCCATTTTGAAAACCTTAACTACCCAAAACAATTTTAAACGTATTCTGACAGCTGTGATTAATAAAAACAATTGTCATGGCTTTTATTTTTCACAGCCACCTATGCGTTATAGACTTATTTTGCATTGAAATGAAAATAGGTTGATATGCTGTAATTGCAACATGTGTTATTTTTATGCAGCAAATTTGATTAGGGAGTGATAAAGTTGGTGTTTCCTACTATACATTATCAAAATATTCATTGTTAATATTTTAAACCTATAACACCCTGCTACATTTTTATTATTTGTGTTTGATAAGAAAAAACTAAGATTTCAATAGTTGGGCCAACTGGAGTGGGAAGGGGCTCGTAGATACATGTGTTCTTTAATGGCACCGTTGAAGTTTGTAACTGTGTCAATATTCCTGGATGATTTCTCTATGATTTCCAGGGGAGCATTTTTAAAGTATTTGTTAAAGTTATCGGCTATTTCCTGAGGATCAGTAATAGTGTGCCAATACAAGGTTTTTGTGTTTATTTTACCACTCAATTCACCTACTACATTATATATCCTAGAGGTAAATGTGCAGTTTTTTATACAGCGAAGTAACCGCGTAGGCAGAAGCCTAAATACCAGGGCATCTCGGCCACTGGCGAGCTTGCAGAAAGTTAGTTGATTCGATTCTTGAACTGGGAAAAGCCATACGGTGTGAACTATTCCACAATCCTGATACCCGGGGGGCATAGGAGTGGTCGCATTGGCCAGTTCTTGCAAGCACAACGCGCGGCAGGGTCATGCATGGGTGCTCTGAGGAGCAAAACTGGGTGACAGCGGTAGAAAAGAGCTAGATCGGTGACGGCGAAAGAATCCCGAGACTTCAGAGAAGACCCATCAATCAGTCGGACAGCCTTCCTCTGAACAACATCGAGCACGTATAATGTAGTCGGGGTGGCAGCACCCCAAACATGAGAGCAGTGCTCGATGCTAGGCCTTATGTGGGTTCATGTTGATGAAAGTACTTCTTAGTGAATCCCTCAGCGATCAAATTTCTGAAAAATATATTGTCAAATTGAATCATGCTTCACTAGGGTATGTGAGTGGCATGTCTATATATATATCGCAATGTCTTCTTCTTCTGGTAGCTTTCGTTTACAAAGTGGATAAGATAGCATTACAACATGTCGCCTAATATCAAGTCAACTGTCATAATCTGGAACATCTTTGCTCTCGCTGTCGGCCTTACTGAACTCACAACTCCGCATATGCTTCATGATAGGCTGCATATATCGGCCACGGCCCTGTTTGGGAGACACACACACATGTGCAGTCTCATTTCAGATCTCTTAAATAAAAACACCAACCTTTTCATAGCTGCTGACTTCAATCTACGTGACATTAGCTGGCCTATGTCAACCATTCCTGAATGCAACTCTTCTTCTGCTGCTTACATCGACTTGCTACGCAACTCTAGCATATCTCAACTTGTTGATCGTCCAACGAGATTCAGGGAAGGACAGACGACTAGGGCTCTGGATTTGATATTCGTTAACGACGCCGACTTTGTTTCTAATTTAGATTATTTGCCACCTTTTGGCAAGTCTGACCACTGTTCACTTTTATCTTCTCTCCAGTTCAATATAAATAGTCGTTCAACAACCGATAAGTTTAAAACCGTCAAAATTGTAAACCACGATGCTCTTAACCAAGCCCTGTCTGAAGTCAACTGGCCTGCTTTGCTTAACAACCGTAGCACCCAAGATATGTGGGACACCTTCGCTCAACGAGTCTTAAGCGAAACGGCTGACAATACTGTTGAAAAGAAGGTATACTGTGACCCCTCAAAGCCCTGGATCAACTCTAACATATCGAGGATGCTTCGTCACAAGAGATCTTTGTGGCAACGGTTTAGGAGGAGTGGCCATTCACAAGATTACGTGTCTCATCGATCCTTTTCTAACCTCCTATCTAGAACGTTACATAATGCCAAACATGCTTATGAACGAAAACTCGTTACCTCCAAAAATAAGAAGAAGCTGTTTCGGTATCTAAGAACAAACCTGAATTCCAAAGTTTCATCACCTCAGATCCGCGACGCTGACGGTCATCTCCACATGGATGCCACCGAATCTGCCAACTTACTGGCAGAGTCCTTTAGTGATGACTTCGTCGATGAGCCCAATGGAGACCTTCTACCGACCACTATCTGCCATAGGTGTCCCAATAGCCTTTGCGGAGTTGAGTTCCTGCCTGAAGATGTATTATTGCACCTGCGAAATGTGAAGACCTCTTCCTCCCCTGGTAAAGATGGGATGACGGCTGCTGTACTTAAAAACTGCGCTTCAGCACTGACCCTACCATTAAGCTTGATATTCACATCGTCTTTTAGATCTCATACCCTACCCTCATGCTGGCTTAGTGCTTCTGTTACCCCTGTATTCAAAAAGGGCGACAAATCCTCCGCTAAAAATTATCGACCAATAAGTCTCGTTCCTATCGCCGCTAAAATAGCTGAAAGAATCATATTAGATTAGCTCCTGTCATTTGCTTTCGAAAATGACCTTATCCCTAAGAATCAGCATGGATTTCTCCCTGGTCAATCAATAATGACCAACCTTCTCCACTCTCTCAACGATTGGACTCAGTATCTGTACACAAAGACTCCTGTTGATATAATCTACTTAGATTTTTCTAGGGCTTCTGTTTAAGTTGGAATGTATGGGAATAAGAGGCGAGTTGTTGCTGTGGATTAAGGCTTTTCTCACCGGGAGGACTTTCTCTGTGCGCGTCAGTGATAGCCAGTCTCACCTTCATCATGTAGCAAGTGGAGTTCCTCAGGGCTCTGTCTTGGGGCCAGTGCTGTTCCTTCTGTATACAAGTGACCTGCCCGCATTGATTTCCTCCACATGTTCAGCTTATGCCGACGACACCAAGATTTACAATACTGTCGTAAATTCTGCTATGCTTCAACGAGATCCTGATATTGTTTGTCAATGGTCAGTCTGTTGGCTGTTACCCTTAAATCTAACTAAGTGTTGTGTCCTTCACCTCGGGAAGACAAATCCGCGATTTAAATACAAGATCTCTGACCACAACATCGAAGCAGTTTCCAGCCACACTGATCTGGGCGTTGTAGTCAACGATCGTCTTTCCTGGTCAGAGCATATTCACCACGTTACATCAAAAGCCAAGAAACTTCTGTACATGCTGGAGAGGTCTTTCAAAGGATCCGATGTCAACACTTGCGCCTACATTTACAAGGCATTCGTGAGGCCAATTCTTGAATTCGCTGGCCCGGTATGGGACACTGTGCTTCTGCGCGATAGAAATCTCGTCGAATCGGTACAGCGTCAGGCTACTCGTATCCCTTTTGGAGCACGAAGACCAAGCTATGAAGATCGCCTTGCATTATTCAGCCTGACCTCATTCTCTGAGCGAAGACTTCGTGGCGATCTTATAGTTACATTCAGGATACTACTATACTGTCTGTCGCGCAGCAATCTACGCGGACACAGCTTCAAACTGCATAAGGAGCCATTTAAAACAACAGTCCGTCAGTGGTTTCTTCCCAACCGCATATTCAACACCTGGAATAGTTTACCTGAAAGTGTGGTTGGTGCTACTTCAGTTAATAGCTTCAAAGTGCAGTATGATAGCTGGAGGAGTGTACAAACTTTATAGCTATGAACTGTCTTTTTTTATTTTTTTCTATTTGATGTATTTGTGTTACGTGTCCGTACACTATATTTACTGCATGAGCTTATAGTAAGTACTGCGTACTCTGCTCATCTCAATTATCAGTATAATAATAATAATAATAATAATATAAGCCGTAGAATCTATCTAGAGTAAAAACTATACAATTCAAATACATATAGAACGAAAGTTTTAGCCTAAAGTGTATCTCATTGAAGAAACGGAGTGATCACTTTGCTCTCATCATTACCGTTTATGTAACAAGTTTAAGAGGAAACTATTAAATTTACCAGTCGGAATGGAGTGTGCCATGGCCTATTTATTCAGTGGAACCGAACGCACACAAACTGACATCCAACTCGGTTCGCAATAGCGCACAAACTTGTGCGATTGCCTCCGAAGGCGCACTTAAAATTAATCAAAATGTAGCAACAGTTCGGAGACGCGCGTGGTTGCATATCTACATGTAATGTCACCGAGTATTTAGTCGATTTACATTCCGAATAAAGAATGTGTAGCGCTGTAAATTCACTCAGGGAATTTCAAAAATTGGATGCTATGATCTCTATGAATGTAGTAGTAGCACATACAGTGTGGCGCATCGAACACGAAACAGACGCATTTACTGGCAGCTCAGTTTTTTTTTGGAAAAACGCTCAGACCCGTCGATTTTGCTTTCGAGGGGGACAAAAGTTTGGCAAAAAATCACGATAACACGTGAAGCCCCCTAAGCGGGGGTGACACCACCCCCAAAATCTTAAATGGAAGGGGGGGTCGAGTGATACCTTATTTTAAAGGTATTTCAAATCCCTTTATAATAATGTAAAAAACATGAGCTTCAGTTCAGTAGTTTTGCAGATTTATTCATTTAAAGCTTAAAGTAGACTTTAATAGGTACATTAGATTAGTTTGTACTACTTTCAGAAGAAATTTGGCTAAAAGAATTTACTTAATAAGTAAATGCCTTTCTTCACTACGCCCATGGTTTGTTTATTCTTTTTGTTGTTGAAAATAGCTATTGGAGCATTTTTTGTGGCAAAAAAGTTTTTTCTTGAAGAAAGATAAGGAAATATCTCGTACCTATCTTAAATAGGAATTTAGTACATATACTCTGGGCGCTGAAGAAAGACATTAAACGTAAACAGTGATCAGCACGTGAACAGATCCCTCGAACGCATCCACGGATATACTCCAGTCACTTTAGGTCTAAACATCCTCGGCAGTGTATTTCTAGTGAATCCACAGACCCTTTTTCGTGTCATCTTGAGACTAGAAAAAGGATGACTGTTAAAATAAGTTACCTTGATCTTTCATGAGCTCCCAGTACAAAACATCATCGATATATTTTTGATGTAGGAACAACAAATTGGTTTAGAAAACATCCACTTTGAACCTAAATTGACTGGAGTAACATCGATCTACAGAGAAATTCAAGGTCACTAGCAGTCGTCGGCTCTCTACGAATCTGCACAGGTTTGGACTTGTAAACGTGATTGTAGATGACACGACAGGCATCTAACAGTTAATTCACGCACAAGATTACATTGCATACGCATTACGCATTCAGTAGCGTATACTCGTTTTTCGCGAGTGGAACGTTTTGTTTATATATTGCCTAAGATACGATGTCTGACACAGATACAGCCGACGAAGTGGTTGACATCAGCGCAACTCCACCCAAAAAAAGGGCTAAGAAGCTACATTTAAGTGCAAATGAAAAACAAATAATATTAAATATATACAAAAACCAAATTCAAGAAAAACCCGATTTGGTCGTGGACGAAGTTATATGTAAGGTAGCACATATTTCTGGAGTATGTCGGTCCAGTGTTTATAGGATCATTAAAGAATATAGGAGCACTCACTCACTTTCTGAGCCAAAACCGTATCCTGCAAGAAAAAGGATAACGGACGGAGTAGATGACTTTGACAGAACTGCCATCAGCAGGAAAGTGCATAATTTTTTCTTCCGAAATGAGATACCTACAGTAGATAAGATATTAAGATTAGTTAATGCTGATGAGGATCTTCCATCATTTAAAAGAACCACATTCCGAAAACTTTTGAAGGAACTTAATTTTCGATTCTTGAAACGGGGAAGAAACAGTATGTTAATAGAGAAAGAAGAAATTGTTGTGTGGAGAAGGGAATACCTTAGGAAGATTCGGAAGTTTCGCGATGAAAAAAGAAAAATTTACTATTTGGACGAAACGTGGGTGAATGCTGGACATACTCAAGCGAAAGTTTGGGTCGACAAATCAGTAACATCATCAAGGCAGGCTTTTCTAGACGGTTTCGGCTGGATTGAAAAATCCTGCAGGTAAGCTCCTTCATCTATCCGGCAATTTAATTTTGATAAATTCGGGCAAATAATATGCTGTGATAGCAGATAATGTGTGATATTCTCCAAAAATGGTGCATTCGCAGTGTAGTCATTAGGAAAAAAACTTCGACCCTCTTTTAAGCGTTATTTTGAAATTTATTATCATTTTTGGGTGCAGTCAATATGCTTTGAATGGGTTTTGAGAAGTTGCAAACTTCAATTTTCTACGTTTTTCAGTTTTTGATCAGCATTCCGTGACTCTTAAATTCAGCTAAATGAACTCAATTGCCTCATTCCTTCAAATTTAATCAATCCATAGTGTAAGGAATAATATATTTCCAGGAAAAGGCAAACGGCTGATCATTTGTGACGTAGGTAGTGAAGACGGCTTTGTTCCCGAAGCACTGTGGGCCTTTGAATCAAAAAAGACAGGGGACTATCATGAGGAGATGGACGGCAATTCCTTTGATAATTCATTTAAACGATTCAGAAGATTCAAGTTCCTCTTGAGTGCGCGCAGCTTACTTACTAATAACTAAAAAGTGTAGTTAACTCATTTGTGAATCTCTAACTGAAATTTACTGTAAAAGATAATAATTATCTTGTATGAAATTTTTGATGACTACCCATAATATCTTGATGCGGTCCTGTAATGTCTCCTGCGCCTAAACACTCACTCACGAGCAATATGCGTGTTTTTGTTTGAGTTTAGTTTCTTTCTTCAGCGCCTAGAGAATAGTTTGCGATTGATTTGACCAAACTTTGTTGCTAAAATAACTTGTCACGCTTTAATACATCAATTAACCATGGTATATTCGACAGAAGAAAGAGTTGAAATTATCGAAATACTTTTCGGAAATAATCAGTTCGCTAATAGAACAGCATAAATATTTAATGAGCGACATGAGAACAGTAACGTGCATCGAAAATATGTTCTAGAACTTGTAGCTAAATTTCGGGAAACTGGGTCAGTCGCCGATAAAAACGCAATATTGAAGATCCCGCAAATTGGAGACTGTGTGCGGTGTCAGTCGACGTACTGTCCAACGCATTCTACAGGCCCATAGTTTTCATCCGTATAAAATTCACCTGGTACATGAACTTAATGAAGACGATTTTGATCGGCCATTACAATTTTGTGAAGATATGAGTGAACGAATTATAAACGATGAATATTTTCTATTCAACACTTGCTTTTCCGACGAATGTTCCTTTTTCTTAAATGGCGTAGTAAATCGTCCTAACTGCCGATATTGGTCCGATTCTAATCCCAGAATTTATCATGAGGTTCATACACAGCAGCCACAAAAATTCAATGCTTGGGCTGGTATTTTTGGCGATCATTTAGTTGGTCCTTTTCTTACGCCATAGATCCTGCATTAACAGCCATAATTGAAAATCTGAATGATCGGCGGTACATTGCGAAGAGGTTGATGTCCCAACAGGATGGTGCCCCACGACATTACGCATTACGTGTTCGACAATATTTAGATCATTAGAAGACCTGCGACAAAGAATTGTGAATAAGTGCCTTCAAATTACTCCTCAAATATTGCAAATTGTGCGGCAACGTTTTGAGCAAAATCTTTATTATTGCATGGAGAGTCATGGTGGCCATTTCCATCATTTACTTGCCTAACGGGTCAGTTCATTCTTCCTTTTTAAATTACTTTGCTGCCAAATGTATTGATCTCCACTAATGCCATCAATACTAAAAGATATTAGATGCTCAAGTAGGTTCAAGAAAGAGCTGAGGAGTCTGTTAATAGAAAGATGCTACTACTCAGTAGCCGAGTTTTTTTCAGGGTAAGAGTGATGCACCAAAAAATTAAATAGGAAACTATGGCTGTATATGTATGTGTGTATATATGTATATGCATGTGTGTCTATATATATGTATGTGTATATATATGTATTATGTATGTGAATATATGTGTGTATATATTTACTCGTATATGCGTACCTATTATTTTTTTTCTATTTTTATTGTACTTACTTCTTTTACACCTTGTTCTGTTTATTATTATTGTATCTGTTGTTTTCTCGACTAAACTGTGTTTCTTTCCATTTTTAACCGACAAATTTGTGTATCTATATTTAACTATATTTTCAATATAGATAATAATGTACTCATAGAGATATGCCTGACGAGTCTTATATCATTTCTATGATCCGAAGTCAATAAAGCATCTATCTATCTATCTATCTATCTAATGATGATGTATTAGTTTTATTTAAGTTTTGAGCCAATAAATCTTCAAAACTACTGAACTAAAGTACATTAATTTTATATCATAATAAAGGGAATTGAAAGACCTTTAAAATAAGGTATCGCCCGACCCCCCTTTCTATTTAAGATTTTGGGGGTGGTGTCACCCCCGCTTAGGAGGCTGCACGTGCTAACGTGATTTTTTGCCAAACTTGTGTCCCCCTCGAAAACAAAATCGACGGGTCTGAACGTTTTTCCAAAAAAACTGAGCTGCCAGTAAATGCGTCTGTTTCGTTTTCGATCCGCCACCCTGTATAATTCCCAAACCTTTAATTTTGCTCAACCTATCTCATATTCTATCAATTGTTGTTCATATTAATTTTGAGCGGATTGCTTTCTTGATATCTCTGCAATTACACTAGGGCAAATATGACCCCCATAAAAGTAGGAAGCAATGGCAAGGCCCTTGAACTGTTTGATGCCTATAACCTAAATATATTACAGCTTAGAATACTTCTGCATTTGAGGTTATTTTGTATTCTCACTACAGAAGCTTCAAGCACTTTTCTGTAGACTCCGTTCACACTAACATAAGGGGCGCTTCTACGTAACTGGAACAGTTCCTCTAGATACTTCATTTCACCATCGCTACGATATTTACGCATATGTGGTTATTGTTTTATACGCTTGCTGCCATTTGCTATATCCGAAACTTTTTTCTTTGTGCTATCTAGAAAGCATTCTCGAACCAGAGGCGAAGATATGACTACACTAGCCTACTTTAACACCGTCTTCGTTTCAATATGCAATGCGCAATATCTCTCGCCCATCTCGACACATAAAACTGTTGTATCGATTTTTCGACGGCTTTCGACATATTAAAATTTCATCGGAGTTTACGAGTTTCGGAAATCCATAATGCCGGCGCGCCGGCTGTAGAGGGAATCTTCCCGTCTGAATTTTATATCTGCGACGCTCTGTTCTGCAAGATACGTTGGCAATAAGTTCCACCGGCGTTTTCCTTGGCGTACGTTACACCTGTAAACCCTCTCTAAATTTTATATTGTCCCAATTTTCCGTTTATCATCGATTTTTTATTTTCCTCCGCTTGAGAGCAGCTGCACTCTGAAGCCGGCTCAGAAGCACAGCGGCGTACCTTTCAGTCAACATTGAGGTACAAATACACACAGCAGAGTAACTTGTAACTGGTGCTTGCTATTGCTAACGTAATGCTCAGTGTTTCACTTGAAGGTAACCTGCAATTATAGGTTTTCAGATTGCAGTAAGGACACACGTACGAGCTTAAACGAAACTGAGACCCAAGTGGATATGTGGTAGCCTTTCATATACAATGCTCAAAGCAGTGCTGATGCGTTAATGAAAGTCCATAGCCTTGGTGCAGGAATTTGCCTATAGCTTTCAGCTTTTGAGCTCGTTGTTCCAAATGTCAGAAGCTTGATCTTTGCGGAACTGGCACATAGAGGTTGATATATCGACAGAGGGTCTGTGGAAGGAACTGGAGAATGTATTTGCTTAGGCAAATGTTTTGGCCTTATACCATGATTATTAGACCTACGATATCCTATGGATCTGTAGCTTGCTGGGGCAAAGTAGCACAAGCCAAACTGAGCGCAATACAGAGAAAAGCTTGTATGTTGACCACTGGTGCCTTTTGTACCACACCAACTACAGCTATGGAGGTCTTTCTCAATTTACCCCCCGGAAGTCGAGGCAAGAAGGACATCTTATAGACTACGTCATGTGGCAAATGTTATAATGGATAACATCACTATGAAGAAGACGCACATGCTGGTGGACTTACAAAACCACCACAGTCTGGAAATGACTTCTGATATAATGCCAAAGATAACAGGATATGCTAAACCCTACTCAGTGATGATTCCACACAGAAACATTAAACCAATGCCAACGGATGGAGGATGGTAAAAAACTGATAATGTGTGATCCAGTCACAACATACCTGTGAGATGTTCCTGAATAATGAATATCACAGGAGAGCGCAAGAAGCGGAATGTAGTTAGCTTCATCTATAATTAGAGACTTTGAAAATAACTTTGAATGTCCACACTAAAATATAAATTCGACTCGTTTCCACAGAAGCTCTACAATAAATATGCAGACCCCTTGATGTGTTGCGCCATTATGCATCATTTGAATAGTCTGACATTGCTTCTGGAAATAAGGGCAAAATCTGTTTCACATTTTTATTGTTAGTTTGGCAGTGTGACCACAGACTGTCAACTATGGAGCAAAAGGTTGTTTCTTATCGTTGCGTTCCCGTGTGCGTTTGCTAGGGCAGTTTGGGAACGTCATAGAACTCTCAATCCAAAAGCACTGGAAACCAGCTTAGGTTTCGCATTTTCAGAATATCAACCTTTTTCATTGCTGTCATCTGTCAAGTGTCACATCGGACATTTACATTCAGAGGATTCTAGTGGAAATAAATTGCAAAACGCATGAATTCAGATTCAAGTAAGTTGCAAAGAAAATACTAAAGTAATATGCTTGATAGCATTTTTCGTTAGAAAATTGTATCAACCAACTCTTCCAGAGAAATTTTAATAGTCTTAACTGCTGCTTCAAGTGGAAGTACATCTATCAATGCTTAAACTTCTACTTGGAACTCCTCTGACGTTTTCCTCGGAACAAGGTGCATCTGCAAGCCTACTCTAATTTGTATATTGTCTTCCGTTTATCGCCGATTGTTTAATGTCCTGCGGTTGAGAGCATCTTCACTTAAAGTGCTGTGGTGTTTTTTATAGTCAAAATACCATAAAGAAACTACCACAAAGTAGCTTTTAGTGAGCACCATTATCTTGCAGCCATTAACAGCCGAGCTGTATATTGTAAGCTGGAGGCTTATTTCTCAAGTATTTGGCGGTAAGTCAACCCAATCATTTGGTACGAAACAATGTCCCAATTTTGTAGTCCTAAGGTCCCCTGGATCGAACCCGATGTATTTTGTATTCGCGGCTACGCATACAATGTCTTCAAGTTTGGTCATCATAATCCAGCGATACTAAATAAGTTGCAGATTGTCATTTAAGTTCAATTTAACCAAGCACGTAGGTAATAGAATCTTCTATGGGGCCAAAGAGGCAAACTTTGAAGCCACAAACGACCAAGTAAAGGAGCCACCATTACACAATATAATAATAATAATAATCGACTTTATTGGAAATATGCTATACAGATAGACATATGATCCAAAAGGCGGAGTTCACAAAAAATAGTGTTCTTCCACTCAACCCCGAAAATTGACATAAAAAAGAAAAAAGAAAAAGAAAAGAAAGGTTTTGTACAAAAGAAAGGTATACCTACATGCAGGTATCTAAGCGTAAAAAAGCATGGTCATGCATTTCAAACGCATACATAAATACATACATACATACATAAACTAGCAACAACTTGAGAATACCAAGTTGAACTAATATCAAAGCTTAATTAAATTAGAAAGAATATTTTGACATAATGCAAGCCTTAGCGTGTTTTTTGAAAAATATCAGTGTCATAGACTTAAGGTCCAAAGGTAACTGATTATACAACTTATAAATACAGTATGAAAAAGATTGCTCATACTGAGAAGTGATGTGACATTGAGGACTTATCAAATTCTTGCTTCTCACATTGACATTATGTGATTCAACCCTCAATTGAACTTTACTTCACAAATACTGTGGTACTTGACTCACCATCACTTTATGATATAGTACCAAACAGTGAAGTATTCGGCGCTGAAACATTTTCCTTAATTTTGTGACTGTTGTGTTCTCCTCTAGGAGTTCCACAAATCAGACGCGTGCATGAATTTTGCATGAGCTGAATTCGATCATTGTCAGCTTTAGTTATACAGGAATGATAAAAAACATCACAATGATTAAACGCAGAAAGGACTAAAGAATCGCACAGAGTACGTTTCCAATTGTGGCTCAATATCCTTCTTTGACCATAAATTTTATTTGTGATGTAGCCATGAAAACGGAGGTCATTATCAATTAGGACGCCAAGATTTTCGACACTATCTTCTAAAGGTATAAAGCTTACCATCCAACTCTAAGCTGATAGAACTAGAAATATCATTCCGTTCTTTTTTCCTGCCAAAAATGATAGCTTTTGACTTATCCGGATTTAAGACTAAGCAATGGTTTTTAGAGGCTGTGCTCAAAGACAGTAAGTCAGAATTAATTTTGGCTGCTGCTAGCACGATCTGCTCTGATTTAAAAGGCGTATATATTTGCGGGTCGTCGGAATATGCATGTAAAGAGCAGGTCTTAAGGGAAGCGTGCAACTGTGATGTATAAATAATATAGAAGAGAGGCCCTGAAATACAGGGTTATCCAAATTAAGTGTCCACCATTGGTAACTTTGTTATTAGTAAAAATACAAAGTTGTTTGAAGTAGCATTTTTAACGCTGGTAAAAATGAGAAATAAAAAAAAACAATTGAGAGTCGTTATTTTGATTTTTTTCAGTAAAATAACATTTTTTTAAATGGAAACCCCTGTATATTATATTTTTTTCTGTTAAAGCATCAAATTATAAACAAAAAAGTTCATAATGACTTTTCCGCTAAAGTCAAAAATAAAGTCAAAATAACGATAAATATTTTTAATTATTTGCAGTATTATAATATTAAGACGGCTATGAAAACAACATGGCGTTCGCGATTTGACAGCATTAAGATAAGCGACAAATTGTTAAACTGGACATACTCGCAACTAGAAGGCTTTGGAAAACAATGATCAAATCAAATAATGTCAAACATTAGTGTAAATACTTGTTTATAAGCTTTATTGTGTCATTAATTTAAAGAAAAATGTTCTCCCATGAAGAAAAGTGTGATATGTTAGAATGCTATTTAGTGTGCAGAAAATCCTCCTTGAGAGCAAGAGTGAATTATATCCCGCTCGCATTCAACCGTATGAACGATATTTTCTGAGACTTTATCGAAAATTTAGGGGCAACGAAAATGTTTTTGCTAAAACAAGGGCAAAAAAAGAATTCATAATAAGCAAGGCCACGGAAATTGCAGTTATTGGATATTTTGAAGCTTATCGTGAGAATTCAATAGCAGATATTCTCAAGGACTCTAATTTCAGTTATGGTACTGTTCAAAGGATTTTAAAAAAATACAAATTTATTCCGTATAAGTACCGACCAGTTCAAACGCTTTTGGCAGGGGATCCAGAGAGAAGACTTGTTTTTTGCCATTGGTATCTTAGCTTCTGTCGCCAAAATGTAAATAACTTTCGTTACCTTTTATGGACAGATGAATCAAATTTTTCAAATTCTGGAATGTTTAATAGAAAAAACCACCATTATTGGTCAAGAGAAAATCTTTTGTTAGTACATCCAAGAGGCCCACAAGTCCGTTTCAGTTTCAACGTTTGGTGCGGTATAATTGGTTCAAAAATTGTTGGCCCGTTCTTTTATGAGGGAACCCTAACTGGTGAAAGATATGTGGAATTTATGTCAGAAATTCTGACTAATTTCTTAGACGAATTGGATCTTATAAGTAGACATCATCTGCATTTTCAGCAAGATGGCGCACCTGCCCACAACTAAGGAGGTACTTATCATTTTCTAAGTACTACTTTTAATGATCAGTGGATAGGAACAAATGGCCCAACACAGTGGCCTCCCAGATCACCAGATCTAAACCCACTTGATTACTTCTTGTGGGGTTACTTAAAGAACCAAATTTACAAGCGAAGGTACGATAACCTTGACGCGTTAAAGACTGCAGTTAGGGAAAAGATAACCCAGATAGATGGTAGGACCATACTTAAGACAGTTCGAGCAGTTGAAAAACGTGTCCAAAAATGTATTGAAGAACAAGGTGGTGTTTTCGAGCATCTTCTTTAAAAAAAATAGTTATTGTATTTTGTAAGATTATAAGTTGATGTTGAAAATAAAGTTTGTCGCTACAATTTAATTGTTTCAGATTGGAGGCCATAACTTCAACAATTTGTAACCTAGGAGAAAAGTTGTTGTAAGCTTTTTTGTTTAAAATTTGATGCTTTAACAGAAAAAAATATAATATACAGGGGTTTCCATTTAAAAACATGTTATTTTACTGAAAAAAATCAAAATAACGACTCTCAATTGTTTTTTTTTATTTCTCATTTTTACCAGCGTTAAAAATGCTACTATTTTGCTAATTCAAACAACTTTGTATTTTCACTAATAACAAAGTTACTAATGGTGGACACTTAATTTGGATAACCCTGTAGAGCCTTGGGGTACACCACTGATGAGAGTTTTAGGTTCAGAAAAAATCTAGTTGATTTTAAAAATTTGTTTACGGTTAGATAAATAATTTTGAATCAATTTCACAGATTCATTAGAAAAACCAATAAAATGCAATACTGCAAGCAGTAGCTGATGGATCAGCTTATCAAAAGCTTCCGAGTAATCTAATAATATCAATGCAGTTTACTCATTTTAATCAGTTGGTTCTATTATGTCATCAGTGATCTTTAGCAGGACAGTAGCACAGCTGTACCCTTCCCTGAATCCTGACTGATGGTCAGGAAGTGTTTTATTAGTATTCAGGTAATAACGAATTTGCCGCTCAAGAATCTTCTCAATAACTTTAGAAAGAGTGGGCAGTAATACTTATAGGTCTTAAATCCTTGAATTATTATATTTATTATATATTTAAACCACAATCAAAAATCTATCATCTCTACCTCCAAGCAGTAATCTCGATGAATATAACCAGGCACTTTGAACAAATTATCTACTGTACATTCTTTCATACCTTGCTATTGTCAAAATTGGCAAACATTTCTAATAGCACATACATCAGAGTCTTAAAACTTAGGTGACCTAAAAAGTCGGTGACCATCTGCATGCAGGTATTAGGTGAAGGTGAACAGATTCGATGTGCGTTACTGTCTGCGCGCCGTTTAGGTAGACCGAACTGTGTGTTTACATATAGTATTCAGAAGTCAGAAAATTGCTCATGTCTGTAGCAATGCCGGACTCGATTTGAATTTAGTTTGCGGAGGTTTACATTTCTAGTTGCGTAGGTGTGTCTCGTACAAAGACAATTTGTAGAAACTTTGAGTAGTAACAAACTATCATCACGAATCGAACGTGCACAAATTCATTTAAAGGCATACTGAAAAGTTGAACGTTGCTTTGCTTTTTCGCCGTCGTGAGAGCGAGTAACGAAAAGAGGAGAAATTTCGATCGAATGAGCATTCACTCAAGTGAGCCACCTGATACCAATTTAATCGCTAAACGCTACTCCTACTGTCCAATCATTCGGTGTTTATACCCAGCGCAAATTGAAACCGATCTACGCACAAATCACGTCCAACCTACGCTACGTGTGGATGTTATGAAATATAGATATGTGCATCATGCCGCATGCAACACCCACCTCAAGGCGAGGCTACTCAATCAACTCACGAACATGGGATTCGCTTACGCAGACCTAATAATTCACACTATTAACTCAGTATTTGGCGTGAACAGTAATCGTGTCTTTGAGGTGTATATTTTTTCAAACGTGTAGACAGTATACATGTTAGTATAAGGGCCAATTTCACCAACAATAGTCCGTTATTCTCCACCTATAGGGTAACAGACCGTCAAATACAACGAATGAGCTTCAAGTTTCAATCAACAAATTTTAGCAACCAATAGCTATGAAATGTTGAAAATAAAATACTGTCAAAGTACGAGATGACAGCTTGTCATTGAAACATCACCAGCTTATTGAATATTAAGAAATTACATATAATTCAGTCAAAATTTAAAGAAGTGTCGGATTTTTGAATAAAATTCATGTTTTATTTACTATTGTTGATTTTTAATTCATGTTTATATTATTTTCTTCAATAAGCCATATTTTTCTTTTTTCACGAGTACACATTCTAGGTTATATTTATATTAGACATTATTTGAATACAGCTGATTATTGCATTTCAAGGAGTGACACATGTGCGGGATCTGTCAACTCTTGGTACCAGTCACAAAACATATACTCTGAAGGTTTAATTCCATGCTATTCAATGACGACACGGTGACTTGTGTAGTTGTCAGCGGCCATTTTGTGAGGGTGCGACATGGTTGCCAGATTGTGCATTAATATCCCGTTTAACCACCCTGGTCACAGTGGAGTAAGCTCCGCCAACTGTTGAAATATACTATGCTTTATAAGAGTATTCCTGGAATTTTTCCCAAAATCGTTGCACAACACTTGGAAATGCAAATGAAAATTTAAAATTATTTCCATGACTCCGCAAAATAGCTCCGTCGGTACCTCGGGTTATACATCTTGACAGAAAGATGTTCGATAGTATCCTATATTTAGAAGTATCAATACATTTCACGAGTATCGTCATCTTTCGATCCGAACTGTGTCAGAAAGAGTGACTGCCATGTGGCTGCGACATTACCCTGCGAAATCAGACATATCTTTCATCATTTTCAAAGAAATTGTACAAAATCTTCAAACTTGTGAAGTTAGCGGGTTTCACTTCATACGTTGTTATCAGACATGCCCAAATCATCAGCTGCTGCCGTGATATTCATCCCGACCGCTGCATCCCCACGGCTAGGCGACCTGTATGTTAAATTTGTATTGATAGAGCAGCGGGTTATGCTATAAATCATATGTCACAGTTTTTGTGCACTGATTGCAACGGTTAGATATATAATAATAAGAAATATTTTCATAAATAGGAGATCTGTCCCATTCCGAATTGAACAATCCACCAAAGATGCTTATAATCATGATACCTAGTAAAAATCCTATGTATGTAGGTATATCAGAGCTTTCTTATATTTGTTCATCAATTTGATGTTACAACACATCTGCTAAAAATGATCATAATCAGGATAGTAAACTATAACGAAGGCCCGCTGTATGTAAGAATTTTCAGATACTTTATTTGCAATTTGACAACAGACCATGACGGTGTTCACATTTTTCAAATATTCTTCAAGAAGTGTTATCAGTCTAGCTGCAACTATCATAAGTACTATGTTTGTATTCCTACTTTAAATTCAAAACCAGCAAATGTAAAAGATTCATGTTGCACCCTTCATCACGGGACGTGATCGTCGTTAAACTTGGCAACCCTGCGAGTGACAGATAGATAACCTCACTAGTGAAAAAGGCATTCAAACAATAAACATTAAGAGTTTTTATGATTTTTGGGCTTAAGAGACATTATTTGTGAGACATTTTTCATAATTTTTTGTCTATGTCCATTGTAATTGCATTATGCATCACGGAGATGTAGGGATTAACACGTCTTACACATATTATTTGTGTTATAGGATGGAGAGGACAATGCTTTGAAGAAATTAATTAACCCGTAAATTATAAATTATTATCATGTAAAGGAAGATGAGGAATTGGATGAAATGTATTTTATATTCTATTTTCTTGCAAAATACAGACAAATCCATACTATTGCCATGCATTAACAAACATCCAAATCTGCTGCCAAATTTAACAGCTAGAAAATCGATCTATTATTTGCCGATTTCCCATTGGCTTTTGGGGATAACTGATTGTTAAATGTAAATTTATAACACAAATCAAAATACATGAAAGTCAACCTGTTTTCTCTGTACAAAAGCATCATGTTGGAATCAAGAAGTGGTCTTGTTTATAATACAGTCGAATTTTCACGATTTGATTCAATATTTTAATAGAAATCGCTGATATTCCGAGACCTTCGACAGCTTCTGTCAAATTGCATTTCGATAAGGTATTTTCCCATTGGTCCATAATATTATTGTAGCATCTAGACTACCTTCAGTTCCCTATAAACAATCTTGTTTCCCACGATTGTACCTTTTGAATGAAATTACTTGTATCTAGTCGTATTCTAGACCTGAAGGGGCACAGTTTCGTGTTGTAAAGGTGCCTACATAATAGGCACCACTGCTTGTTAACCCTAGGTTAGTCGCGTCTCTTATCCGCACATTATTAGTCGCGTGGGTGACAAGTGTCAACCATCCTAAAAAACAACCTATACAAGATTTTTCCAAAAATATTTATTAAATAAGAAACAAGATATTCTCTATAAGCCTCGACATAAAATGTAGGTTGATTTTAACAACAAAATATATTTAAAACATAAGATGACTGTGAATTACTACTTCAGTCGTTGTTTTCATAACATCGCACACAAATTTCTTTTAGGTGGACATTGCAAGCAAAATTTTGACACTGCGCGCAAAGTTTTCTAGTTGTTTTATCTCGTGCTCTTCCGCAGTAGTAACAGTGCCCTCTTGCTCCTCTTCGATCTCTTTGTTCAACTACAGAAGTTGAGGGTTCCAAACCCAGCAATACCATTCACCTGCGGCGAAGTTCCCGTGGAATTTGTGAAATGTAAGCTCTTCGTTTTATTTGTGGTGTCAACATATCCCATGCTAAGCTTTGCAAGAATTCAGTTCGGCGTAATTTTCCCTCGATTTGTTTGTTGAGCTTATAAATTATCATAGCATTTACAGCGGAAACATTTAATAAATTATAAAATACAACCATAGGCCAGCGTCTCGTATTTCTTGCTACATTATTTTTTTGGCATATTTGGTCTACTAAATCTACTCCAATCTTGGTACTGTTGTAAAATGTTATAATATCCGGCTTTTGATATTCTCCTGTGTCTTCACTGATTGCACTATCGTGATGCATGGTAGAAACTGCTAGAACTGCTTTATTCTTTTGTGGACAGTAAGAAACAATTGTACAGTCTTCCTGGAATCCAAAAATTGAAGTAAATTTATCCCGGTCTTTTTGGGGAAGAAACTCCTTAGGAATTTCTCTTTTATTTTTTCTGAGAGTACCTACGTATGTTAATTTCTTTTCAGTCAGCAGTTCATTGACTAATGGAATACTAGTGAACCAGTTATCTCCTGTGATGTTTCTATTTGTACCCTGAACTGGTTCCACCATCCTCATCACAATATCTTTGGCATTGTTACTTTGCTGATATAGACCTGGAGGTTGCAATCCAACATACGTTTCCAGTTTCATAGTATAAGCTGTTTTAGCATCAACCAAAGCAAATGTTTTAATACCATATTTACTTGGCTTATTGGGGATGTACTGGCGGAAAGCTGCACTACCTCTAAACGCAAGCAATTGCTCGTCTATAGTTAGATATTCACTCGGTGAGAAATATTTCTCAAAATTATTGGTGAATAGTTCAAACACTTCCCTAATTGCTGCCATTTTATCAAGTTCTTTACGCATGTTACGGTCATTGATGTTGTCAAATCTCAAACATCTCAAAAGGAAACGGAACCTTTGTTCACTCATAGTAAGATAACATGATTCAATGCCATTTCCCTTGGAGTTATCCCATAGTAAATGAATATTTTTACGAGAACATCTCATGGTGCCTATAAGAAACAACAATCCAATAAATGCCCTTATTTCTATCTCATCAGTACTCCTTGCATCTCTGTCCCTTGTAAATCCTTGACGTGTTTTCTCTATATAAATATTAGTGCACGCTGTAATTGTTTTGAGAATAATGTCGTCTAAAAAGAGTTCTGAATCTGCTACTTCTGTTTTCACTTCTCGTGCTTTACCTTTGGGTCCTGGTAAATGAATAATAATGTTACGGGACCTTGTTTTCACATTTCGTGGAGGATTCGCTTTTCTCCATTTCGTTATTTTGTCCTTCCCAATGTAGAAACTAGAAGAAACTAAAGGCACGTCTTCGTCACTTTCAACTTCTTCACTTTCTGCAACCTCTTGTTCCGATTCTGTATTATGCTCACTCTCTGTCAGTATATTTTCTTCCTCTTTCTCACTTTCATCTTCATCCTTAGAGCTTTCGCTCAGATCACTTTCATCACTTAGTTCATGGTACCACTTCAGCCATACATTGGGATCATTACTGGTCTCTACTTTTCTTTTTTTCTGTTCAGACATGGCCTTGCTACTACTTCCAAATACCTAAAGCAAAAATACCTTAGCATAGAGAGAAAAAATATTAAAAATTGAATTACCTTTGCCACAGTACAACAACACCTTAATAATAATTTAACAACGTAGAAGGTCGCGCGGGGGACACTTGTCAACCACTCAGCTTTGGTCAGCGATATCTCCACTAAACACGCACAAGCCGTACTAAATATTTGACGGCACAGACATCTATCATAACATGAAAGATACTCGGAGCGATGTTGCCAAGTGAGCTGAAACATTTAAATAGTGGCATATTAAATGAAAGTGTTTGACGATTGTCACCCGCGCGACTGACCTAGGGTTAATAGGTTGCAGTTTCAGTGACATCTAGAATGGGCACAACACTTAGGTGTCATTTGACAACCACCCACACCACTGCAATTCAATCTTGTCTGGCAATAAAAAAGCTTTTAACTCGTTAAAGCATTTGTTGTAAAGAACGAATCAATTTATGATATAAAGACTAAAAAATCTTATTTAATTATACATGTGTCTTCCACCTGAAATTAGTGGCTCATTGTTGATCACTGTGAATGTGAAGTTACCTCTTTATAATTTCTCTTGTAAGGCCTTGAAGAAGGAAATTGAATTTTATAAAACGTCGGCAACTTCATAACAGAAAACTGTGCGTCTTTAAATATCCGTTGTGCTAAATACGTTGTAGCTTAGAAGGCGAAACAAAGGGCAAATAATATTTTCCAGTCTCTTCCCAGCTCATCAAGCAAACCTTTCTTCACTCCGTCTGCAGGGGGGGTCACACTGGTCATCACACTTCATGTTCAGGAAGATGTTCTTCTCGTCTTCGGGGGTTGGGGGGGGTACAGCTTAAAAGTGATTAAAATATTAAGCCTAATTTAAAAATGAACAATTTATTATTAAGTAACAAAATTAATTCTTCTTTTCTGTCTTCCTGCGAAACGATTAACATTAATACTTACCATCTCCTTTGAATCCAGAGCAACAACTTTTTTGTGGTTTTGTCTGTCACAATGGCGCATTTAAGTAATGGAAAAATGGACATTGCCGCCTGGGCCCCCCAAGGAAGGGTGGTCACAGGCCTCCCCAGCAAAAATCAGCTTTAGTATCTATATTGTTCAGCGCGTCTGAATGTAAAATTGATAACAAGAGATCAGAGTGTTGTTATATTCTTTTAATGACCATCTGCGTAATGTTTATTACACAGAGCGTTTGCACTCAGTTTGAATAAGAAAATTTCCCTTTGATTTCTTGTAAAATCACTATTTCATTTTGAAAAAATGACCCAATTACCCCTTTATTGCTCAAGGAGTGGAGGACTTATTTTTTCATTTTGTGCTTACAGTGATATATTATTACCTGGCATATAATGTTCACTAAATAAGTATCTACGTGTTATGAATCAGCCTCTTTTAGTCTAATGCGTCTATTACAGTCTTCTCACGCACTTCTTTATTTGACGACATATCTATTTTCTTCGTGATAATATCGTGGAAGAAATTTTTTCAATGTATTATCAATTGCATAGAAGACGAAACTTCAAGAGTGGCGGCTTTTGGCGAAGATCTAATGAATTCAAGATCTCTCCTTTTCTCCATGAATTGGACCTTTTTTTCAATTTGTTATGGTGGTATTCAGTATTGAGCGTAATGAATATAGTGCGAGTTCAAATGCAAAAGAAAGAAATAGACGTGATTATGGTTCAAAAGTGCATTTCAGCAGCATTAAAAGAATTAAAACATTTGAGGAGCGAAAGCACATACGATAATTTTGATCTGAATGCTAAGAATAATTGGAAATCGGTATAGTAACGCATTTTTTTCGAATATCGTAGCCCATTTATTCAATTACTCACAAATACGAAATATTTAAATTTTTTTAGAAGAAAAAAACGTTATCTTTGTTTTTCACATAAAAATAACATTTACCTTTCGGAATGGTTTGTGAATCATATCGGCAAGGCAAACACGTGTATTTTGTTATTTAATCTTCCCTGAACGAACCCTGTATATTGCTCAATAAACTAGTAGTAATGGCCGGAAAACAGGTGTTTTGGGATAAACAATTAGAAATTCCCAAAAAACAGCTTGACCAATATACTCCAATTTTGTTGTTGTTATTAAGAACTACGGAGCCTACAGATTTGTATACTTTCAAGTATTTGCGTGAAATTATCGTCGCCTTACCAACAAGTGCCAAAACCTGCATTTTGTCTCGTTTTTCGGGCATAACATTTTTGCTATTACTCGTGTGATCTCATTTAATAGGTCTCATAAATAGCTAAAAATCTTTTTTGTTCCTGTCAACACTTTCGATTGAATCCCAAAAAACACGTTTTCTCATTCTTTGTCTAGACAAGTATTTCTAGTCTGCTAGATGTCATCTGCATGGACCTCTTCTAAAATTTTAACGTAAGTCACGTATATAAAAACCGGTTTGTCACAGATTGTTAGCTACACTAGGTTTTGCCGAGATGTGTTGTTAGCAAATTTAGACGATAGAGAAGCGATATATGGCAATGGAGCTGAGTCAGACTTCATGAAGCGTTAGCTCGTCGGAGCTAGGTGCATCTGAACGCGACCATTGATAGAAGAGTCGTTCCCTTCATTATCAGGAAAAAATACGGAAGAGCCACCATTGCCCATTGGTATCATACCCAAAGGCAAAGTTAACGTGATGAAACAGCAATATGGAAAAACTGAAAACGTGGAACTTTGTTGAATATCGATACATGCACAAAAAAGTATATATCAAGGCTGTCGAAAAAGCTGCGATAAAAGGTAACAGGGCACTACCACTGGTTTATTCTACCTTCTCACTTTCCAGAGGCCAGTAGGCCTGGCATCGCAGCATAGACCTCTAGTGCTCAGACAAGCCTCCTCATCATCTGGCACTTACATTGTCTACGGACCCCTCGAAGAGCTTAGAGCAGAATTACAATAGCTTGAGCTAAGAAGTGACGCATTCCTTAAGTAGCGTTGATTTCAAACTTGTAGATGTTATCGCTTGCGTTCTCAGGGTTTCTTGTATGCCAGATCACATGAATATATCCTTCTCCGTCGTTGTATCTTGCGTGTTCAAGGTTAGATGCAGACATGGTTTTGAGAATGCTTTATTGAGCAGTAACGCTCAGTAGACATCAATATTACTGTTATTCCTGATGACTGACTACGCCACTGACAATGTCGCACAGTAGAAAAGGAATATAAGCTGCATTTTTATTTCTTCCTCTCCGCTCTTCCCGTTTGCGGTTAGGTAGAGTCGGGTCAGTCGAATATATTATGTAATACGTAGCTTTCTTTGTATGCTTTTGAATTGCTTTGGGGAATTTCAGGACATATTTACTTCTTTAAGGTTTAAAGTAAGAGCACGGTGCTCTGCCTATTGCCTATTCCTCTTCTCATTCTTTTTGGCATAAATTGCCAGTAGTCCCTCTGCAGCTACACAGCTTGCAACTTGGAGAACACATCGAGACATTTTCCAAACCTGAACCGCTATGTACCAGTCTACCATGACAACAGTAATGAATGTTACATACGCAATAAGAAATGATTGGGAGCTTTTCGTTTGCAGCTTGTTTTCTACCTTAACTTGTCGCATCTCCATTTTACCAGTTTTCACGCTCATCCGTTTAGCAAAAGTAATAGGACAACTGCCGCGCAGTGGTCCATTTTTATAAAAGCCCTGCTAAATTTGAAAGAGTCAACTATTGACAATAGAATGACTTCATTACATATTTCAGAGTTGATACCCTAGATAATAGGTTGACCATACAAACAGAACTTCCCTTCCCAACTAACAATTATCCTATTAGAGTTGCAAGAATGATTATACAGTATTCCTTACACAGCATTGTATTCTGTAAGAACATTGGCAAAACCCTCTTAGAACAGTTATACAAGCGGAGTGGGCACACCTAATAGGACACTTCAGTCATTTAAGAGGTTGTGTAAGGGCTGCAGGTATTAGTTATATAACAAAAGTGTAAGCCTCTTGCAGCCGCTATAGAACATTTGTGTGAGTGCAAGATTCAGTTTTTGTCAACTATACAACTATTCTGTTACATGATTCTACTTTATTGCAACCAAACTATTTCTTATGTATTGTATAGATGAGGTGAAGAATATATAGCTAACACATTACAGTCATCTTGTTTACTCACACATCGGCCATTGTGAATTTCATACACAGGTATATACTTCTACACTGTGATATAGGGCTATTGAATTACATGGGCAGCAAATTTTATTGTGATTATCATGCAAAGTAGTTACGCAATTTCTACGGGCTTCGTATTTGATTCATATTTTAATAATGATCAAAAGTATGTCTAGATTTTCAAGATGGAAAACTGAACTTATCTGCGTTAAATCTTCCACAAATCCTATATTTAGACACATTTACACTAATGTTAATCACTTTATATCTGTAACTTCGAACTGAAACATAATTATTTAATACTAAATAGAGGAATAAATGTTTGCCCAGTATGGCGGGTGGTTGTTTATAATCAGGGCATCGTCCATGTTGTCTTTAGTTTATTAGAATATTTTGGTGTTACCTGCACGTGTTATACAACAATTTGACAAATGTCTGAAATGAAATACCGACAGAGTCGAATGATTTACCCAGAATTTGTACCAGATCTATATCTTCTGTTTGAACAGTTGATAAAACCTTTTGAACCGATATGCAGGCGTTGTTTGTCTTAAGACATTGGTTATGGCATTTTGACAAAAATATGGCAGCAGAATGTTAGGTTATGGTGAAGTTTTATACCAACACATTTAGCAACAAATGTATGCCGAGCACAGCAATTTTGTACTATACAAGCCTTTAACAGTTACTAAACAACACTTGTATAAGTGCTTCCGTTGGGAGCAATTTGTTGGCTAAAGTAAATTTGCACAGCAAAACAACAAGGCTCAGGTTTGTTTTATAAACGTTACCATTGATGCCACAAAACAACCATTTTGACTAAAGGGCAAATATGCCGTATAAAATAGTTGCATAAGCGTTTATAAAGCAGTTAAAAATTTGTCCTATAAGGTGTTGTATAACTATGCTATAAGAATATTGTAAACATCTCATTTTAGAGCAAATACGTTGCAGAAAGCAAATTTGCATTCCACATAACATTAAGCTAGCATTTTGGTGTTCAGGCAACAACAATAGAGCGCTTTAAGGCTGAACGGTTCTTTTACCAAAAGCTTACAGCACTACTTTGCTAGTTGGGTTACCATCGCAGGCTATCAAACTTAAAGTTTGTGGTTTATCATTCAACACTACTTTTTTAGAGGGTATCTGTAGTATCAGTTGTTGAAGAATTTTATTATAATGATCTTAATGAAGAGACTACGGACCTCCATTTGATGGAGTGTTCACGTACATCCTTGGTTTTACCATTTTTTTCTCGACCTTGATAGATCAATATTACCAAGAGAGATTTGTAATGATGTTTTGCTCTTTGCCCAAATCGACATTATTGGTGTTAGTACTGTTAAAAAATCCAGACTCAGTTCCTGATAACTTTTAGTTATTGATAAATACTCTTATAATCTTATAAACTGCAATATTATGGCATGTGGTCGGAATCGATTACTCCACTTTCTTTTGATTTGTTCTCTGAGTGGTCTCAAAATAACCTCCAAATGCCTTCCTACAGACAAACTAATTTGGGCAACAATGACTGCAAGAGCCCTTATGACAATTCTAATACATATTTTGAACTGTCGTTGAGGTGCCTTGAAATGGTCTTCAATGGTCTTCATAGTGACTAATTGACATCTGAGTCAGTCTTAGTAACCGACAGAACCTAAATGACATGTGGTTGGGCTCAACTGCTGGGCTTTTCAGAAATGTCCTTCAGATGACCTTCAAACCCTCTCATAGGAACAAACTAACACCGGATTGAAAATCAGCGGTTGCACTGGAAACTGTATAGATGCTGTAGAAACTGCACCTTTATGGTATGCTGGAACTGGGTCAGTTCGGGCTTCTATATTTGCTATTCCTCAAAATCCGGAGTTGGGAACGACGTTTAAGCGTCTTCGGAATCCGGTATGGTCTGACCGGGGTGAAATACTCCTCAATATTCCCTCCATACGTAATAGCTGACGGAGTATGATATATTCCAGAAATCAAGCACTCCCATTTGCAAATTGCAACTGTCGACACGGGCAAACTTTCTCAAAATATTCAGGGTAAACGGAACAGATGCTCCAGTTTTCAAACAGCTGACAATGGGTCGCAGAACAAAGCATTTAAATAACAATTTACAGTCCGATGCAGACGCTACTTCGAGTAGAGCTGGGTTGTTCGTGAAGGAATCTACGGATAAGAATAGTAGATTCGCTCACTGATGAGGACATCAGATGGCCAGCATGTTCTTCGTCGTGATATTGTTTTAAATATTATTGAACACAATATAGTCATGCACCATGTAATATCACGACGTTCGTTGAACAACCTTAGTCAAACCAATCATGATAATAATGACCTCTTGACCAACAGCATCACTGTTTTATTAACATACCACAGGACTGAGCTATTATAGTCAACGCCAAACAAAGTGGCGTGCACGTCATCACGATAAAAATTCCCCGACCTAATGCCCAGGTTTCTATCACAAACAATTGCTCTATTGCAGTTTCATACTAATGTGATATATAAATTGTAAAATGGTCATTACTCTCTTATTATGGTTAATAGTCATATAAACATTGTTATTAAAATATCACATAAGTTGCTTTCTGATAAATTTAGACGCATTATGCGAAATAAAATGTTTTGCAAACGCTCCAATCACTTATCGACATGTAAACGCACTAAACCGATTTCGCAGCGTTGACACATTGTCACCTTGAAACTTATTTAAACTGGGAACTGACATTTGTATTAATTTTGACACTGAATCAATTTGTGGCATTTCAAATCTTTATAAATCCTTTGGCCCCGCATACTGTAAATCAACAACTGTTTGTTTCAAAACAAAATTATTCATTTTACGAGTAGATAAAGGCAATTTTGGTATATAAAGATGCCCAAACAGTTAAATGGTCGGTGTAAGGAACTCGTGGCCTCGTTAATGCACTACTTTGAGCAAGAAAGGGACAACAACGGGCCTTTGTTGCCTTTAAATGCTGTTCAAGAGGTAGGTTACTAATAATTATATGTAATGTATATTAATAATAGTGAAATTTTATTTCATTTTTTGTAGCGTGTTGCTGCTGCTTTAAAAATTAGTTTAAGGACAGTTAGTCGTATTTCCGAGGGTGTGAAAAGTGATGCAAATTTAGAATCGCCCAAGAAAAATCGGAGTTATATTAAACGTGTAACCAACACAGCGACATTGGATACAAGTGCCATTCGAGAAGTGATCTATAATATGTATCACAAAAGTAAGATCTTATTATAATAACTTATCAGAAATTTGCATTAATTTGTTAACTAAATTATAATGTCATATTACACATGGTTTCAGAAGAACAAGTTACGATACAAACCTTATGGTCTCGATTAAGAGATAGGGCATTATTATATTAAGGCGGTTGCTTAGAGATCTTGGATTTAAGTGGCTTGAGGACAATCCGCGACGAGGGCTCATGGAACTACCAAGTATAGCTTTGAAAAGGGTGGAATTTCTAAGGCAATACAATCAAGCCAAGGTTGAGGCCTTATACCAGTTTGTCTTCCTCGATGAAACTTGGATATTTCAAAATGGGACCATAGGTCGCTCTTGGCAAAATGGAAACCAAAAAAGCGTGAAAGCTATTAAAACAGATGGTAAAAGGTATGTACTTTTACACAATTTGCACTATAAAATTTAAAACTAATATATTTTAGATACAATATTTTACATGCTGGAAATGAAAATGGGTTTATTGAGGGTAGTGAAGCGATATTTTCTTCGAAAACAAAATTGAGCGATTACCATGGAGAGATGAACCAGGACAATTTTTTGAAATGGTTTCAACATCAGTTATTAGAAAAATTGGAGAGTCCATCTATGATTATACTGGATAACGCCCCTTATCACAGCATGATATTGAACAAAGTGCCCAACAATGCATGGACAAAAAAAATATCCAAGACTGGTTGACAAATCAAAACATACCATTTTTAAACACGATGTTTAAAACAGAGCTATTGAGTATTGTTGCTCGGTACATAATGCTTCTATATTATATATATTTTGGTCGACAGTTTATATTTCTTTTGTTTATTCCTATTCTTAAAATAACTGCTTTTTTAGAAACAAACCACCTAAAATATACGTGATTGATGAATTGGCGGAACAACATGGGCACAAAGTTCTTCGTCTGCCTCCTTACCATTGTATATTTAACCCTATTGAGTTAATTTGGGGCATAGCAAAAGGTTACTATAACAGACATATTGGTAGAGATGGTAACAGTGAAAAAGACTGTTTGGATATGTGGAACGAGGCTCTACAAACGGTTACCCCAGACATGTGGAAAAATAGTGTTCGACATACTGAGCAAGAAATTTTTAAATGGTATGAAAGAGAACGAATTTTTGATCGACCAGACATCGAACCTTTAATAATCAACTTTGAGAGTGATGGAGATTCAGATTCAGACAGCGCTGAAGAAAGAAACTCCGACTAACTTTATTGTACAGAAAAAGCTTACACCAGTAGCTTACCTAATTTTAGAATGCATTTTTCTGTATGAATTCTGTAAAATAAATACCATGAATAAAATTTGGAGGACCCCATTTGGATTCTTATTCAGTACCTTTAAGCTATCAATTAAATATGGTAGTTTCATAGTGTCATCTGATCAATAATTGTCATACTTAATGATTATGCAAGTACAGATCTATAATTTTATTATACTATTATTTTTGTTCTCATTTGAGGTTAATATTGCTTATAAACCTAGATATGTAAATAATAAATTTTATTATTTTACAAAAAGCTTGGCAACAATGTAAATTTTTCAACACACCCACCTTGATGACGTGCACGCCACTTTGTTTGGCGTTGACTATACACGTTAAGTTCTTGGACAACTATTGATTAAAAATAGTTACATTCCAATAAAGCATTAGCAATAAGTAAAATAAAGTAAGCACTCCTCAAATGTGCCTGTTACCTCAATGTGTTCCAGATTCATAATTGCACACTTAGGTACTTTACTGGGACTGAAGCGCTTGACAGTAGCTATCTTTTTTTGTTCAACAGACAAGCGCTTAAGTTACTCAATATAAGAAAGATAGCTCTGCCAAAAATTTATGTATCATTAGAGGTGTGTGTACATATCGTGTGTATGTGCTAAACACTAAAACTTATTAAGGGAGAGGTTATAACGGGTGATTTTTTAAGAGGTATAGGATATAATTTTCGAAAAAACACAAAAAATTTGAAAAAAACGATCAAATCTTTATTTGAGTCGATAGAACGGTCGATATAATTTAATGTTTGAAGATTATTTCATGTAAATGTTGGCCGCGGCTCCGCTTTAGATGGCCCATGCGCAAGGTCCAATTTTGTCACACTCTCTCCAACATATCGGCCGGTATCTCACAAATAAATGCTTCAATATTTGCTTCCAGTGCCTCAGTCGTTGCTGGTTTATCCCTGAAGATATTAGCCTTAACACGGCCCCACAAGAAATAGTCCAACGGCGTTAAATCACACGATCTAGGCGGCCAATTGACAGGCCCCAAACGTGAGTTAACTGTTCACCGAACTCGCCTCTCTATAGGGCCATTGTTTCGTATGCGGTGTGGCATGTGGCACCGTCTTGTTGAAACTACATGTCAGCCAAGTCCAGCTCTTCCATTTTGGGCAAAAAAAGGTTTGTTATCATCACACGCTAGCGCTCGCCATTCACAGTTACGTTCCGGCCATTGTCATCTTTGAAGAAGTACGGCCCGATGATGCCACCGGCCCATAATCCACACCAAACAGTGATTTTTTCTGGATGCATTGGTAGCTCTTGCAATGCTTCTGGCTGGTCTTCACTCCATATGTAGCAATTTTGCTTGTTAACGTACCCATTCAACCAGAAATGAGCTTCGTCGCTGAACACAATTTTTCGATAAAAATGTGGACCTTCCTCCAACTTTGCTAGCGCCCATTCACCAAATTGGAAACGTTGTGGGAGGTCGTGTGACTTCAATTTTCCACGTAGTGGAGTAACAGAGGCCCAATTTCTGTGAACGGCGGCGAATCGACATTTCACGGTCATCACTAACACTGGCGGATACAGCCGCAATATTTTCTTCAGTCCTCACTCTACGTCTGCGTGTTGGTGGCTTAATGTCCAATAATGTAAACTGGGTTCGAAATTCAGTCACAAGGTTCCGAATTGCTCCCTTAGTAGCCCGACCAAATTGCCCATAAATTGGAAGCAGTGCTCGATGCATGAATTTTGATAGTAAAATTCAATAATTTGCAAGCGTTGTTCGTTCGTAAGTCGATTCATGGTTAAATTATAGACCAATCTGAACAAGTTTGACAATGACACAAGACACGATTCACGCGTCATCTGTCAAAAACAGTCTTGCCAAAAAGATACTAGCAAAAATATCACCCACTAGATAGTCGCCTATTTTAGCTTCGATGTATGGCTAAGAAATACGGGCAAATATAGATATCTAGAATGACAGAGTTCATCTACTCGACACAATTTAGACACACTGACAGACAACAACTCAAGACTGACTTGTATAAAGGCGAATTTTTTTGTATGGGTATGGCATAACTCGTTCTATAAACCAAGATTCAGAGAGCTTATAAAACGCGTGTAAATCAGGGTTTTTGGAAGGTCTTTGCTGTTTTAATTATGTTTCTTGATTTGACTTGAATTTCAACTGGGTAGCAATTGAAATGCTGGAGCACCGATCAATAGGGATTAATTATGAAAATGAAACCTGTGAATTAAATGCTGCGTTATTGCTAGATTGTTAAGAGTAGCATAGATATTAATCCTCGCATGCATACGTAAGGGTATATTTCACTCTCTGTATGATTCCATTACATGTAGCACTCGCCTTACTATACCACAGAATCTAATCACCAAAAAGAACGGTTAGGCCCAGCTTTAGCACCGAGTTTTGCCCAAGAACTCGTCCAGTATTTACAGTTTAATTTGTTGATTACGACCAAACATCGGTATATGCTTGGACGGACAGAGAACATCAGGAAACTTTCCTGTCTTTCTTTGTTATTGTGCCTCGCCAGAACTTTGTACACTTTAAGTAAGATAAAGTCGGTGAAGTTGCTTCATTCTGAGAGTTTTCCTCCTCTTACCGGAAAGCGACCCCTTTGTCGTATATTAACTTTTCAGTGATGACGTTTTTTGAGTCCAAGCAACCGTGAAGGCAGATACTAAACACCAGTGTACCGTGACCCTATAATGAAGCCCAGCTTTAGACATGAATTTGCGCTTGGGGGTTTCATATTATTAAATGGCTTTGACTAAGTAAGCACTGATTTCGTTAATATGTCTTAGCAGTTTTTAGAGAAGAACGTCGAGATAGCTTTGACGAGAGAGATGGGAATGAGGTAGGGTCATGGATAGGTTCTGCTGATTGCTTATATCCCTAAATTGGATGAATATTGTTATGGTGACGTAAGTAACACGACACAGGAGATGAGGAAAATATACTTTTGCGTGGACTAGCCTGAGGTGCTACCAATAGATCAATGGATTATGTCGGATTCTTTCTGTGGTATATCTAGAATACGCATTGGCCAGTTCAACAAACGTTGGACCAAAAGTACCTAAAATGGAGAAATGACCAATCGGGGCAGATGTAGGTGAACCACCACATAAATAACCTGAATTATCAACAAGTTCACTCAAGTTTGGTAGGAAGGTCATGGAGGTAATTTTATGAGAGAAGACTGTCGCCTAAAGCAATCTATGAAGATCTTGAACCGAGCTTCATTCCGTAGAAGGTGCATATGTTCTTTGCTTCTGATAGTCAGTGTGTGTCAGTGCGGGCATTAGGCTATCGTAGGTCAGTGGATCTGTCAGTTATGGTTGCTCAGGTACCATTATCAACTAGGTTGGTATCAAGAATCTTATATCAATCCAAAAAGATTTGTGATTGGTTTTTGTTTCGAAACTGTAATTTTGTTTGTACCTAAAATTTCACACTTTAGTTTTGTTTGCGCAGTGTTGTGTACTTACGCGCTTGGTCGACTGTGTAGTCTACTGAGTCGCGCAGCAAAGGGTTGTTGTGCGATTCGGCTTGATTATAAATGTTGCTGCGCCTGTTGTTTGAGGTAGGGGAAGTCAAGGTCTCTTCTGCCGCTGTAAAGACATCGAATGGCCGAAGTTCTGGTACTTGGGGGTACAGACAAAAACGCAGAATGGCTTTTTGTACAGTTGTGCAAACGAGCAGTGATGTAAGGTGTCGCATGACGTGAGACTGAGTGCCCGTTCCTAACTGTAATCTTATCTAATCTGAGGTGGATATCACACGACCAGTATTTACAGTGATCCGTTAGTATTTATCATTAAATGTGGTATTTATTGATATACACCTATAGAGTTAGTTGGCACTGTTGGTATGATGGTGGTACGAACAACCATAAAAATACTAATAACAATCGGTTGAGGTACAATGCCCAGCGGTATCAACACCCGGAAGCTTGTACTTACTAATTTGTATAGTATAACTAACTACATACATCCCAAATAATTATTTACGTATCTACAGTATATTCAGTTAAGAGATAGACCGGACATAAACAAGACCACGTGATCATCGAACGCTGTAACATTCGGCAGTGACGTATTAAGAGTCACGCAGTACATATTTTAGATAGTAGATGCTGCTTTGCGTAACTTTGTAGTAAATTAGCACAATTCGATGTGTATACGATTGGTGATGGATATAGGATCATGTGGGGGTGGGGTAAGAAATATATAATGATGTAAATATACATAAGGGTTTCATAATTTTCGCTTCGATTTCCAGCTTCGGATGCCGCCTGATGTTTGGTGAAATACAGTCGAATATAATCTCAAAATGGCGTTTAAATTAGTCTAAATTAAAAATAATCGTATATCTCTTAAAATTGCTTTTAGAATATTGATTAGTATATTTTTTGATTTCTAGGTAAATATGTAACCAAATTAAAACGTTCAAAACGTTGAACATTGTCAGAAAGTAGATTCTTGAATAGGTTTTGCCAAAATGGGTTAAAAAATATCAATAATTAATTAAAAAATACAGTAGCTTTATAATTACTTATAACTTACCGAATTTGATGAACGACATCTTTTATTGGAAAGATGAGCTTGATGAGCTTTGATCATCGCTACTGCCTGAAGCACCAACGTCAATAATGAATGGCTCGACTTGTTCCTCTAAAATATTGTCCAGTTCCCACATTCTCTTTTCAACTTTGTCTTTCACGTGCTTAATACAGTTTTCCCATTTTTGCGCTGTTATTAATTCTAGTGCTTCTCTGAAAAGTCCTTTGAGGTCACAAAATTTAAAAGTTGTATTGTGCTTAGCTATATAATTTTTAACCTCTGCCCATATGAGCTCAATGGGATTGAGCTCGCAATGGTATGGAGGTAAACGGAGCACAGTTTTATTTTGACTTGCTGCCATTTCGTCAATGGCGTATTTTGATATTCCGCCTTGTGATCCTTGACAATTCTTAATAATTGTACTTTCAACATTGCTCCTTCAAAGTTGATATTTTTCGAGCGGAGCCAATTTTGAACATCAACTTTCCTTGAAGCCGTTGTTGGGACCTTCTCCATTCTTCGAGAATGATAAGGCGCATTATCCAACACAATTACTGCGTTTTCCTCTAAGTTCGGTAAAATGTTTACTGGTCATTGGCTCAGAAAAGGTGTGATTTTTTTTGTATTGTCTTAACACATTAAACACTGATGCGCGACACACCCCAACTTTGTGAGAAACCTTCACAACAATTTCTTTGATGGTGATGCCTCGTTCTCCTCGCGGTCGATCTTATATATATTCAAAATGTCCTCTTTCATTTCTGCACTCAGGTGTCTTTTTTAGAGCGTTTCCTAGGTGGACTACAGGAGTTTACAACTTCATCGGCAGTATCTGTACTTCTGGGCATTTTGCGCAAGCAGTTGATAACAATAACAATCAATAACAAGGTATAACAATAACAACGACAAACTCAACAACTTAATAAGATAACAAACGAAAACGTCCAAAGAAATATCAAATTGCAATGATGCACATGACATACGTAACACGTCTGAACCTGAATGTGACTCTGCCTTGATACGACTGCTCTGCCGCTCGGCATAGGCATTTAATTGCGAATTGACCAATGCGGGCTCCTGTTTTACGTCGAGACGGCGGCGTTAGCGTGAAAATCACCCGAACCTTTTGTTTACATCCGGTTTATCTCTTATCTGAATATACTGTAGTGTGGAAACGGAGCGGTTATAGCCTGCTGCGTGAAATTGTGCTCTACAACGCCAAGGAAATAAAGGGTTATTGCATCCGAGGTGCATACAAAGTTTCAGCTACAAACAGCTAGAATAAGTAGCTCTCAAAAAGAATTAAAAGCAAAATTAAATTAAACTGAACGTACTATTGTATTGTATCTATCAGGAACGAATAAACAAGGACAGCTCCTGTAACGGACTCAAAAGTTAGTTTAACGCCCTAGGCATAGACGGGCTTGTGGGATGGAAAATAGGACCTAACATCATGATAAAGTACGGTTGTGGATAAAAATCTTTTGCCACATTACGCCTTAGGTCTAAGGGCCATATCGTCAGCCGTTCCTACAATTGCAGGACGCCTTTATGACCGCCTTGATTCTCAAAGTATTTTCATTCCTTCAGAAAGATTTCTACTGCTCTGTGACAGCGTCAGCGCTCTTCTATTCTGAGGCTATAAGTTTTATTTGAATTGTATTAAATTTCAGGCTGATATAACAGATGACAGAAACCAAAACCATGAACAATTTGATGCAAATAGATATTTGTAACATAACCTCAAAATAGAGCGCTGACACGGAACATTAGAAAACTATGGAATTGAAGGAGGCATCCTACAGATGTAGAAACGACTAAATTAAAGAATCAAATAACAGAAAAAATAGCAATTATAGAGATTTAGAAATGAAGGTCTTCTTTGATGCAGTGATTAAGCAGAGAACCTCAGCAAAACTTCCCTTTCTTTGCTATTGTGTCTTGCTCTGGAACTTTACACCCTGCAGTGAAATAAAGTCAGTGAAGTCGTTTATTCTCAGACTTTTTCTGCCTGCTGCAGCTCGCTTTTGTCTTACATCCACCTTCCAATAATTGTACAGGTTGGTTTCCTGGGAAAGGTAAGTACACAGGGTACATAGTCCAGTCCATGGGTATCAAATGTTGCGGATGCTAATAGTCCGACAATAGAGTACGGAGCAAAATAAGTATGTTTCGTTGTTGCCGTGAAGGTACAACAGAGGTTGTTTGTGCCTATAAGTAGATGAGTAAAGTGATGAATAATAGACCAAGGAGGCCACCGAGGAAATTTTATGTCCCAGTGAGAGCAGACTGACATAGACAATCCAAGGAGAACCGAGTCGCTGACTTACGTCATCAATATATCCCATAGTTGCTAATTGAACTGATCTCTTCGTAGACCTTTCGATTTTATCAGATGGCGGTTCAAAGTGATCGGGGGAAAATCTGAAAAGGTCCGAGGATTTTCAAGGAGACCCGATTCTCATTCTCCCTTTTCCTTAACAAATATTCATTCTATTACAGCTGACGAGAAATTTCAGTATGTTATCATTACTCAAATGGAAAAAATTCAAGACTTTAGACGAACTTGGGAGTCCGATAAATATATGCTTGAGGAGTGAATAACGTTTGTCCCAATCCGTTTTGTTTTTAATAGGTAAATCATGGCTATCGTTTTCCAAAAAGATCCGCGTAAATCCAGTTTTTGATCACTTTGCCAAGTGTTATCGTTCACATTTTATGGCATCAACTTCTAGCACCAATCTTACTGACAGAGTAAGTAAAGAGATTTCCAATCAGTTGAGCATGGTTGCTATTTACTATATTTAAATTATTTTTGGCTCCGGATGATGACAGCATAGTCTGTCGAAAGCTTGAGTATTTGCAAGTCAAAAGGATACACTTAGGATAGTTTGCCGATATCCCCAAAGACAAGTCTTCCACTTGACTAGTTATTCCGGCAATAACTATGAATCGCAAAAAATATAATATATATTACAATTTAACAGAACCACGAGATTTGATTCAGAATAAGCCTCATGTATCCGATCGTTGAATGTTTTCTAGCAGCTTACCATATATATATTTCAAACTCAAAATATGCTAGGTATAATCTAACGACTTCACATACATACTCTAATGGTGGATTTCACCAGTATTGTCAAATCAACAGTCCGTTATTCTCCACCTATAGGGTAACAGTCCGTCAAATACAGCGAATGAGCTTCAAGTTCCAATCAACAAATTTTAGCTACCAATAGCTATAAAATGTTGAAAACAAAATACTGTCAAAGTATGCGATGACAGCTTGTCATTGAAACATCACCAGCTTATTGAATATTAAGAAATTACATATAATTTAGTCGAGATTTAAAAAAGTTTTCGATTTTTGAATAAAATTTATGTTTTTATTTAATACTGTCGAATGTTCATATTATTTTCTTTAACTGATAAGCGACTTCACTGATTCAACATCACCTACCGTGTGCTTTTTCCTATAAACCTCTTGCAGATTTAGCACCTACTTGATGACAGGCTCTACCAAAAATTTCATAGATATTGCTCGTTTCCAAACTTTCATTCATTTACTTGCCGTTCGTCAGTACCATTAAAGCACCCTCGATTGGCATTCTCACAAAACCATTCAAGATTTTTGATATCCATAGATCCATAAAGTCAAATATTTTTGGTTGTTCAGGAACTGAACAACATCCACACTATATTTACAGCGATTAAGAAATACTCAAATATATGTCGTAAAGCTACCGGCAAACATAAAACCTGCAAAAAATAGAATTTGCCGTAACTTTTTTGTTTCAATGAGTACACATTATAGGTTATATTTAAATAAGATATTATTTGAGTGCTGGTTATTACTTTTCAAAACTCCTCAACGGGTGACACATGTGTGGGATCCGTCAACCCTTGGTCGCAGTAGAGTAAGCTCCGCCAACTGCTGTAATATACTCTACTATGCTTTATAAGACTATTCGTGAAATTTTCCCAAAATCGTTGAACAATACTTGAAAAGATGCAAAAGAAATTTAAAATTGTTTCCATCCGTCGGTACCTCGGGCTATACATCTTGACAGTAGGGATGTTCGATACGATCCATATGCTTCCCACACCCGACATTTTGGATCGATATTTTTATATACGACACTTGGGCGTATCGATACATTTCACGAGTATCGTCATCTTATGACCAGGACTGTGTCAGAAAGAGTGACTAACTGCAGATTACTTTTCTTTTTTGTTTCCTTCAGCTGGATATCGATGATTTTATTCCAATAGTTTAAAAGCAATATCCCAGACGTGTTATAATAATAGAAATAACAAGAAGATATAACAATGTTTGGAGGTATATTTGATTCGGAATTATAATATCTAGACGATGAATAATAGGTGGATGTGGATACTTTTAAAAATATCGATGTTTTAGGACCCAGTGATGCAGAATGTGCTGTTTATTTACATTTGGTATGGATTTCTAGATTATCAATCGGCAATAATTGTTTCTATCTGATGTAACAAAAGATGATGGACCAGTTCAAATACGTTTTGTATCCTTTTTTGCAAAATAACAAAATCGGTACATTTCTACAGGTACGTATTAAGTACGACACCCTGTACGTGATATACAGACAAAACTAGATTACCACTCATGAACAGTCGTCAAAAACAGTGAAAACATCCTAATAAATATAATAGCTAGAAAATCGACCTATTATTTCTCTCATTTTCATCGGTCCATTTAAATAACTGACCGTCTTTTGAGAAATGATAAAGATGTGGATTTCTATGAAACTTATCCTAATTCTAAAGCACAAAGACATAATATTACATCTATAATGTACGCTTATTTATAAGGCAACCATTTTTTCACGACTTTATTTAGCATTTCAACAGAAATCACTGATATTCAAAGAGCTTTGACAGCTTCCGTCAAATTGCATTTCGATAAGGTCTTTTCCTATCGTCCAACTGACCGTCAAATATTAATGTTGGTGAAATTGGTCCTAAAGCTACAAGTAATGCCAGCTTGTTCAAGTCTGTATTGACGCTACCCTGTCAAAACCACGCCAAGGGGTGGCTTAGATATCTTTGCATTATCATGCAATTACTAAATGGTCTATACGCGGACGTTGCTCCTAAATCAGCGTTTATGAGCACGTTAGACAACCACCAGATAGAGATAGAGCTGCGACAATGTAAATTAAGATACTGCTATGCTCTACGAATATAGCTCTGGGAAATGACGATAATGGCACGTCCTCAATAAATTGATATCGCTGCTGGTGTAGCAGGTAGTGCATTTGTCCGATTGTATGCTTTGGTAATTCAAGTGTACGTCACTCGTTCCAACATGATTATAGAGGAGATGATAGGGTTACACTTGTTTTGTTATGCCACGTCTTACCTTTCATGTAGATCGTTAATGACTGAACATGTATACGGTGCTTTTGTCTTAATACAGTAGTCACTATCAGAGCATACAAAGATCCTGTTTTCGGACTTGCCAAAGCCAGTCGAATACGGAGGAGTTGATGGTAGACTTGTTTGTCATGTCTTCAGGTATAAAGGCAAGCTGTGAAGGTATACAGAGGGCGCTTTGCCTTGTTATATATATATATATATATATATATATATGACTAAGTAGCTTTTGCCATAGTTTTTCAGATACAGGAATAACTTCCTGTATCACATCAGCGTGCTTTGTGGGTTGCAGGCTGTCGAGATAGCCAATAGAGTTGCTGATGTACCGAAGAAAATCTAGTGGAGTAATAGATTGCATTAATATTTAAACGTTGAAACCTGTGTTTTGTGAGAGAATTATCACTGAGTCAGCTGCCCACCATGTAAATATACTAAGTGACATATAAATCCGAGCACTTCGAGAGGAGTTGGTGGTTGCCTGGAATGAGATACCACAGGAGGACATTGCCACCTGATCAGAAGCATGCATAGGCGCACTGGAGAATGCGTAGCACATCAGGGTGCATCCACACATTATTAAAGGTCAAAGGGCTTTAAAGCAGTGCAATCATTTTGAAGGTATATATACTAAGTGACATATAAATCCGAACACCCAGTTTAAATGGTTTATTTTAATAAAATTTTGTATAAGTACTTAATGAAGCATAATAAGTAAATGATAAAATTTCAAAATGATTGCCTGCTTTAAAGCCCTTT